>OX463756.1:45748194-46948194 GCA_949824845.1 Rhingia rostrata
AGATTTTAATTATAAATCGCAAACATGTGCAATTTTCCTTTCAAATCGCAAACATGTGAACATTGCCTTTCGAATAAAGGTTTCGATTAGCTTAAAGTAGATACAAAGCTTCTTACTACAAGTTAATAACGTCTAGAACTGTTTATAGCTGAAAAAATGACAGCGTATGAGACCTACTTAAGTGGGGCTACAGTCCGGGGTGAACCATCAGGGCATTAACCAATTTACCTCTCCAATTACCACGGTCCTTGGTTAACTACCTCCAGCTATGCAGCTCAAGTTGTTTGTTGTCGGTTTATACTTTTGCGCACTTAGGCTTTAGTGATTAGGAATCGAAGACATGTAAATGCATTCGTTCTACATAATCCACCTTAAAACATCCAATGCGTACTTTTGTTCGACGAAGTCTATGTCACTGAACAGTTCGAAAAGTTATTATTTGAATACTAATCTCGATAGCTCGTTAACAGCGGCTCAGCGGTGCAATAGATGATGCAACAACCTGTCACGCGAAGTTCTGGGATCAATTCATAGCCGCCTTCTCTGGTCCTCTTCCTCGTAATAATCATAAGATAGTATCAATTGCCAAAAAAATCGGCAAAAGCGTAGCAGTACATACTGCCTTGTGAGAAAAAAGCTAACCCGCTAGGACCGAAGATTTTTGTCTCAAATGACCAAAGCTTTTTTTAATCTGTTTTTGACAATCTGTTCATCACCTAAGAGTAAGGTTTGCATGACCAGGGTCTTGTATTGGATCTCGATTGAGCGCTTTATTATCAAATGGCAATTGAAACCCAAGAGAACTGTGGTTTTGGTCTGATCAATATGATTTTAGAAGAAAGTATTTGTAGCGCTTTCCAATGAAAGAACACTCTATTGAAGCTTAGGTTATGTTAAGACAGTTAAGACAGTTACCACAATAGTAATTCCATTTGATATGCTGTTTTTCCTGAGATACAAATGTCTGTATGAACCAGGCCGAACCAGGTCTTTATGAACCAGGTTTGCCGAAAACACTCACTTAGACCACCAGATTGTCAAATGCCTCTGAGATAGTAAGGGTACGGGGTGTTCTGTTAAATTGGGTCAACCTGAGAAAACATTCCTGCTTAAAGTAAGGCTATATTTGTAGGAGTATATCCCTTTAAGGAAACATGACACTCGCTTACATTCGCTATATCGTCAGCACAAAAAAAAATTGATGCACTGTAGAGTCCACCAAATTTCCTGGCTAGACGATACTTCCTCCAACTCACGATACAACCTCACCCTAATCTGGGACATTTCATTTTTTAGCATACTTAGTATCTTTGCTCATTTACCGAACACATCATTAATGAATTTTGAATCTTCAAACCCTGAACTAACTCAAACGATTTCTCTTTTTTATCGACGACTCTTCGCCGCATGTTCCAAGAAAATAATTATATAATAGTCGGACTTCTTTAGGAGAGTCCAGCTCAACAGTTCTGTTGATCAATAAAAAATAGTTGTCTTGTGATTAACTTTTAACACTTTATTGCACCAAACACCATAAACCTAAACATGATTTTAATCGTCAACACAACGCCCACTTTCAAAGCATTGTAAAACTTTATGACACCTTGACGATAGGTACCTGCGCGCCATGGTGCGTTATAAACCTTATTTAGGTCAAACCCTGCTGGCATAATAATTAGGATTTTTGCACGACACTGAAGATTTTATTGCATCACAGGACCGTATTTTTTCTCTCTTCGTTTTCGGGATTTCCTATGAATTTTCGCGAGTCAATTCAGTTTTTTGTGTCCTTTGGAAAAGTCATAATTAAATGAGACAACCATGTTTATGATGGTGTTGGAATGTTTAAAAACATCAACTTGGGTAAATGTTTTGCATAACAATTTTTAGGTAGCATAGGTATCCTTGGTAGGATCTTCGTTGTGTGGTAGTGTGAAATGACTTTTTATTGTCTTTTTGCTGAGTGATTTTTTTTTTGCGGATTAGCAAATGTTTGATTTTAGGGTTTATTGTTTTTTCTGTTTTCAGTTTGTTTTTGAGTTTATTTTTTTAAGTACGCAGTTTTATGTGCGTTTAGATTGTTTCGCGGAATTATTCGTGGAATATTTGGGAT
Source organism: Rhingia rostrata (assembly GCA_949824845.1). Taxonomy (NCBI): domain Eukaryota; kingdom Metazoa; phylum Arthropoda; class Insecta; order Diptera; family Syrphidae; genus Rhingia; species Rhingia rostrata. The sequence continues at coordinate 45,750,308 of OX463756.1, forward strand.
TGCAAGTCTGTTTAGATTATGGGCGTGATCATGTCATTCAAAGAATTTGATAATCTGAGAATAATGTCAATGGTGACAGGCCAGGTCATGTAGGTATACCTAGTTGTTGGATTTCTTGATAAGGGAATATTGGGAGCAGTATTTTCTGATCATTTTACAGGGTGCTCGCATTTCATGAATGTATATTTTTTAAATAGTTGAAATGGATATGAACAACTGGCGGTAGTTAGGTAGGGATAGGACCAGGAAACCGTTGTATCGGATGATTTCAACATCAGTTTTTAAGCCTTTTTATCAATTTTTTTGGGCTTTGAAGTTTCATGTTTTTTTTGCAATTTACATCCAAATTTGAATTTTTTTTTATCTTAGAGATATAAGTGCAAAAATCCCAAGCATAATTGAATTTATCTCGAAAATTTACCATCATCTCATATAAACAGGGTGAGCAAAAATGTAATCTTTTTTCTTCGGCTACGTAGTTTGGAGTTGAATAAATAATGCGAATCGTTGTATTCAATTTTTTTTATGATATTTAAGCAAAATATCTTTTAAAACGAATTTTTATTCGATGCCATTCATATGAAATCTAAAAACCATCTGGCGGATATTAGCGGTAAGTATTAGGACTAACTTCAGCGTCATGCAATTCCAGGTGCCAAGTAGTAGAACCTTAAATATAATTCCTATTACAGAAAAACACTTCGCTTTTCTTCTGGTGGGAAAAGTGTGAGTAGCAGGTAGCTGAATTCAGGCACTCAAGCTAAACTTACTTCATATAAAATTAGAGAAGGTCAGAAGTTTACTCTCTCCCATCCCATCCTTAAAATAAATGTCCCCAAAAATTAGGTATGACTTAAAACTGAATAGCGGGGAAATAATGAAAATTGCATTGTCAACACGTCATGTTCCGATTGTATCTTTATCCGTTTTGGGTCGAAAAAAACGACGTTTTTATATGGTTTAAGCTAGGCTAAAAGGATATGGTTTTTGTTAGAAAATGGCCCCAAAAAGTGGAAATGGGTTGAAATGATCTGAAGACGAAATGTTTATGATGACATTATGGAAGTATTTGCATCGAATTTTTTTTCGAAATTCTTTAAAATTTTAGCTGAAAATGTTTTTTTGCTAAAAACGCCCCCAAAAAGTGGGCAGCAAAATTGGCATGGACGAAATATAGAGACTGTCTAGATTGAGATTGTCTAAATATTTTTTTAAATATCCGTAACGTTTAGCCAAAAACAACGTTTTTACTAAAAAGGGGCCGTGGCATTAGGCGGGTTTTAAAAATGTTTACACAAGTAATTTTACTATCCGTGCTCATAATTTAAGGCCCAAAAATCAGTGACGACAGACAGACCTGGCTAAATCGACTCAGCTAGCGATTCTGAAGGATGATGAAGGAGAATGGTCGCTGTTTCATCATGGTTGGTCAAAAAAATGTTTTCGGAAAGGAGACGTACAACTTTGAAACATTAATTGAGTTCTTTCCGGCTCCGTTATTAGAAATCCGCTCAAAAGAAATCAAAGGAAGAAATACTATTCTCGAAAAGGATCTTATATAGTATCCTTATCATCCCATTCATGCTTTACGCCGACGAAGCACGGATTTAAAAAATTTAAGATAATAGAAGTTTGAAAAATCGTCGGTCCAGTATATTTTAAACCACGATTTTTGTTTAGAAGTCTATAAACCGTTATATATGTGATAAAAAATATCGCATTGAATGTTTAAGAAGGTTGGGCCATGGAAGGCGAATTCGATAGGCGCTATTTTCGAGACCGTGTATACGGTGAAAAATCCTGTTCGCCCAATTCGCGATATTGAGGAAAGAGCCTTTCTGAATCACTTTCATCTGCGCACTGAACTTCAATCTTGGCGATCTGAGTATCACGGTTTTTCCGTATTCAATGACGAAAACCTATCTAATGGCATAGTCGCCAATAGCCTGATGCTGTTCGTGCAAGAAGATGAACTCCTGGACATCTTGGTATCTATCACTGAAAAATAAAAAGTCAGCAGAGAGGACGGTGTCCCAAACGTCGTATTGAGACACCTGTCAATAGAAGCAGTCGATATCTTCACCACCCTGTTTAACAATGCACTGAATAATGCACATTATCCGGTGCACTGGAAAACGGCGGTAGTACATCCTATCCCCAAAAAGGACAAGGACAAAACAAACCCTGCAAATCTTCGGTCAATAAGCCTTCTGCCGAATGTAAGCAAGATATTCGAGAAGGTAGTCAATAGAGCTCTGCTTAAGTGGGTCGAGGAAAACAAAATTATTCCGGATAATCAGTTTGGTTTTCGAGCGAGGCATGACACCATTCATGCCGCGTCGAAACTAGCGTCCGACATCCAATGCAATAAATCCAAAGGACAATGTATAGGGGCCTGTCTGGTTGACTTTGAGAAGGCCTTCGACACCGTATGGTTAGAGGGGCTTTTCTACAAGCTGACCAGAATGGGCATGCGGAAACCCATGCTATGTATGATATATGAAATGCTTATGGGAAAGAAGTTCGTTGTCAAATGTGACAACGTAACTTCGAGTAAAGTCTTTGAAATTAAGAACGGTTTACAACAGGGGGCGGTGAACTCCCCGATATTGTTTAACATTTATGCAAGTGATCTTGTAGGTTCTCTCAGACGCGCTATAGCGTACGCAGATGGCGTACAGATCAGGTCCGAAATTCGGAGTCATAAACATACTTTTGCAACGTGACTTCGATCACATTAAGGGATATTGCGATGATTGGAAATTGAAGTTCAATTTCCAAAAAACCGAAACGATTCTGTTCAGGACCCCATTGCATAGGGCTTCTAGGGATACCAGAAAAAACTGAAAAAAAATTTTGTATCATGGGACAGCATGGACGGCCGTTGGCGGTGAGAAGTGAAGTCAAATACCTTGGCATCTGGCTTGACAAGTTTCTGTATTTTTACAAAAATGTAGAAACTTGTCTGGCCAGGGCTAGGGGGGCTTATGCTCTGACAAGGAGATTGTTTCAAAGCAGTCAACTTGACTTAAGGGTGAAAGTCATTTGATACGTGGCCCTGATAAGGCCGATCATCGCTTACGGTTGTTCCGTGTTGTTCAATGTGGCACCAGCCTACATGGAAAAGATACGGCTGTTTGAGAGGCGGTGTCTCCGATCCTGCTTAGGATTGTACCGAACGCCGGACTGCGAGTACATAAAATATTATCGCAACGAGGTTCTATACAATGGGGCTCAGTTGAATAGAATTGACAATTTCCTAATTAAGGTGACTCGAAGGCACGCTGCAAGGGCGATGGCTAGCGACAACAGCCTGATCTTTGGTGCTTATTATCCCAATGATTTATACATGGAGAGCACGCTCATATCAGGCTTTATTCCACCAGAGGCATTCATTTACATCGATTCGTTAGGGTTTTATACCACCGCTATCGTGACGCGCGGGACAAACGGCTAATCCGCGACGGGGACGTCGACAATGCTCCGGAGCTCCTCCGCTTTAGCACGGCGGTATCGGATCGCGATAGGATCGATGCTGCAAAACAGCGCACTTAATTCTGGTGGCTATATGAGGAAGGTGATTCTGCACTTCCTCAGGACTTTGCGGACTTTTAGTCCGCATCCGAATAGCCGCTGCTTCTCCTCACTATAACACGGTCCGTTGTAGATGTCACAGTTTTTCATCCTCTTTTTGCCCGGCCCATCCCATCGTATTTCCGGGATGGCAGTAATGTCTGCTTTGTAGCAGTTTAGGGCTTCCGCTAGTTGTTCGCTTGCACCTTTCCTGTTTAATGTTCTCACGTTCCAGGTGCAGATACGAACGTCGTTGTCCTTTTTTCGTGTAGCCGTGTCGTCAACAATAAAATCAGTCCTTTACGAGTCTTTTGGTTGCTTCGTAACCGTTAGATTTTTCCATGATTGGGTAGTTAACCCAAAGCACAACCCCCAACCTGGAGGGCCAGTTCCAATTTATTAGAAACCCCTAGGACACGGGGCCATCAGTATCCCCTACGGGATTGAGCGCTGCCGTTGGCCTTTCGGTTCCTCCGCCATCATCTCTGTTCAAGGGACCTGACTAACCCTTGAAATTCCTAGACAACCGGTTGCCCGAATATGTCGAAGCAGCTTGTCTAGGTTCGCCTGGGACAGCATGCCGGGTATTCATTCCGTACCATTCTGATTAGGTGGTGTAGCAATGGACCAAAATATTCTAAGAGTGCTGGCGAACGCTGGCAGCCACTCTGACCTAACCTAACCTAGCTATGAAGTGGGCTATTTAGAGAGACATGTTTATTAGGACACAGGATCAATTCTGACAGTAGAGATTAGTAGAGATTATCTGTGCTACTATAATCGGCTTTTATAATTCTTAACCAATTTTTCAGCAACGTTTTTGTCAGCAACGAAAATTCGCTATTCCCCGGCACATAATCGTATTTTCAGACCTTTTCGATGTCTGTATTTAGAGTTCATATAATTAAATTTTTTAAATTAGTTTTTATTTAATTTTAACTAAATATGCAAATATTAAAATTTTTGCATACATGGTTTATCTTAGCTTACCCCTGCCTTGCGATGAAAAAAAAAAAAAAAAAAATTCGTTAGATCCAGTCGTGGAATGGATTGCTAAGAATGACAGTGTATAACTGTGCTTATATCTACCCATTTCCTTTTCATATCCGTGATTACAGATTAATACTCTGGGCGGTTTTAATCCATTTAGAGGATGACTGAAGCGGCTTAACCAAATTTGAGTAGCAGGCTTCAGTTTGAACTCTTATCTGAACACTATGGAATTACAAAACAAAATTTACGTTTCTACGGTTTGTAACAATAAAAATCAATAAACAAATTAATCGCCACTAACCAAGCATCATATTTTTTATTAACTTCATCACAATATCTGAAATTAAAAGACAAAAAACGAACACAATTACAAAAAAAAAAAAAAAAAACTTTTTGCTCTTCTTCGTTTGATATTTCCTCCACCTGACTAAACGAAATTTGGGTTTTTATGTTCACAGTTGGTATTTACGGGTTTTCGGTATTCAAAAGCACCATTCCGAACTGCAGTAGGTCCGTGGCAACACACTCGTAAGTATATTACGAGAGAATGAAGAAAGATGAGTGAATAAGCGTATATAATAACGTAATAAAGAAGAATCATTTCACCGCAGGCATCAATCGCGGTTTCTTTTGATTCCCCCTTCCAAACCAAAAAAAAAAAATCAGACTGACTCCAATCCATTCCCAAATTCCAGTTTAAAGCCCATCCGTCCAGACAGACCTTCTGTCGCGAACACATGATGCTCTTTTTATTTTCATCTCCTCTTCTCAAGTGCACACACTTTGAATCGCATCTTGACTTTAGATACCCGCCCAATTTTTGATACCCCTTACGCCATCAAAGCTCTCCCCCGATATCGTCATCGCTGCGATTACGATCGCCCCTTTTGTATGCAAATCCATAATCGCACATTAAACAAACATTTTGATATTTTCTGTTCGAAATTTATTCCATAGATTGGGTTTGGGTTGGGTGGGCCCGACAGCCCTTTGATACCCAGCGGCGATCTTTAAAAAAAAATTCATATTTTTATAACAAAAAAAAAAAAAAAATCACACAAACAAAACTCAAGTCGAACCCATTTTATTGTGGTTTCATTTTTATTTTGGAATATCTCTGAAGACGGAGACAAATATCCGCCCATAATGAAGCCATTGTTCGGTATTTTTATGGCATTTTCTCATAATCAAAATCAAAAATTCAAATTTGTAAATGCAAATTGAAACCATGCAGCGCGGAACGATCTTAACGATCGCTCGTTGGGTTATTTACATTTCTAATAAATTTATTTGGCTATAAATGAAAGATCAATTTATTGCGAATATTGATGTTTGTCTAAGTCATGTGAGAGCTTTTAAGACTGACACATGCTGTAGCCTTGCCCAAAGATCGCACAAATGTTAATTTACTGCCATAAAAAATACGGTTTGACGTTAAGTTTTTATGGCAAATGAATTTATTTGATTAACCTAATAATTCGAATATCAATCGTGTTCAAGTCGTAAAGTATACTTCACAACATTAGTGGTAGTAGATTGGCACTTCTTTTAAGTTTACTAATTGCGGAATTTAATGGCGAGTGATCCATCTGCCGGTTTTAAAGACCTGGTTTTCTATTGCCGAGTTTGGTTAGGTTAAATTTAAATTTGCTTATGTGCCCGCATTAGCGATGTCTCCGATTGATTGATCAAGCACTTTCGATTTACTATGTTCTGTCAAGTCTTTAATAACATCGGCTCTAGGTGGAGTTGCGGAGTCGAAAGGCACGTAGGTTGAGGACAGTATTAATGATTTTTAATTCATCATTTCCCACGATTCCGTTAAGATATGATCGCTGGTGAAAAAAATCTTGCATTAACGGTCCATGCAGATCCCCAAACCTAGCTTCACCTTTTTTTTTTGTATTCGAAGTTATTATTTTCCCCAGACAGAAGAGGACAACCTCTGGAATCTGAGCAACAAATTTGAGAAGTTTCCCACAAATATTTGTTATACTTTCAGCACTCTAACCACTAAGACACTGCATCCACCGCTGCTGAACCATAAAGATATCCAAGGCTGCTGAAGGAGTGCAAAGGTGAAGGTTGGCAATAGCCGACTGTTACAAAGGTTTAGTTGTAGTTGCATTGAATGATAGAGCATGCTGATATTGACATCCACATAAGCGAATCCTCCATTAGGTTAAAACCTAAAGTCTGGAATTCGTCTTAATGTCAAGCGATATTCGAATGCTTTGACCTTTTAGGACATCACAGTAATTCGCACATGAATGCAACGAACTACAGACACGTAATAGCACTGGCGCCTGAGGCCATCGGCTGGATGTTCTTTTAAAATTGGTTCGAACATATTTTTTACCTAAAGTCTGGAATTCGGCTAACGTTAAACTGTTAAGCGATATTCGAATGTATTGAACTTTTAAAGCTAGGTCGTACACCTTTTACAACCGAGTCAAATGACGGAAAGTTAGGGATTTGACATCTGAGAATTTCCAAAAGGCTTTTTTTCGAATTCCCCTCCCCTGGTATTAAAATCACGGGTGGTTAAATTTTAAGGGCCGATGTTGAACGTAAGCCACACCTAAACGTCAATCTTTTTCATCATTTCATTTGACATTTCTAAATTTCAGACTAATTTAATTTGAACCATGGAAAGACACATAATCGAGCAACGCGTTAAAGTAATTCAGGCTTTTTATGAAAATAGGCGTTCAAATCAAAATGCATACCGTGCACTTCGTGATTTTTTCGGTCAATTTAATCGTCCAAATGTGCGTACAATCGAAAAAATCGTGCAAAAATTTTAGCAAACCTGGTCTATAGGAGATGTGAAAATACCAATTCATGCTCGTACAGCTCGTACTGCAGAAAATATTGCTGCTGTTCGCGAAAGTGTGGTTGAAGAGCCGTCCACTTCAACTCGTCGTCGTGCCCAACTTATACTGCACCTCTCATGCTCGTCGATGATGAAAATTATGCATAAAGACTTGCATTTACACGCTTACAAGGTGCAATTGAGTCAAGAACTAAAGACTCTTGACCATTTCAAGCGTCGTCAATGCTCAGAATGGTGGCAAGAAATGGCAACAGTGGATGACCAATTTTCGAAGAAAATCTCTTGGGCGCATGATAATCCAAGAGTGATTGTCGAAAAACCAATGAACCCACAAAGAGTGACTGTTTGGTGCGGTTTAAGGGCTGGCGGCATCATCGGGCCGTATTCTTTCCAAATGAGGCCGGTCAGCTAGTAACTGTGGATGGTGTTTGCTATCGTGAGATGATAACGAAGTTTTTATAGCCCGAATTGGAAGATATGGATATGGACGATGTGTGGTTTCAACAGGACGGTGCCACTTGCCACACAGCTAACGAAACAATGGCTCTTTTACGCGACAAATTCAATGGCCGTGTTATCTCACGTGGTGGCGATGTCAATTGGCCGTCAAGATCATGTGATTTGACACCGTCGGACTTCTTTCTTTGAGGTTATTTTTGAAAGAAAAGGTGTGTGACCGATAAGCGAGCAACAATTCAATTCAGCTTTATCGAAAATTTGGACCATCGGATGGAGGTGTGCCGCCGAGATCGCGGTGGTCATTTGGCTGATACTTTGTTCAATACATAACTGAACCATACCAATATTATCATAATAAAAAGAAATGACAGTAAAATCTAAAATAGTTAGTGTTTTATTCAAAATCAACATCGGCCCTTAAAATTTAACCACTCTTTATAATTGAATGGAAGTATAGTGTTAGACAAGACGTTGTCGATTTTTCGATCTGGGTTTTATGCCATTAAAGTGTCAAGCTGTTGCCACATATTTAGAATCAAAGACACTTTATGTGCATCACTTTTGAGGAGGTAAGGGAGGAAAGGGAGGTTCTGAGGCACTCTAAAGAGTTATTTCGCATCAGTCGCTATTGCTTCACGTTCAAATGTAAACTTCAGATAGAAAATCACTTCACCTCGAGTGGAAAATAATTTTAATTTTTATTGTGAAGTTCTTTTCCGCTGAAGGTGTAAATAACTCATTGCCACTGAAGGTGGGAAAAAACTTCTTATTGGGGACCAGGAAAACATGCCTTAGCCAGCTAGCGACGATTTTCACAGCTTTATTTTCAGATCCCCCGCAGAAAAGTTGCAGTGGTCTCATTTTGGACAGCAAAAAATATGTTTCTACAGCCCGATGAGAACCAATTTATTAAGTAAATTACGCTTAAGGAATAAAACCACGTATAGTTTGCCCGATCGAAAAAAAACCCTTTCCGGCTGACCTCCAATTACGCACCTTAAGTTGGTTTTGATACTTGTGCGCTACACTTAAGGCGATAACTTCCACTACAGTGTCTGATGTCAAGACCAAGCAAACGCTATTTGCAAGAAGGGCCATACAACATCGGCGAATTTCATAGGACAGAATGGTAGTAGGTCTAATAGTAGGGAATGGCACTACATGAAACCTTGAGTTTTCAGCTAGCTGGTACTCCGACTCTCAGACATCTGGCGATCGCTGAGTGCATAGTTCTTTGATCGTAAATAGTGTCGCAACCCCTGTGTAAAGGCTTGGGGGCAACAAATGAGAGCGGGGGGAAGGTGTTCACACTAATGCACATATTCTATTTCCGCAGGCGCTAGCTGAAGAACTCACAAGATGGAGTCAACGGTGGGGTCTTCAGTCCAGCTAGGATGGACCTTGATGAGTTGCTTTGACATATTCGGACCACAGGCCATTTATAAATCTAAATGGTAAGTTAAACTCCTTGAACAAAGATGGTGGCGGATTAGCCGAAAGTCCAACGGAAGGGCTCAATCCACGATGGCCCCGTGTCGAATAAAAGGACAACGACGTTCGTATCTGCACCTGGAATGTGAGAACATTTAACAGAAGAGGTTCAGGCGAACAACAATAGCGTAAGCCCTAAGCTCCTAACAAGCAGACATTACTGCCATCCAGTAAATTCGATGGGATGGACCGGGCGAAGAGAAGATGCAAAACTGAGAAGATGCTAGACCGTGTCATAATGAGCAGAAACAGCAACTTTTCGGATGTTGATTTTCTATACTTAGGCAAGAAGTCTAATGTTTTAAAGACAGTGGCGAACGCATTGTAACAATCCGCATCAAGGCCAAATTTTCTAACATAAACCTGTTATGCACTCAATATCTGACGGAGACAAATTGACAAAACTTATGAGCGACTTAACTGATGTACGATGTTAAGATCGTGCTGGGGATTGTAACGCAGATAGAGAAATAGAAGACATCTTTAGCAGTATTATGGGAAAACACTACCTTCTCGACACCACGTCTGGCAACGGGCTTAGTCTAATTGTCTTCGCTGCGGAACAAAATGTCACTGGCCAACACACAGTTTTTTTTATCCCGACATCCGTGAGGGAACGGGCTCAGTGGCGCGATGGTTAGTGCGATGAACTGCCGTGCAGAAGGTCTGGGTTCGATTCCCAGGAGTAGCAACACCTAAATGATTTTTCACTGGCCCTACTCTGGAGATGATCTGACCAATAATCCGAGTAGTATCAATTGTCATGAAAATTGTCAGGAATTAGCCGTTCGGATTCGGCATAAAACATGAGGTCTCGCCATCGTGATAAGAAGTACACATGCACACATGAATGGTTGTGAGAAAAAAGCAAGCCCCTGGATACTTAGGAGCCTGCTGCGCCATAAATTTATTTTTTATTTTATTTTAGGGGACATGGCGATCTTGAGACCAATGAGAGGTCAACCAGATTTTTCAGATTGTGATAAGCAAGAGGCACGCATCCAGTGTTTTGGATGTCCGAACATTCCTAGAGGATAAAATCCACTCGGACCACTACCTTGTTGCAACCAGCCCGAGGTAAGAATGCGGATATCCACCACACCTTAACGTATCAATTAACACCATACTACCAGCATCGAATATAGATGAACAATTGCAACGATACGAACAAGCCATTAGATCAGCTGCAAATGATGCGCTAGGCTTATCGCTCCTCCAGCAAGAAACGCTTGGTTTGATGAGGAACGCAGGCAGATGCTTGCAGTCAAGAACGAAGCCTACAAGGCAAAGCTGCAGGATAAGTTGAGAGCTGTCACTGAGCTCTATAGGCAGAGAAGAGCAGCGGCTTTTCGTGCGATCGAGGATAAAGAGAGGTGTGCCACTTCAGGAATGATGTTCACAAGTTTTACCAAAGTATAAAACTTGAAAGCCATGGTTAAACGGCTCGATAAGAATTTTGTCGAAATGCACAAGGAAAAATCGTAGTTGAGACACTGTCGATGCTGAGGATATGGAAGAACCACTTCTGCAGACTGTTAAACGGCGATGACGAACAACATTCCGCTGTCAACAATAACCAACCATTAAATATTGGCGACTCCAGCGAAAACTACCAACCACCCGACCTAAGTGAAGTGAGGATAGCAATGTCTAAACTCAAGTTAAATAAGGCGGTCGGCAATGACTGCCTTACCCGTTGCTACTTTCAGGATTTAAACAAGAGGTCCAGTAAATTCGGTAAAATTCGGTGAAAAGACGCGGGTTCACTTGAAGGCTTTTTCCGTTTGGATCTCCCGTTTGGAAATATTTTATTATCAGTGTTCTGTTTGGAGTTATATCTGTATACATTGGATAGTGCATAAGAAATAGCCTTTGATATTACCGCGGAGAAAACTGAACCGATTCCACGGTCAGTAGTTCTTTGCATCAACCACTGCACCTACCAAAATAATTCAGAATCACATTAACTGTGTGTCAATATTATAATAGACAATCACATCATTGTCACGGCGCTCAAATGAATAATTTACCAGCACCATTCCACAAGTATAAAGCCTAACTTGCAATAAATTAAATTGTTTATACGCCGACAAACAAAAAATTCACTCCAACCACTTAGTAAGCATTCGAACCATGACATCGTTCAGTCTGTTCACCCTTTCAACTGTCAGACAGATTAACAATTTAACTCTGATTATAATCATGATTCTAAAGCATGAGCGTATTTTCACGCTTCATGCCAACGAATCAAAGACTAATCCCCGTTAATTGAAAAGCTGTGAAATTTATGAAATGTATCTAGTTCTAATGTGTGCCTGTGCATTGTTCAATGTTCAATGTACTGGACGAAAAATTTGACATTTAATTTGAATTGCAAATGTCACCGCTCTCCATACAATGGGGGAGGGCAATCATTTTTAAACCCGTGTAGGAGCGCTCAAATAGGGCCACGATATGTAACTTCATTGTTCGAAAAGAACGCTTGTGTCAGTTGATGTATGTGTACTCTGCCTCCAAACTTCATTTTCTCTTTGGTATTCCTATTGATGGTGGAGGAGAGAGTCCACAAGCATTTGTGACTCCACCGGGTCACAATTTATTCAGCGATTTATATTGAAAATCTTAACGAATACTTGTCACAACAAAATGTCAACGTTTTGTCAGCGTGTCTTTTGTGCTTGTCGTCGTACGCAAAGCTGTCGGCAGCGTTAGAGTCGGCATGCAATTGTTTTGACGTTTTGAGGTGCACATCAGTTGCAATGCTACTGCTGCGTACTGTCTATTGTTGACCGAGAAATGTCATTGTCTGCAGTAGTACCTACTCTCGGTACTGGCGCATTGATGGGCTGTTAGAGTTCTTCCGACTTTGAGGGTTCACCTATTCCCTTTGGTTGCTTTCTATTCTAGTACGGTTTGCTGTCAGAGTTTATTGTCATGACAGTTTTGGACCATGGCAAATTAGCTTTTGATACTTTTACAAGGTGTCATCGGTGTGCGGTGTGCGGTGTTTGAAAGAGTCAAGTCAAGGTGGCCCATTGAATGTGATCGTGTCGAATTAGTGTTGGGCAAATAGTCGGCAATGTTAAAGGTGGACAACAACGGGCGGTGTAGTCTTTAATGTTCTCCGGTAGATGTGTCGAAAATTAATTTACACACACTCCGTGACAAGGAGTCATGTGACAGTTTGTGTTGTTTTGCACAAGTCCGGTAGCATAACAAGATTGCCGCACATGACAGTGAACTAAGGAGCAAGGTCTCTACGTGTTGTTTACATTGTATTATCTGTACATGAATATAATTTATGACCATTGGATTGTCCAATTACTGATGGTAGCTGTGGGGTGCTCATTTACTTGTTGCAACTATATGTTGCGTAGTACTGTTATCTACGTGATGAAAGTAAATTGTGATTTTTACTAGGCTTAGTGAAATATTAGTTTGGGGAAGTATTAATCTTTTTTATGTTGCAATTTGATAGCAAGCACAATTTAGCAGGTATTTTCGAAAACAGACTTCATTTACAATATTCGTTCTCAACAAGGGACAACACGAATTTATCTCCGCATTTTATTTAATCATATGGAAAACAATACTGCAAAACATTTTTATTGCACCATTTTCACATGTACGCTGTTAATCACATGATGAGGTTATCCAGACGCGAAGGAACCACAAATAAGAATAAACAAAAAACAAAGGAGAACCGCATCTAGACTGGCAAAAACTCGCAGCTCGGCTACTTGGTTATATGGATGCTTGCCCGGTTTATGATGTAATAAGTTTCGCGCCAATAAACAGTGGCCTGGAAATGGAATTTATGTGATCCAAAATAATTTTTTTAAAAGAAAAAAGTATAACCTGGATATATGTGGGATTGGTAAGACATTACGGATCCCATTTTTTCCGATCAAAAATATTGGCTCGGTTTTTCAGTTTTGATGTAACTTGAGTCAAACCATATCATGTATTTGAAATTTAACTCAAAAACTTTTAGTTAACTTTGAATCAACGTATGTTTCTCGAGCTAATACGAGGTTAATCCAAAAATTTGGATGATTTCGTACTAAAAAACCTTACTGGCTTAAGGATAGAGCTGCTCAGTGGCGCGATGGTTAGTACGATGAACTGCCGCGCAGAAGTTCTGGGTTCGATTCCCAGCCGTAGCAACACCAAGTAGTTTCAATTTTCAAGAATAGCTTATTTCAACTTCACCTTTCGGAGTCGGCATTATTAATAGTTGTGAGGAACCTAGGCCCAGGATACGAACGAACCTGTTGCGCCAATTTTTTTTTTTTTCTTAAGTTATACTTCCATCATCTCAGAACTTACTGTGTCGCAACAACGAATTTTCTTGGCAGGGTTTTGTTCCCGCATTGTATCCCAGGCTTTGAAATTTTGGCAAAACTGCAAATCTTGAAGTGGCCCCTTTGCCCTTTCATCCTTTCAAGAAGCAAATATTCTTCAGTTCTCAATTGCTTTTCAAGCTTAACTGCAACATTCAGGTCCTCCTGGATATTTGGTTTGTGGGTTTCATTTTTTGCTGTGAGTCGGCGTTCTTGGGTCGTATTTCTGGCCTATTTACTGGTCGTTGATATTTGATGATCGTATTGATAGTATTAATCGATCAATTCATACATACTCCTTCAGTAATGTCTGAATGCACTCTTCTGACTGCTGTCTTCCGATGTTGAACTGATGCAGTACGTATAGTGTGTTGGCTATCAGCCCTCTCATCATCTCCAAATCGATATAAGCTGCATGGAATATTTGAACATGGCTATGTTGTAAATTTGAATGACCCTTTGTTGGCCCAAATACACTTTTGGTTGATCCAGAAAAACTGTATGCTGGTTGTATTTCTTTTGTATGATTGCATTTCTTTTTTATTTCCTGGATGGTAACAGGTGGGCCAAAATAAGTCATCCGATGTTGTTTGGCTCCAAATTTTATCGGTTGTGGTTCGCGCAGTGTGTACCGTTGCTCCTTCCTGTTGGAACCACATGTCCTCCAGTCCTAAATCAGCCAATTGCGGCAGAAAAAACTTGGTTAACATGGCGCTATAGTGCGCCCGATGACTCCTCCAGCGTGAACAGCGCACCATGCAGTAACTTTGAGCGGGTTTGGATCCTCGTGCTTTAATCGTGGATTTTCGGTGCCCTAGAAGTAATAGTTTTGCTTTTTCACGTACCCGCTTTGATGATGATTTTGATCGAAAAATCGTCCACTTCATCCTATAGATTGAGGATGGCTTGGGTGTAGGTTACATGCGTTTGGCAGTCGACAGGCAGAAGGTGATGCACGGAATGGACTTTGTACGGGAACATGCACAGGTCTTTGACCAAAATTCGCCTAAGGGACTACCGGCTGATGGCTTATTGCGCGGTACGGCGTCTGGTCGATGTTTCCGGCGACAGCGCGACATCCTCGGCAACAGCGGCGTTATTCTCGGGGCAACGGGTGCTCCGGGGCCGGCCACTCTTGGTAACGTCTGAGTATGGTCCCATACTCTTTAAGGATGGTGGCCAAACGGCGCAGTGTTTGCGCAGTCGGTGTCGGACGGCCAGCAATCGGCGACAGAATTCGCGCAGCACCAACACTACAGACGAATTGTTGCGCAAAAAATAGACAAGATTATTCCGCGACGGGCTCAATGGCGCGATGGTTAGTGCGATGAACTGCGGCGCAGAAGTTCTGGGTTCGATTCCCAGCCGTAGCAACACCTGAATGATTTTTCATTGGCCCTCCTCTGATGATTTGACTAATCATCCGAGTAGTATCAATTGTCATGAAAAGCTTAACTTAACTGAGCCGTACGGAGTCGGCATAAAATAGGAGGTCCCGAGATCGTGCTAAGAAGTACACACACACACACATGACTAATTGTGAGAAGAAAGCTAGGCGCTGGGTACTAACGAGCTGTTGCGCCATACATTTTTTTTTAAGATTCCGCGTTCTTGAGGAGTGTATCGCACCATGGCTGGTTCACTTGTATTCTACATCTGTCTAGTCCACAAATGTCAAAACAGATTTGACATTGGCTTCCATTTGCAAAAAAAAGAGCATCTTCCAATAGGGTGATCTCTTTTGGCCCATTTTGTAGTAATGTCTGTCTGCTTTGCGGCAGCTTATATATCCGCTAGTTATTCAGCTATAATTTTACTGTTTATTGTTCCAATGTTTCAGGTGCAGTCACAAAGGTCAACCCGTTCTTCAAAATGTTCTATAATTGGAATTCCTTTTCCAATTGATGGAGTAGTAAACCCAAAGCACTACAATGTTCTTCCCTATTGCCTACAAAACCTCTTCAACGAATATGGCACCAAAAAAAATTTCTCAGATTTCATCATGACATGAACCACTGTTGGTCCATCAACAGAACGACGGAATGCAACACCAATTGCCATCTAGAGCCGAAAAGTCTGCGAAAATGAGGATAGCCTCAGCGATGATTATTATTATGGTTACCACCAATTCCACAGCGAACCTGATGAAGGGGCCATGCTATTCCTCATCCAAACAAGAAGCATCCCCACCACATCCACGATCTGCCATTCTGCTTGTTTTCGTCATTAGAGCTGACTCCTTTACGGGAGGCCGTCTTCAGTGCGGTTCTACTTCTGGGAATGTGTTTTAAATAAGCAAATGCAATTCATTACGGCCTCTGATTGATTTCCCCTTGTTTAATGATCACCTGCCTTGGTGTGTGTATAGCTGCCAGGTTTAAGGAACAAAACGAATCACGTTTCGCTGCTGTTGCGTTGATGCGCTCACCCAAAGACAACACGGCGAGTGCAGGCGATTAAGGAAATTTAATTAAAAACGCATCATTAAAAATGTAATTAACAATTTCACTGGTTAGTTAAAGGGTTGGTTAATTTGCCGTTTAAATTTTGTTTGGTTGCGCTTCGTATGGAACGAATTATCTGAGTGTAGTTAAAAGGATTATTGGTTTGGAATAAATATGGAGTGGGAATTCAGCTTTGGGGGGATAAATAATGACTGACTCCATATTCTGCAGATCTACATCTGACTTTTTCTGTTCATTACGATCTCATAGTTAACTGTCTTTGGTTGCAAATTGCTAGATCATCAAAATACAAGTTCCTCTAACAAGGACATGTTTTAAACTCTTTTTGTGTAAATAATTGGAGAGGAGAGAGGTGGAGATAACGAGCTTATAATAATATTGAAAGGTAAATGGTCTCACTGCTATTTAACAACTGTTGCTACTGGCTTCCATTGAAACAGAAATTGTTCCATCAAAACAAAAATACCAATTCACCAAAGATGACAGGTGCCATTGTAGTGAATGGAAATGGCGTCTATGTTATTTGAAAACGTACTAGAGTATACATTTCAAAAATGAGTAGAACAATTTAGTTTTAGTTTAGTTTATTTATTAACATCAATTCGAGATCTTTTAAATCTACACTTAGACTAGAGAAAGTTAACAATTCAAACAAAAATAAAAATAAATAGATAGGTCTTAATACATATAACGGGTGATTTTTTAAGAGGTTTAGAACTTTTAAAAAAAAAAAAACACAAAAAATTCGAAAAAATGAATGAAATATTTATTTGAATCGATAGTTTGAACCTTGCAATTTAATGTTTAAAGATAATTTCATGCAAATGTTGACCGCGGCTGTGTCTCAGGTAGCCCATCCGCTGAGTCCAATTTTGGCATACTCTTTCACACATATCGGCCGGTATCTCACGAATGAATGCATGGATGTTGGCTTCCAGTGCGTCAATCGAAGCGGGCTTGTCCCTATAGACATTAGCCTTGACATACCCCCACAAAAAATAATCTAATGGTGTCAAATCGCACGATCTAGGCGGCCAATTGACCGGCCCGAAACGTGAAATTAACTGTTCACCAAACTCGCCTCGCAATTGCGCCATTGTTTCGCGTGCTGTGTGGCATGTGGCACCGTCTTGTTGAAACCACATATCATGCAAGTCAAGAACTTCCATTTCGGGCAAAAAAAAGTTTGTTATCATCGCTCGGTAGCGTTCACCATTGACAGTAACGCTGCGATTCGCATCATCTTTGAAGAAATATGGCCCAATAATGCCGCCGGCCCATAAACCGCACCAAACAGTGGCTTTTTTGGGATGCATTGGTAGCTGTTGCAATGCTTCTGGCTGACCTTCACTCCAAATGCGGCAATTTTGCTTATTTACGTACCCGTTCAACCAAAAATGAGCCTCATCGCTGAACACAGTTTTTCGATAAAAAAGCGGATCCTCGGCCAGCTTTCCAAGAGCCCATTCACCAAAAATTCGGCGTTGTGGTAGGTCGGCTGGCTTTAGTTCTTGCACCAGCTGTATCTTAAAAGGCTTTACGCCCAAATCCTTCCGCAAAATTTTCCACGTAGTGCTGTAACAAAGGCCTAACTGCTGGGAACGGCGCCGAATCGACATTTCGCGGTCTTCTGTCACACTAGCTGATACGGCCGCAATATTTTCTTCACTACGCACAGTACGTAAACGTGTTGGTGGTTTAATGTCCAACAAAGTAAATTTGGTGCGAAATTTGGTCACAATCTTCCGAATAGACTGCTCAGAAGGTCGAGAATGCCGATCATAAAATGGAAGCAGCGCGCGATGAACATTTCGTACCGAGCACGAATTTTGATAGTAAAATTCAATAATTTGCAAGCGTTGTTCATTTGTAAGACGATCCATGGTTAAATTGCAAACCAAACTGAAGCTGTTTGACAGTGACACAAGGTACTTAACACACGTCAGCTGTCAAAACCAGTGTTGCCAAAACCAAACCAGCTAAAAAATCACCCGTTATAATCCTATGTATGTACATGTATGTATAATTGAATATAATTTACTAAATTAAGAAGTGCAATAACAAGTTGTTTTTAAAAGTAAGTCTACTTGTGTGGAAGTTAAAATCTATAGTGTCAGATATTAAATTGGTTTCTCTAACACAGCGAGTTATAGGTTCATTTCGTGCATAGTAAACCTTATGTTCATTTTCGCGGAGCAGACAACGTTCTCTTAGCTGTCGAGATGGTGCATAAGGATCAATCATTATTATTATTATTATAACTTTATTGTTCTATAAATAAATTATGAAACAATAATTATATGAAGCACTAGCTTCATTTAGCTTTCGGCTTAACTTTTATAGAAAATATAGTTTAAATAAGTAAAGCTAATTTAAGTTGTAAAATTATTGCATAAGTATGTCTAATATTAATATCGGTGTTGAAAGTTAGTAATTCTTTTGGGTTTTTTCCAGATACTTTGTTGCTTATGGATTTTATTTTTGCGCATTGTAGCATGTGTTTCACGTCAAACTTTTCATTTGTATCACAGAATTGACAGACTGGGGCTGGTTCCTTGTTGAACAAGTGATTGTGTGTAAAATAAGTATGTCCCATTCTAAGTCTTATGTAAGCTTTTATCATCGACTTTGGTAATCTGGATGAGTAAATAGCTTTTTTGGCAGTCGGATTGAACGTTGTATATGTGTGTTGATATAAAGTCCAGTTGCTCTCCATGTTCGTGTCCATAGTCGTTTTTAAGTGCTTACTAAAATCTTTTTTACAAAAATGGTAAAAAGAGATAAGGGGCTGCTTAAATGCCAATTTAGCTTCTGTGTCTGCATTTTCATTGCCAACAATTTCTGCATGTCCCGGTATCCAGGCCAATTTTAGGTTATTTTGTTTTGCAATCAGTTTGTCACGGATGTCTAAAATGATATTGGAGTAGTTATTTCTGTTTTTAATTGCGTTGATTGATGACAGGCTGTCAGTGAATATAATAGTTTTTTTTGTTTTTTGTAGCTTGGATTGCTTTTAGGATAGCAAGAGCTTCAGCCGTGAAGATAGAAGAGGTAAGATAAAGCAGGCCTTTACTGATAATATCTCCATTTTCATTGACAACTGCAAAGGAACTTCCTTCGGTAGTTTTTGAGGCATCAGTAAACCATAGTTGCCAACCTTGCTTTTCGTAAATGACTTTTATTTCTAAAAACATTTTTTTGTATATATCATTGCTGGTGGATAATTTTGGATAAACTGACAAGTGAGAAATGATAGAGCTATTCGGCAAGTTCCATGGAGGAAAATTAGTCGTACGCTTGTTTGCTATCACGATTAAAATATTTTTAATGGGTGTAGTGCGGAAAGCTCCAAGACTGCTTCTAACTGCTGAATGGTATGGTGTTGAAATGAGCTGCAATGTTGTTTTTGAACATCTTCCATAAATTGGTAGACCATAATCGATTTTGGAGAGAATTATAGATCGGACGACATTAACAATGGAATTAACATTACAGTTGCTTTTATAGGAAGACAAATATTTCACTAAATTAACCCTGGTAGTAAGGCTCTTTCTTAAATATGAACAGTGTTCCTTAAAACTATATTTGGAATCGAAGACAATGCCTAGTATTTTAGAATGATTAACATTTTTTATTGAAATATTGTTTAGATTTACTCCTTCAAAGATCAATCAAAGATAATAGAAAAGGGCATTTAATATGGTATGATAAAATATCACTTACAAACATAATTGAGTAAATTTTCCGTCTATTTTCAAGCGACTGAATGTCGAGAAGTTGACATCTAGTAGAGTAGGAAGGAGTTTCGATGTTCCAACCTAGTTTCCATATAGCAAACCTAGTGTTTTTTTGTATATTTTCAATTCTTTTCGAATGAACGTTGTAATATGGATTCCAAATCACACAGCAGTATTCTAAAATTGATCTAACATACGAGCTAAATAGAGATTTTATAGTCAATGGATCCTTAAAGTCTTTGGAATTGCGTTTAATGAAACCTAACATTGAGTTTGCTGTGGTTACAATATACTCCACGTGTTTCACAAAGCTCAATTGTTGGTCAAAGACTACAGCGAGGCCTTTTTGCTTTGATACTCTTTCAAGAACATTGTTTTCAATTTTGTATTCAAAGAAAACTGGTGACATGTTACGAAAAAACGAAAAACATTGACATTTAGAGAAATTCAAAAATAATTGGTTAACACAACACCATTCTGTTAGCCTTTGAAGGTCATCCTGTAGAAGGAGACAATCATCAATCGATTTTATACATCTAAGAAATTTTAAATCATCTGCAAACAGAAGTCGAACTGAATTTTTAAAGATTTCAGACATGTCATTAATAAAAATAAGAAAAAGAAGTGGACCAAGATGGCTTCCTTGGGGAACACCTGATGACACGAAAACGGGATTTGACAGTGTTTGGTCAATAGATACAAATTGTATACGATATTTCAGGTAGGATATTAACCATTTCAACATACTTGAATGCAAACCCAATCTTTCCAATTTTTTGATTAAAATAAGGTGGCTGACTCTATTCAGTCACTTTGATCATTGCCACCAAGTTTATCTGTTTTGCAGCTTACCGATAGGATAACTGCGGAAACCTTAAAAAGGTTAAATTCTTCTTGGTTCGCGGTATAATTGTAGTGAAAACATTATTTTTGGAAATTGCGCCAGCGAAACTTTGGTTTGGAAAAATGGAGTTTAGTATGGAAGATATGCTATAAATTTCGAAAATGACAGATGTGAAGAAGTTCGTGGAAAGTAAATGCAAATTAGGATCAAAACTAAACGTATACTAGCCAGCAGGGTGGTCCACATATATAATACAAAATAAGTCCCGCCAGCCCTTTGTTTTGTTACACATGCCCTTGCTATTACCACTGTAAAATTTCAGCCTCATCGACCTTCATATGTTGATTCTAAAAAAAAACTTAAAAACATTGAGAATTGAATAATGTAAGCTATCTTCAAAAATAAAAACAATTTTTAGACGCTTCTGGACAGAGTTGCATCTGACTTCAACCAAAGGGTTTAGAAATTAAATTTATTCGTAACTTTGTACTAAGATGTTTAACCCAATGGCAAATTTCAAATGGAGCACTTTTATAGATTATATTACTAATAAAATTATTTTGGTTAAAATGTGAAAGTATTTAGAATTGCTATTATACCTTACATATAAGTCAAATCGGTTGATGGGAAAATTCATCACTCTAAGAAGTATCGTTCTATATAAAAGTTTGTTTTTATTAGATGTACACATGTTCATATGAAATAAAACACTTGAAACTAATCTTAATGTCTATGATATTGCCTAAATTTAATAGATAATTTTATGCCATTAGGGGTTAAATATGATTTCGGGCATATGCACTCCATGACAGGCTCGAATAAAGGGCAATCGAGAATTCCCCTTTTCGAAAACTTTATCGAGCAACCGGGACCATATATCAGCAACAACGCGGCGAATGTGTTATTCCTTATGGTTGCGTGTTGTAGAACGAGGGCTGATTGGCTTTAACTTGGCAATGCCCAGTGGTTGTAACTCTGACTACACATCAATTGCTGATTTTTTACCTCCAATGGTAACCATCGAGTACTGGTCTCATCCAACCGGATTTTACTTGCTAAACTATAAGCGCGAGTGTTGATAACACGACGATAAACAGCAACACTATAAACAGCCAGGTCAGAATGGCACGGAATGAATACCCGGCCTGCTGTCCCAGGCGAACCTAAACAAGCTCTTCGACATATTCGGACAGCCGGTTGTTTACGAATTTCAAGGGTTAGTCAGGCCCCTTGAACAGAGATGGTGGCGGATGAACCGAAAGGCCAACGGCAGCGCCCCGTGTCCTAGGGGTATCTAATAAATTGGAACTGGCTTTCCAGGTTGGGGGTTGTGCTTTGGGCTAACTACCCAACCATGGAAAAAAATGTGTGTTACGAAGCAACCAACAGCCTTGGAACGGACTGATTTTAATGTTGACGACACGTCTAAACGAAAAAAGGACAACGACGTTCGTATTTGCACCTGGAATGTGAGAACATTAAGCAGGAGAGGTGCAAACGAACAACTAGCGGAAGCCTTAAACTGCTAAAAAGCAGACATTACTGCTGATGGGATGGGCCGGGCAAAAAGAGGATGAAAAACTGTGACATCTACTACGGACCGTGGTATAGTGAGAAGAAACAGCGGCTATTCGGATGCCAGACTTAGACAAGAAGTCTTATGTTTCCAAGACATTAGCGAACGCATTGTAATAATCCGCATCAAGGCCAAATTCGCCAACATAAGCCTTTTATGCGCTCACGCCCCAACGGAGGAAAATGATGATATAGCTAAGGACTATGAGCTCCTTGACAAAACCTATCAGCGACTACCGAAGTATGATGTTAAAATCGTGGTGTGAGATTTTAACGCAAAGGTAGGAAGAGAAGACATCTTTAGCAGTATCGTCGGAAAACATAGACTACACGACAACACGTCTGGTAACGGACTTAGTCTAATTGACTTCGTTACGGAATGAAATGCCACTATATCCATCACACGGTCTCCGTACCTCGATATCCATAAGGGGACATGGCGGTCTCCAGATCAATGAACGGTCAACCAAATTGATCACACAGCGATAGACAAGAGGCACGCATCCAGTATTTTTGATGTCCGAACATTCCGAGGAGCTAACATCGACTCAGACCACTGCCTTGTTGCAGCCAGGGATAGAATGCGGATATCCACCACGCGATAACAATCCAGAAATACTGTAAAAAACTTTAATGTCGAAAGGCTGCAATCGTAAGAAACCGCCAAGGACTTCGCGCAACGCGTATCCATAAACCTCTCGATTAACAGTTGGCCAGTTGGAAGAACCTCTTCTGCAGACTGTTAAACGGCGATGACGAACAACATTCCGCTGTCAGGCAGAAGCAACCATTCAATATTGGCAACGACAGCGATAACTGCCAATCACCCGACCTGAGTGAAATGAGGAAAGTAATATCTAAACTGAAGCTGGAAATAATGGCCTTCCCGCCGAGCTTTATAAAGCCGGCGGGGATGACTTGGTAAGAAACATCCACCAATTCATAAGCCAAATCTGGTCGGAAGAAAGTATGCCTGAAGAATGGAGCCTTAGCATCGTTTGTCAGATTCACAAAAAAGGAGACCCTCTAAACTGCGCCAACTACAGAGACATAAGTCTCCTCAACATCGCCTACACGATCCTATCTGACGTAACATGTGAACGCCTGAAACCGTTTACCAACAACCTGATCGGCCCTTATCAGTGTAGTCTTAGGCCAGGAAAGTCCACAACCGATCAAATCTTCACACTTCGGAAAATCCTGAAAAAAAAACCAAGAAGTCCAAATCGATACCCACCACCTATTCATCGATTTCAAAGCCGCATACGACAGCATTTATAGGGACGAACTATACAGAGCCATGTCTAGTTTTGGTATACCGCCCAAACTCGTCCGTTTGTGTAGGATAACGATGGAGAATTCTCGCTGCTTCATCAGGGTCGGAAACGATCTCACCGAAACATTCGATACCAAAAAAGGATGTAGGCAAGGCGATGCGCTGTCATGTGACTTCTTTAATCTGATTCTTGTGAGGTTTGTGCAAAACTCCCGAGCCAGCACTAGAGGTGCGATGTTCCAAAAATCGGTGCAGCTTCTAGCATACGCCGACGTTATTGACATCATTGGTCGGATCCAAAGTGACGTCATATGCATCTTTGCTAGTATAGAGAAGGAAGCGGCAAAATGGGTTTGGAAGTAAATGAGGGCAGGAGAAGTATGTGCTGTCAATGGACACACAACATCGACGAATTGGACAGAACGTCACCATTCAGAGATATAACATTGAGGTAGTACGGGACTTTGTCTATCTCGGCTCCGCTATTAACTCTGACAACTACATTTCGTCAGAAATTAAACGAAGAATTACTATTGCCAACCGATTTTTCTTTGGGCTAAGTAGCAACATGGCCCAAGTCAAAAACTCTGCGTTGGACGAATAAAATGGCTAGGACATGTATAACAAATGGACACCAATACTCCGGCTCGCACGGTCTTCGATTCCCAGCCAGACGTCGGACGCAGTAGAGGAACCTTTTGCCCCAATTGGCGCACACAAGTAAAAACCGACCTCAAGCAACTTGGAGTGCACAACAGAATGCAGTTAGCTAAGGACCGGGCTAATTGGAGTGGCATGTTGGTTGAGGCCCAGGTTCATACCGGTAGTGCAACCGTAAAGTAAAGTTGAAATTTTGTTTTTCTTGCTAACATTAACATTTGTGAAATAAGTTGAATTTAATTGATAAAATTTGAGAAATAGGACAGAAAATAACCGACAGACAGACAGAATTTCGCAAAGCAGAATTTCGATAAGCATCCATGTTGCTAACCCCAACTTTTCATTAAAGACTTAAAAAGTCTGCTGTAATATATATTTTTGTTCCATTAGTATACATTTTTGTATGTAAGTTGGAAACCACGTTATTTGAAGATCATTTTGTTTATTCTTGATATTCTGAAGGAAATCGTATTACGGAATGAATGCATTTGCTTTCAATATTGGGCTGTGATGTGTTTATCGATTTGTAGCACACCTTGGGGACGGACCTACAATAGATTCTATACTGACATATACCACTCGCTGTTCCTTTACAAATAATTGATATACCCCAGGAAGATGCTGTCAACAACTACACTTGTCGTCAACATAAAAAAAGGAAAAATGGATAACGGCGAATTCTAATGCACCTTCGAATCTTCATTCCTCACCAATGGCTTCACCTCCGTGCTGATGGGTTATTTCCAGATGTTAAAATTAAATTTGCCATCTACCCATCACAATTGTAAAAAAACAGATACACCAAGGATAATTAAGTACACCTAGTCCAGCTTGACATGGCCACTCGTTATGTTATTACTGAAAGAATGTATTTGCATATAACGGGTGATTTCTTAAGAGGTTTAGAACTTTTTTTAAAAAAAAAAACACAAAAAATTCGAAAAAATGAATGAAATATTTACTTGAATCGATAGTTTGAACCTTGCAATTTAATGTTTAAAGATAATTTCATGCAAATGTTGACCGCGGCTGCGTCTCAGGTAGCCCATCCGCTGAGTCCAATTTTGGCATACTCTTTCACACATATCGGCCGGTATCTCACGAATGAATGCATGGATGTTGGCTTCCAGTGCGTCAATCGAAGCGGGCTTGTCCCTATAGACATTAGCCTTGACATACCCCCACAAAAAATAATCTAATGGTGTCAAATCGCACGATCTAGGCGGCCAATTGACCGGCCCGAAACGTGAAATTAACTGTTCACCAAACTCGCCTCGCAATTGCGCCATTGTTTCGCGTGCTGTGTGGCATGTGGCACCGTCTTGTTGAAACCACATATCATGCAAGTCAAGAACTTCCATTTCGGGCAAAAAAAAGTTTGTTATCATCGCTCGGTAGCGTTCACCATTGACAGTAACGCTGC
This sequence comes from Rhingia rostrata, assembly GCA_949824845.1. Lineage (NCBI taxonomy): Eukaryota > Metazoa > Arthropoda > Insecta > Diptera > Syrphidae > Rhingia > Rhingia rostrata. The sequence continues at coordinate 45,775,983 of OX463756.1, forward strand.
GATTCGCATCATCTTTGAAGAAATATGGCCCAATAATGCCGCCGGCCCATAAACCGCACCAAACAGTGGCTTTTTCGGGATGCATTGGTAGCTGTTGCAATGCTTCTGGCTGACCTTCACTCCAAATGTGGCAATTTTGCTTATTTACGTACCCATTCAACCAAAAATGAGCCTCATCGCTGAACACAATTTTTCGATAAAAAAGCGGATCCTCGGCCAGCTTTCCAAGAGCCCATTCACCAAAAATTCGGCGTTGTGGTAGGTCGGCTGGCTTTAGTTCTTGCACCAGCTGTATCTTAAAAGGCTTTACGCCCAAATCCATCCGCAAAATTTTCCACGTAGTGCTGTAACAAAGGCCTAACTGCTGGGAACGGCGCCGAATCGACATTTCGCGGTCTTCTGTCACACTAGCTGATACGGCCGCAATATTTTCTTCACTACGCACAGTACGTAAACGTGTTGGTGGTTTAATGTCCAACAAAGTAAATTTGGTGCGAAATTTGGTCACAATCTTCCGAATAGACTGCTCAGAAGGTCGAGAATGCCGATCATAAAATGGAAGCAGCGCGCGATGAACATTTCGTACCGAGCACGAATTTTGATAGTAAAATTCAATAAATTGCAAGCGTTGTTCATTTGTAAGACGATCCATGGTTAAATTGCAAACCAAACTGAAGCTGTTTGACAGTGACACAAGGTACTTAACACACGTCAGCTGTCAAAACCAGTGTTGCCAAAACCAAACCAGCTAAAAAATCACCCGTTATAACTACTGGGATGGCTTTGCGAGACTATAAAAATGCTTATCTGCGTTTTGTTTTCAACGGCTGTATAGAGGAAAAGTCACTAAACAAAGTTTTCAATTTTTTCTTTGTAAATTAAAATTAAATATAAAACCAACAAACCGACAAATCTAAGTCTAAAGGCAAAATAAAACAGCTAAATATAAGCTTACAGCGCCCACTAAGGGCCGATAAGTTAGATTAAGTAAACCAGTTATTGATAAGTTAGATTTAAGCATTTTTGCCTAGTAGTAAGTTAATATTTTAAGTAAATAAAAAATGAGTTTGAAAGGCTGTATAGAGGAATACAGATGTCTATGCAGTCTTCGTATATTCTAACATTTATGCAAAGCAGACCTCACGTTTTCTCACAAATCATAATGAAAACCATCTTAACCATATTGACGTATGGGGAACAATGCTATTAATGCCCTGAAATTCTTATACATTGCTGCTTATTTCGCTAACATAACCATTTTCCTATATTACCTCATTCGTGTTCCGAATACAGGTATAATAGAGAACTTCCTTAATAACAATTACATACCCACCATGTCTCAAACCCTAACAAGACACGACAGCTGATGGTTTCGCTAATTTCCCAAATGCCACATCAAACATCAAATGCTACCCAAAAGCAGCCATTTAAATTTCAATTAACTTCCTATTTCGAGTATAATGCAACGATTGCCTATTGCCCAATGGCCAGATACAATTCGAATAGCACATGCCTTGAGGCAACAATTCCTACGGAAGTATGGCGAATACTTGTATTTTTTCGCATATGCTTTGTTCTTCTGTACATTTACATCAGCAACCGGAACGAGTTTCCGTAACAATGTCCTCTTCCTCTTTTATGTCATCCTTTTGGGAAGCGATACCATGGACTCGAACCAACCACCAACCACCGTACACCAGATACCGCCTGTGGACATTTTGTGTTTGTGAGTTGTCCGACTGTCTAATGGTCGATTTAATTGTTTGACAACAGAAGCATTGTTCCAGTCATCACCAAGTTATAGGTTATGCAGCGTGTTTGGGTAATTATTGCCGCTGAAGAATATTTTCACAGTTTTCCTAACACCATTTTATGCCAATTAACTGTGCTCAGCGGGGTTGAACACGAGGCCCAGTTGTTCGGCTGCAAATGCAGCTGGTTAAGATTTGTGATGTGTTTGACGGTTTAAAGACGATCCAACACACATTCGAGATTTATGCTGTTAGTCTTGGTGAGTAATTAATAGTATCTTGACATTTGCATAATGCATATACTGACTTGGACAAATTGTTTGTACAATTATGATTGTAGATAAAAAGTGAGATAAAAGTGAAATATAAATGGGGAGGTAGCTATGTAGGAACATACAGATTTCAGGTTGAACAAACTTCCTAAGAAATTTAAGAGAGTGCAGTGTTATTCACGGAAAAGCGCTATGAAACATACTTCATAACTTTTTTTTTTTGAGTAAGTAATTGATTTCTTCACCCAGAGAAAAAAATAGTAACTTCCGTACATATTGCAATAGTTATTCCTACGTACTTACTTAAGTGGCGCTACAGTCCGGAATGAATGTGGACCTCAACCATCATACCCCTCCAATTAGCCCGGTCTTTAACTAACCGCTTCCAGTTGTACACTCCTAGTTGATTGAGGTCGGTTTTTTCTTATGCGCGCCACTTAAGGCGAGGTCATCCTCTACTGCGTCTGACGTCCGGAGTACTGGTGTCCATTCGTTCTACATGTCCTACCCATGTTAAACGTCCAATGCAGAGTTTTTTTATATCTGGCATGTCCTTGCACAGCTGATATAGTTCTTGGTTCAATCTTCGTTTCCATATCTCGTCAACGCAACCGGGACCGAAGATTTTTCGAAGAATTTTCCTCTCGAATCGACCAAGGATTTCTTCATCCACTTTTGCTACGGCCCATGCTTCAGCAATGTGGAGTAGGACTGGGATGATCAGGGTCTTATATAGGATCTTCTTTGTAGTCCGAGTGATGGTATTACTACCGAATTGCCTTCTTTGCCCGAAGAAACAGCGGTTGGCAAGAGTAATACTTCGTTTAATTTCTGACGAGATGTTGTTGTCAGAGTTAAAAGCAGAGATAGACAAAGTCCCGTACTACCTCGAAGTTATAAATCTGAGTAGTAACGTTCTGTCAATATCGTCGATGTTGCGTCTTGCCCTCATTTACTGATAAACCCATTTTTGCCGCTTCCTTCTCTATACCAACAAGCATGGCTATGACAAAACGTTGAGCCCTACCAATCGTGTCAATATTGTCGGCGTATGCTAGTAGTTGTACAGATTTTTGGAAAATTGTGCCTCTGGTGTTGGCTCGTGAGTTTTGCACAATCCTCTCAAGAATCAGATTGAAGAAGTCACATGACAGCACATCGCCATCCCTAAATCCTTTTTTGGTATCGAATGTGTCGGTGAGTTGGTTTCCGACCCTGATGGAGCTGAAAGAATTCTCCATCGTTATCTACACGAACTGACGAGTTTGGGCGGTATACCAAACGTAGACATGGCTCTGTATATTTGGTCTCCATAAAATAGAAATGCTGTCGTATGCGGCTTTGAAATCGATGAATAGGTGCTGGGTATCGATTTGGACATCTTGGGTTTTTTTTTCAGAATCTACCGAAGTGTGAAAACATGATCGGTTGCGGACTTTCCTGGCCAAAAACCACACTGATAAGGGCCGATCGGGTTGTTGATAAAAGGTTTCAGACGTTCACATATTACGGCAGATAGGTAGGCGATGTTGAGGCGACTTATGCCTCTGTTGTTGGCGCAGTTTAGAGGGTCTCCTTTTTTGTGGATCGGGCAAACGATGTTGAGGTTCCATTCTTTCGACCAGATTTGGCTTATGAATTGGTGGATGTTTCTTACCAAGGCAGATAGGTAGGCGGTGTTGAGGCGACTTATGCCGCTGTAGTTGCCGCAGTTTAGAGGGTCTCCTTTTTTGTGGATCAGACAAACGATGTTGAGGTTCCATTCCTTCGACCAGATTTGGCTTATGAATTGGTGAATGTTTCGTACCAAGTTATCTCCGCCGTCTTTATAAAGCTCGGCGGGAAGGCCGTCGTTTCCGGCAGCCTTATTAAGCTTCAGTTTAGATATTACTTTCCGCACTTTCCTCAGGTTGGTTGGTAGTTTTCGATGTTGTTGCCAATATGGAATAATTCGTTCTGCCTGACAGCGGAATGTTGTTCATCATCGCCGTTTAACAGTCTGCAGATGTGGTTCTTCCATATCCTCAGCATCGCATGTGTCTCAATTACCATATATCCTTGGTCATCTCGACAGGATTCTGTTCGAGCCTGCTATCCTTGGCTTTGACGTTTTACACTTTGGTTAAACTTGCGAACATCGTTTCTGGACTGGCACCTCTCTCGATAGCGCGAGTTAAGTATCCATAGCAAGACATATTGAGAAAAAAGATAACATTATTTGTATTCAATGATATCTTTAGTCTCTAGTACAGTCTTGCACACAACGCTACAATGATAACATATGTAAAAGAGATAATATCGTTTGTATACAATGTGGGAATATTATCTCTTCTTCATTATCAAGCAAGACGATTGTACGCTTGGGTCTCCTTGTAGATAGATAAGAAAAGTATATAAATACGACTGTATGATGAATTTATCAATAGTCTTATTGTAACTACATAGTAGCCTTAAGCTCCTTTTAGAATTAGTAAAAAGTATTTCAATAATAAAGGACATAGTTCCAAATAAATATTGTTTAATTTTAAAAGTAAGAAACAAGTGTTTTAATTGGCGATCCTGCCAGGAGGTTAAATATACTTTTTAACTTCAATCGAGCGGACCTCGGGAACAAGTAGTGAAATCTAGTATAAACAGAACACTCGCGTTACCGGTTACAAGAATTACCTAGCATAGCAGGTACAAATATAGCTTCTTCGTACGAAGCAGCAAAGCAATTCAGTGAAAGTGTATATGTGGAGGAAAAAAAACACACAAATTCGACGACAACAGACACGAGTTCAAAATGGAACAACTCGCAGTATTAATGGCAAGATTAGAAGCTTTAGAAACCAGGAGCAACACAGTAACACAAACCCTAGAGCACACACGCACAGAGAATGCAAGGTTAGCAGCAATAATAACTAACCAAAATCAAATAAACACTAATTTAGAAACAAAACTAAATGAAGTAAAATCTGGATTAGGCATAGTACCAAACATACCTGTGCTAGAGGAAATAAGAACCACATATACAGATGGTAGTGAAATACAGTTAGACGCATTTAAAAGCCTACCTATTTTCAACGGCGATCAATCAAATTATCGGTCGTGGCGCGAAGAAGCATCCAGATTAATGGACAGCATTAAAAACTTCAAAACACACAGTAAGTACGCAGCAGCATTGACTATAGTGAAAAGTAAAATACAGGGTGCAGCCGCGAATGTGTTAACTAATTATAACACAATTTTTAATTTTGAGGCGATACGTAACAGATTAGATTATACGTACTCTAATCAAGAACCTCTATACGTGCTACAAGACATGATGAAAGCCATCACGCAAAAAAGAAGCACACTGTCTGAATACCACGACGAGATAAATAAAAATCTCAATTTAATAATATCAAAAATCACTATGTCAGGTGATCCGCCGAATATAATCGACAGACTAATTAAAAATGCTAACGACGACGCAGTTCGTATATTCATTGATGGTATGAGTGACAACTTTACAAGAGGATCATTATATTCAGCTACAATAAATGATCTAGAACACGCATTCGCAATTGCTCGCAGAATAGAACATGATAATGTGCACAGGCATTTACATCTCACTCAAGATAAGCACCACAAAAATATGCCACATGAACGCAGAAACGAAAGAAGACCAAATTATTCGAGCCAAACAACGAATTATCAACCCCAGAAGCAATACGATAATATGCAGCAACACAATCAAGGACCACAGCCGATGGAGATAAACTCGAGACAAATTGTACATGCACAGCGACAAAATTGGAATCAATACAAACCCGATGTATATAATCCACCAGCGAAACGTGAACACAGCGGGAGTTTCAACACACACAACAGACCGCAACGATCTTATCAGCAGAACTTCAAGCAGCAGAGAGTAAATAACTCCCGACAACAACGCAGAGACGATGTCAGCAGTACATATGCAGAAGCAGATGAAACGGAATGTATGGTAAATAATAACATAAGAATAGATCATTTAAACTAGTAGACGGGTTGCCCTGCTTAAATTTAACTAGTACTATTTCTAAGGAAATTTATAAAATTCTTATTGATACTGGTGCAACCCATAATTACATTAATAGAAAATGCGATTCTAGCGAAAAAATTAAAATTAAACCTATAAAAATAAAAACAATGCATGGTTATTCTATGGTAGATACAAAGAAAGTAGTTAGGATATTAAAGAAAAATATAACATTTTTTGAATTAGAGGATATTCAGTCTTTTGATATGATATTAGGATATGAAGGACTTAAAGTTCTAAACGCGGAAATAAATTTCAGTAATATGACTCTAACTACCATAAGCAGTGTCGAATCTATTCAGAAAATTAATTACATAATTGGGGAAAATAATATTTATAAAGCAGACATAGATAGACTGATGAAGATTAATAACAGCATAGGACCGTTACCCTTTACAGATACTATAGAAGCAAGCATTAGGACGACCAATGATAATCCGGTTTATGTTAAACAATATCCATATCCCATAGCAGATAACGAATTCGTAAACAAAGAAATACAGAAACTCTTACATGACGATATAATAGAAAAAAGCCATAGTCCTTATAACAGTCCCATATGGACAGTACCTAAAAAAGGTTTGGACGAAAAAGGAAAACCAAAACGGCGCATGGTTGTTGATTTCCAAAAACTTAACGTTCACACTGTAACAGACAGATACCCCATTCCGGATGTCAACATGACAATTCAAAATTTAGGTAAAGCCAAGTACTTTACAACATTAGATTTGGAGTCAGGTTTCCACCAAATTAAAATCAAAACAGATGATAAAGAAAAAACAGCTTTTGCTATAAATGGCGCAAAATATCATTTTAAACGAATGCCTTTCGGGCTCAAAAATGCACCAAGCATATTTCAGAGATGCGTGGACGACATTTTGAGAGACTTTGTAGGTAAATTCGTACACGTTTACATTGATGACGTATTGATATATTCCTCATCTGAGGAAGAACATATACAGCACATAAGTCAAGTATTCGACGTACTCAATAAAGCCACATTAAAAATATCTGATGAGAAAAGTAAGTTTTTTCAAGAAGAAGTAGAATACTTAGGTCACATAATCAGACATGGTAGAATCACTACGAACCCTGAGAAAATAGCAGCTATAGAAAATTTTCCAGTCCCACAAACGGTAAAGGATTTGAGAGGATTTTTAGGTCTTACAGGTTACTATCGTAAGTTTATAAAAGGATACGCAAGCATAGCCAAGCCCCTGACATTATATTTACGAGGAGATAACGGTAAAGTAAACAAAAAACAAAGTAAAAATATTAAGTTAAATCTGAATGATTCAGCATTAGAAGCGATTAGAATTTTAAAAAATTATTTGAAAGAACAAGTCGAACTTTTTCAACCGGATTATAGTAAACCATTCGAGCTTACTACTGATGCATCCAACATAGCTATTGGAGCCGTACTAAGTCAGAATAAGCAACCTATACACTTCTTGTCAAGAACACTGAGTAAGACAGAAGAGAACTATAGCACAAACGAGAAAGAGCTATTAGCGATCATATGGTCCTTACAAAAACTCAGAAACTACATATATGGTATAGCAGACTTAACCATATATACCGATCACCAGAGCCTTATATATTCTGTATCAGAAAAAAATCCCAACACAAAGCTGAAACGTTGGAAGGGAATCATTGAAGACTTTGGAGCAAAATTAGTTTATAAACCAGGAAACCTAAATCTTGTAGCTGACGCATTATCACGTCAACGCATAAATGCTTCTACCATAGAAACAGCACATTCAGCTGAAAGTTCTTCTAATGATATAATAAAAACCGTGAATCAGCCTTTTAATGCATACACTGCACAGTTCGAACTTATTGAAGATATAACAAATAATATCGAAACACAAATCTATTTTAGTAACAAAATAAGACTCATAATAAAGTTTAAGGACAAAGACTCTTTACTAAGGCAGATGAAAGAAGTTATACAACCCCAAAAGATTGTAGCTTTGCATACGAAATTTGAAAACATATACAAATATGGTGAAAACATAAAAAAAGAATTCCCACTAGTAAGATTTATATTCACACCAAGAAAACTTCAAGACGTGACAAATTTGGAGGAACAACTAAAACTTGTAAGGGTAACTCACGAAAGAGCACACCGAGGGTTACGTAACAATATACAAGAAATCTCAGAGAAATATTACTGGCCCGATCTAAATAAACAAGCAAAGAGTTTCAACAGAAAATGCATAGCATGTCTATTTGGAAAATATGAAAGAAAACCTATCAGAGAACCTCTGAATAATTCAGAAATACCAACACATGTGGGAACACACATTCATATGGACATATACTTCAACGACAAGTATACTTTCCTTGTAACAGTAGATAAGTATTCTAAATATACAATCCTTCGGGAAATCGAAACTCGAAACAGACTGTACGACGTTATGGAAGAGGTCTTATCTAATTATTTCCCAAAATGTGAACGACTCATGACAGATAACGAGAAGGGATTCAAAACAGAAATGGTGAACCAAATGTGTTTGAAATACAACATAACTAAAGTAGAAACTCCAGTATACAGATCGACAGCGAACGGTCAGGTAGAACGTGTAAACGGTACAATAACTGAACTGTCTAGAATATTCACAATTCAGAATAAAACAAGACTTATCGAAGAAATATTTAGAACAGTGCGTGAATTAAATAATTCTATACACTCAGTTACCGGTTTGAAACCTAGAGACATTTTCTTTAATCAAAATAAATATAGCAATAGTGAAATTATAATAAATAAACTAAACTCAGCATCCAAAAAAGTGATCGAACGTCTAAATAAAGGAACTCGACACAGAGAGTATAAAAAAGGAGATAAGATAATGGTAAGAATCACAGGTCTTAGAAAGAAATCTAACGCCAGATACATAACAAGAATAGTAGAAGAAGATAAAGGAGACACTGTAATCTCTAAAGAAGGAATAAAAATTCACAAGGATAACATAAAGAATTATCATTTTTCAGATGACGAAAATATTAATATTCCTAACATTACTAGGAATTGTACAGAGTCAAGAAGGGCAAGGAAACGTTCAAATAACTGAGTTACTAAACAAGAAGTTTATACTTACGCAAACAGATGACGTGTATTTATTCAAAGAACAAACTTATTTGTTACATGCCACCAACCTGACTTCGATATTTCAACCTTACGTAAATATCGTAACTAGTAAATATCAACCTACACAAGAAGAAAAAATTTGGTTAAGTAAAATTAAGAATTTAGCAGACCAATTACAAGAACATACTAGGCATACTAGATCAATTAACTTTTTAGGAACAGCTTTCAAATATGTGTTTGGTAATCCTGACCATTATGACTTAGTTAACATAGAAACGAGTATAAATAATCTCATAGAAAACAATAATAAACAAAAAACTATAAATTCTAGATTTGAACAAATTTTGCAACAATTCGAAGGTCAGAGCCTTAAAGAACATTTAGTAATAGAACAAGTGTACGAACAATTATTATTATTGACCAGAACAATTAATGCAGCAAAAAATAATGAATATTTATCAGAAAGCCTAGACTTAGATGACATTAAAAATATTATTCAACATGAAATAATTCAAGTACCCATAATAAATATACTTGAGTACTCTAAAATATTATTAGCTAGAACTGATGAATTCTTCATCACAATATATAAATATCCAGTTCTAATTAAATCATGTAAATTGTATAAAGTAACACCTTTAAATTCAAAACATGGAAAAATCATTACAGATAAAACAATTGCCTTATGTAACCAAACTTATTTAAGAACAAGAAATTGTCAAAATCATCTAAGTAAAAACATTTGTGAAATTAACTTTGAAGAAGAAAATTGTCTTATTCCACTTTTAAAGAATATAACTTCAAAATGCAACATTAAACAAGAATACGATTACGACTTGGAAATTGAATCCGGTGTTATGTTATTAAGCGGTAAGCATAAGTTAAATAATCAAACAATTAATGGTATAAACTTAGTTACTTATGAAAATACTATAAATCTAGACGATAAAATATACAAAAACATGCATAAGCAAATTAAAGAAGTTATATTAAGAAATCATAATTCAGAATCTTACATCGACCAAATAATTAAAGAAGATACAATGTACAAATTCGATAACATAGATACTTTAAAAAAACTAATTATTCCTTTTGAAGAAAAACCGATATTATCAACTATATACACAATTGTAACACTGATTGTTATTCTAGCATTTACGTACGTAATGATAAAAACTATACAATGTATAACAGATCGTCAAAAACAAAAAAAGATTGACGCATATAACAAAACTTATGAAAGAGAAATGTTAAAAATAGCGTCGAAAAATCGGGACGATTTCGTTTAACAAGGGGGGGAGTTAAGTATCCATAGCAAGACATATTGAGAAAAAAGATAACATTATTTGTATTCAATGATATCTTTAGTCTCTAGTACAGTCTTGCACACAACGCTACAATGATAACATATGTAAAAGAGATAATATCGTTTGTATACAATGTGGGAATATTATCTCTTCTTCATTATCAAGCAAGACGATTGTACGCTTGGGTCTCCTTGTAGATAGATAAGAAAAGTATATAAATACGACTGTATGATGAATTTATCAATAGTCTTATTGTAACTACATAGTAGCCTTAAGCTCCTTTTAGAATTAGTAAAAAGTATTTCAATAATAAAGGACATAGTTCCAAATAAATATTGTTTAATTTTAAAAGTAAGAAACAAGTGTTTTAATTCGCGCTTTTCTTGTTTTTTTTCTTCTTTCTGAAAAGCCGGTGTTCTTCCATTCTTCTCTGCCTATGGAGCTCAAGGGCAGCTCTCGTCGTCATCTGTAGCCTTTGTTGGCCTCGTTCTTGGCTACGAGCATCTGTCGGCATTCCTCATCAAACCAGGGGTTTCTTGCTGGCGGGCGCGAGAAACCCAGCACATCAGTTGCGGCTGATCTATTGGATTGTTGGCATCGTTGCCATTGTTCTTCCATATTCGATGCTGGTGGTATGATGTTAATCGAAAGTTAAGGGATACGCATTGCGGCGAAGGTCTTGCGATTGCAGTCTTTCGACACTTTCACAATATTTCTGGATTGTTGTGGCGTGGTGGATAGCATTCTTACCTTGGCTGCAACAAGGTAGTGATCCGAGTCGATGTTAGCTCCTCGGAATGTTCGGACATCCAAAATACTGAATCCGTGCCTCTTGTCTATCGCAATGCGATCAATTTGGTTGACCATTCGTAGATCTAGTGACCGTCATGTTTACTTATGGATATCGAGGTGAGGAAACCATGTGCTGATTATAGTGACACTTCGTTCCGTAGCGAAGTCAATTAGCCAAAGTACGTTACCAGACGTGTTGTTGTGTAGGCTACGTTTTCCGGTAATACTGCTTAAGATGTCTTCTCTTCTTACCCTTGCGTTAAAATCTCCCAGCACGATTTTAACATCGTATTTCGGTAGTCGCTCATAGGTTTTGTCAAGGAGCTCATAGAGGCAATCCTTAGCTATATCATCTTTTTCCTCCGTTGGGGCGTGAGCGCGAATTTTGCTTTGATGCGAATAGTTATCATGCGTTCGCTAATGTCTTACTTATAACAAATCCGCATTCGAATAGTCGCTGTTTCTGCTCACTATAACACAGTCCGTAGCAGATGTCACAGTTGTTCATCCTCTTTTTGCCTGGACCATCCCATCTTAATTCTTGGATGGCAGTAATGTCTGCTTTGTAGCAGTTTAAGGCTTCCGCTAGTTGTTCGCTTGCACTTAGCCTGTAAATGTTCTCACATTTCTGGTGCAGATTCGAACGTCGCTGTCCTTTTTCGTTCAGCCGAGCCGTCAACAATAAAATGAGTCCTTTCCGAGGTAAGTAAGTGTTTGTCTGAAATCGTCTGAGTCGTTTTTTCTTTATAGCATTGAGTGTTCAGTTCAACGCCTCAAGGGAAAGTCTGCGCAGTGCATTCACCCCAGATTATAAATTCGCATTTTTTCCGGACAATATAACAATAATTTGCAATTAAAAAAAATATCAAAATTTATGCATAATCACAAAATCACATAGTCACATTTAGTTCTGTTAATAGAGCATGTAGGTATAGATTTCAAGTTTACTTAGGCTACCATTTATTTATTTTGATATTTTTAACAAACAAACGCTAAAGTTCTGAATACAAAGTACAGACTATATTACTTCAATTGGAATACATCTAAGTCTTCTCTACCAGTTCAACACTCACTATCCTTGCGTACAGGAGTATTGAAAAAAAAAAACGCCCCAGGTCTAAGTATGCAACGACGACTTTTTCGTTGAAAAGTGTCCAATATTTGCAGCACTTATTACTCTTATTAATCATTAATCACTCGGTGCAGTTAAGTAGGCTCACGTTTTCTTTCAGCACCGCAAAGGCTAACAGGGTTTAACCTCAATTCATATCCTTCAGGGAATTTCTTTCCTGAGATTATTAAAAAAATTTCAATTAAAATTTTTAATCCAATTCAAGGTGATTTCGCGTTTTAATTTATAAACTCCCGAACTTAATAAAATACTCTTGAACCCTAAAGAACTGACTCACCCTTTGGCCTAACATCTGAAAACAAAAGAAAACTCCTTTACTAAACTATGAATCAACATTATTTCCCCAGCAATAAGCAACATTGTTAGGTCTTCACGATAAAAAATAAGAAAAAAGGAAAAATTACAAGCAATTGTCAAATCACCCCTCGACTTGCACAATGGCAATAAATAAAAAGCGGAAACAATAAAAGGACAACACAAGGAAAGTGCATCACAAAAGATTTAACTTTGCGAAAGAGTAACAAGTTCACCACCCTTGGTTCGTTAACTCTTCACGGTAATTTTCATTATATTCCCACTCAAGAGCTCCCCCCCAACCACTACAACCACCACCCCATCAGCAAGGCAAGAACCCCATGTAATCAAAGTCCTATAAAAATGTGGTAATTCAGATATAAGCCTCGTAACCAACCCAACTTTGGTGCGGTGCGGTGAGGACGGTTGATTTATATCAGATCATAACGATTATGACTTGAAATCTCCCCACATCATCTCGCAGTCGGTCTTATCAGGAATTGGGACCGCATGCCGTCGGACAAATCGACAAGTCATTGCAATTGTTATTGTTTGCTGAGAAAGTGGTTTTTACGGCCCCATAATGGGTGGTTATTTGTTAAGGAGGGTGGCCTGGCGGCACACACATACGTTTGCTAAATGGACTCGGTCGCATGTAGACGAAAGGACTCTTGATTTGAATCCAAATAGCAAAAAAGGTGAACGAATATTTTATTGTTGAGGTTACGGTCAATAGAGCTGGGACGTGTGGATTTTCCGTTTGCCAATTGCACAGACGCTGGTGGGTTATTTATTTTTTGATTTCACACATAAATTAGACAGATGTTGGCAATGCTGTGGGGAGTGTGTGTTGGTTGGCAGGGGTGGGCGATTTACTTAAGTGGCGCCCACAGGAAGTATTGCGAATTAATAGCACAGGTTGTAGTAAGTAGATTTGCTGATTTTATTGAAGTGATCAATTTATTAACCTAAGCCTATAAATCATACAAAGTGAAGAAATTTTAAGCCAACGTGAGTAATGACAGCGATTAGCATTTTAATGTGGATACACGACTGGCAGAGTAGAAAGCACATTTGTGGATGAATGATTCGAATGGATAGCAAACAGAAGATAAAGTCTTCGATGGGAGTCGGGGAAGTATAGAATTATTATTGACGTAAGAGAATTAATTCTGCTAATAAATAAATAAATTTATCGGGTGTTTACCTTTCTTCTAGAAAAAATTGCAGGCATCTCAATCACAAACTCTACGAAATAGCGATGGCAACATGGAACCTAACCAGCTGAGAAACGTAGATATTAGCGAGTGTCATTTTGAGAACCCAATAAATGTCATTTCAAGTTGATGTGTTGGTGATGGTCAAATGGTAAGCAATGCGATAGTATAAAACCGCTTGAGCTTTCATCTAGGTGTTGCCTACCAACTCTGACTCTCAGCCTTCTCGTGACGACCGCCGAGTGCCTGTACTTTGATCATATAAATGGTTTTAATCGCTAACCTTTGTCTTTGCGGCAGCAAGACATATTCGGACAACAGGTAATTCAGGTATCTAAAGTCAGGCTCCTTGAAAAGAGCTGGAGGCGGATGAGCCGAAAGGCCAAGGCCAGCGCTTAATCAATGAAGGCTCTGTGTCCCAGGGGAAAAGGCCAAGAGCAGCGCTCACTTTCGTAGAGGGATACTGATGGCCCTGTGGTAGCTATTACATTGGTGCTGGCCCTTCAGGTTGGGGGGTTGCGTTTTAAGTTATCTACCCACTCACGCGAAAAAATTATTGTTACGAAGTAACCAACAAACCCGTACAGGACTGATTTGACATTGACATTGACATCACAGTACTTCGCACATGAATGCAACGAACTACAGACACATAACAGCACTGGCGACTGAGGCCATCGGCTGGGACAGATCAAGACATTTATACAACAGAGAGAGACGGATAGATACATAGAAGGAAAGACATATAACACAAACCTACGTGGCACAGAGGAGGAGACATCTATTTATATTGTCTCATGTTATCACACAGGTGGCCTCAGATAAGCTGGCAATTTTCGTAGAAAACAAATGCTGCCGAAGCTGGGGCTTGAACCCGCAGCGCTTGGCTTAACTACGCATTCCTCTTAGCCATGGCCACCTGCCAGGACTGATTTGATTGTTACGAAAAACGACGTTCGTATCTGCACCTGGAATTTGAGAACAATAAACAGGAGAGGAGACTGTAGCCCAACAACTTACTTATTTGCTTACAACCAACATGCCTCTCCAATCAGCCCGGTCCTAAGCTAATTGCCTCCAGTTGCGTACTCCAAGATGGTTGGTGTCTGTTTCTACTTATGCGCGCTTAAGGCGAAGTCTTCCTCTACTGCATCCGACATCTGGCTGGGAATCGAAGACTCTGCTAGCCGGAGTATTTGTGTCCATTCGTTCTACATCTCCTAGCCATCTTAAACGCCCAATGCGGAGTTTTTTTTTGACCAGGGGCATGTCGCTGTACAGCTTGTATAGTTCTTGGTTGAATCTTCGTGTCCATAGCCAGTCAACGCAACGGGAATTTTTGAAGAATTTTCCTCTCACGGACCAAGGATTTCTTAACCCACTTTTGAGACGGTTCATGCTTCAGCGCCGTAGAGCAGGACTGGGATGATCCGGGTCTAACATTGGATCTCCTAAGTAGTTCGAGTGAGGGCTTTACTATTAAATTGCCTCCTTAGCCCGAAGAAACAGCGGTTGCCAAGAGTAATTCTTCGTTTAATTTTTGACGAAATGTTTTTGTCAGAGTCAATAGCGGATCCGAGATAGACAAAGTCCAGTACTACCTCAAAGTTATATCTGTCCTTTGTCCTTTCGTGTGGACAGCATATACTGTTGAACCCATTTTCGTCGCTTCCTTCTCTATACTAGCTAACGTGGCTTTGACATTATGTTGGGTCCTACCAATGATTTCAATATCGTCGGCGTATGCTAGTAGTTGTACCGAATTTTGGAAAATTGTGCCTCTGGTTTTGGCTCGTGAGTTTTGCACAATCCTCTCAAGACAGCGCTTCGCAGGATCTCGTGGGCAGATATGATCTTCTAGGCGATGTTGAGGAGACTTATGCCCTGCAGTTGGCGCAGTTTAGAGAGTCTCCTTTTTTTGTGGATCGGGCAAACGATTCTTAGATTCCATTCTTCAGGCATACTTTCTTCCGACCAGATTTGGCTTACGAGTTGGCCGGCTTAATTTAGCTCAGCGGGAAGGCCGTCATTTCCGGCTGCCTTATTAAGCTTGAGTAAAGATATTGACATCCTCAATTCACTCAGGTGGGGTGGTTGGCAGTTTAATGGTACGTTCTGCCTGACAGCGGAATGTTGTTCTTCATCGCCGTTTAACAGTCTGCAGAAGTGGTTTTTCCATATCCTCAGCACCGACTGTATATCAACTACGGTACTTCCTTGTTCATTTCGACATGATTCTATTCGAGCCTTGTATCCTTGGCTTTGACGTTTTACACTTAGGTAAAACTTTAGTACATCGTTTCTGGAGTGGCACCTCTCTATATCCTCGATCGCGCGCTTTTCTTGTTCTTTTTTCTTCTTTCTGAAAAGCCGGTGTTCTTCCATTCTTCTCTACCTATAGAGCTCTAGGCTCTCGTCTTCACCTGCAGCTTAGCCTTAAAGGCCTCGTTTTTGGCTGCGATCATCTGTCGACTTTCCTTATCAAACCAGGAGTTTCTTGCTGGTGGGCGCGAGAAACCTATCGCATCAATTGCGGCTGATCTAATGGCTTTTTGGCATCGTTGCCATTCCTCTTCGACATTTGATGCTGGTGGTATGGTGTTAATCGAGAGGTTTAGGGATACACGTTGCGCGAAGGTATTGGCGGTCTCTTGCGATTGCAGTCTTTCGACATTCAATTTTTCCACAATATTTCTGGATTGTTGTGGCGTGTTAGATATCTGCATTGTTATCTTTGCTGCAACAAGGTAGTGGTCCGAGTCCATATTAGCTCCTCGGAATGTTCGGACATTCAAAATACTGGGTGCGTTTCTCTTGTCTATCGCAATATGATCAATTTGGTTGACCGTTCGTTGATCAGGAGACCGCCATGTCCCCTTATGGATATCGAGGTGAGCAAACCGTGTGATGGCTAGAGTGGCATTTCGTTCCGTAGCGAAGTCAATAAGCCTAAGTCCGTTACCAGACGTGTTGTCGTGTAGGCTATGTTATCCGAAAATATTACTAAAGATGTCTTTTCTTCCTGCCTTTGAGTTAAAATCTCCCAGCACGATTTTAACACTGTACTTCAGTAGTCGCTCAAAGGGTTTGTCAAGGAGCTCGTATCAGCTATATCACCTTTTCTTTCATTTGGGCGTGAGAACATATAAGTCTTAAATTGTCGATTTCGGCCTTGATGCGTATTGTTACAATGCGTTCGCTATTGTCTTGCAAACATAAGATTTCTTGTCTAAGTCTGGCACTTATAACAAATCCGCATTTGAGTAATCGCTGTTCTGCTCACTATAACACTGTCCATAGTAGATGTCTTAATTTTTCATCCTCATTATGCCCAGCCCATTAGACCGTATTTCCTGGATGGCAGTAATGAATGCTTTGTAGCAGCATAGGGCTTCCGCTAGTTGTCCGCTTGCACATCTCCTGCTTAACGTCTTCACATCCCAGGTGCAGATATGAACTTCGTTGTCCTTTTTTTCGTATATCAGGGTCGTCAATAATAAAATCAGTCCTTTCCGAGGCTATTGGTTGCTTCGTAACAAAGTTTTTTCCACAGATGTGCACTCCAAACAGATTATCATTCAACAACTCAATCAAGAAGACATTGTATCCGTAACTCAGCTCGCCAACTTCTTAATTTATATCCATGCAAACATTAAGACTTACACGAAATTTATCAATACTTTAAAAATTCGAAAAACAGAAGGTCTTGATTTCATAAGAAATATATATATCAAGCAACTCCCTCGAATTGGAATACAATATATAACATTCCTTATAAACTCTTGCCTTAAAATGGAATATTTTCCTGAAACCTGGAAACTGGCTAATGTGGTTCCTATAATAAAGGCTGGAAAGGCCGCTGAAAATCCTGAAAGTTACAGACCAATAAGTTTACTCAGTAATTTGAGCAAAATTTATGAAAAAGTTCTCAAAGAGGCTATCTCAAAACATATCTGTGATAATAGTTTATATCCAAATGAACAATTTGGATTCAGGCCTCACCACAACTCTTCCCACCAGGTGCTTAGAATATGTAACCATGTCAAGATAAATCGTGCAGTGGGCAGATCTACTGGAATGGTCCTTCTTGACATAGAAAAAGCATTCGATACTGTTTGGCATGATTGCCTTCTATATAAATTGATAAATTTCCGCTTTCCCCCATACATTTGTAAAATTGTCCAAAGTTTCCTTACTCGTCGTTGTTTCAAAGTCCATGTAAATAGTGGTGTTTCTGACCTGATATATTTCGACTCGGGTGTGCCACAAGGCTCAGTTCTTGGTCCAATTTTGTACAATCTGTATACATCAGACTTTCCAAATTTGCCTGAATGTCATACTGCAATTTTTGCAGATGACACTGCCATATTTTCTTCTCATTTATTCGCTCTCAATATTGAGAGGAACCTTACAAATGCGATTAAAATATTGGAAAATTATTATAGCAAATGGAAGATTAAATTGAATGAAGGAAAAATGCAGGCTATCTTTTTCACACGAAAAAGAAAGCCCTGCTTTCTTCCAAATAATCAATTACAGATCAATGGATCTTTCATAAAGTGGGAGCCATCCGTTCGTTATTTGGGAATACATCTGGACACAAAACTAACTTTTAATGAACACATCTACAGGACAATTAAAAAGGTTGGGATTGCAATTAAGATGTTATACCCTTTTATAAATAGAAAATCATTGCTTTCAATCGAAAATAAAATGATCATTCAAAAAGTAATTTTTCAGGCTATTTTGCTATATGGATGTCAGGTATAAGGTAATTGTTCGAAATTCCACATACAAAAATTGCAAGTATCTCAAAACAAGTTACTGAAAATGATGTTGAATTTGCCATGGCATCATTCAACTCTAGATGTCCATTGTAAAGCAAATGTTGAATTGATTTCAAATAGGATACATAAACTAAGGCTTAAATTTCTAGAACGCTGTAGTTTCACTGAAAACCCCCTTATTAATGACTTAATCACGATTAACATGTAATTCAAATTTTTGTTGTTTTTTTTTAATTATTAATTGTTTTTGTTATTTATTTATTTATTGAATGCTCTTAATCATCTAATATATTCTTACTTATTTATCTATTAATGTTTTTACTATCTATTACTTTATTTATTTATTTATGCATTAATTTATTTATTGTTTTTGTTTGCTTAATTATTTATTTATTTACCTATTTATTTTTTTATTTATTTAAATCAAATTATATTATTTATTTATTTAATCAAATTATATTATTTATTTATCTATCACTCTTTGAGTGAAATATTTATTCCCTTCTGGAATTAAAACAAAACCAAAATATGTGATACCACTTGACTGATTTTTGTTGATTTATTTGTTTATTATTTTGTTTAAACATTTATATATGTATATACATATTTTGAAATTTTCTATTTATTTATTTGTTATTTATTTATTTTTTGTTTGTTTAGTTATTTATTTATTTATTTAGTTATTTAGTTATTTAGTTATTTATTTATTTATTTTATTTTTTTTTATTAATTTATTTATTTGTTTATCTGTTTATTTGTTTATTGTTTATTTGTTTATTTTTTTATTTGTTTATTTATTTATTTATTTTTTTTTTTTGTATTTAAATTGGAGGTTTTTTTTCGTGTTTCCTCCAAACTATCTATTTTTGTCTCCTTTATATTTTCAATTGAATAAATAATGTTTCAGTAGAAAGATATATCTTATCAAATCTCTGTAAAATGTGCGATAACAAACCAAATGTATATTTAACGAAATAAAATCAATCTATCTATCTATCTATCTATCTACACGAAATTAAAAATTTGCAAGTACTCTAAGCATTCGTGATTGCATCTCTATAGCTATCTCCGTTTTCATTATGACTTCAGAAAAACGCACCTTTTGCAACTTTGTAGTGAACCCTCTGCAATATTTCCAGCCATCGGCAGGCAGGTAAATTAATTAAACTCACCATGCCATCCCAGTAATAAGTATTTCGAAAACGATTTCATTTAAATTCAAATTATTTTTAATGAGTTTTGTCGTGTTCCGCTTATAACATGTCTACCTCTACATTAACCCCACCTTTAGAGAGAAAAAAAAAACAAACAAATAACCATACTTAGCCATTCGCACATCCTAGAGAGCACTTTGAATGCTAAACAGTTCCGATAAGACCGCTCTTAACGCTCTCGTCTTCAAGTTTGAATATCGTGTGAAACTTAAATCTCCACAGCAACATCGTTTAGCGAATTCTTCTGCTGGCTCTATGGACTATTAATTCTCCCCCAGGCTACAACACTACTCCTCTATAGCAATGAGCATATGTACGCGGCGGCAAAGTGTTCTCATCTACACCTATACCGCAATTTAGATACATGCCTTAGAACCGAGAACAATGTAAATGATCTCCAGAACCGGCACCGTGACTTCTAATTAGCTAAATCAAAACAAACTAAGAATTATTTTCTTAAAACTAATAACAGGCCGGCGCAACTATTTATTTACATTTGTTTATGGTTCCAGATAGCCGAGGGGCGCTTTGGAGGTATTATTTGACTGATGTCGGCGCATTGTTATAATCCGGAGAGCTACTAATGAAAAGAGTTGTGGTCTTCTTTTGGGTTGCTTCGATATGACAGCTTGTATTCGGTTCACAGCGTATCGGTTAGAATAACTTTACCGAGGGTTTGACGTGTTCCTTCTACCTGATGGTGTTGTTCTTTCACCACTGATGGATGCAACTATAGAGTCGATTTTTTTTTTTGTTTAAGACGATAGCCTTCAATTATACCCCAAAAATTGGACTCATAAACTCATTAGCAGCACGAAATATATGAGCCTTCCTTCGGACGTTGAAACCGCATTGGTTTAGTTTGACATTGTGTATGCACCTTAAGTGGCGTTTAAATAATACAAAATTGGCTTCATTATTAATTTGTTTGAGCTTGTGTATGAGACAGCCTCGATGTTCATGTGCTTACATACTGATCAGTGTGTCCTGGATTCTTCCACGAAAATTTTTCCTTACGGCTACTGACAGTTGAGATCTTGAAGTAACCACATCGAGTTTTAGAAATCTGAAAAAGTTGCAAATTTTGGGTTGACTCCTGTGTCTTTTGTTGATTTTTTTTATCGAGAAATTCCAAAAACAAACAATTTTTTGGCGCAACAGGCTCGTTAGTATCTAGGGCCGATATTTTTTACAACCATTCATGTGTGCGTGTGTACTTCTTGCTCGATGGCGGTGGTTTTATGCTGACTCGGAAAGACGAGTTTGAGATAAGCTTTTCTTGACAATTGATACTAATCGGATGAATTGTTAGATCATCACGAGGGGAGGGCTAGTGAAAAATCATTTGAGTGTTGCTTCGGCTGGACCATCTGCACAGCAGCTCATAGTAATAACCATCGCGCCACTGATACCGCCAGTCGAAAAAGCATGGATAATACTCTTCAACAAATCAAAATATTGAGCAATAGTAAAACTAAGTACCCTGTGAAATAAAAGACTTGGAAAGGCAAAAGAACAGCTCGTAAAAGATTTTTAATTATTTATTTATTTATTGGTTGGTTTCCTTACCTCGATATCCATAAGGGGACATGGTGGTCTCTAGATCAACGAACGCTCACCCAAATTGATCACATTTCGATAGACACATCCAGTATTTTGGATGTCCGGACATTCCGAGGAGCTACCGTTGGCTTGGGCCACAACCTTGTAGCAGTAACGGTAAGAATGCAGATATCCAACACGCCACAACAATCCAGAAATACTGTAAAAAAATTAATGTCGAAAGATTGCAATCGCCAAGACCTTGGCGCAACGCGTATCCCTTAACAACTCTATATTCACGCCATACCACCAACATTGAATGTCGAAGATCAATGGCACAATGCCAATAGGTTATAAGATCAGACGCAACTGATGTGCTACATTTCTCGCCAAGAACGAGGCCTACAAGGCTAAGCTGCAGGTGAAGACGACAGCTGCCATTGAGCTCTATGGGCGAAGAAGAAAAAAGAAAAAAAGAGCAAGAAAAGCGAGCGATCGATGAAAAAGAGAGGTGCCACTCCAGGAACGATGTTCGCAAGTTTTACCGAAGTGTAAAACTTCAAAGCCAAGGATACAAGGCTCGAACAGAATCCTGTCGATATGAACAAGGAAATATCGTAGTTGAGATACAGTCTATGCTGAGGATATGGAAGAACCACTTCTGCAGACTGTTAAACGGCGAGACGAATAACATTCCGCTGTCAGGCAGAACGAACCATTGCCAATATTGCAACGACAACGAAAACTGCCAACCACCCGACCTGAGTGAAGTGAGGATAGCAGCATCTGAACTCAAGCTTTATAAGGCTGACGAAAATGACGGCCTTCCCGCTGAGCCTTATAAAGCAGGCAGAGATGACTTGGTAAGTAACATCCACGAATGCCTGAAGAATGGAACCGCAGCATCGTTTCCCCGATCCACAAAAAAAGGAGACCCTCTTAACTGCGCCAACTACAGAGGCATAAGTCTCCTTAACATCGCCGACAAGATCCTATCTGCCATAATATGAGAACGCCTAAAATGGTTTACCAACAACCTTAAGTCAGGAAAGACCACAACCGATCAAATTTTCACACTTCGGCAGATACTGGAAAAAAAACCCAAGAAGTCGAAATCGATACCAACCACCAGTTCATCGATTTTAAAGCCGCATACGACAGCATTTATAGAGACTAACTATGCAGAGCCATGTCTAGTTTTGGTATACCGCTCAAACTCGTCATCTTACACAAACGATGACGATGGATAATTCTCGCTGCTCCACCAGGGTCGAAAACGACCTCACCGACACATTCAATACCAAAAAGGATTTAGACAAGGCGATGCGCTGTCATGTGACTTCTTCAATCTGGATCTTGAGAGGATTACGAGCCAACACTAGAGGTACGATGATCCAAAAATCGGTGCAACTACTAGCATACGCCAACGATATAGACATCATTGGTAGGACTCAACGTGATGTCATAGCCACGTTTGCTAGTGTAGAGAAGAAAGCGGCAAAAATGAGGTTACGGTAAATGACGGTTAGACTAAGTATATGCTGTTAACACGAAATGACACACACTACCGACGAATTGGACAGAACCTCACTATTGACAGACATAACTCTGAAGTAGTGCAGGACTTTGTCTATCTCGGCTCTGGTATTAACTCTGACAACAACATCTCGTCAGAAATTATACGAAGAATTACTCTTGCCAACTGCTGTTTCTTCGGGCTCAGAAGACAATTCAGTAGTAAAGACCCTGAGCATCCTAGTCCTGCTCTACGGCACTAAGGCATAGACCATCTCAAAAGCGGATAAAGAAATCTTTGGTCGATTCGAAGGGGAAAATTCTTCGAAAAATCGTTGGTCCCGTTTGCGTTGACGGGCTATGGAGACAAAGATTAATTAAACCAAGAACTATACGAGCTGTACGAGAAACCGACCTTAGCCAACTTTGAGTGCGCAACAGGAGGCAGTTAGCAGTTAGCTGACCGGGTAATTGGAGAGGCATGTTTGTTGGGGACCAGGTCCATTCCCGATTGTAGCGTGACTAAAGTAAGTAAGTAGTAAGAAACCCGTTCATAGGAATGCGTAGTTGACTGCTAAGCCAAGCTCCTGTTCAAGCACCAGCTTCGGCAGCATTATTTTTTCTACATAAACCGCCAGCTTATCTGAGGCCACCTGTGCGATAATATGAGACAATAAAAATCATATCTTCTCCTTTGTGCCACGATGGTTTATGTTGTATGGCTTTCCTTCTAGGTGTCTGTATCTGTCTCTCTCTCTCTCTGTTGTAATAATGTCTTGCTCTGTCCCAGCCGATGGCCTCAGTCACAGTGCTAGCTACGATATTTCTTACGTAGTATCTTACGAGTATCTTTCCTGGAGTTGAACCTCTCTATGTCATTGATAGCGCACAGCCAATCATCAAACCAGGGGTTTCTTTCTGGTGATCGCGAGAAACCTAGCACATCAGTTGCGGCTGATCGCGTAGGTTGGTGACACATTTGCCATTATGATTTGGAAGTTGAGTGATACGTGTTGTCGGTCTCTTGCGATTGCAGTCACTCGACATTACATTTTTTCACAGAATTTCTCATTTGTAATGGAGTGGTGGGTATCCGCCTTCTTGTCTTGGCTGCAACAAGGATATGGTCCGAATCAATATTTTCCCCCGAAAGGTTTTGACACTTAAAATACTGGATTCAAGTTTTTTTGGCTATTTTTAGCACTTGCTGATGGAGTAACGGAAGCACACAGTCGCAGTCTCTGGCGAATAAACATTTTCATCGTTGAATTGGTAATAACATGTTCGGGTTATATGCGCAATACTTGCTTTTACGTATAATCGGGACACAGCTTAGTACTATGATCAACACATGCTCTGTGGATTTTTAGACATGGAGATTGTGAGGTAAAATTAAGGGATAACCTCTGCAGGAAACTCGTGAGTCGTTTCGACACTGGGCAAAGATAAGCTTAAATACGGTATTGAATATGTTGTCGTGCAGGCAATAGAATCATAACGTACGTGTTTCTATGTTAAACTTTTTTAAAGTAAGTCATTGTCCTTGTTTTTTAAAATCATCTGCTGGTTGCTGACTTAATTTATTACGTTGACCAAAAAATGTGACGAACAAATATTTTTCAGAGGTAAAACGCTGCGTTCTTGAGTGTGATTATGTGATCATCTTCGAAATCCTACACATTTGCCGAATATAACTGATTCCGGACATAAATATGATTGCCGTAGCAATCGCACATCATATCCTTAGTTCTTAGTTCACCATTCTTTGCAACATTGCTCGCTCCACGCCAAAGCTATATTACAAGTTCAATATAGAGGCCTATTAACGAGCAAAAGGTGTTCGCGGCACAACAAACAAAAATTCAAAACTCACACCTACCGACACAAAGATGAATGTCTTTCCATCTACTCCAGCGCATGGACTCTCCGTCATACCGCCAAACCGCACATGGAATATCAACACCACAATTTCAATCGGAGTCTCTGGCTGCTCCGCTCCTAATTAGCCTCAGGTGCAATAAATTTTGGGAAAAAACCGCTGCCAATGAACCAAA
Source organism: Rhingia rostrata (assembly GCA_949824845.1). NCBI lineage: Eukaryota > Metazoa > Arthropoda > Insecta > Diptera > Syrphidae > Rhingia > Rhingia rostrata. The sequence continues at coordinate 45,800,996 of OX463756.1, forward strand.
ACCTCGTCCACAATCCAGAAACTCTTCGGGTCGTTTAAAAGACTCCACTCGGGTGGATGGGTTGTTCATTCCTTTTGTGATCAAGGGTTATGCTCAGGAGTAGATATATCGATGTTCCAGATCGTAAAGGATATGCGTGTTCAGAATTATGGTCGTAAAAAAGCCCAACACACTCATACACACCCCCCAAAGGAAACAGATTGGACGAGAAACGAATTATTAAAATCAACGCGGCTAAATACATCCACGAGAGTTGGAAAATTGGGTTTGTTTGGTTTTGAAAATAATTACAGTTTACCCCTTCATTAGGCGCATTTTTCACGATTTGATTGAGGTGCGGCTGAACTGGTGTGTTTTTAAAGAAAGGCTCTGAGTCGTTTTATGAATGTGTCCGGGGATTAAAGGTCCTTTTTGTTTGGATAGATGCCGTGTGTGTGCACCGCCAAGTAATTGCGGGAAGGTATTATTTTTTTGGTTTTAATTTAGTGTAAACAGAGGAACCGTGCGAGGGCTTAATGTGAGACGATCGAAATGTCCAATAATAAGCTAATTAGAGTGTTGGGATGGATTTTACTTAGCCACATTATGCGAAGTCATGCGATAATCTTTCAAACCTCTGTCAGGTTGTGGAATATGTGAAGGTTTTACTTTGAAGTCTTTTGTACTATTCAGGTTTGTAATGACTGAAATGTTTTATAAGATGTTTTTTTTTGTGGTTTGTTTGGAGGACACGTTATTCAGTGAACATCAATGTTCTAGTCGAAATACTTCAACATATAGTCATGCCTTTTGAAAGATGGTTTCCATTTTAAAATGTAAACAGAACAAGTGGGTGGGTGTTGTAGAACGAGGATAGACTCCGATTGGCTTTAACTTGGCAATGCCCAGTGGTTGTAACTCTGACTACACATCAAGAGCTTATTTTTTACCTCCAAGTGGCGACCATCGGGCACTGGTCTCATCCATCCGGATTTGACTTGATAAGCAATAAGCGCGAGTGTTGATAACATGACGAAAACCAGCAACACAATAAACAGCCAGGTCAGAATGACATGGAATGAATACCCGGCCTGCTGTCCCAGGCGAACATAGACGAACTGCTTCGACATATTCGGACAACAGGTTGTCTAGGAATTTCAAGGGTTAGTCGGACTCCTTGAACAGAGATGGTGGCGGATGAAATTAAAGGCCAACGGCAGCGCTCAATCCCGTAGTGGATACTGATGCCCCGTGTCCTAGGGGTATCTAATAAATTGGAACTGGAATGTTACAAAGCAACCAATAGCCTGGGAAAGGACTGATTTTATTGTTGACGACACGGCTAAACGAAAAAAGGCAACGACGTTCGTATCTGCACCTCGAATGTGAGAGGATTAAATAGGAGAGTTGCAAGCGAACAACTAGCGGAAGTCTTAAGCTGCTACAAGGCCATCCAGGAAATATGATGGGATAGACCGGGCAAAAAGAGGATGAAAAACTGTGGCATATACTACGGACCGTGTTATAGTGAGCAGAAACAGCGAATATTCGAATGCAGATTTGTTATAAGTGCCAGACTAAGGAAAGAAGTCTTATGTTTCCAAGACATAAATGAACGCATTGCAACAATCCGCATCAAGGCCAAATTCGCCAACACAAGCCTTATATGCACTCACGATCCAAAGGAGGAAAAATATGATATAGCTAAGGATCGCTTCAATGAGCTCCTTGACCAAACCTATGAGCGACTACCGAAGTACGATGTTGAAATCGTGATGGGAGAAAGAGAAGACATCCTTAACAGTATTGTCAACAAAAATAGCCAGCTCGACAACACGTCTGGTAACGGACTTAGGCCAGTTGACGTCGCTTCGGAACGGAATGCCACTATAGCCAGCACACGGTTTCATCACCTCGATTTGCATAAGGGGACATGGCGGTCTCCAGATTAACGAACGGTCAAACAAATTGATCGCATTGCGATAGACAAGAGGCACGCATCCAGTATTTTGGATGTCCGAACATTCCGAGGAGCAAACATCGACTCGGATCACTACCTTTTTGCAGCCAAGGTTAAAATGCGAATATCCACAATGTCACAACAATCCAGAACTGCTGTAAAAAAATTTAATGTCGAAAGACTGCAATCGCAAGGGACCGCCAAGACCTTCGCGTAATGCGTATCCCTAAACCTCTCGATTAACACCATACCATCAGCATCGAATGTCGAAAAACGATGCCAATAAGCCATTAGAACGAAGCCTACAAGGCTAAGCTGCAGGTGAAGAAGAAGAACGTATGCCTGAACAATGGAACCTCAGCATCATTTCTCCCGATCCACAAAAAGGAGACCCTCTAAACTGCGCCAACTACAGAGGCATAAGTCCCGCAACATTGCCTACAAGATCCTATATGTCGTAATACGTGAAATCCTGAAAGCGTTTTACAACAACCTGATCGGCCCTTATCAGTGTGGTTCTGGGCCAGGAAAGTCAACAACCGATAAAATTTTCACACTTCGACCGATCGTGGAAAAAACCCAAGAAGTCCAAATCGATACTCACCACCAATTCATCGATTTCAAAGCTGCTTACGACAGCATTTATAGAGACGAACTATACAGAGCCATGTCTGGTTTTGGTATACCGCCCAAACTCGTCCGTTTGTGTAGGATGACGATGGAGAATTCTCACTGCTCCATCAGGTTCGGAAACGACCTCACCGACACATTCGATACCGAAAAAGGACTTAGGCAAGGCGATGTGCTATCATGTGATTTCTTCAATTTGATTTATGAGAGTATTGTGCAAAACTCAAGAGCCAACACCAGAGGCACAATTTTCCAAAAATCGGTACAACTTGCCGACGATATTGGCATCATTGGTCGGACCCAACAGTTGAGTAGTAAAGCACTCACTCGAACTACTAAGGAGATCCTAGATAAGACCCCGATCATCCCAGACTTGCTCTACGGCGCTGAAGCATGGACCGTCTTAAAAGCGGATGAAGAAATCCTTGGTCGATTTGAGAGGAAAATGCTTCGATAAATCTTCGGTTCCTTTTGCGTTGACGGGCTATGGAGACGAAGATTCAACCAAGAAATAAACGAGCTGTACGGCGACATGCCCCTGGTCAAAAAACTCCGCATTGGACGTTTAAGATTTCTAAGACATGTAGAACGAATGGACACCAATACTCCGGCTCGCAGAGTCTTCGAATCCCAGCCAGACGTCGGACGCAGTAGAGGAAGAAATCGACTTAAGCGGCGCGCACAAGTAGAAACCGACCTCAACCAAATTTGAGTGCGCAACTGGAGGCAGTTAGCGAAGGACCGGGTTAATTGGAGAGGCATGTTGATTGAGGCCCAGATTCATTCCGGTCTATAGCGACACTGAAGTAAGTAAGTAAGACAGTCAGCAGCGCCATGTTATGGTATCGAAATTCGCAACTTGTAATGGTTTGGTAATCGCAGTTTGCTGGTTTCAGCTTTAATTCAGTCCACTGTTGTGTTTATCCTTATGACCTGTTTCTGTTTCTTCCCAATATCATAAACTTATGAGGTAATTAATCTATTAGATCTAGTAGGCCATACATATACTACCTATGCAATCAGAGATTCATCAGAGAGTAAGCCATTATACTCAACAGCCCACACAGATACAAAACCATTATCTGTCATTATAAAATTAAGTTAATATTGATAAATCTCTGCTCACAACCTTCTTAAGATGCAACCATCCCAACAATAATCATTCGCAAGCACAAAACCTACAACTGATGTGTAAAGTCATCAATTTAATGCGTAGAGTGCAATCAGTGTAGGAGCATAACGTCCTTGAGTCTCCAGTTGCCCATTCCAAGTGCGAGAGCAGAACTCGAAGACAAATTACAAAATTGCATTTTACCAAAAGAAATTGGTTCCACTTTGGTAGCAATTACCGCAAAGAGAGCACATCATCGTGTCGCCGCACCATCCCTCTTGCTTGTAACTTTGGATAAAAATTAAATCAAACCAACCAGGTCTTGCTGACAATGAGATCGGTAATCGTGCGCGCACACTAACTACACAATTATTGCCCGACTGCTGGTATAGTAAGAGCGGCATGGTGCGGCACAAGAGGCGATTTCTAAGAATTTCAACACTCCGTACCGCCAGTCGTTGTAAAATTATCCAGAGGGCGCGATACTTAACACTCAGATAACCTGATTTGATTCCAGAAAATCCCAGATAGATACGCAGAGGACTGCATTCTTTCTGCACATCACCGCAACTCCGTCATCATCATTATCATCATCATCGTCGTTGTAGTCATCGTTGTTCTGGTGCGTAGTCATCGTATGGTTGTTCTATCTCTGTTGGGAACACATGAGCCATCACCACATCACAATCACCATTACCCGGGATTAACTCCACACTCTCTAAATGCCTGGTGTGTACACCAACTAAATTGGGTACAAAAAAGTACTTACACCGTAAAAACAACAAATCTTTGTTTAAGGACGCCGCCGCCGCCGCATTGCGTGTTATCTTGGCAAAAAATCCACATCGTTATTACGACTACCACGATGATGATGACGATGAGGACGAAGAGTTTCATTTCAGCGTACCGATTCTCCGAGATTCCAATGCGTTGTGTTTCTAAATGGTACCACTGGAGCACCGCCAAACTGTGTACGGAAATTGCTTCAGCGTAGCCACGTCATGAACTGTTGTGGCTGTCCATTCGGGCAACAAAGCCGATCAAAGCTGGGCCAAGATAGTGTGAAACTGCGAGGACGAGACGGAGGACTATAGAAGCTGAAAGAAAACCCCCGCTCACGATTAACATCGAAACTCAACAAGACCAACCAGACCGACCGAGCCAGTTTGTCTCTGGCGGTTTTGGTGCGCGGCGATGTTCATGATGGCTTCCATCACCATCATCATCAACACCACCAAGCAACGCTGCATCAGGAGGCCTTATAGCGCATCAACAGCACCGGAATATATCCAAGGAATCATTTTGTTTAGCTTGTTTCTCCTTCTTCATCGCTGCAGCTCTCTGTTTCTGCGGAGTTGAGATAAAAAAAAAAAAAAGAAGAGAAAAACAACTTGAAGCTCAAATTGCAAAATATGTACCACGCCCACAATGGTGCGCGCGGAAACTCTGGGCAAAAGGTGTCGGCTGCTTCACAGCATCCGCGCTGCTGGTCTGTGTTCCTCTGTTCGCGCGAAAGGAAACCGCTTTGGTGCGGCTGTTGTGCGGTGGGGTAAGGTTCGAAGATACAAAAGTATCTGCACATCCTTCGGCTAATATTGGCTAACACACAACTCATCTCCTCAAATTAGAGAGTGCCCTTCAATAAATTGGCGGCTTGTTGCTTTCATATCGCGCACCGCAGCCCGGTGGAAGAACGGACCAGTGCGGTGTGGACGAACGCTTTGGCCGCCGAAAACTGTGTGAGATATAAAAATATCTTCGGAGCGAAACGTATTATTATTTCACACCATTGCGGATCGCGGATGCTACTCGAGCTCGTAGTTTAGATGGATGTTGTTGTGATTTTTTTTCTTCTTTCTTGCCAATGTGGTGTCTTGCTCTTTATTTGGAAACATTTGTTCTTCCTTATGTTGAGTTGGTGGTTATTCTTCAAGACTTCGAATGAGTTCAGGGTGGTAAAGGAGGAAACAAAAGGTGAAGAGGAAAGCGATTTGTTTTTGTTGTTTTCTTTGTTTAAGCAATTTTGCAGACAAATAATGCCAGTTTGAGGAATTGGTACTTAGAGCAGTGATGGGTTTTACAGGGTTGCCATAATGGTTTATTTCGCTTCAATAGGTGGTCTTTAACGGATTTTATATGATAAGCAGAGTCGAACAATGACGAGCAAGCTATTAGGATCAAATTTTTACTCGATACTTAAAATAGCATAGAACAAGAATAGAGTTAAATCGACGTGCAGCCAAAGGGTTGCCATCCGACTTTTTCTATTTAGAAAAATGTTCAAATACCTTACTTAAAATGTGTTATGCAGTAAGCCAGACATTTTTCTACCGCCATACATCTTGCAAATACTGCAAGGAAGATTTAAACCAACTGGAAGAAAGTGACACAATTTACCAGGACCATGATGACTAGTTTTTCGTTTACGTTTCGTCACATCAAGAGGACTCTTCTTGATGTGATCATATAATTCGTTGTGACCACTTAAGGCATCGATATCGATATATTATGTATGGAATATGATGTCGGTCCTCTAGCCGCATAAAATTTCATAGAGTTCTGTTGTAATTTCACGAATTTCGTTTCTGTAATATTAACCTTAAGCATCATCATTCTTTTGGTTAGTTTGTTGGTGTACACATTTGCTTAAAGTGGGTGGGAAGAAATCGGGATACCAGTCGATATCATCACCTTTTGACTTAAGTCGCCCGGGAAAAATCTCTCGTAAAGTTAACATCGATAGCACGAGCTGTGTGTCGAACCAATCAGAGCTGACTATAAAGCGTACGAGGTTACTTACATTTATAACGGGTGATTTTTTAAGAGGTTTAGAACTTTTTTTTAAAAAAAAACACAAAAAATTCGAAAAAATGAATGAAATATTTATTTGAATCGATAGTTTGAACCTTGCAATTTAATGTTTAAAGATAATTTCATGCAAATGTTAACCGCGGCTGCGTCTCAGGTAGCTCATCCGCTGAGTCCAATTTTGGCATACTCTTTCACACATATCGGCCGGTATCTCACGAATGAATGCATGGATGTTGGCTTCCAGTGCGTCAATCGAAGCGGGCTTGTCCCTATACACATTAGCCTTGACATAACCCCACAAAAAATAATCTAATGGTGTCAAATCGTACGATCAAGGCGGCCAATTGACCGGCCCGAAACGTGAAATTAACTGTTCACCAAACTCGCCTCGCAATTGCGCCATTGTTTCGCGTGCTGTGTGGCATGTGGCACCGTCTTGTTGAAACCACATATCATGCAAGTCAAGAACTTCCATTTCGGGCAAAAAAAAGTTTGTTATCATCGCTCGGTAGCGTTCACCATTGACAGTAACGCTGCGATTCGCATTATCTTTGAAGAAATATGGCCCAATAATGCCGCCGGCCCATAAACCGCACCAAACAGTGGCTTTTTCGGGATGCATTGGTAGCTGTTGCAATGCTTCTGGCTGACCTTCACTCCAAATGCGGCAATTTTGCTTATTTACGTACCCATTCACCCAAAAATGAGCCTCATCGCTGAACACAATTTTTCGATAAAAAAGCGGATCCTCGGCCAGCTTTCCAAGAGCCCATTCACCAAAAATTCGGCGTTGTGGTAGGTCGGCTGGCTTTAGTTCTTGCACCAGCTGTATCTTAAAAGGCTTTACGCCCAAATCCATCCGCAAAATTTTCCACGTAGTGCTGTAACAAAGGCCTAACTGCTGGGAACGGCGCCGAATCGACATTTCGCGGTCTTCTGTCACACTAGCTGATACGGCCGCAATATTTTCTTCACTACGCACAGTACGTAAACGTGTTGGTGGTTTAATGTCCAACAAAGTAAATTTGGTGCGAAATTTGGTCACAATATTCCGAATAGACTGCTCAGAAGGTCGAGAATGCCGATCATAAAATGGAAGCAGCGCGCGATCAACATTTCGTACCGAGCACGAATTTTGATAGTAAAATTCAATAATTTGCAAGCGTTGTTCATTTGTAAGACAATCCATGGTTAAATTGAAAACCAAACTGAAGCTGTTTGACAGTGACACAAGGTACTTAACACACGTCAGCTGTCAAAACCAGTGTTGCCAAAACCAAACCAGCTAAAAAATCACCCGTTATTAGCCAGCTTACCTAGATTTATCAAAGAAATAGCTTCCCAGGAGGAGTTTTCTTCTGTCTGAGAGAGCTGGACAAGAGCAGAGAAGGTGAGTAATACTTTCCACCTCCTCTTCGTCCAAGCAGCTTCAACAGAAGTCATTACTAAAGAGGCCTAGTATTTTTACGTGTAGGACAATAGGACAAACATCATCACCATAATCGGTGCCCTAATATAGTGATGATGTATGATCTGTTCAGCATCGTCAAGTAGGTGGAGCGCTTCTGACTATAGTTGGGCTAGAGTTGCCAGGATATTTGACACGTTGTGCCGTTTATCCATCTGCGGCTTGCTGCCTGGATCTCATCCAGTTTTATCTGTAATTTTTATGTAGAGAGGGGGATATCTAACATATATACTGCCGGTAGATATGTTGCAGGTCCCTGAAATGTCTCCTTGGCCCGGCACCCAGAAGAGGTGAATGGTGAAATGATCTGCCATATCATTGAGAGTTAGTCTGAATTCGTGGGCTAATGTCAATTTTAACGAGGTGGATTCCACGGATTTGATTGCCGCTTAACTGTCACTAAAGATGTTGATATACTTCGTGGGTATTACATTCCTTTTTAGCTAGGACAAGTCTTGTTTAATTGAAAAATGCTACAATAATCGGGAAAGCGAAAGGATATGCTTCTGTTTAAGACCCATCCGTATAGATGTGTATCGAGTTATTGGTTTTGATCGTATCCTAATCCCATTCAGGGCGACTGGGAATGGGTGCTCCTGAAGTTATACTCAAATATAGTTAGGTGTGGTTGGTGTTTTCTGTAATGTTACGGGTATCCATTGTGACAGCTCAGTCTCACAGCTGCACAAGTTGCGGTCTATTTGCCGTAAATAACTAAGGGCACTAGATTTAGGATAGCTTGTAGGGCTTCGAATGGGGTTGTTCTTAGAGCTCTGCTTATACATATGCATGCTGATTTTTTAAATTTACCTACTAGGTTAGTATTGATGACTGTTTCTTAAGCTATCCACCAGGCATGATTGAACTTCCTTTCGGTTTTAAAGTCTGTTGCTGGCTTGTTAAATATTATGTTGGAGAAACGGCTGAAACTCTTGATGATTGTCCAGATTGTTGTTAGGATTATTCTGTCATCACTATATTTAGCAACTGATTGAAGTTGTCTCTCAGATATATAACATCGACAATATTTTTAACTTTGATGTTTGCATATCAGACGCTCCCTTACAAAAATTTCAAATACAACATTTTATATATACGCTCACAAAAAACGCTTTATAGAAACTACTATGCTGCACGCGATGCTCAGGCACAAATACAAATACAAATTTTTGGCGCGACAGACTCGTTAGTACCGAGGGCCGAGCGTTCTCACAACCATTCATGTGTGTGTGTACTTCTAGCACGATGGCAAGACCTCCTGTCTTATGCCGACTCCAATCGTCGAATTCGAGATAAGCTTTTCTTGACAACCGATACTACTCGGATGGTTCGTCAGGTCATCACAAGAGGAAATCCAGTGAAAAATTATCTTGGTATTGCTACCCAGTTTTTAGTTTCATCAAGCTTCTGCTCTTGGATGGATGGATGGATGGATAGATGCTGCACCACCACCGACAGAAGAACTGAAGAAAACCAGCTTTTCAGAGAGAAGAAAAAAGAGCAAGAAAAGAGAGCGATCGACTATACAGAGAGGTGTCACTCCAGGAACGATGTTTGCAAGTTTTACCAAAGTGTGAAACTTCAAACCCAAGGATACAAGGCTCGAACTGAATGCTGTCGAGATGAACACTGAAATATCGTAGTTGAGACACAGTCGATGCTGAGGATATGGAAGAACCACTTCTGCAGACTGTTAAACGGACGACGAACAACATTCCGCTGTCAGGCAGAACGTACCATTCAATATTGGCAACGACCGCGAAAACTGCCAACCACTCGACTTAAGTGAAGTAAGCATAGTTATAACTAAACTCAAGTTTAATTCCGAGCTTTTAAATCCGGTGGAGATGACTTGGTAAGTAACATCAGCCAACTCATAAGCCAAACCTTGTCGAATGAAAAATGTCTGAAGAATGGAACCATTCATCGTTTGCCCGATCAACAAAAAAGGAGAACCTCTGCACTGCGCCTAATATCCTTCTCCTCTCCTCAACATCGCCTACAAGATCCTATTTGCGTTATATTTGTGAACGCCTGAAACCGTTTACCCATAACCTGATAGGACCTTATCAGTGTGGTTTTAGGCCAGGAAAGTCCAAAGTCGATCAAATTTTCACACTTTGGCAGATCCTGAAAAAAACCTGGAAGTCCAAATCAATACGCATCACCTATTCACCGATTTCAAAGCCGCATATGACAGCATTTATAGAGACGAATGTATATGCCGCGGCAATATTTTCTGCAGATCTGGCGGTTCTTCGACTGACGGATTTATTTATTGTGATGGCGACCGTAAATTAAGCGAAGGGCTTGGAACCAAACCCAAGTTCATTCCGGACTGTAAGGCCACTTAAGTTAAGCTTGGAACCGAACACTGATAAAAAAAATTATTTTAGCACGTGTTGCTGAACGCTATGTCCGGCCACGACAATTCGACAGATGTAGCTTCCACAATGTGGACGCTGTTAACTGTCAATGATCGAAAGTCCTTATTTGAATACCTTTTATAAGCATAATAGTCGATATTTATGGCGGTTCCAGGATTCAGATTTGGAGTACATTATTCGAACAAGTGGTCACGAAACTTCGCATTGGATGTTTAAGATGGCTAGGACATGTAGAACGAATGGACGCCAATACTTCAGCTCGCAGAATCTTTGATTCCCAGCAAGACGTCGGACGCAGTAGAGGAAGGCCTCGCCTTAACCGACCTCAAACAACTTGGAGTGCGCAACTGGAGGCAGTTAGCTAAGGACCGGGATAATTGGAGAGCCATGTTTGCTTAGGGCCAGATTCATTCCGGACTGTAAAGCCACTTAAGGAAGTCTGAGGTGACAACAATTTAATACGTACCGCGCGAGAAAGGACTAAAATGTTTTTGTAAAATCCGGGGAGTAAATTTCAGGTGTATATTTGTCGCCATTGCTCGTGGTCGTTGCATATAATCTGGTTGATAATTGAGGTGATCCCATATTCGAGCCCTTTTTCATATAATATAATTTTTAATTAGCGTCACTATATACTAGAAGGAATCTGATGAGGACACTTGGTAAGGTCGGAAATAGCTTTAATTCTAACCACAAATGGTGTTGTCTGTACACACGTTGTTGTTGTAATTACGATCATTCAATAGATTTTTTTAAGTTGGAAGAAGTTACCCTAATGCGATAATCTCCACCTTGAAATATAAGTTCCAGCTTATTGCCCCTAGGACTTGATGTATGGACATTTATTTTCCAATCTTAACACGTTGACTGCCATCATACAAAAAAAAATATGCCAAAATTTCAAACTGTAAATATCGCTTCAAACTGATTATTGCCCATGTGTTAAGTGTCTCGTTGTCGTCTTCCCTCATTTGTGTCGTTGTATGTGTGTTTTTAGGCTGTGACTACCGGTGGCCCTAATGGCACTATATTTACATTTGAATTAATATGGTGCCACGTGTACCACCATGTGTACCCGTTATTTCATTTCAGGTTTTTCTTTAGTTTTTAGTTTTCAGTGTGGGTAAGAGTAGAGTAAAAGTGTCAATCAAAATAATATTTTCAATGGCAAATAACGAAACAGAGATGAAGACTCTGATAGTGATGAAAACTTGGATTTTGAAGGTTCCGATTCCAGTGACTACGTACCAACTGGTTCTGAATCTAGTGACTCTGAGGCCTTAGAGGATAATCGAGAATCGTCAGAGGATGAAGACGCTGATCCTGGCGATATTCCATCAAACGTATGGATGCAACCACTGAAGTCACACCATCGAATAATTTCGTTGTGGAAGAAAGCATCCAAAGCATTGTTGAAAGCCTTCAGAATCGAAAAGTAGGAGGCCTGGACCGGATAAAAAATGTTTACTTAAAACATCTACCGCCAGTTGGAATAAAGTTCTTAACATTTCTCATAAGTGCATGCCTTAAATTCCAATATTTCCCTAACGAGTGGAAAAAGGCGAAGGTTGTACCCATTTTAAAAGCAGGAAAACCACCTGAAATGTCCGCAAGTTACAGGCCTATAAGTTTGCTCAGCAGCATAAGCAAAATTTATGAAAAGGTTATAAAGGAACAAATTTTAAAATTTGTTGGAATTGAACAAATTTATCCTGATGAACAATTTGGCTTTAGACGCTTTCACAGCACATCTCATCAGATAAAAAGAATCTGTAACCATGTTGTACAAAATCGGGCACAGGGTCAGTCAACAGGAATGATTTTAATGGATATAGAGAAAGCTTTTGATTCTGTTTGGCATAATGGATTAGTGCATAAAATGATCCAATTTGGCTTCCCGTTATATTTGTGTAAAATAGTTCAGAGTTTCTTGGCAGGTAGATGTTTCCAAGTTCATGTTAATTGTGGTGTTTCTAATTTATTATGTTTTGATGTTGGTTTCCCCCAAGGTTCAGTTCTGGGTCCATCCTTGTACAACCTGTATACATCAGATTTTCCAACTCTTCCGTATTGTGACTCAGCTATTTTTGCTGATGACACGGCCATTTTTTCATCGCATGAGTTTGCTCTCAATATTGAGAACAATCTTAAAAATGCAATCGAAATCTTGGAAAAATATTATCACAAATGGAAGATTAAGTTGAACACTGGAAAGTTGCAAGCTATTTTTTTCTCGCGAAAAAGAAAGGCTTGCTATCTTCCCAGTAGTCAGCTTCAATTTAACGGAAACACCATTGCATGGGAACAGTCCGTTAAATATCTAGGAGTTCATCTTGACACGAAACTAACCTTTAGCCCACATATTAATAATACTCTTAAGAAAATGAGTATAGCAATTAAGATGCTTTATCCGTTCATAAACAGAAAATCTTCACTTTCAAATAATAATACATAAAGTGATTTTTCAGTCAATTTTATTATATGGTTGTCCAGTATGGGGAAGTGCTGCGAAATGTCATATAAAAAAATTACAAATTTCACAAAATAAAGTGTTAAAAATGATGCTCAATCTTCCTTGGCATCATTCCACTTTTGATCTGCACAAAATAGCGGATGTTGAATTGATTTCTGAAAGGATTCGGAAACTCAAGAACAATTTTAATAATAAATGTGATATTGCTGAAAATCCCCTCATAAACCAACTTTATTTATCTGGGTTAACTTAAAATATATTCAAATATATTCAAAAATGTCGAATATTATATTTCGTCTGCGTTTCTTTATAATTTATTATTTTTGTAATCATTTGTTATTATTTGTTTATTTATCATTTGTTTACTAAGGTTTGTAATACTATTTATTTTATGTTAATTTATATTATTCGTTTTTATGTTAAATTGTTATTTATTAAACAAATATTATTATTATACTCACCCATGTTTTCGTCTACTAACACATTATTAACTAATTTTTGTATTATATATTTATTTTTTATCTATTTATTAATTTATTAATTCATTTATTTAATTACTTGTTTCTTTATTTGTTTGTTTATTTATTTATTTGGTTATTATTTATTATTTGATTATTATTTATTTATTTTTATTTATTTATTTATATTTTTTTTTTTTTTTTTGTATCATTGGTATTTATTTATTTATTTATTAACTTATTTATTGCTTGTTTATTATTTATTTATTTATTATATAATTTATTTATTATATAATTTATTTTTATTATCTGATTATATTTTATGAACTTATATTTATTAATATAAAAGGCATTCCTTGAATATTCATAAAATTCTAAATTATGTATATTAGATATTCCTTCTTTCTTTTTTTTTTTTTTTACTCAAATAAAGGTTTATTCGTATTTTTCCTTTAAATTAAATTTGTAATTGCTTGTAAATCATTTTGAAATGTAAGATAATATCTCAGAAGTAAGATAATACTTGTCAAATCTCTGAATTGTAAAACGTGCGGTCACAGGCTTTGTAAAAAAATTATCACGAAATAAAACATATTATTATTATGTATGGACTGCGGTTAGTGGAAGGTCACTCAAGACATTTACGTTTACGGATCATCTGTCAATTCCTGGAATATCTAATCTGGAGACAAGTACAATAAAACCATTTGATTTGTTCAGCTTGATGGTGACGGATGAAGTCTATGAACTTATTGTGTTCCAAACTAATTTGAACGCAAATCAATTCTTGGGAAAATTTACAGTTACTCGAAGATCGGGCATAAAGAAATGGGAAGATACAAATGTACCAGAGATAAAAAAGTTTCTTGGCATAGTAATTTACATGGGAATAATAAAGTATCCAGCAATTTCTTTGTACTGGAATACAAACCCATTTTATCAAAATAATTTTGTCCCCCATATAATGTCACGTAATCGGTTTCAATTATTGCTCAAATTTATTCACTTCGCTGACAATACAAGAATGGAAGGTAATCCCTTGGGTAAAGTAAGCCATTTACTTGAAATTCTCGAAAACAATTTCGTGCGTGCTCAAATTCCAGGGGAGATCCTGGCAGTTGATGAGAGTATGATTCCCAGGAGAGGAAGGCTCCAGTTCCGCCAGTATAACCCTAGAAAATCCCATAAATATGGCGTAAAAGTGTACAAGCTTTGTGACACAAGTGGCTATACATATACAAGCTCAATTTATGCTGGAAAATATGATAGTATCAATCAGAGAGGAAGGCCAACTTAAGGCACTTCGCACAGCACTCAAATTGTGTTAGACTTTGCTGATCGATATTTGGACAAAGGCAGGACAATGACCACCGATAATTTTTATACGTCTGTATCACTGGCCAAAAATCTCATTGATCGTCAAACACACCTAGTTGGAACTCTGAGGACAAATAGAGTTGGAAATCCAAAGGACGTGACAAGTGCAAAACTAAAAAACCAATAAATTGTTGGACGTGAAAACTCTGGAATAGTCATTGCAAAGTGGAAGGATAAACGTGACGTGCTTACGCTTAGCACAAAGCACAACTTAGATGTTGTTTCCACAGGACAGAAAAATCGCAACAATGAAGAAATAAAAAAATTGAAGATGATAGTGGAATACAATAAAGGTAAACAAGGAATAGACATTTCAGATCAAATGGCATGCTATTTCACCCCATCACGAAAAACTATAAAATGGTACCACAAAATTGCATTCGAATTTCTGCTAAGTACATCCGTTGTAAATGCATTAGTGATCTACAAACAGTTCCATAAAAATGCACAAATTCTTGAATTCAGGCAATCAATCTGCGAATCTCAAACGGGAAGTGAATCCGTCAACATCTAACAATATGAAAGTCAAACATGTAATCAAAGAGTTCGACACACGCGATCAAACTAATCGAAAAACTCGAAAACGTTGTTCCGGTTGCTACAATGATATTCAGCAGAACGAAGGCAGAGTTGCAGCTCAAAAAAAACTAAGAGGGTGTCCACATATTGTGACCATTGTGATGGCAAACCTGCATTATGCATTGAATGTTTCCAAAAAAAAAAAACATTAATTTTGTACTTTTTTTTTCTTGTTTTTATTCTAACAAATTTTGAATTATTTATTATGTTATTTACTATGAATTTTATATATTAGTTTCAAACAATGTCAAACATAAAAAAAACTAAAAATGAATACCAAAAAATTAAAATTTTTAATTTTTGTTAAATCATATGAAAAGAATAAACCTTTACCCAGGTGCCACAGAAGGAAAAAATTACTTTTATCAGCAGACCAAAAAACAATCGTTCAAACAAATTTGTATATCATGTGGTACACTGGTGGTACACGCGGCCTCATGTTAATAAAAAATGTGTACCACCGGTGGCTCACGTGGCAGCCAACGTGTTAATCATGTGAAACTCCTAGACAGGCATCCTTTAGCGCAACACCATACCGTAACTATTTCCTTATTTTGGGACCGAAATGATTCTATGAAATCAGGGTTTTGGTATCACCAATGACGCAGTTACAGGAAACCGCAGTACCATACTATGCTATGATTACAATGCTAACTTGATTGTAGAGTTGTTCCTTTCGAACGAGCTCAATCATAAATTAAATCACTCATAACTAGTTGTAGGTTGTATTGTACGCTAGTTTCCACATTTCATTAAAGTCAGTCGATTATAAGTCATCAAGCATATCAGTGTCTTAATTACTTGGTCACAATGAAGGCGAGCCCCAAATCTGCCACAGTCGAGCTGAAGTAAAGTGCAAAAGTAATCTTCCCCTTATTTCTAGAGAGTAACATATCCAATCACAATTTCCAGCCACAAATCCTTGCAAGTTCCAACAAGTAAAACCCCAACATCTCTCGTCACACTCATCTCTCCACCATCCTTTTCCACTCATCCTTAGTTCATGGTAGTTAAGTGCAATTTCCCTCCGCAAAGAAGCATACATCAATCTGCGGGACTTAAGCGTTGCCACAGTTGCCGCTCGACGCGGTCTCTGCTCGCTTATATAAAGACGAGAGAAAACACCTCGAGGAGTATTATCAGCGTTTTATCAAATTTTCGACACCATAGAAGTACAGCCGACTAGGACGGATACAACAAAAACAACAGAGCCGCGCTAAAACAAGCCAGCAATTTGACTTTGACCGCTTTTATGGGGCCGCTGCTGCTGCTGCTGCTGCTTGTTCTTCTTCTTGAACTTCTGTGGTGTTGGTGAATCGCGCCTCTTCTCGCACCTTTGGTGTTGGACGCTCTCGATCATGTCCAACGTATTTAGAAAGATGAAAGATGGGGGTAGCGCGCTACACAGTGCTTATGCTTGTTTCCTTCGGGCAGTGACGACGAAGAGGCTGGGTTGAATGTGCGATTTATATTTTTTAATTATTTCCATCGGTCGGGATTTAATGCCCGCATATGCTCCTGTATGTCCTGGGATGCCCCCCTACACATACTGCGGATCTGGTAAGGGTTGCGCTGTTGTCTGCAGGTTATTTGAGGCATTAATTTCAATTCCAAATGATTCGGGAGGTGAGTAATTTTTGGCGAGGTGTTGGTAAATATGATCGTCCTATTTGGTTGAGAGCGGATAGATGTGCAGCGATGCAGCAATGCCGATATCCATGCAGTTATGCATGTAATGCAGCTCGTTATAGCCATGTATGGGATTCAATTAAAAATAAATTTTACGACATCCGTTAATGTTGATGGTAATTATGATGCGATTAGATCGGTGATCAGTAGTGAATAAATTTAAGCAACTGGATTGGAGTCGATGGGGGTCCTGTGCGGAGAGATGGAAGTAATATTTCCATACGGAAGGTGTCAGTCTGGGCTACATGAGGATTAACTTGTTGAATTTTTATGCAGTTCGTATCCTCATATCGACTATTAAGTAGCAACAAATGATAGAAAACACAACAGAGACGGCTTTGGAATGTCACATAGTAGGTACGATAGTTCGAAATAGTAGCATTTAGCGCCAGACGACAGAAAACCAACAGACTTTTACGGCTATTGGCATAAGTTCAGGGGCCTCTTTCATAAAACTACAACACTAATTAATAGTTGTAAAGGCTACAGAGTGTGTTGACTCGCACGACGGTTTTTCGATGATGGAAGATCCCCAGGATAAGGCGATCGATAGGCGCTTTTTTCGAGACCGGATAAACGGTACACAGTGCTCTTCATCCTAATCGCGCTAATGGAGAAAGAACACATGGAGCTTGAAGCTTGGCGATCAAATGGCGTAGTAATCTACACTAAAAAAATGAAAACTCGGCGGGGGAGGATGATTTCCCAAACTGCCAATAGGAGCTGTCGATATTTTCAACACCCTTTTTAACAATGCACACAATAATGCAACCTCTCCAGAGCATTGGAAAATAGCGGTGGTACATTCTATCCCTAAAAATGACGAACGACGAAACAAACCCATCTAATCTTCAGTCTATAAAATGTTTACTGAATGTTAGCAAGGTTTTCGAGAAAATAGTCTATACAGCCCTGCTTAAGTGGGTCGAGAAAATAACTAAATTATTTGAAAATCACTTTGGTTTTCAAGCCAGGCACTGTCCATCCCATGTCGAAACTGGTGTCCGATATTCAACGGAATACGTAAAAAAAAATAACAATGCGCAGGCGTCTGCCTGCTTGAATTCGAGATGGCTTTTAACACCCGTATCGTTAGAGCGAATTTTCTGCAAGCTAATCAGACTGCGTGACGGGCTCAGTAGCGCGATGGTTAGTGCGATGAACTGCCGCGTAGAAAGTCTGAGCCGTAGCAAGACCTCAATGATTTTTTACAAGCCCTACTCTCGTGATGATCTGACAAATCATCCGTGTAGTATCAATTGTCAAGAAATGCTTATCTCAAATTCACCGGTCAGAGTCGACATACAAAAGGTGGGTCCCGCCATCGTGCAAGAAGTACACACGCACACACAAATAGTTGTGAGAAAGCTCGGCCCTGGGTACTAACAAGATTGTTGCGCCAAAAAATTGTAATTGTAACCATACTGCGTGGGGTTTAGTTCCCAAAAAAAAGTAGCAGGGGACACTATGTCCGCCATACATATTCAAAAATCGCACTCAGATGTATGCAACGTATGAACCTCCTTGCTTGGGCTCGCAGTTTGATTCTGGATGGGGGCGAGGTTCGATGAATGCAAAGTTTTAGTATGAACAGAGAGGCATGCTACACCTCGTTAACACCGGAGTTTGGGCTCAATCTTGGATTTGGGTTGCGTGCATGCAAAGTTTGATGCAAAATTTGAATATGTATATATCGCGAACCTGCCCGCTTGGGTTTTACTGTTAGTTTGGACTGCCTGCGAGGTTGGGTTTATGCAAAATTTCATTGTATTCATGTTTACCCCTCAAAATGTTGGGTTTATAATTAAATTTCTTTGAGAGCTTGGAATCGAAAACGATTTTTATTATTTCGAATAGCAATAACAGCTGCGGGTTTTAATTCTTTTTGTGGCGTGGCTTATTTTTATATTTCGGTTATCTACGATGGTATCTTACGATGACCGAAACATTACCGTTTAGAACACCATTGCTTAGGGCTTCTAGCGATACCAGGAAAAACTGAAAAAAATTGTTTATCGGTGGACAGCCGTTAGAGGAGAGAAGTGAAGTTAAATAACTTGGTATTTGGTAGGTGCCTGTAAGCCTAAGGCCGAGGTGTATTGCGCTATGACAAGGAGGCTCTTTCAATGCTGTCAACTTTACGCAAGAGTAAAAGTCATATGCTACATGGCTCTTATAGGGAAAATCATTGCTTATTGCTATCCCGTTTGACTCAATGTAGTGCCATTATATATGAAAGAGATACGGCTGTTTGAGTGGCGCTGTTTCCGACCCTTTCTAAGATTGTACCGAACATAAGAATCCGAGTACATAAAATAATTAGTGACAAGAGGCTTATTATTTCAATCATACATACACACATACGTGTTGAGTACGCTTTTGTCAGGCTTTATATCTCCAGAGAAATTCGTTAATATATTAACTCCTTAGTGTTAGTGCAAGATGGTAACTCAGATATATTCCACGGTGATGCGGATTATACCTTTGACCAAAGATTATAAAGCCACACAGATGACGCACTGCATAAAATGGTTCTATGGGGTCGTACTGGCACAGCCCGCGATATATTTAGATCTCGTTTCTCATGTGTGCACCTGGAAATCGCCCGCCCGTACCATAAAGTTGGTGAGCAAAAGTTTCTGTTTTTTGTTCCTAATGCGTCACCTGTATGGCTTTATAGTCTTTGCTTTGATACACTGGTGTCAATAGCATACGTATGTACCATCTATGCGTCATGAAATACCATGCTAATGCCACACGAGTATACATAGAATTCTACTGATCGCAGCGCCATTCTTCTTAAGTGGTACGTTGAAGAACTAAATTTCGTATTGCCATTTCTCAACTCATACTACATGAAGAGTGTGTCACCACCCAAGGTGTTGCCAATACAATGGCACCAATGCCATGGTATCTATACCACCAGTGTATAATCCTCGAAGACTACATCGGCAATGCTCAAGAGCTCCACCGCTTCAGCACGTCGATGTCGATTTGCGATAAAATCGATGCGGAAAAACAGCACACCGAGTTTTGGTGGCTGTGTAGTGAGGAAATTTGTAATTCAGGACCTTCCCAGGTTCTTGCGGATTTCCAGTGTCCTTCTTAGTTCTAACTTATGCTTACTTACTTACTTAAGTAGCGCTACAGTCCAGACTGAACATGGGCCTAAACTAACATACTTCTCCAATTAGCCCGGTCCTAAGCTAACTGGCTACAGTTGCGCACTCCATTTAAGGGGAGGTCTTCCTCTACTGCGACCGACGTCTGGCTGGGAATCGAAGACTCTGTGAACCGTTCTACATGTCCTAGCCATCATAAACGTCCAATGCGGAGTTTTTTGACCAGGGGCATGTTGCATATAGACGAGCTCTTGGTTGAATCTTCGTCTCCATAGCCCGTCAACGATGCTGAGGGTCAATTTTTCACGAATACTTTCTTCCGACCAGATTTGGTTTGTGGATTTTACTTACCAAGTCATCTCCGCCGGCTTTATAAAGCTCAGCGGGGAGGCCGTCATTTCCGGCAGCCTTATTAAGCTTCAGTTTAGATATTGCTACCCCTCACTTCACTCAGGTCGGGTGGTTGGCAGTTCTCGCAATCGTTGCCAATATTGAACGGTTCGTTCTGCCTGACAGCGGAATGTTGTTCGTGATCGCCATTTAACAGAAGTGGTTCTTCCATATACTCAGCAACGACTGAGTTCATCTCGACAGGGTTTTGTTCGAGCCTTGCATCCTTGGCTTTGACGTTTTACACTTTGGTAAAACTTGCGAACAACTTTCCTGGAGTGGCACCTCTATATATCGTCGATCGCGCGCTTTTCTTGTGTTTTTTTCTTCTTTCTGAAAAGCCGGTGTTCTTCCCTTCTTCTCTGCCTATAGAGCTCAACGGCAGCTCTTGTCTTCACCTGCAACTTAGCCTTGTAGGCCTCGTTCTTGGCTGTGAGCAGCTGTCGGCATTCCACATCTAACCCAGGGTTTACTGCCGGTGGGCGCGGGAAACCAAGCACATCAGTTACGGCTGACCTAATGGCATGTTGGTATCGTTGCCATTGTTCTTCGATATTCAATGCTGGTGGTATGGTCTTAATCGAGAGGTTTAGGGATACGCGTTGCGCGAAGGTCTTGGCGGTCTCTTGCGATTGCAGTCTTTCGACATAACATTTTTTCATAGTATTTCTGGATTGTTGTGGCGTAGTGTAGTAGTGGCCCCAGTCGATGTTAGCTCCTCGGAATGTTCGGACATCCAAAACACTTGATGCGTACCTATTGTCTATCGCAATTTAGTTGACCGTTCGCTGATCTGGAGACCACCATGTCCTCTTATGGAAATCGAGGTGAGGAAAACGTGTGCTGGCTATAGTGGCATTACGTTTCGAAGTCAACTAGCCAAAGTCTGTTACAAGACGTGTTGTCGTGTAGGCTATGTTTTCCGACAATACTGCTAAGGATGTCTTCTCTTTCTCCCAGCACGATTTCAATATCGTACTTCTGTAGTCGAGCTCAGTGGCGCGCAGAAGGTGTGGGTTCGATTCACAGCCGTAGCAACACCTAAATGGACTTTTACTTGCCCTCCTCTCGTGATGATCTGACAAATCATCCGAGTAGTATCAAGTGTCATGAAAAGCTTATCTCAACTTAGCCGTTCCGATTCGGCATAAAACAGGAGGTCCCGACATCGTGCAATGAAGTGCACACGCACACATGAATGGTTGTAAGAAAAAAGCTAGGCCTTGGGTACAAACGAGCCTGTTGCGCCATAAATTTTTATTTTTTTTTACTTCGGTAGTCGCTCATAGGTTTTGTCAAGGAGCTCATAGAAGCAATACTCTGCTTTATCATCTTTTTCATCCGTTGGGGCTTGAGCGCATTTAAGGCTAATGTTGGCGAATTTGGCCTTGATGCGGATTGTTACAAACTTGTGTCTTGAAAACACAAGACTTCTTGCCTAAGTATGGCACTCATAACAAATCCACATGCGAATAATCGCTGTTTCTGCTCACTATAACACGGTCCGTAGTAGATGTCACAGTTTTTCATCCTCTTTTTGCCCCGCCCATCCCATCGTATTTCCTGGATGGCAGTAATGTCTGATTTGTAGCAGTTTATGGCTTCCGCTAGTTGTTCGTTTGCACCTCTCCTGTTTAATGTTCTCAAATTCCAGGTGCAGATACGAACGTCGTTTTCCTTTTTTCGTTTAGCCGTGTCGTCAACAATAAAAACAGTCCTTTCCGAATCTTTTGACTGCTTCATAACATAAATTTTTCCCATGGTTGAGTAGATAACCCAAAGCACGAACCCAAGCCTGAAGGGCCAGTTCCAATTTATTAGATACCCCTAGAACACGGGGCCAATAGTTTCCACTACGGGATTGAGCACTGCCGTTGGCCTTTCGGTTCATCTGCCACAATCTCTGTTCAAGGGACCTGACTAACCCTTGAAATTTCTAGACAAACTGTTGTCTGAATATGTCGAAGCAGCTTTTCTAGGTTCACGTGGGACAGCAGGCCGGGTATTCATTCCGTGCCATTCTGACCTGGCTGTTTATTGTGTTGCTGGTTTTCGTCGTGTTATCAACACTCGCGCTTATCGTTTAGCAAGTACAATCCGGTTGGATGAGACCAGTACCCGATGGTTACCACTTGGAGGTTGAAAATAAGCACTTGATGTGTAGTCGGAGTTACAAATACTGCCAAGTTAAAACCAATCGGAGTCTGCCATCGTTCTACAATACCTAACCAGTTAACTAATGCTACGTATCTCAGTTGTATATAAGGGGTTTTCACAGGAGTGGCTTGGCAAGTTGTCATTGAACACCATCTTGTGGCTCCAGATGCTTTTTAGTTTCGTTTTAGCACTTCGATGCAGCATGATGCACTACCATGATGGCTGACCGAGCGCCAAACGAAATTGGTATGGTCACCACTCGGGGCATATAACAACGAGTGCTTGCCACCTAATGTTTAGAGTAATTTTAAGTAAATTAGGTAAGTCTAAGTTTTTCAAAATGATGAGTAAACATAAATGTAGTATAGGTAGATTTAGGCCAAAAGGCAAAACGCATATAATGTTCTTACATAAGCCTTGAGTGCCCGCTAAGGTAAGATAAATTAAAAAAAATTTTTTAGTTTTGTTGAAGTCTATGTTTAAAACAGAAATACAAAAACAATTTGATAGTTCAATAATAAAAACACGGAACTAAAGAAAAATGCCTAAGGTCCTTAACGCATATCTAAACTTAAGATCCCAGATTCCAGGTGGTAGACTTTAAGCTTCTTTCGCAATAAGAAAAATGAAATGAGGTATAGCACATAGTTTCTCCAGTCATTTGTGTATGCGAAGGTATATATAACGTCGACTCCAAAAGGAAAATTTGTGATGCCTCGCAAGACAGATTAGAATTTTAAATTAGAAAATTATATTGAATTTGTTTTTCTCTTTATTTTGATTTTTGCTTTGCCCAGAACATTTGCAACTAAATATTTACATTTGATAGAAATTTTCCATTTCACAGCTTAGAGACGTGCGAAGAGGCTTCGGATAAGGGAGATGGGTTTTTTGAGAGCCTTATATAAAAATTGTAATTTCGAAGATGTGTCTGAACTTATTTGACAGCCCTAGTAGTGAGCTACATGGCTATGTATTAGAAATAAAATGTAAGAATTGCTTTTTTTTATATCGTTCTCGTGGAGACTAACAAAATTTATAGTCCACTCCTTGATATGTAACATTAAAGCAATCGTGGAGAATACGGAATAGGCGAGAATCACAGGTAATTTTTTTGTTAGAGTGCTATATTTATAAGACACGCATCGAACACCAAACCCAGCGGTCGAGATAAACATTCGATCGACCTTTAAGATTCCTCTCCATAAGTTTGCGAAAACGAACCAAGAAATTTTATAGCATTTGGTCGAACAAATTGCCTTTCTACTACGGTGGATTAGAAAAACCTGTGTACCAACTTTGTTTCTATGTACTACAAGGTGGCGCAAAAGTAATCCTCCTATCAGAAAATGCTATAAATTTTGCGATTGGCCCCTAATGTCAGTTCTGTTTTGTGTAGTAAGCACATGCGAAATACACGTTAATAAACAATGTAACGCTACACTCCTCCAGAACGCGGAATATTGGTGACTATTTATTTGAGCAATAATCGGTCGGTGACTTTGGCACAACGTGAATTTCGTCGCAGATTTCCTAGCCGTCCAACGCCTACTGGTAAAACACTGCGACGTTTAGCCGCTCGCCTCGAAGAGACTGGCACAACACGAGATGCTGCCAGGAGTGGCAGACCCCGGAGTAGCCGTTCTGCAGAGAATATTGCTGCTGTAGCCGAAGATGTCATGGAAGCCCCGTCGACATCGACCAGGCGACGTACCACGCAAATGGGTATCAGTCGACGGTCTTTACAGCGAATTTTGGTACGAGATTTGAAGATGTTTCCGTACAAAGTCCAGACGGTGCATCAGCTGTTAGCTGCTGACCGCCAATCGCGTCTAACATATGCTCAAGCCATCCTTAATCACCACCAAGAGGAAGATGATTTTTCATCAAAAATAATCATGAGTGATGAGGCCCATTTCCATCTTAGCGGGTACGTAAATAAGCAAAATTTACGCTTCTGGGGCACTGAAAATCCGCGTGTAACCCACGAAGAGCCATTACACCCGCTCAAAGTCACTGTATGGTGTGCTGTTTTCGCTGGAGGAGTCATCGGACTTTTTTTCTTCGAAGACGTCGCGGGCCAAACGGTTACTGTGAATGGTGAGCGCTACAGAGCAATGATCAACGAGTTCTTTTTGCCGCAACTTGATGAATTGGGATTGGAAAACATGTGGTTCCAACAGGACGGTGCAACGCCACACACTGCACGTGCCACAACCGATATGCTGAAGGATGCATTTCCCGGGCGCCTAATCTCCCGTTTTGGCGATTTGCACTGGCCAGCAAGATCGCCTGATTTGACCGCTCCAGACTTCTTTTTGTGGGGCTTTTTGAAGTCGGGGGTTTAAGTCAACAAGCCTCAGACTCTTGCAGCTCTTAAAGACAATATCCGTCAAGAATGTGAGGACCTATCGCCGGAAGTTTTGGCCAAAGTGATGGAAAATGCCATAAAAAGGGCTCAAATGACAATCAACTGTGGCGGCGGCCATTTATATGACATCGTATTCTCGAATTGATGTAAAAAAATTAAAAGACCAAATAAAAATAATCCACAAGAAGAATCAAAGTTTTTCATTTTTTTTTTAAATTACAGTCAAAAAACTTCGGAAGGTTATGTTTGCGCCACCTTGTACTTTCAATACATATCCGGTTATGTCACCAGATCCATAGCTTGCAATTTCCATATATCAACACATAGACCCCTACACATTCATCCATTCAAATGTGAATATAATGAAACATGGAACCATTCTCACGCCATGCAAGTGTCAATCTCCATCGAAACGACCTACTGTCAACAATTTGGAAAGAAATTCAATTTACCACACGTAACTGCAATTGATTTCCCTTGGCATACCTCCAAGCAACTGCCACCGCACCATCGATTCGGTGTTACCATTAACACTTTGATACCCACTGTCATGTCAGACTATCGAATTTCACAGAACTTTCCGTGAACACCTTGTAGATACACAAGCACGAAAAATACAAAAACAAAAAAAAAGAAGTTATACCTCCCAACCAACAGCAAATACGAATGCTGGCGTTTTTGTGGGGAATTGGGGAACTCAAACGCGCTGAACAAACAAATTAAACGATATTCCAATATTTATTCAAGACGAGCCAATCAGCCGACGATCGCCATGACAGCAGCCCTCTACTGAGCCTCCCTCTGCTCCACACCGCAAAACCAGGTAACGAAAAAGAGTCAAAGTTAATTTAAAATCGAATCGCATTAATCTTCCACGCGATTCTGACAGCTCCACCATCGTGCTATGCTATCGGAAGAGGTGCCACAAATGGAATTGGATTTCGACTTGTGAACCAGCAACGAAAGATAGAGTCCAACAGCGTGATGACTATTTAATACAAATCGTCCCAACGGGGGGCGCTGTTTCGGTGTCTTTGATTTTTGTGAGGTGTGCACACCCGCTTCCTAGGCCATCGATAGGAACTGGTGCGAAGATTTATGAGCCCGCGCCGTCAAGCCAGGCCATAGAGAATCGGGAAAAGGATAACAGAACAATGAAAATTCAAATAAACTTAATTTGGATGCTGATGTGCTAGATCGTTATATGGGGGGCGCAGAAGAATGGATCTCAATTGGTTTCTATTACCTTTCTGGTTTTAACCGTTTTCCTTGGGGTATTGTTTGGCGGTTGGGTGTTTTTTAACAAAATTTTCTTTGAAATGGACTTGGTACATGTGTGCATTTTGACACCTAAGATTTCGTTGAATAACAAATCGATCTTAAGGGTTTTTTTAAATATAAACGGTTTTCCATATTTCACGCAAAATTTTAATTTTTCGCCATTTAGTAGTAGGTTCTGTGTTGCCAACGAAAAAAGATAACAAATATGGCAGCTGAAAGTTCCGAGCTAGTAAAAATGGAGTGCTATATACAAAACAGCAACGGATTTTCATTTTTGAACAAAATTTTTAAAATAGTAGACCATTCCTCTTCGAAATACGGCTGGTCAGGCACTAACAACTAATGGTGATCGTAATCGTGACATGATATCAAAGATTTAAGTGCCTAAATTACAAGATTTGGATGTCACCAACATGTGGTTTCAACAAGAAGGTACCACATTCCGAGAAGAGAAAAATGTAGTGAAATTCAATAGTTACAAGAGTTGGTTGAGGTCGGTTTCTACTTGTGCGCGCCACTTAAGGCGAGGTCTTCCTCTACTGCGTCCGACGTCTGGCTGGGAACCGATGACTCTGCGAGCGGGAGTATTGGTTTCCATTCGTTCTACATATCCTAGCCATCTCTAAAGTCCAATGCGGAGTTATTTGACCAGGGGCATGTCGCTGTATAGCTCGTATAGTTGTTTGTTAAATCTTCGCCTCCGTGGCCCGTCAACGCAAACGTGACCGAAGATTTTTCGAAGAATTTTCCTCTCAAATCGAATAAGGATTTGAGACGGTCCATGCTTCAGCGCCGTAGAGCAGGACTGGGTTGATCAGGGTCTTATAAAGAATCTCCTGAGTAGTTCGAGAGAGGGCTTTTCTACTGAATTGCCTCCTTAGCCCGACGAAACCACGGTTGGCAAGAGTAATTCTTCGTTTAATTTCTGACGAGATGTTGTTGACAGAGTTAATAGCGGAACCGAGATAGATAAAGTGCCGTACTACCTCAAAGTTATATCTGTTAATAGTGACGTTCTGTCCAATTCGTCGATGTTGTGTGTCCTTTCGTGTTGACAGCATATACTTCGTCTTGCCCTCATTTACTGCTTAGCCCCTTTTTGCCGTTTCCTTCTCTATACTAGCAAACGTGGCTATGACATCACGTTGGGTCCGCCCAATGATATTTATATCGTCGGCGTATGTTAGTAGTTGTAACGATTTTTGGAAGATTGTGCATCTGGTGTTGGCTTGTGAGTTTTGCACAATCCTCTCAAGAATCAAATTGAAGAAGTCACATAACAGCGCATCGCCTTACTTAAATCCTTTTTTGGTATCGAATGTGTCGGTGAGGTCGTTTCCGACCCTGATGGAGCAGCGAGAATTCTCCATCGTCATCCTACACAAACGGACGAGTTTGGGCGGTATACGGAATCAATATAGACATGGCTCTATATAGTTCGTCTCTATAAATGCTGTCGTATGAGGCTTTGAAATCGATGAATAGGTGGTTCGTATCGATTTGGACATCTTCGGTTTTTTCCAGGATCTGCCGAAGTGTGAAAATTTGATCAGTTTTGGACTTTCCTGGCCTAAAACCACACTGATAAGTGCCGATCAGATTGTTGGTAAATGGTTTCAGGCGTTCATATATTACGGCAGATATGATGTAGTAGAGCGATGTTGGGGAGACTTATGCTTCTGTAGTTGGCGCAGTTAAGAGGGTCTGCTTTTCTGTGGATCGGCGCTGACGTTCCATTCTTCAGGAATACTTTCTTTCGACCAGAGATTTTGAGTTGGCCGGCTGTATAAAACTCAGTGGGGAGGCTGTCATTTCCGGCAGCCTTATTAAGCTTGAGTTTAGATATTGCTATCCTCACTTCACTCAGGTCGGGTGGTTGGCAGTTTTCGCGGTCGTTGCCAATATTGAATGGTTCGTTCTGCCTGACAGCGGAATGTTCTCCGTCATCGCCGTTTAACAGTCTGCAGAAGTGGTTCTTCCATATCCTCAGCATTGACTGTGTCTCAACTACGATATTTCTTTTTTCATCTCGACAGCATTCTGTTCGAGCCTTGCATCCTTGGCTTTGACGTTTTACACTTTGGTTAAACTTGCGAACAGCGTTCCTGGAGTGCCACCTCTCTATATCCACGATCCTGCGCTTTTCTTGCTCTTTGTTCTTCTTTCTGAAAAGCCGGTGTTCTTCCCTTCTTCTCTGCCTATTGAGCTCAACGGAAGTTCTCGTCTTCACCTGCAGCATAGCCTTGAAGTCCTCGTTCTTGGCTGCAACATCTGTTGGCGTTCCTAATCAAACCAGTTTCCTGCTGGTGGGCGCGAGAGTTCTAGCACATCAATTGCGGCTGATCTAATGGCTTGGTGGCATCGTTTCCGTTGTTCTTCGACATTCGACGTTGGTGGTATGGTGTGAATCGAGAGGTTAAGGGATACGCTTTGCGCGAAGGTCTTGGCGGTCTCTTGCGATTGTAGTCTTTCGACATCAAATTTTTTCACAAACGAAAATTTATCGACCGGAAATTCGTCGGATTGGAGTTGCCCTTTTCCTTTTCGGGAGAGTATCTAATGTGTGATTTGTATACATGCGCATACACACACTTTAAAAACTTCACTCAACGTACATAGCAAGTCTCCTACACTATGATCAACGAAAATCATTTCAAAAGTTACAAGATAAGTACCCAGGGTTGTGATTTCTGTTTATCATTACTTACTTACTGTGAAGCAGGGTTGGTTCTGGTAATTTGTATATATTTTAACCTCTCCGAATTGCCGCCCCTATCAAAGTGTCGACCGGGGCATGTACCCTTGATAAGTCACATACTTCTAAGTCACATACTTCTAAGTCACATACTTCTAAGTCACAATTCAAATACAAAAAGGATGGTGATTTTAGTGAGTAAAAATCTCAAACTACAGTTGCCACGTGCTCATCATGTCTATGAAGAATACCACAAAAAAAAATTACACACTGATTTATATAGCACCTCAGGAAGATCGTCTACCAAACAGCAATATTTTTCTACACATCACCGATATAATATTATAAAGAAGTAATTCATGTATAACACCAAATTTTACTCAGCAATGATTTTTCAGTGTTCATCTGATGTCAGAAATGTTTTTGAACTTTCGAAAACAGCCTATCAACCGTTACCTATACAATCACTGTGCATTTTCTTTCAAATACAATTTTTGCTCCTCTCAAAAGTAGATGCTCTTTCCACTTGTCATCACTCAATAGTCATCTTTGGCAGCTTTGCATTGTAGTCCAATTTTTTAACCAGCGTCCGTTCGTTTAACAAGGAATTTCTTTTCACGTTTGACACTTGCAGTCTTTTTGGCGGGAAGCTTCCATAGCCGATTTTTGACATACCATTTGATGGTAATACTACACATCAGCAAACCACTTGAAGTCCAGCATGCCAAAATGGAATGGTCCACCATCGAGCGATAATCAATCGAGCGGTTTATGTAAGCAGGTGTTATCTTATTGTATTAATGACAGTTTTGACATGCTCTGTGGTGATTGAAACATCGAGGACCATTAAACCCAATACATTTTACATTTTGTCACATAGCTCATCCAATTTGGATCAATTGTTCGTGTTCCACTTGATTGCGGTCCTCAATAAAATCCACCTCATCACGGCATGCATCAACCAAACTTGTTTCGATTGTACTATAACCCTGCTCACCAGCGGGGGGTCCAATAAAAGCCTAGCCATTAGCATAATTAAACCACCTGGGTTATTACTTCACCTAAATTATTTTTCTTAGTTCGTCAAACAAACATTTCCCCTTCAAACATCCGTTCAATTACAGAACAGGAAAAAAAATCCAAATCAGTTCTCACACTCGAAACCCTTCAGCTATAGGCAGGCAGATGAATTATGATCTTGATCAAATGTGGCTCATCGGGCTCAACGATTTGTCTAACTACCATAATTTATGATGAATGACTCCATATCATCATCTCGTGGTCGGCATCGATTTATCGCACTTCGCCTAGTCAAAGCTCTCTAGCCCCCAGCGGCCATCGACATCGTCGTCATGTGTGCAAAGTCATTTCTCAAACTAGTATCCATACCTCCGTCGGTTTAATTATGCGCATCTACGCGCAATCCTCCAATATGGGTCCAACAATAACGACCGGCCTTTGAAATCTTGCCGCTTGCTAGCAAATTAGCCCGGCTAACTACTTTTAAACAAATACAATTAATTAATGATCCATGTAAGGATGCCTCGATTCGGGCTCCGTAAGGCCCCTGCGGAACAACAGAAATTCAAATAAGATAAATGATGTGAAATTTGAGGTTCATCCCGTTTATGCGCTCGCACTCTTCGTCTTTTGTTGGTGCTTTGTGCGTTTCGGATTCGATTTCGAATAACAAACGAATGGACCTGGAAACAACCGAGCTAAACGAATCTTGTACGAACCGCCGAATCAGCCACTTGTGCGAGTGAGGTGACCTCCTGTGCGTCATGTTGGTGCGCATCCCATTCAGGGGTGCAAAAGGTGTGATGACCAAGCTGTTGGGTACAAATTATCACTGCATGACGCCTTAGAAAGCGGCTCCTTTCACATGTCAATCCGGCCTAGGGAATCCATTAAGACGAGGACCGTGCGCATTCGGAAATCTATTTCGTTGCTATAGTTGAATTGGATTGTTGCTGTGTTTGGATTTTGGCTGGGTCTGCAAGGGATTAAACATTTTTAAATTGCATGAACAGACAGACGAGGGTGTACGGTGCTACATGAAGGTGTTGAATCGATCAAAATTTACCAAAGCAACAGAGAGAACAAAATCTAGAAAGAGAGAAAAATTATTTTAATTTGTTTTTCACCTGTTGTGCGATGTGTGTGGGTTTTTCGAGGTTAATTAGGGTTATCGTTATGAATGTGCGAACTAAAAAGGAAGCCACACTTAGCATTGAAGGTTTGAATGGTACACACGTGTAAAGGTAATAATTGGGACTTTTGCTACAGTGAGAGTGGGAGGGATTTTCGTGAGAGCTATTAATGAGGGTGGAGGATTTAGTCTCGTAAAATTAATTTAAGTTCGACAATATTTACATACTTAATGTGAAAAAGGCGGGTATTACGGTTTATTAATGAAAAGGCCATAATTTCAACCGAATATTCAGTAAAAACTTTGGTTTACCCATACTCATACTGCAATCCCATGACCTAGATAGATATATGGGAGCCACTTGACAGAGTGGCGATCTACTAAACAAGTTGCCAAGGTAAAGTACTTGACAAGGAATGGCATAACAATATGGCCATGTCGCAATACTTGCGCAAAGACAAGAACATAAGTCATTCTTCTGGGTATGAAACTATTCGTTCCCACTCAATAAAAAGCAGGATCGGACTAATCATGGATCAATAATGAATGAGAGTTGTAGCCCCAAAAAGGAAAGCATTAAGACGATTCTGGCAGATTCAGCTGAATAGAAAATATGAGCTTCCATTAACCAACGTAATATAGTAGACCAACCAATGGAAACTACGAGGAATGCCTACAATGGAAGAGTAACTAAGAAACTTCTGGCAAGTCCTGGAGGCTCGGGGACACTTATTCCCTTGCGCCTTGAAATGTGTGCACGTGGAGATTATTTTATGCGTGCCTCGAATCGATTAGTACATGGTTGATTTGGTTGGCGGTTCGAGCACCAGGTTGCTGTGTGGTCCTTAGCCTTGGGAACCTAGTGCTACTTATTACCGTATTACGAGTTGCTTCAAAATCGATTAGTCGGTAGCCATTGTCTGTTGTCGTTTAGTGGATTCTGTGTTTACCAATTAAACCGCGAAAGATGTTTTCCCATCCGACTCTTGCATTGAAATCCCCGAGTACAATTTTAACATCATACTCTGGACATGCTCCGTAGGCTCCATCCAGGTCATAAAACCTTCTAGCCTAGTCGGTAGGGGCGTGTACACATATAAGGCTTATGTTTTGGAACGTAGCTTTGATGCGGATCACAGAAAGGTGATCGCTTTTCGCTTTGAAGTCAACGACTTTTGTCCTAAGCCGATATGCCATGACGAATACGCATCCTAATACATGCAATTTTTTGTTTGTATTTCCTGGAATGCGGTTATATATGCCTTGTACCTCGTGAGGACAGATTCAAGTTTTTGAATAGCACCCGGGTTGTAGAGTGTTTATAACTACATTCCAAGTACATATACTCTCATATCCATTGACGTTCCGGGTCTTGTTGCCATATGAGGAGTTTCATTACCCGAGGCTGGTAGTGTCTTTTTAATAACTAATAGTTTTTTCCATGGTCTAGAAGTTACCCTGACTGCACAACCCC
The DNA here is from genome assembly GCA_949824845.1 of Rhingia rostrata. Taxonomy (NCBI): domain Eukaryota; kingdom Metazoa; phylum Arthropoda; class Insecta; order Diptera; family Syrphidae; genus Rhingia; species Rhingia rostrata. The sequence goes on from OX463756.1 coordinate 45,833,560, forward strand.
CAACCTGGAGGACCATGCATTTGCTTTGACCCTAAGATAGCGGGCCGGAAATACCTATGTTAGTAACCCATTTTGAGATATGAGCGCTGCCGTTGACCCATTGAGGGCTCCTCCGCCACCAACTCTTTTCCAGCCCAGCTCAGTATTGGAAATCCCTATAGATCTGGTGTTCAAATATGTCCAAGCAGCTCATATAGGGATTACACTAATCAGTTCGATGTAACTGGAGCTGTAGGCGCCACCGTTGACTCCATCTAGGGAATTCCTCCGCTGTCGCCTTAGAGTGACTACCATAGCGAGAGGAAACTCCCATCTCCAGTCGAGGTACTAGGCACTCACCAGTCACCAGCGTGGAGGTGAGAGTCGGAGTTAATAGTGAGATGCTAGAGTGAGAACGCTTGTGTTCTACTGTAATCGCATCACTACCCCTAAACGGCGGGGTAGTAGGTTTTAATTTCGTAAAATGTCCCTATGCCTATCAAAATAGAAAATGAATAACTGCTGTAGCAGCCCTATACAACAGTTGAGCTTGATATTGAGATATAAAATTCACTTAATTAGGACAAGACTGATGTGATCGTTATGAGATCTGCCTGGAATACGATGTAATGATCAGAAAGACGGAAGAACATTAGGTGCTTTGTCCATTTTATGGCCTTTTTGGAGGATACTTCTTAAATTTAAGTGCCTTCCTTTGAGACTGTCCCAGCAACAACAACCACTTAGGCAACAGCGTAAAATTACTCTATTCCGTAGATTCGGTTCAAAGAGAGTATAGGCGCACGTTTGACGGCAATCCTCTGAGCAGAGGGACCATAATTAGACTTGTTGAAAATTTTACCACCGAAACCCTTCAGATCGGACGGAGAAAACAATCGCTGCTGTAGCTATTGCCATACAAAACAATCCAAGAGTTTTACATGAAATTTATCTGCTCAAATTGGTATAAGCAGAGGGCTCGGTGGCGCAATGGTTAGTGCGTTGAACTACCGCGCAGAAGGTCTCGGTTCGATTCCCAGCTGTAGCAACATATTAATGATTTTTCACTGGCCCCCCTCTCGTGATGATCTGACAAATCATCCGAGTAGTATCAATTGTCATGAAAAGCGTATCTCAACTTAGCCGTTCGGATTCGGCATTAAACAGGAGGTCCTGCCATCGTGCTAAGAAGTACACACGCACACATGAATGGTTGTGAGAAAAAAGCTAGGCCCTGGGTACTAACAAGCCTGTTGCGCCATAAATTTACTTTTTTTTTTTAATGAGTATAAGCAGACAGTCATTGTAGTCAATTATGCACAATAATTTGGACTTATTCCCATATAAAATTGAAATGGCCAACAAACTGAACATAGCAGTCTTGCCGATTTAACGGCCTTTTTATGTCTGACGAAGCCCATTTCGATTTAAACGTAAACATAAACAAACAAAATTGTCGAATATGGAGTGCTTCCAACCCACAGATACTCCACGAGACAGAATGGTGCAACTCCTCACATAGCCCAGCCTGTTAGGACACATTCCGTTATCCCCGATGTCGCCTGACCTTACAGCACCTGACTTTTTCTTGTGGGGTTATTGCAAACAGGAAATCTACAAAGCAGAACCAACAAATTTGATTGAACTAAAGCAATCTATTCGAGAAACAATTGCGGGTATTCCTGTCTCAACTCTAATGAACAACTTAGGCATTTAAATTCGATTATTTTAAAAAACTAGTTAAGCTATATTTAATAAAATTGAACGAGCTTTAACCTGAATAAAAGGGAAATAATTTCAATACACTAAACAAATGGTATTTGAGTTTCTTAATGAAGAAAAACTCATCAGAAACCCTGTAGTTTCCAAAGGAAAATAGACAGGACTCAACCATTCTGCTTCTCAAATTAGACTCGTCTGATCATCAAAGCCTCTATGGGCCATAGTATTGGCGTCCAATAGCTCTACAGTCCTAGCCATCATGAGCGACTAATGTGACGTTTTTTTGTCCAGATTTATGTTGCATTATTATTGTATTATTGTTGAATATTCCTTTCAATAGGCTGTCATCGCAAACGTAACCAACCAAACAACCAAGATTTTGATATGCTGATGAGTCTTAGTACTTTTAGTAAGGGCTTCAACTTATCACCTTATAAGGTTGTCGTTGTTATAATAAATAGCCAAAGTTAACAAAGTCCCTTACTACCTCAAAGTTGAAACTTCAGTCAGGCCAATTCCCTTAGCTTAATAAATTCAGTCCAACTCGTCGATCTTTTATATATAATCCTGTTGACTTTAAAAGCTTCCTTTTCCATACTGATGTTGTCTTGGGAGTTTTACAAACTTGTCTCAAGAATTATGCTAAAGAAGTCACATAACACACCATCACCTTGTCTAAATCTTTTTTTGGTATCGAATATTGTTCGGATATGACTTTGATGGAGCAGCAAGAATTCATCCTTCATAGACCGAAGAGACTTAGGCGGTATACCAAAACTAGACATGACTCTGCGTATACAATGCGTAAACTATGTAATTTGTGTGCAGCATGCTATCCGGAGATCAAACTATTGATGGAACACAGCATCTATGTAAATGGTTGCTAATTAGAGCTGACAAAAATATATTGAAAACGTTCACTGACAAATTAATTTCACAAAAAGTTGTTAAATATGTAACAAGACTTGGCCTTTAAGCAAATAACTTCTGTAGGAGCAGTGTAAGTGTAGGTAAACAAGAAAAAAAAGTAACGCTCCAGTAAATACCACATTCGAGGTAATTGGTTTTAAAATTCCTACAATTTGTCGGACTCCCACATTCGAGGTAATTAGTTTTAAAATGCCTGCAATTTGTCCGACTCGAAAGTCCTTTTCGATTTTTAAAAAATGCTCGAAACTCAGGGGTTTGCTCCCGTTTTTATGAATGAAACTCCAAGTTGCAGGCAATAACCATCACTTGCTCTTGCAACCAAAACTGGGACTCCGATTCTTTATGTTCAACAGATTTGAAACGAATTATGGACAAGTGAGCTGCTGAGACATATTCAGACAATAGGTCATATGTAGGAAATTCAAGGGTATGTCAGGCCCCTAAAACTTAAATATCTAGGTTTATTCACGTGAAACCATTTGGCAAGCCACCACCAGCCACCACCGCCTATACCTATGTCCTGACTTTCACAAAAGTCTAAGAATCTCATACATGTAACCTACATCTGGTCATGATGACATGATTACACCTCACATCCTATCGACTTGATTAATTGGCCAAAATAAGAAGGAAAACCCAACCCAAATATGTAATTACTTTCAGTTATGAAATCAAAGTCGATGACTAAGCTAATCATAACCACACACTCCACCGCAACACTTCAACAGCCTTCCAGAAAAGTGTAAGTCCAAGATGAAAAAAAAACCTCCTCTTTAAAATCGATTTCGGACCATCACAAGCCACCGCAAAACTGCATCTTACCCCGGCACACCCGTGCTGGGCAGCCACAGGCCAAAACTCATTTTGGTATTATAAGCTTCCAGCGATTTGACTTTCATGGAGCCACAATGTCTGCAATGGTTCGTCTCTGCCGGGTAACCTATAATGTTCACATGATTCCCCATTCGAGATGGTTTCTCAGTTGTCGGCTGGTACTTGTACCTTTTTTGGGATTTCTGTTTGGCCTGACCGCATTCGCAAAGGTTTCATCTCGCCTGTAGCCCATAATATACACAAAACATAAATCATCCTGTTATTGAAGTATAAGTGAGTGGATATCTTTGGGTGTGTTAGTGGTCGTAAAAAATGTTATAATCTCGGACATGTGTACACCTTCCAGAAACGATGATGACGATGATGGACATCGCCCGTAAGGATTTGTGTGCATTCAACGAACAGCGAGAGCGAACATAAAACATCCTCACAGCGGATAAAGTGCTTATGCCGCAGTGACTTCACTTAGACCGATTCGGTGCAATGGCATGCTAGTGTTTGGCCGAATTGGCCAAGGGTTTTACGACCAAGTTTAGGCTTCTGATTTTGGATTTATGCTTGCAAGGTATTCGAATACGAATGGCAATAAATCGGCGGTGGATTTTGTGGTCGATCATAATGTGCGCGGAGAACTACAGAGCTGGGTATATCTTTTGTGCGATTTGAGGGCTTCCACTATTCAGCTGGGTCGCTTGTGAGAGTTTTTGTTATGAAAAGGATTTATGTTTGGGAAAGGTGAATAAGATTGCCAAAGATGAGATGGAGTATTAACATGGCTTAGGTAGCGTATCATATTTCCCCAATGACTGGAAGCTGTAGATAAAAATTCTTGAAGGGCTATAATAATTTGAGCTTATTTTTAGGGAATTCACAATAAGAACACATAATTTATTTTGAAGTTTTCCTCCAAAATATGTTTTTCAGTTCGTAACGGAAATAACTTTTCCTCACGCCAATCTAAGAGCACAATTTATAGATTTTATAGAGAACATCGATACGGTGCATCACAAAAATATAATAATTCCGTGACACCAATGCGGCTTATTAAATATTTGTTAAGGGATTTACACCGTTTTTGATCGACAGACCATTGAGTGATCAAATCTTGGTCTGAGGATGACTTTAAGATTTCTGATTAATTGCTTGATACACCTTATCATGGTGGATTCTTAAAAAATGGATTTATAAACCTAAATAAAAATGGACAAAAGTGCCAAGTGCCAAGGGTCTAGGCCCTAAAGTCCTAGTCTTTATAACGTGCGATAACATTTATATGATCAACTTGGAATGCTAACGAAAAGGACACATTGCCTCTACAGTTTTTCGCTAAACCTACGTGTAGTTACTGCTTAAAATTGATCTTATCAGCCACGTATCATTGCTAATGATAAGATCCACAAGTACTCCTTCGGAAGCATATGCAGATGCTATTCCACAAATAACAAAAATATTAGATCGATGTCCCTAAACGTATTTGATTAATGTTTTGTTTAGTTCCATTCTATTTCAAATGGTGCTCCGCTCAAAAAATGACAACACTAGTTTCTTACGATGGTAATTCATGTTAACCACCAGTTTTGATAACAACTCTTTTGATTAAAAAACATTGGACACTCACGATGTGGCTCATTCGTTTTTTAAGGAGATATTTATACATTAAGTATTCTTGCCATTACACTGGTGATCCCAAGTAGGTACTACTGATTCCACCTCTACACACTTCTTATCCCTTCCTTTAGCATTTTTAGCCAAGGTCATCGGGTTTTTCTTCCGCCATGCGTATGATCTTCGCGCATCGCGTATCCCTTAACCTCTCGATTAACACCATATCACCAGCATCGAATGTCGAAGAACAATGGCAACGATGCCAACAAGCCATTAGATCAGCCGCAACTGATGTGCTAAGTTTTTCGCGCACACCAGCAAGAAACCCCTGGTTTGATGAGGGATGCCGGCAAATGCTCGCAGCCAAGAACGGGGCCTAAAAGGCTAAGCTGCAGGTGAAGACGAGAGCTGCCGTTTAGCTCTATAGGCAGAGAAGACGGGAAGAATAACGGCTTTTCAGAAAGAAGAAAAAAGATCAAGAAAAGCGCGCAATTGAGGATATAGAGAGGTGACACTCCAGGAAGGGCCTCAACTACAGAGGCATAAGTCTGCTCAACATCGCCTATATGATCCTATCTGCCGTAATATGTTAACGCCTGAAACTGTTTACCAACAACCGGCCCTTATCAGTGTGGTTTTAGCAAAGGAAAGTCTACAACCGATCAAATTTTCACGCTTCACCTGATCATGGAAAAAACCCAAGAAGACTAAATCGATATCCACCAGCTATTCATCAATTTCAAAGCCACATACGACAGCATTTGTAGAGACGAGCTATACAGAGCTATGTCTAGTTTTAGTATACCGCCAAAACTCGTCCGTTTGTGTAGGATGACGATGGAGAATTCTCGCTGCTCCATCAGGATCGGAAATGACCTCACTGACACATTCGATACCAAAAAAGGATTCAGGCAAGGCGATGCGCTGTCATGTGACTTATTCAATCTGAATCTTGAGGTGATTGTGCAAAACTCCCAAGCTAACACCAGAGCCACAATTTTCAAAAAAATCGGTGCTGGCATACGTAGACGATATTGACACCATTGGTAGGACTCAACGTGTTGTCATAGCCACGTATGTAAGTGTAGAGAAGCAAGCTGCAAAAATGGGTTTAGCGTTAAATGAGGGCAAGACTAAGTATATACTGTCAACAGGAAAGGACACACAACATCGACGAATTGGACAGAACGTCACCATTGACAGATATTACTTTGAGGTAGTACGGGACTTTGTCTATCTCGGCTCCGCTATTAACTCTGACAACAACATCTCGTCAGAATATAAACGAAGAATTGCTCTTGCCAACCGCTGTTTCTTCAGGCTAAGAAGGCAGTTCAGTAGTAAAGCCCTCACTCAAACTACTAAGGAGATCCTATATAAGACCATGATCATCCCAGTCCTGCTCTACGGCGATGAAGCATGGAGCGTTTCAAAAGCGACTGAAGAAATCCATGGTCGATTCGAGAGAAAAATTCTTCGAAAAATCTTCGGTCCCGTTTCCGTTGGCTATGGAGACGAAGATTCAACCAAGAAGTATACGAGCTGTACAGCGACATTCCCCTGGTCAAAAAAACTCCGCATTGGACGTTTATGATGGCTAGGACAAGTAGAGCGAATGGCCACCAATACGCCGGCTCTCAGAGTCTTCGATTCCTAGCCAGACGTCGGACGTAGTAGAAGAAGACCACGCCTTAAGTGCCGCGCACAAGTAGAAACCTACCTCAACCAACTTAGAGTTCGAAACTGGTTTCAGTTTGCTAAATACCGGGCTAATTGGAGAGGCATGTTGGTTGTGGCCCAGGTTCATTCCGGACTGTAGCGCCACTTAAGTACGTTAGTAAGTGCGTATGACCCGAATGGCAGGAGGCGAAAAAAAGAATACGCAAATGGTAAAATTCCGACCCTCCGCTTTTTATTTAGACTTGTCCGCGCTACTCATAGATTTAAACATTAACCGACAAAAAAACAGAATAGCTGTCCAGGCCCATTTGACTGAAGACATCGGCGAAAATTAACTACCAAAATCCGGCGCAGACAAAAGGCCATCAACTATCAACGTAGCATCTATCTTTTTGTCTGGATCCAAAGCCTTATCCAAACTAACTTCACCTTGAAAATTGGAAAAGTTATCACTTGGGTTGATATTGTTTGAAGCTTCGAAAATGGATCTTGACTAGAAACAATCAGCCGCTATTTATGACTCTCCAAACAACACCACCAAAGAAATTTCTGACCATGACATGCATAGATTAATGCAGACTCCATCACATTACCCTAACACGAGAATGGTGGTCCCTTGCCATAACATCGAGAACTCTCGAATGTGATCGACCTCTTAGCTTCTTGCCATAGCTATAAACAAAATCTCAATCTACCACATTCCTCATTACTACCGATAACTATTTTGTAAGATCGCACTCAATAGAAGGCAACCCTGAATCGTCTTCGAGAATTTTTCGATAATCTTTTTGACATCTTAAGAAAGACGAAAGATGATGACGGACCTTAAGTTGGACCTGCGGAATTCGATGAGAGGATAAAATTACTACTAAGCAACACTGTTTGTCAAGACCTGGTTTCTGGCTGAGGGACAAGATATCGCAAGCCCCCTACAAGACCACCTTTCAAATGTTCAGTAGCGCTATCAAACGTGGTCGGTTAAGCATCAGCGGGACTAATCAAAATGCGGGATCCAGTGAAAGGACAAGTTTCTCCGCTCAGAAAACGCTCCCAGCAGACAACCGAGAAGACTATGGCATAACAACTTGTAATAAGCAGCATCTGTCATTTGGGGAGGAAATATAGAGGTCCTGACGTAGAAGAGGGTACAGCGTGTGTATTGTGTATCACCAACTTATGTACACATAAGTTGGTGAAAAATTATTGCCAGACACTAATTTGTAAATCAACAGGATCAGACAGATACCACAATGGTCCAGATCACCTGCTACTGCAAAGAATTGGCAAGCCTGTGCAAATTTGACCATCAACAACCCATCAAACCTAACCTTACCTATCGGTGTTACTTTCAAACAGGGTTATGATAAACTCCACATGAGGCCATCGTAATCGAAATGTGCACATGCATGTGAATCTATAGTGGCTATGCATCACTCAACTTCAATCCTCTATCAAGATTTAACTCATTACCAGTCCTATACAAAATGTTGCAATTTCCGTAAGCCCCATCACAGCCTGCCATTGCTGTCTTACAATGCCTCTTGTTGGAATTACTAATTTCCTTAACAATCAGTACAAATAATCAATTCATGACTATGTACACAATTTGTAAGATGCACGGCAACATAATTGCTTGCAACAAAACCAACACCCGACAATGTACCAAGACGTACTATACCCTTGGTTCCATGATAAATTCAAATTACACATCCTCTGCGCGCAGCAGATATCATTCGAATGCAATTTCAATCCACGAACCCGGCCAACAGTAGTTAATGAAGGGCCACATTGTTTCATGATTAAAAACTTCCCATTCCAGTGCGGCATACCGTTGAGGTATACCCCACATGACTATCATCACCCAGCGCTGGATGTATATGTATACATTTCATCGGCTGCGCAGCGGCGAACCCGACACTACCGCCGCCGCGACCATCCACAGAGTTCAGCGCAAGCAAACGCGCAAGTGCTAAAAAGATAAAGCCAGGTAAGCGTTGAAGATCCAACCAAACAATCTGTGAACACTTTGAAAGGTGCCATTTATTTTATCCTCTATAGGTTAGCGCACAATCTGACGCGTCGATTAGCCCAAGGGATGCGCGCACACAATACACTCGGCAGCAGGGAGGAGACGCAAATGTGGAAGTCAATTTTCGTACACCCTATTGAAGATTTGCCGAGCTAATAACAAGATCGTTATATCGGTCCGGGGCCGAGATGTGTTAGAGCGCGCGCACACACACACACACACACAAACACACATAGTGCAATGCCAGTCGACACACGATAGGCGAGTGTACTGGCCATCATCTTCGATGATTTTTCCAGGTTTTGGAACATGCCGACACTTACCTCGTCGTTTAACTTTGTAATCTCATCTCTGGCGCGGAGAAATTCAATGCGCGATGCAAAAGGCCTTTCCCCCCCGCAGTCATTCAAGACGCGCAAATGGACGGATGAATTGTTGTATGGAGAGTGGGACGACTGGAGGAGTCTTTTGTTTTGCGGCCGCGGAATAACACGCTTTAATAAAGTAATGGGGGCCCTAGTTGGGCGATCACTCATCATAACACCACGGACTCGCGGATCTCTTGATGGCTAATATGCGCAATAATAAATGATTATGGAATGCCATGCATTGCGCCGCGCATATGTTGGCACTGAGCTGAGACTTAGCCGTGTCTCTGCCATGAGACCTTTTTGGTGTGCAGCAGCCCCAACAAAGGAGACGCGATGGTTAATGTATGCTTGCCATATACGGTATGTGAGCGTGCGCATGTGTATGGAAGTGATTCGATGGCCATTGTTGATTGTTGTGAACAACGAAACATGTAACCATGCGCGATGTTGATTTGTTAAATTTGTTTGTTGATGCATTGACTGTTCAGTTTTACTTGACAGAAGAGTGGATTTGAAATTTGTTTTGACAGCAAAACAACACAGACGGCACACATTTTAGTTAACCCATTCGATAGAAACAAAACTTCTTATGATTGTTACTAAGTACTCCTTCGGATGGGATAAGCTGCTCATGACAATACATATTCCTCTCCATTTAGGAGTTTAGAAACATGCTGTTCCATTCGACTGAGCCAATTTAGCGACCTGAAATATAGAGAACTTGTAAAAATTTAAGAAAATACAGACTACGTCACACCATATTTTAACTTAAACAGCGGCAGAGTGGACAGTGTTGGACTACGAAACATGGGATTAATATTCAGCATGGGCAATTGAGTACTACAACATTTTTTCTTCAACTAACTATAAGCAAAGAGTATAGAACTCCATAGAGTACGCATCACAGCTAAAAATTTTGTAGCCGTTTCAGACGCGGCCGGTAAGTCCGAAGGGGAAATTGCGTAGATCGCATGCGTCGGCAAGGCTGTTTTTTGATGCTGGGGTAGCAATGTGAACACTGGGGTATCAATATCAAAATATTCGTTGTAATGAGATCCGCACTCTATGTAACGGGTGATCCAAGTAGAGATACTTTTTTCAATAGCCTTTTTTGACAGATCACGTGTGAGTCGTGTCATGCTGTCATGTTATTTTTGTTTAGTATTGTTTGGCATTTCATAATGGAAAGACTTACGCGTGAACAACGTTTACAAATTGTTCAACTTTATTATGAAAATTCACGTTCTGTGAGGAATGTGTTTCGTGCACTTCGCTCAACTTATGGTCAACATAATCGGCCTACTGAGCGTACTATTCGCAACACCATCACCCATTTTGAGACCCAGCATTCATTATTGGATAATATTTGACCGAATAGACCAAGTCCAGCACGCTGTGAAGAAAATATAGCGGCCGTAGCTGAGAGTGTACCCGAAGACCGTAGAGAGTCGATTCGGCGCCGTTCGCAGCAACTCGGACTGACGTATGGAACGACTTGGCGCATTTTACGTCAAGATCTTAAATTGAAAGCGTACAAAATACAGCTTGTGCAACAACTGAAGCCGCTCGACCTTCCCAAGCGTCATCGCTTCGCTCTATGGGCTCTTGAAAAGTTCCAAGAAGATCCGACGTTTTCGAGGCAAATTTTGTTTAGAGATGAGGCCCATTTCTGGCTCAATGGGTATGTAAACAAACAAAATTGCAGCATTTGGGACGAAGAGCAACCTGAAGAGATTGAAGAACTGGTGTGGTTTGGTGTGGTTTGGAGTGGTTTGGTGTGGTTTGTGGGCCGGTGGAATCATCGGTCCATATTTCTTTAAAAATTATGCCGGTGCGAACGTAACCGTCAATGGCGACCGTTATCGTGCCATGATAACCGACTATTTGATGCCTGAAATTGAAGCTTGTGGTCTCGGCGACATTTGGTTTCAGCAAGACGGCGCCACTTCCCACACATCGCATCAATCAATGGACTTATTGAGAGAACATTTCGGTGAGCACATAATTTAACGTTTTGGGCCGGTCGATTGGCCACCAATATCGTGTGATATCACACCGTTAGACTTTTTCCTGTGGGGATATGTAAAGTTAAAAGCTTGTGCCGACAAACCCGCTTCGATTCAGGCCTTGGGGGAAAACATCACGCGTGTCATTCGCCAGTTACCAGTCGAAATGCTCGAACGAGTGATCGAAAATTGGACTCAACGGATGGACCATCTGCGACGTAGAAACGGCCAACATTTGATAGACATAATCTTCAAAAAATAAATGCCAAAGAATGTTCTTTCAAATGATAACAAACATTCTCCATTAAATTTGAATTTTCTGTGTTTTTTCTTTAAAAAAGTAGGGAACCTCGAAATGGATCACCCTTTATTTCTACACACTTTGCTAAAAGTAAATTTAATAAGTTTCGCAGTTGGTTGAGTGTTGTTAGTGGGAGGTGGGGTAGCGCGAGAAACCTAGCACATCAGTTGCAGCTGATCTAATGAGTCATCGTTGCCATTGTTCTTTGACATTCGATGCTGGTAGTATGGTGTCTTGGCAGATTGCAGTCTTTCGACATAAAATTTTTTCCACAGTATTTCTGGTTTTTTGTAGTATCCAATGCATTCTTACCTTGGTCCGAGTCGATGTTAGCTCCTCAGCTTGTTTGGACATCCAAAATACTGCATGCGTGCCTCTTATCTATAGCAATGTGATCAATTTGGTTGACCGTTCATCCCCTTATGGATATCGAGGAATGGAAACCGTGTGCTGGCTATACTGGCATTTTGGGCATAAATATACTTTAGCTGCCTTTCACTTTTTGCACTTTTTTTTTATTAATCGATTCGTCTCTGCGCACCATTTATATACTTTTAAAAATTGTCGCTCACATTTAGTTTAAAAGTTATTAATAAAATAAAATTGCACTTTTTGGGTTATAATCCCATACAAATTGTTTGTAGTTTGACACTTCATTTTTTTTTCTGCTGCGGTGTACGCAGCATTGCCATGTTGAAAAAAACATACCAAATAAAAATATTTTAACAAAAAGATATGTTGACTAAGGCGCCTGCCTGACGACTTTAAATACCCTGAGCGGAGCAACGAAGTTGCGTGAGCGTGGACTGTCCACAGAAAGAGAGTTGAAATCCTTTGTTCCCGCGAAGCGGGCCACGCAGAGTACCGCTTAATAGAAAAACTGTTGACTTAGGCGCCTGCCTGACGACTTTAAATACCCTGAGCGGAGCAACGAAGTTGCGTGAGCGTGGACTGTCCACAGAAAGAGAGTTGAAATCCTTTGTTCCCGCGAAGCGGGCCACGCAGAGTACCGGTTAACAGAAAAACTGTTGAGTTAGGATTTAATTTATTTATTATATTATACTAATTTATGATGAATCGTCAGAATCATTAGAACATGGTTCTGGAATTGCTTCTTGCCCGTTTAAAAAATTCTTCGAGGGGGTCTAAATTTTCGTTACGGCATTTTTTTAAGATATTTTGTTTAGTCATTTTTTATTATTAATTAATGATTGTTAATAATTTTTTTACAATTTTTTGCATTTTTTACATTTTTTTACATTTTGGGAAATATGTAATATTTTTTTTTCTATCTTGCAATGCTCCATTGGAATGTTTTTCTTCATATTTATCATTCAGCTATGTGTGAACTGTCAAAAGTTGGTTGATTTCTATAGGGAAATTTCATTCTTTAATAACTTTTTAACTAATTGAGAGCGACAAAAAAAAATTGCTAAATTTTTAGCTAAAGTAACAATGTTCCGCATTTGGTTCCGTAGCGAAGTCAATTAGCCTAAGTCTGTTACCAGACGTGTTGTCGTGTAGGCTTTGTTTTCCGACAATACTGCTAAAGATGTCTTCTTTTCTTACCTTTGCGTTAGAATCTCCCAGCACGATTTTAACATCGTTTTTCGATAGGTTTGGTTAAGGGGCTCATAGAAGCAGTCCTTAGCTATATCATCTTTTTCCTCCATTGGGGCGTGAGCGCATACAAGGCTTATGTTGTCGAATTTGGCATTGAGGCGGATCGTTACAATGCGTTCGCTAATGTCTTGGAAACATAAGACTTCTTGCCTAAGTCTGGCACATCTGGCACAAATCCGCATCCAAATAGTCGTTGTTTCTGCTCACCAAAACACGGTCCGTAGTAGATGTCACAGTTGTTCGTCCTCGTTTTACCTGGTCCATCCCATCGTATTTCCTGGTTGGCAGTTACGCCTCTCCGTGGTATCTCAAAAGATGTCTAAGTGCACTTTTTTTTATTAAGGTATATGATCAAATTATGTCAAAAACTGGTTACAAATCGTATGGTAGATCCTGGTAAAAGTTTAGTAATTATTTTGTAGGAACATCGTTTGAACTTTTTCTTAGATATTCCCTTACAAAGAAGAGATCTTATTTTATGACTGGATGTGTGGTGATTTTAATTGAAAATTTATTTATCTGGGGTCAGTCATGTTCTCTAAAAAATATCAAGTTTTCTGGATATTTTATCCGTCTTGTAACACAGCGAAGTCAAGTCAGATCCGTTTACAGACTTCGTTTCTTGTTGGCTGTATTTAGCACTATCGTCATATTTTATCAGCCGACAGTCCATATTTAGATCTTCATTCGTTTTTGAAATCGTTGTCATCGGTACCTCAATAATAAATGATTCCAACTACAAATACATAATAAATCTTAAGCGGAGAATACTTTCACTCTGGTATAAAAAAAAAAGTAACATGACAGTGAATAGGAAAGGATATGAACACAGTATTATATTATGCAAATATTAATTGTAGTCTTCCCATATGCTATTCCCAACTTAATACCACAACCAAGCCATCGTGCCACCATATTTAAAAGTTTTCACTACTCTTTCACATGGTTATTGCATTTTAATAACACTCATATCGACTTTCAAAGTCAATAAATCAAAACATATATAATTGTACACCTCTCAAGCTATGGTAAGCCCATGAATATTATATTTCAACATAAGCCTCCCCTGACTCGGAGTAAATTTGGTTCCGCTTTTCATGTGCAACCATTTCATTAGCATAATCGCCAAGCAATTTACCAATTTTCTTGCCGCTCAATTATATGAAACTCACTCAAAAATTAAAAAAAAAACAGTTATTCAAATAAAATTGAGAACCAACTCCATCTTGAATGTCAAAAGCCATTTCATACCTCCATCAGAACACGGACAGTAAAAATCGGCGATAATTCTAATAAAATTTACGATTTTCACACATCCATAGCGAGATGCTACTTCAGGTGCAGCCGCTCCAATAGCAACCGGCTGGGTGCAAGGAAATCAGCCAGGACTTACCAATGCTTCTGAGCGTCATAAATACCAACCACTTACCCCTGCACACTGTATGCAAATTGAAACTAATCTTCGGAATGAATTAGGTAAGGCTGTGATTTTTATGAGACTGACTGAAGCTGACTATATAGCATCGCAATAAGTCCGTCAACGACACCGTCAACAACGATCCACGTTGGAGTTCTTTAAAGACTTGCTATTCCCATTCTGAGGCTAGAACCCAAGTTAATTAAAACGATACAAACGATGCAGACGATGCAAACGGGCTACTGTGCTGGTAGTTGATGTGTCGTTGGCAATGGCTTCTTAATGAAGAGAAGGGAGGGACGTTAGCCAACGGAGAAGATGAAGAATGACTCGGGAGATGGTTTTTGTTTTGTAACACGTCGCTGATTTGATTGCTTCTGCGGAACTGTGTGGCTTTGTTCAGTGGGTTGCTGAACTTTGCTCTATTCTTGGGATGGGACTTAAATATGTCAATTGGATTGATGTTAGTCCCTTGTTGATGGTAATGGGTTTTGACAGCAATTAAGTTGTTTTTGTCACCTTCCAACCTCCACCAGTCTTGGCGACTGAACACCTGTCAATACTTACAAACCTTTGAAGCTTGAGTACGACAGTGATCACTGCGGACTCGCCGCCGTAATACAGCTTCCGAACGAGCTTGTGGCGTTGGAGGAGTATGTGCCTGTGCATGCTTACAACTACAGTAAGATGCGCTGGCCTCGCTTCACCAACGCCTTTTCAAGAGAACTACGTTCGAGGGCCATTTCACCACCTAACAACACAAACCTAACAAACAACGAAATCGACGAATACTAACAACAAATGGACGAAACGATTCAACGAACAATGAACAGGACGATACCGAAATACAAAGAACATGATACAATGTCTACGTACAGAAACGCGACCATTGACGCACTACACAGACAAAAAAAGCGGACTTGTGACAAGACTTAAGCTCTTGTACAGACGACTGACAAACCCACGCGACCCGGAGATTAGTACACTGAAGGCGTCGATCAAAAACATCAACCAATTGATCAAGGAGAACTATCGGTTGTCCATTAACTTGTATTGGAATAACAGAATTCGGGCCGTGAATTCCAGCGACCCGAGTATGTTTCCACAAATTAATAAGATCTTTAGGAGGAAAGGTCATAACGACCTTCCGTGTATTAAGCTCCGACGAACAACTGACAATACAAACATACTTTTGACAGCAGGAATTGATCCGGGAGAAGCCGTCTTCGACGACGATTTCTATGTTATTAAGGATCCTCAGGAGAAAGTGGAGGTAGTGGGGGCTGTCTTTCCGGAAGTGTATAGATTGAATGATAGCATTCGACCGAACCGCGTCCTGGAAAACAATGCCCTGCTCCATCATGTCTTTCTCCGAAACGATATAACGCAATGGCGATCTGAGAACCGTGGCTTCACCCGGTTTGATGACGAAAACTTGGCAAACGCCATAGTCGCCGAGCGAAGTGGGTCTAGTCCCCTGTTAATCTCGAAGGTGGAACTCCAGATCATCTTCGATTCCATAAAGAAAAAGAAGTCAGCGGGAGTCGATGGTATATCCAACATTGTACTCCGACACTTACCCCCTGAAGCTGTGTACATTTACGCCACGCTGTTCAACAACGCGCTGAATAATGCATATTATCCAGTACTTTGGAAGACGGCGGTGGTTCATCCTCTCCCGAAAAAAGCAAAGGACAACTCCAATCCGGCGAATTTCCGATCGATAAGTCTTCTTCCGATCGATAAGTCTCCTTCCGAGTATCAGCAAGGTTTTCGAAAAGATTCTCAATCGAGCACTGCTCAAGTGGTCTGAGGACAATAATATTATACCAGAGAACCAGTTTGGTTTCAAGGCTGGACATGACTGTATTCATGCCGCCTCCAAACTTGTTTCTGATATACAATGGAACAAAGCCAAAAAACAGTGCTCCGGTGCATGTCTGGTTGATTTAGAGAAGGCTTTTGACACCGTATGGTTAGAGGGCTTCTATCTAAAGCTGACCAGACTTGGCATAAGTATACCACTGCTATATATGCTTCATGACATGCTGACTGGTAGAACGTTTGTTGTCAAAAGTGGCAATGTAACTTCTACCACAGAATTTTTCATTAGGAATGGTCTGCAACAGGGAGCGGTAAACTCGCCGATTCTCTTCAGCATTTACACCAGTGATATGATAGGTAGCCTTACTCAGGCAATTGCGTATGCGGACGATCTTATCGCGTACAGAACAGCGTACAGAACTATCGAAGTCATTCGAATTCTTTTGCAGCGGGACTTTGACAAGATCCAGAGATATTGTGATATTGTGTCTTGACAGCAGGGTGAAGGTGATTTGCTACATGGCCCTCATTAGGCCGATGATTGCATACGGGTGCCCGGTGTGGTTCAACGTTGCCCCATCTTAAATGGAAAAGATACAGCTGTTTGAGAGGCTGTGTCTGAGGAGCTGCAGACGATGCAAACGGGCTACTGTGCTGGTAGTTGATGTGTCGTTGGCAATGGCTTCTTAATGAAGAGAAGAGAGGGACGTTAGCCAACGGAGAAGATGAAGAATGACTCGGGAGATGGTTTTTGTTTTGTAACACGTCGCTGATTTGATTGCTTCTGCGGAACTGTGTGGCTTTGTTCAGTGGGTTGCTGAACTTTGCTCTATTCTTGGGATGGGACTTAAATATGTCAATTGGATTGATGTTAGTCCCTTGTTGATGGTAATGGGTTTTGACAGTTATTAAGTTGTTTTTGTCACCTTCCAACCTCCACCAGTCTTGGCGACTGAGCACCTGTCAATACTTGCAAACCTTTGAAGCCAATTGGCATGTGCACTTAGAGAATGAAACGACAAGTTTTGTTTTCATCTCTAGAAAGATCAGCTCTTAAGGCCTGTCGTTCGATAGGGCCCTAGTCTATATTACTAAATAATTGAAACCAAAATCCCATGTTCCAATATCATCATAATTTCCACGTTTGTGCATTTTAAAATTTTTCGAAAGGTGGGAATTTTATGTGTTTTTTTTATTGTTCGACTATATTTTATGTGCGAAGTTATATCTAGTTTTGCTAACAATTTACCGATCTAAGGGGTGTTTTTCTTTTTAGAGGTATAAAACTTCGAATTGATATAAAACACAAGAAAATCGTTTAATGTCCATCAAGATTTCGGGCTGGTTGGAATAAAGAGGTCTAGAGGTCCAATTTGTAACCACTTTTTTGAGCCCCAAGGCCGTGTGTCGGCAATAACGCCACGAATGTTGGCTTCCAAGTCCCATAACGTTTCTGGTTTGTTGGCGTAGACGAGCGACCTCACATATTGCCAAGGAAAATAATCCAATGGTGTCAAATCACACGATCTTGGTGGCCAATTGACAGGTCCATTCCGCGAAATTACGCGCTCATCGAATGTTTCCTTCAAGAAATCGATTGTTACGTGCGCTGTGTGGCATGTAGCACCGTCTTGTTGGAACCACATCTCATCCACATTCTTGCCAATATGGGAACAAATTAGTAGGTTATCATGGCTCTAAGCCGGTCTCCATTAACGACAAATGACTCTCCAGCATAATTTCGGAAGAAGTATGGCCCAATGACTCCACCAGCCCATAGAGCACACAAAACAGTCAGTTTTTGTGGATATAATGGCGTCACAAAGGTCTCATGCGGATTCTCTTCACTCCAAATGCGGAAATTTTGCTTGTTGACGTAGCCATTCAACCAAATATGAGCCTCATCACTGAACAAAATTTTGGGATCAAAATCAGCATCGAGATCAATCTCGTTTTCGGCCCATACATCAAAATCACGACGCATTGCATTGCTGGACCTTGTTAGGTCGTAAGCCAAGATCTTTGCGAAAAATCTCCCAAAAAAATTGATGGACAAAGCCCCAATTGCTGTGTGAGGTGGCGAATCGATTCATTTTGGTCCTCTTCAATACTTTGCTCTCTAGCGGCAATTGTTTCTTCGGTACGCACTGTTTGACGTCCCTACGGATGCGTATTATCACATGGAGTAAACGTAGTGCGAAAACTCTCCATGGTTAACCGAATTAATTGCTCTGATGGACGATTATGTCGACCATAGAATGGATGTAGCTTGCGGTAAGCTTCGCGAACTGAACCATTATTTTCGAAATAAATTTGCACGATTTGCAAGCGTTGCTGTCAACCTATTCATGATGAAATGGCGAACCAAACTGAACATCAATTACATTAGAGTTGCGCGGTTTGACCACAAAATCACAGTTTTATCTCTATTCGAAAAACCAACCTCTAAAAAAATCACCACCGTTAGATGTATGTATTCAGGCAGCAATTAAAGCGGCTTATTAAAGGGCATAATGTCAAGAGACTGATTGCGGAAGAAAACTGCCCACCTAAAGTCAACGAAGAGGAGCACTCTTTCCCAGAACTGAAGATGTTAGAGCAGCCATACAAACACTGAAGAACAAGAATGCAGCCGGTGATGCATGCACCAAACATTCACCAAAGACTCTGGATGGATAAGAGCATGCCCAAAGTCAGGAATATCAGCCTCATGTGTCAAATCTACAAATCCCATGTCTTGATCTAACTCCTGAGGCTTATCCCTAAAAAATGTTACACCGTTATAACTATCTATCTATCCAATTTACTGTAGAAACGGCTTAAGACTTATGCAGTACACTAAGCGGCAAGTACCATAGTGGCTTCCGGACAGGCAGATCGATCATAGAGCAAATTTTCACACTAAGGCAAATCCTGGAAAAGACCAACGAATTTCGAGACAAGACACACTTCTTTTCTTTTCATTGACTTCAAGGTCGCGTTTGAAGGCATCCATCGCCTATAGCTTAATAAAGTTAAAAGGGGAATTCGGGATACCATCAGAACTGATACAGCTGTGTCGTTTAGCACTGAAGGACACGCGCTGCAACGTTCTATTTTAAAACAGCTTATCCGAATTTTTCCAAACATGTACCGGATTTCGATAAGGAGACGCGCTATCATGCGATTTCTTTAATATCGTACTGGAAGAGATAGGGCAGAAGTAAATACAGAAGGCCCTGCCTTTATAAAATCCGTCCAGCTTCGGGGGTACGCAGGCGGTATCAACATCATTGGCCATCAAACGAATGAACAATAATGCTCCGGCCAAAAGAATCATTGAATACAGGTCTTCAGTTTCGATGCGACAAAGAAGAGGGAAGCCTCTGTTTAAGGATCAATAGATCGCGGATGTCAGAGCGCTTGTAGTAACTGGCAGCTACGTTTTCGGAATTGAAGAGGGTGGAAACAAATAACCTCGGTTGAAGAATACTCAGCAAAGAAGATGACTGAATTATAAGTTGCAGACAAGACTGATCTTTAAATCTAGACATTCATTATTGCAAAAAATACTAATAATAAAAAATTCAAATTTTTAGCTCAACAAACTCGTTAGTACCCAGGGCCAATCTTTATCACAACACGTCCACTGATCGTGGTGTGATGTCATATCTCACCGATATGTTGAATCAATCAATCCACCTTGGTGGCGAAGTGTTTGTTAGTGATATCGATGACGCCATTCTTCTATGGATTAGAAATTTCATATTAAAACGTTCAATCCAAGTTGTTTTAGGCAGTTTCAAGTCTGCTTCTCACTAAATAAATGCTGGCGTACCCCAAGGCTCCGTTTTCTTGCCACTCTTTCACTTTTTTGTAAATATCTGTTATTGATCGTAAGACTCAAGTCATTCAGTCGATTTTACTGAAATTCGAGGAGAAAGTTTGTTGTTGTTACTCTGCACATGCAGAAAATGAAGATATTCACGCTCAAGATTTTGGTTCGTTCTAACGTTTATGATAGGAGATCCCAAAAAAGTGGTTCTCGCGATTCCGTCTGCTCCTCTGTTATTTTTTTCGATCCGTTGTTTGGCCTGTCAAACTAGCTTTTACAGCCTTTGTGGCTAGACCGTTTTTTGTTCATATTTAGACCATCTAGTGGGTTTTTTTTTAAGTCAAAGCTTATTATGACACTGACAGCTGTTTTCCGCTCGAAATCTTGACAGAAAGTGAAACACAGGTGGGGGTGAATACTGACTTATCAGAATTAACCCTGGATATAATTTAGTGCCATTATTCTTCTCTCACCGCGGTCTCGCCATATATATACGTAGTGACGTAGCCTACCAAATTCAACATCAATACGGCCTATGTTCCAATCGGGAATTTAATTTTTTATGGCTGAAATTCCATGTCCGTAGGCATTTAATCCACTACTGTTTCATTTATAGAAGCCCAAACCTTGACAGTAATTCAACCCTTAACGAGTTTGATGCACTGTCTGACTCCATCTCTAGAATTGTTGTCTGTCCAGAATGTTGAAGCCACGTAGAATTGTGTCCCTGCATCCTCACACTGAAATCGTCATTGCGGGCGATTTCAATGTACACAATTCTACGTGGCTTCAACATTCTGGACAGACAATACCCGAAGGAAGGTATGTTGAGATCTTTGCTGAGGTAAACAACCTAACCCAGCTTGTAAACGAGCCGACACGCATACCGGATATTAACAGTCAAGCCGCCAACACCCTGGACTTGTTTCTTACCTCTCACCCTGACAAATACATCATCAATGCATTATCGCCTCTAGGTTCGTCAGACCACTGTATCATATCAACAAATTTCTCGTACTCCAACCACACAGTTAAAGAGCAAATTCCCAAAAAAACCGTATGGCAATACGAGAAAGCCAATTGGGAAGCATAAAACAGTTTTTTAGGAATTTTAACTGGTCACTATGTTTCCTCGATAGTGACGTGGATGCTGCTGCTGATATGATATCAAATATCATTCTCTTTGGTATGATATCTTTTATTCCCAACAGAATTAAGAGTATCAGACCAAAGGCAAAAGGGTGGTATGACTTGGCAAAAGGTCATCGAAACGCTGATGAAATATCTCGAAACACGAAAACTTCTCAATGACCGGCAGTATGGTTTTCGCAGCAACAGGTCTACTGGTGATTTGATGACATATCTCACCGAAAAGTGGAACCAATCAATCCACCATGGTGGCGAAAGCAAGATTGTTGCGCTTGATATTTCAAAGGCATTTGACAGGGTTTGGCATCAAGCCCTTTTGTCGAAAATGCGTGCATTTGGAATCGACGAAAAACTTCTTCTATGGATTAGACATTATCTTTCGAAACGTTCAATTCAAGTTGTTTTGGATGGTTTCAAGTATGTAACTGACCAAATAAATGCTGGTGTCCCACAAGGCTCAGTTTTGTCTCCGACTCTCTTTCTCATTTTTATAAATGATCTCCTGTCTGCAACTTCTAATCCAATTCATTCCTTCGCTGATGACAGTACCCTCAGCTTCTCATATTCGTTTACAGGTCCTCGTCCCTTACCTTCGAACGTGGACTCTAAACGCCAAAATGTGTTAAGCTCATTGAATTCCGACCTTGACAGCATTATCAAATGGGGTAAATCTAATAGAGTGGAATTCAATGCTTCCAAAACACAATGCTGTCTTCTGTCATTAAAGCGAAACCAAAATCTAGAGCCATTATCCATGAATGGCACTTACGTCGAAGAAACCGAAAAGCTTTCCATGCTAGGTATGTGTGTTAGTAACGACTTACGTTGGAACGACCACATATTCGAAGTCGCTAAAAACGCAGCGAAATGTCTAGGTTTCCTAAATCGATGTAAGAAATATTTCACCCCCTCTGATCTGGCCTCAATATATAAAGCGCTTATACGCCCAAAACTTGAATTCAACGCCCACGTCTGATCAGGTGCACCAAAATCAACATTGCACCTACTAGATAGGATTCAAACACGTGCGAAAAAACTTTTAGGAGACATAAGAATAGCGAACTCCTTAGTTTCACTCGAATACCGTCGAAACATCTCCTGCCTTACCCTGTTTTATCCCTATTTTAACAACCAATGTTCAAATGAAATAGCCAGCTGCATTCCTCCCATTCAACAATTCAGCCGCAATACTCGTTACGTAATGAATGCAAATCAGTTTACCCTCAAGCCTATCTTCGGACGTACGCTGAAATATAGAGATTCGTACATAAACCGAACAACACGAATGTGGAATGCTCTACCAAACTCTGTTTTTCCTTTCCATTATAACTTACAGACATTTAAAACCAATGTCTCCGGTATCCCCTTTCTTCTTATCCCTAATTTCCTTAACGCCCGCACTGTGCTAAAACATATAAAGGGTATTCATAACCCCTTGAGTGTGCGCAAATTATAAAAAAAAAAGTCAGTATCAATGTTTCATACCTCCGCGAAATGAAATAATTCACTTAACGCTTGAACAACGTTGGGAAATATTGAAAACTTATTTCCAAAGTTAGTGCTGTGTAGCCCAAAAAGTGCGTTATTTGAAAAAAAAAGTTTCGTCCCAAATTAAGCTGCTGCCGTTCGTGAGACTGGTATGCTAATGAACAATATTCATGGTCACCGTCGTCGTATACGGTGCGCACTTAAAAAACATCACCTCGCAATCGATCTCAACATCCGAACATTTCACTCACTAGCCTGAGGATAATTCAGCACAAGGATCTTAGATAATTCGCATCAAGGTCCAATTGACTCAGCATTTTGAAGCCGTACGACCATCCGGTTCGTTTTCGCTTCGCAGTTTAGGCCTTAGAGCAGCTTGAATTCGACAAAGATTATGGCGACAAAGATTTTGGCGTTAACAAAGAAAATTGTCGCATCTGATGCTTGGGAAATACGCACTTAATTGTCGAGAAGCCGATGACAGCCGAGTGACAGTGACGTGCGGATTGTGGTATGTTGGTATCTTTGGACCACTTTGCTTCGAAAACGGTGGACGTTACTGAGACATCTTAACCAACCATTTTTCTGCTGAAATTGAATACATAAATTTAGATGGCCTCTGGTTCATGCAGAATGGTGCGCAATGCCTTAAAACCCATGCCACACTCGATCTTTTGCGCAACAAATTCCCAAATTGTGTTATCAGCCGACTTGGCGATGTCGATTGGAGCCTCGGAGTTGCGATTTGACCCCTTTCTACTTTTTTTTAGCGTGGGAAACCATGAATGACCGCGATATTATGCCAACAATACGGAAACAATTCAAGCACTTAAGCCGAATATCATCAAAGCAATCCATAAGAAAGGATGCGTTATTACGAAGTCAGCCGAGGCAGTCAATTAAATGACGTTGAATCAGGATAACTAATAAAAATGTTTGCTCTTACTTATGAAGCCATAATACATGGAAAAAATGTTACTTTGTGTATTTTATTGCATTTTTTTAATAAACTTTTACTTGGTCTACCTGCTTTTTTTGGCCATAAGCTTATGTAGTTGTAACGACTACATACCCATTTCCCTTCTTAAATTATATCTGCAGTTTTACATTACATATATTCTGGGAATCTAGATGCATATCACAGAAAGGTAGAATGCTTTACCAAATTTTACTCTACGGGAAATCTAACTTACTGGCCAACTGATGTTACAAAAATACCGGATTTGATCGATTTTTTCATCGTAAAAGGTATGACGTCCAATCGAATAAAAGTAGAGGAATGCTTTGATCTTTGCTCTGATCATCCTCCGGTCTTTATAACAACGAGCGAGTCTATCATTAGAAATTAAAACCCAGACTAACAAAAGGAAAAACCAACTGGAAAGGCTTCAAAATCGATATTGAAAATAATATTCGACTGGGTGTATCGCTTAGATCCCCATTAGAATTCGAAGTCGCGTTTGACTCCTTTATCGATACCGGTCAAAAAGCAGTGTGGAATAATACTCCTCAACAACGCAAAATAGAAAGCCATGGTAATACCAATTACCCATGCGAAATAAGAGATTTTGTTAGAAAAAAAAGAAAAGCTAGAAGAAGATGGCACCAAACTCGTGCCACGCAAGATAAAACACATCTCAATCGGTTAAGTAACATGCTATCAAATTCGATTAAAAACTTTAAAAACCATGCAGTAGAATCTTATCTGCAAAGCCTAACCGCTGAAACAGAATCGAATTATTCGATTTGGAAAGCAATTAAAGTCATAAAACGGCCAAAAAACGCTATGCCACCAATTAGGGTAACTCAAACCGTTTAGGCAAAAAGCGATAAGGAAAAAGCTGAAGTTTTTGCCGCACATCTTGAGGAAACATTGAAGCGATTTGATGGTCCAGAAAACATTAATTTATTCAAGACTACAACCGATAGAAATGCCTTTTAACTGACCCTCAATTTGGGTTAAGAAGTAAACATTCGACTGTGGACCAAGTTCATCGAATTACTGATGTAATTGAGAAAGCATTCGAGAAAAAAAAATTTGCTCAGCCGTATTTCTTGACGTGTCGCAAGCTTAACAAAGTTTGGCATAGTGGCCTTCAATACAAACTAAGACAAGTTCTGCCGGAAACATATATAAATTCCTCGTGTCGTATCTTGAGCAAAGACTCTTCGGTGTGAAACTTAAAAACGAATATTCGGACTTCAAAGAAATATTGGCAGGGGTACCCCAAGGAAGCGTCCTTTTACCACTCTTGTAACTCCTATTTACACGTGATATCCGGCAAACAAACGATACAATAGTTGACACGTTTGCTGACAATACACCTATACTAGCAGTTGTCTCAACAATAGAGGAAACAAATATGAAATTACAAAACGCTTTTAACGAGGTTAATGAATGGACAAAGTCCATTCCATTCATGTAGATTTTTCCTATAAACCGACAAACAATTTGCCAGCATTTCTCAATAAGGTTCGAGTACCTTTTGCAAATGAAGCGCGAAATATCTCGGAATGACACTCGATGCAAAATTAAAATGGATGCAACTTCCATTTTAATTTTGCAATAATAATAATAAAAAAGAAATGCAAAGAACTTAAAAATAAATACAGATAACTGTACCGGTTACTCGGAAAATATTCGAAGCTTAACCTTGATAACAAGCTGCTGTTATAACGGGTGATCCAAGTAGAGATACTTTTTTCAATAGCCTTTTTTGACAGATCACGTGTGAGTCGTGTCATGCTGTCATGTTATTTTTGTTTAGTATTGTTTGGCATTTCATAATGGAAAGACTTACGCGTGAACAACGTTTACAAATTGTTCAACTTTATTATGAAAATTCACGTTCTGTGAGGAATGTGTTTCGTGCACTTCGCTCAACTTATGGTCAACATAATCGGCCTACTGAGCGTACTATTCGCAACTCCATCACCCGTTTTGAGACCAAGCATTCATTATTGGATAATATTTGACCGAATAGACCAAGTCCAGCACGCTGTGAAGAAAATATAGCGGCCGTAGCTGAGAGTGTACCCGAAGACCGTAGAGAGTCGATTCGGCGCCGTTCGCAGCAACTCGGACTGACGTATGGAACGACTTGGCGTATTTAACGTCAAGATCTTAAATTGAAAGCGTACAAAATACAGCTTGTGCAACAGCTGAAGCCACTCGACCTTCCCAAGCGACATCGTTTCGCTCTATGGGCTCTTGAAAAGTTCCAAGAAGATCCGACGTTTTCGAGGCAAATTTTGTTTAGCGATGAGGCCCATTTCTGGCTCAATGGGTATGTAAGCTAACAAAATTGCCGCATTTGGGACGAAGAGCAACCTGAAGAGATTTAAGAACTGCCACTTAATCCAGAAAAAACAACGGTTTGGTGTGTTTTGTGGGCCGGTGGAATCATCGGTCCATACTTCTTTAAAAATTATGCCGGTGCGAACGTAACCGTCAATGGCGACCGTTATCGTGCCATGATAACCGACTATTTGATGCCTGAAATTGAAGCTCGTGATCTCGGTGACATTTGGCTTCAGCAAGACGGCGCGGCGCCACTTCCCACACATCGCATCAATCAATGGACTTATTGAGAGAACATTTCGGTGAGCACATAATTTCACGTTTTGGGCCGGTCGATTTGCCCCCAAGATCGTGTGATATCACACCGTTAGACTTTTTCCTGTGGGGATATGTAAGGTCAAAAGCTTATGCCAACAAACCCGCTTCGATTCAGGCCTTGGAGGAAAACATCACGCGTGTCATTCGCCAGTTACCAGTCGAAATGCTCGAACGAGTGATCGAAAATTGGACTCCACGGATGGACCATCTGCGACGTAGCAACGGCCAACATTTGATAGACATAATCTTCAAAAAATAAATGCCAAAGAATGTTCTTTGAAATGATAATAAACATTCTCCATTAAATTTGAATTTTCTGTGTTTTTTTCTTTAAAAAAGTAGGGAACCTCGAAATGGATCACCCTTTACAAGCAAGTGCTAAAGCCGGTCTGGGCATATGGTATACAACTATGAGGTTGTACCAGTGAAACAAATCTAAATATTTTACAAACTTTTGAAAACAAAATGTTAAGATCATTCGTCATTGCGCCGTGGTATATAAGGAATGAAGATCTACGCAGATATCTGGGTATTCCCGCGGTTAAAGATGAAACGAAAAATTTTGCGCGCAAACATAAAAAACGTATATTGGGACACGTTTACACAACGGTCCTCCAAATTCTTGACAAAACAAATTTATTACGGCGTCTTCAAAGAACTAAGCCCTTAGATTTGGCCTTATAATAACAAACAGCATTATAAATTGCGGAGAGAGCAGGAACTCTCACAGGAAAGTTGCCAAACATTCATTACTCGTGATAAAAAAATTTGCTAGATAAGTCGCATACTTACTTACTTACTTAAGTGGCGCTACAGCCCGGAATGAACCTGGGCCTCAAACAACATGCCTCTCCAATTAGCCCGGTCCTTAGCTAACTGCCTCCAGTTGCGCACTCCAAGTTGGTTGAGGTCGGTTTCTATCTTCATGTCTTAGCCATCTTAAACGTCCAATGCGGAGTTTTTTGACCAGGGGCATGTTGCTATACAGCTCGTATAGTTCTTGGTTGAATTCTCGTCTCCATAGCTCGTCAACGCAAACGGGACCGAAGATTTTTCGAAGAATTCTCATCTCAAATCGACCAAGGATTTCTTCATCCGCTTTTGATACGGTCCATGCTTCAGCGCCATAGAGCAGGACTGGGATGATCAGGGTCTTATATAAGATCTCCTTAGTAGTTCGAGTGAGGGCTTTACTACTGAATTACCTTCTTAGCCCGAAGAAACAGCGGTTGGCAAGAGTAATTCTTCGTTTAATTTCTGACGAGATGTTGTTGTCAGAGTTAATAGCGGAGCTGAAGTACACAAAATCCCGTACTACTTCAAAGATATCTGTCAATGGTGACGTTCTGTCCAATTCGTCGATGTTGTGTGTCCTATCGTGTTGACAGCATATACTTCGTGTTGCCCTCATTTACTGCTAAGCCTATTTTTGCCGCTTCCTTCTCTATACTAGCAAACGTGGCCATGACATCACGTTGGGTCCTACCAATGATGTCAATATCGTCGGCGTATGCTAGTAGTTGTACAGATTATTGGAAAATTGTGCCTCTGGTGTTGGCTCATGAGTTTTGCACAATCCTCTCAAGAATCAGATTGAAGAAGTCACATGACAGCGCATCGCCTTGCCTAAATCCTTTTTTGGTATCGAATGTGTCAGTGAGGTCGTTTCCGAACCTTATGGAGCAGCGAGAATTCTCCATCGTCATTCTACACAAACGGACGAGTTTGGGCGGTATACCAAAACTAGACATGGCTCTGTATAGTTCTTCCCTATAAATGCTGTCGAATACGGCCTTGAAATCGATGAATAGGTGGTGGGTATCGATTTGGACTTCATGGGTTTTTTCCAGTATCTGCCGAAGTGTGAAAATTTGATCGGTTGTGGTCTTTCCTGACTTAAGACCACACTGATAAGGGCCGATCAGCTTGTTGGTAAACGGTTTCAGGCGTTCACATATTACGGCAGATAGAATTTTGTAGGCGATGTTGAGGAGACTTATGCCTCTGTAGTTGGCGCAGTTTAGAGGGTCTCCTTTTTTGTGGATCGGGCAAACGATGCTGAGGTTCCATTCTTCAGGCATACTTTCTTCCGACCAGATTCGGCTTATGAGTTGGTGGATGTTACTTAACAAGTCAGCTCGGCGGGAAGGCCGTCATTTCCGGCAGCCTTATTAAGCTTAAGTTTAGATATTGCTGTCAGGTCGAGAGGTTGGCAGCTTTCGCTGTCGTTGCCAATATTGAATGGTTCGTTCTGCCTGACAGCGCAATGCAGAACTGGTTTTTCCATATCCTCAGCATAGATTGTGTCTCAACTACGATATTTCCTTGTTCATCTCGACAGGGTTCCGTTCGAGCCTTGTATCCTTGGCTTTAACGTTTTACACTTTGGTTAGACTTGCGAACATCTTTCCTGGAGTAGCACCTCTCTATATCCTCGATCGCGCGCTTTTCTTCCTCTTTTTTCTTCTGGTGTTCTTCCTTTCTTCTCTGCCTATAGAGCTCAACAGCAGCTCTCGTCTTCACCTGCAGCTTAGCCTTGTAGGCCTCGTTCTTGGCTGCGAGCATCTGTCGGCATTCCTCATCAAACCAGGGGTTTCTTGCGAGAAACCTAGCACATCAGTTGCGGCTGATCTAATGGCTTGTTGGCATCGTTGCCATTGTTCTTCGACATTCGATATTGGTGGTATGGTGTTAATCGAGAGGTTTTGGGATACGCGTTGCGCGAAGGTCTTGGCGGTCTCTTGCGATTGCAGTCTTTCGACATTAAATTTGTTTACAGTATTTCTGGATTGTTGTGGCGTAGTGGATATCCGCATTCTAACCTTGGCTGCCACAAGGTAGTGGTCCGAGTCGATGCTAGCTCCTCGGAATGTTCGGACATCCAAAATACTGGATGCTTGACGCTTGTCTATCGCTATGTGATCAATTTGATTGACCGTTCGTTGATCTGGAGACCGCCATGTCCATTTATGGATATCGTTCCGTAGTGAAGTCAATTAGCCTAAGTCCGTTACCAAACGTGTTGTCGTGTAGGCTATGGTTTCCGACAATACTGCTAAAAATGTCTTCTCTTCCTACCTTTGCGTTAAAATCTCCCATCACGATTTTAACATCATACTTCGGTAGTCGCTCATAGGTTTTGTCAAGGAGCTCATAGAAGCAGTCCTTAGCTATATCATCTTTTTCGTCCGTTGGGGCGTGAGCGCATATAAGGCTAATGTTGGCAAATTTGGCCTTGATGCGGATCGTTACAATGCGTTCGCTAATGTCTTGAAAACATAAGACTTCTTGTCTAAGTCTGGCACTTATAACAAATCCGCATCCGAAGTCGCTGTTTCTGCTCACTATAACACGGTCCGTAGTAGATGTCACAGTTTTTCATCCTCTTTTTGCCCGGCCCATCCCATCGTATTTCCTGGATGGCAGTAATGTCTGCTTTGTAGCAGTTTAGGGCTTCCGCTAGTTGTTCGCTTGCACCTCTCCTGTTTAATGTTCTGACATTCCAGGTGCAGATACGAACGTAGTTGTCTTTTTTTCGTTTAGCCGTGTCGTCAACAATAAAATCATTCCTTTCCGAGGCTTTTGGTTGCTTTGTAACTGTTAGATTTTTCCGTGATTGGGTAGTTAACCCAAAGCACAACCCCCAACCTGGAGGGCCAGTTCCAATTTTTTAGATACCCCTAGGACACGGGGTCATCAGTATATACTACGGGATTGAGCGCTGCCGTTGGCCTTTCGGTTCAGCTCGTCTAGGTTTGCCTGGGACAGCAGGCCGGGTATTAATTCCGTGCCATTCTGACCTGGCTGTTTATAGTGTTGATGTTTTTCGTCGTGTTATCAATACTCGCGCTTATCGCTTAGCAAGTCAAATCCGGTTGGATGAGACCAGTGACCGATGGTTACCACTAGGAGGTAAAAATAAGCACTTGATGTGTAGTCAGAGTTACAACACTGGGCATTGCAAAGTTAAAGCCAATCAGAGTCTACCCTCGTTCTACAACACCCAACCAAGTCGCATACTTAGTTGCAATAAAAATTCAAAAAGGGTGGTGGTTTTAGTGGAGTTAAACGTAGATATCCCAAAAAAAATGAGTTATCCACTTATTGCATTCAGGTGAAGAGACATTCTCTTCCAATTCCTTGCGGTGCCCCAACTGTATGTCCATCCTACCTTAACGTTTTTGCGATAATGTACCAAAAGCTGTACTGACACTGGACATTGGACATCGCAGTACTTCGCACATGAATGCACGAACTACAGACACGTAAGAGCAATGGCGACTGAGGCCATCGGCTGGGACAGACCAAGACATTATTACAACAGAGAGAGAGAGAGAGAGAGAGACAGATAGACACATAGAAGGAAAGCCATACAACATAAACCTACGTGGCACAAAGGAGAAGACATGATTTTTATTGCCTCATATTATCGCACAGGTGGCCTCAGATAAGCTGGAAATTTTCGTAGAAAGCAAATGCTGCCGAAGCTGGGGCTTGAACCCGCAGCGTTTGGCTTAGCAGTCAACTACGCACTTACGGGCATTTCGAATCAGAAATGAAGGAGACATTTAGATCGATATCTTCAAAGACACATTTTTACAGTGTCATCTCGATGTGTGGTACTTACAAACATGTGATCCAAAAAAGGTCCACCTCCTCAAATTGGCTGCAAACACTTGCTTTTTTTCAAGGACATACGTTATTCCTTTTACTGACATCATAACAATTTAAGTATATAAGTTAAACATTGATGTGCATGCCACCCGCGACTATCACATACCTTCATACTTTACTTCCCTTTTGAAAGTGGTCCACACAAGTCAATCTGCCACCTTTTCACTCTTCTATAAGATTGAAAACTGCAATGCAACCTGTTTCATATCAAATAACTCATCCATTGACATATTTCGGGAAAAACATTCCCTTCCAAGGATTTTATTCATAAATAAGAGATTCCTATCTGTAGAACGTATATCGCCTGATCCAAAGCATATATTTAGAGTTTCGAATCCGACCAGACAAAAAGGGCAACCATGGAGCTCTGGGGACCGGAGCACCCGAAGAAACACAATATTTGCATACAGAGTCGCAATCAATTTGAGCGATCTAAGAAAAGGCAAAAAAGGCGCAATTTTCTCCGGCATGTTGTTTTCTTAGCTAAACCTTTATACACTCTGGAAACGCATTCCTTGTCGCTTTAGCTTAAGTCGAGTTCTATGTAGAGAGGTAGTGGGTTTTTTTTTTTCTGGTAAGCGGCAGTTTGCAGCCAATTTTCGAAATTGCGTGCAGAGTATGTTTTGTTTTGCACGGACTTTGGCTGGATTCAGTATTTAGCCCTGGGTCCGCAGTTCGTTGGGGTTTTAATTTTCGCTTTCTTTGGCCGGCACGGATCAGGTTGTCCTAATAATTTGCTATGTAAATATTTGTTGTTCTACATAAACTCTTTCGGTGAACAAGTCGAACAAGTTGCACGCAATGCTGCAACAAACGTGTGCGGCGGACAAATCGTACACACTTACATTACAATTTATCTACATATGTGAGCGGATGGGGAGGGTGATTCAGCTGGAAGGTTAAAATTAAGGAAATCGCTTGACAGAGTCGCATAAGAGGCATTAAACATGTCAAGTAATTAAAGCTTGTGCAGAAGATGTGATGAATGGTTAAAAGTCGTTCGTTGGGTGTAGTGCGACATAGGATGTAAAAGGCCGTATTATAGGATTACACTTAAACCATTTTAACATAGAGCTGAACTTAGAGACACATGTAAATTCATTTTTGAGAATGCCTTCCCCTTTCATGAATTCTCGGCAGTCCATGAATTGATATGGATATTACGAGTGTAACAAAAGGACGATCAAAGTACTGGACAAATGTAGGCATTGCGATTACATGAAAACTAAAACGTTTTCGTCTAGCTTAAGCCAACTAACTCAGACGTTCTGCCTTCTAGAGCTTAATCCTTAAATCCTTACCCTTTTGTAAAGTCTTTGTGGCATCTGATGAGAGCTCTGGGAATGTCTCACTATGGCACTTCTTCCTTTTTGCAGATAGCAGCCGAAGAATTTCCAAAATAACGCACCAAAGTGGTTTCTTTAGCACACAGTACCGCTGCTGGACTGAATAAGCTGCTCTTTTTATACCCTATCCCACAGGGGTATTTTAGTTTTGGTACATAGTTTGTAAAGTAGAGAAATAATTTATCTAGATATATCTCAAAGTATATGGATCGACTAAGAATCGAAAGCTAAATTGACTTAGACATTTCTGTCCGTCCATCTTTTCGTCCGTCACCAGTTTTTGGCCTTAAATTTTGAGCTAGAATAATGAAATTTGGTACACCTGCTCGTTGTTGCACCTATCAGAAAAATTGTAAAAAAAAATTGAAATATGCCCAGTGGGGCGGGCTACTGGGTGGATTTCAATTTTTTTTTTAGAAAATCATAGTTTTTGGCCAAACTGTTAGAAATTTTGAAAAACTGTCTTGAAAATATATCTAGACAATCCTAATGTCTAGATTTTGTCTATACAAAGTTTTTTTCATGCCTACTTTTTGGGGCGTATTCAGTAAAAAACGTTTTTCGGTAAAATTTGAAAATATTCGAAAAAGTTTTCAATGCAAAATCATTGGTTGTGATAGCTTAAAGATTTAGTCTGTGTATTATTTTAGCCCACGCCCATTTTTTGGAGGCGTTTTCATACAATAATCATTTGTATACCTACCCTATAGCATAACCTGGTGTAAAACATTGTTTTTTATCGAACCATAAATGATTTTGAATAATATGGTGTGAATATGACATTTTCTATATTTCATCGACATAAAGCCCACATTTGGGAAACAATAATTTTAAGGATGAGATGGGATAGGGTATTAAACGATCCGCACAGCGGACTGTAGAGTTCTCATAGGTTTTTTTGGAGGTGGTTCGTTGCAAGGAAAAATCTTCGAAGTACACATTGTAGAGGTTTATCGCGAGGGAACCTACTGCAATAGTGAAAGAACTTAACACGATCTAAAAAAAATCTCCTGAAGACTGACTTTTGCATGTCTTCAAGGAATCGCCATAGGCGTTAGACTAATCAGCAATTTACTTTTCATATTTATTATACTTAAGTGAAGCTACAGTCCGGTCCTATAGCTCACTGTCTCCAGTTGCGTACACCAAGTTGGTTGAGGTCGGCTTTTACTGTGCGCGCCACTTAAGGCGGGGTCTTCCTCTACTACGTCCGAAGTCTGGCTGGTAATTGAAAAGTCTGCAAGCCAGAGTATTGGTGTCCATTCATTCTACATGTGCTAGCCAACTTAAACGTCCAATGCGGAATTTTTTGACTTGGGGCATGTTGTACAGCTCGTATAGGTCTTGGTTGAATGTTCGTCTCCATAGCCCGTCAACGCAAACAGGACCAAAGCTTTTTCGAGAAATTTTTCTCACGAATCCCCCAAGGATTTATTCATCCGCTTTTGGTAAGGTCAATGCTTAAACGCCGTAGAGCAGGACTGGGATGATCAGGATCTTATTAATGATCTCCTTAGTAGTTCAAGTGAGGGCTTTACTACTAAAGCTCGGCGGGAAGACCAGCCTTATTAAGTTTCAGCCTTATTAAGCTTGAGTTTATATATTGCTACCCTCACCTCACTTAGGTCGGGTGGTTGGTTTTCGCTGTTGTTGCCAATATTGAATGGTTCGTTCTGCCGTTTAACAGTCTGCAGAAGTGGTTCTTCCATATCCTCAGCATCGACTGTGTCTCAACTACGATATTTCTTGTTCATCTCGACAGGATTCTGCTAGAGTCTTGTATCCTTGGCTTTAACACTTTGGTTAAACTTGCGGACAACTTTCCAGGGGTGGGACATCTATATATCCTCGATCGCGCGCTTTTCTTACTCTTTTTCTTCTTTCGGAAAAGCCTGTGTTCTTCCCCTCTTCTCTGCCTTTAGAGCTCAGCGGCAGTTCTCGTCTTCACCTACAGCATAGCCTTGTAGTCCTCGTTCTTAGCTGTAACATAAGTCGGCGTTCCCTATCAACCAGGGGTTTCCTGCTGGTGGGCGCGAGAGACCTAGCACATCAGTTGAGGCTGATCGAATGGCTTGTTGGCATTGTTGCCATTGTTCTTCGAAATTCGATGCTGGTGGTATGATGTTAATCGAGAGGTTAACGGATACGTGTTGCACAAAGGTCTTGGCGTTCTCTTGCGATTGCAGCCTTTCGACATTAAATTTTTTCACAGTATTTCTGGACTGTTGTGGCGTGGTGGATATCCACATTCTTACCTTGGCTGCGACAAGGTAGTGGTGCGAGTCGATGTTAGTTCCTCGAAATTTTCGGACTTCGAAAATACCGCTTGTTGATCTGGAGACCTCTAGGTCACCTTATCGATATCGTGGTGAGGAAACCCTTTGCTGGCTACAGTGGCCTAAATCCGTTACAGGACGTGTTGTCGTGTAGGCCACGATTTTCGACAATACTGCTTAAGAAGTCTTCTCTTCCTACCTTTGCGTTAACGTACAACTAACTTCGGTAGTCGCTCATAGGTTTTGTCAAGAAGCCCATAGAAGCAATCCTTGGCTATATCAGCTCTTTCCTCCTTTGGGGCGTGAGCGCATATTAGGTTTATGTTGGCGATAGTTACACTGCGTTCATTAATGTCTTGGAAACATAGAAACTCTTGTCCAAGTCTGGCACCTATAACAACTCCAAATCCGAATAGTCGCTGTTTCTGCTCACTGTAACATGGTAGTAGATGTCACAGTTTTTAATCCTCTTTTTGCCCGGCCCATCCCATCCAGTTAAAGGCTTCCGCTAGTTGTTCGCTTACACTTTTTCTGTTTAATCCAGGTGCAGATACGAACGTGGTTGTCCGTTTTTCATTTAGTCGGGTCGTCAACAATAAAATCAGTCATTTGGTTACTTCGTAACAATTAATTTTTCCATGGTTGGGTAGTTAACCCAAAGCAGAGCTCCCAACTTGGAGGGCCAGTTCCAATTTATTAGATATTGTCTGGCGGGTCGTGCTGGAACAGAACGTGCACACAGTGCCATATGCTCTACATGTCCTAGCCATCTTAAGCGCAATGTGGAGTTTTTCGACGAGGGGCATGTCGTACAGCTCGTAAAGGTATTGGTTGAATCTTCGTCTGCATAGCCCGGCAACGCAAACGGGAGCAAAGATTTTTCAAAGAATTTTCCTCTCGATTCGACCAAGGATTTCTTCATCCGCCTTTGGTACGGTCCATGCTTCAGCGCCGTAGAGCAGGACTGGAATGATCGGGGTCTTATTTAGTCCCATGGATACATTTAGGACAGTGCCATATGTTTGGATCTCGTTTCCCATGTGTACACTGGCACACCGCCCACCCGTACCAAGGAGCTGCTTTGCAAAAGTTTCTGTTTTTTGTTCTCAATGCGTCATCTGTATGAATTTATTATATTTGCTTATGGTTTATTCAAGATTTGTGTCCGACATTCGTTAGAGATACTTCTGTAAAACTTTCGTGAACGTAACTCTATATCGATCGTGTCGTCTATCATTTTGAGGTTGAGAACTAGCAGTGGCTCTTAAACTTGAAAACAAAATTTAACAAAACGATATCACCTAAGCGATAGATGATTGCTGATGTAACATGATGCCAGTTCATCGCCGAGACTACTTTGTCAATTGATATTCAGCTTACGGAATGCATGCATAGGTAAATATATCTGCCCAACTCTCAATCTTCTGGAGGCTAATCCTACATACTTCACTTGACAGTGAATATGTCAAATATATTTGCACTTGTCAGACACAAAAATATGTGCACTCCCATATCCATTTCGTAACAAAAGATCCATTAAACGATCTCATTGTATAAGTACATAACACCACTCGCAGCATCTTTTCATGTCCTCTCGTTAAAATATTTCTTCACCGGAGTAGGTGGAGGAGGATGGACCTTTTCTTCTTTTCAATCAAATAATCGCTCAAAAATTCGTATATCTCATGAATACAAAAAAAAAATTGAGTTCCTCTTAGGGCAACAGCTAATTGCTGGTTCATCATACGTCAAGCTTTGTTGTTGTGTGCATAAACGTTGTTAAATTATTAATCACACTACAATTATGCACAATGCAGCGCCCGCCCCCAAACTCTCCAAACCGTCCCTTTTCCCAGGTCAAAAGAAAAACAACAAAGCCCGGCGGACGGTGCCACTCTCTTCCGTCGAACTGCCAACTGAATAGATCACCAGATCGCTGTTAATGATGAAAATAATAGAAAATAAAATACATATACTTATCCGAGATCAAAGCGGGCCGATGGCCTTTCATCGTGCCCACTTGCCGAAACAAATTTACTTCTCTCACCGGGGCCGCACGATGGCATACCATAGCCCGTTGGCCGTCTTCATCATCATCAACATCATCGATTGGGGGCGCCCGCTGCCTACATTGTATATCTACCTGTGTCGAGGCGTCCTCGGCGTTATCCCCAAAAAACAAAAGTATCAAAATGATTTTGACGCTCTTACGTTATTAGTTTTACAATCAATTTTACTCCCCCCCCCCAACTGTATCCGCGCTCTCATCGGGACAGTGCGATGATTAAACATTTAACAGATAGAGGCACACACCAGCAAAGAATGGATTTGATATGCGGCGAACAAATACAAAACATGACAAGACGACGACGATCAATGGGCCAGCTAATGGTGTGACTGAAGTTCGAGATCCATTTCGAATTTTGATTGACGTTTTTGGTTATGAACACTTAACAATGGGCGTCCAGTTTGAAGGGGCGCATACCAACCACCTCTGGAACTACTCGTATGAGCAGCAGCAGCGCCCATGGTGAGCCTAAGTGATTTGATTTTCTTAGCTTTGATTCGGTAAAGTTAAAAGCGTTTAGTCCGGTGGGGTTTTCAAAAATATTTTCCCTAGATTTTGAGAGTTGATTTCGACAAGGGGGCTGTATGGTTTGTTCACCGAGTTAGTTGATCTATTTATCGTTATGGAACTTTAGATAGAGAGCTCAGGGATTTATTTATTATGTCCGCATGTATATATCGCTAAGGGCCAACTAAAGTAAGGCTTATGCGTGTTTGACGCCTTATAATTTAATTTAACCTTGCTCATAAAAGGACCAAGACAGGAACAATCCGCTTTGTATATTCGTTTATGCAAGGATCTTGAAAGGTTTCCATAACTGTGGATACGATCTATGAGACAAAAACAATTTGAATAAGAAGGGTTTTACTTACTTAAGTGGCGCTTCAGTCCAGAATGAACCTGGGCCTCAACCAACATGATTCTCCAACTAGCCCGGTCCTTAGCTCCCTGAACCTAGTTGCGCACTCCAAGTTAGTTGAAGTCGGTTTCTACTTCTGCGCTCCACTCAACGCGAGGTCTTTATCTACTGCGTCCGAAGTCTGGCTGGGAATCGAAGACTCCACATGTCCATCTTAAAAGTCCTTCTTACTTACTTAAGTGCCGCTACAGTGTGTAATGAACCTGGGCTTCAACCAACATGCTTCTCCCATTAGTCTGGTCCTTGGCTAACTGCCTACAGTTGGGCACTACAAGTTATTTGAGGTCAATTTCTTCTTGTGCGCAACATTTAAGGCGAGGTCTTTCTATACTGTGTCCGACTTCTGGCTGGGAATCGGTTGTTGATAAACGGTTTCAGGCGTTTACATATTACGGCAGATAGGTTCTTGTAGGCGATGTTGAGGAGACTTATGCCCCTGTAGTTGGCGCAGTTCAGAGGGTCTGCTTTTTCGTGGATCGGGCAAATGATGCTGAGGTTCCATTTTTAGGCATTCTTTCATCCGACCAGATTTGGCTTATGAGTTGGAAGATGTTACCAAGTCATCATTTCCTTCAGCCTTATAAACCTTGGCTTGAGTTAAGATATTGCTATCCTCACTTCACTCAGGTCGGGTAGGTGGCAGTTTTCGCTGTTGTTGCCAATATTGAATGGTTCGTTCGGCCTGACAGCGCAATGCAGAACTGGTTCTTCCATATCCTCAGCACCGACTGTGTCTCAACTACTATATTTCCATGAACAACTCGACAGGATTCTGTTCGAGCCTTGTATCCTTGGCTTTGACATTTTACACTTTGGTCAAACTTACGGATATCGTTCCTGGAGTGGCACCTCTCTATATCGCGAGCTTTTCTTGTTTTTCTTCTTTCTGAAAAGCCAGTGTTCTTACCTTCTTCTCTGCCTATAGAGCTCAACGGCTTCTCTCGTCCTCACCTGCAGCTTTTCCTTGTAGGCCTAGTTCTTGGCTGCGAGCATCTGTCGGCATTGCACATCAAACCCGGGGTTTCTTGCTGATGGCGCGAGAAATCCAGCACATCAGTTGCGGCTCATCTAATGGCTTGTTGGCATCGTTGCCATTGTTCTTCGACATTCGATACTGGTGGTATGGTATGAATCAAGAAGTTAAGATATACGCGTTGCGCGAAGGCTTTGGTGGTCAAATTTTTTTTCACAGTATTGATTATTACGGCGTTGGGGATATCCGCATTCTAACCTTGGCTTCAACAAGGTAGTGGTCCGAGTCGATGTTACCTCGGAATGTTCGGACATCCAAAATACTGGATGCGTGCCTATTGTCTTTCTCAATGTGATCAATTTGGTTGACCGTTCGTTGATCTGGAGACCGCCGCATGCCCTAGTATAGATATCGAGGTTAAGAAACCGTGTGCTGGCTATAGAGGCATTTCATTCCGTAGCGAAGTTAATTAGCGTAAGTCCGTTACCAAACATGTGGTCGTGTAGGCTGTTTCTTCCGACAATACTACTAAAGATGTCTTCTCAATTTCTCATCCTACCTTTGCGTTTAAATCTTCCAGCACATCGTACTTCGGTTGTCGCTCATAATTCATGTCAAGGAGCTCGTAGAAGCAATCCTTAGCTTTATAACATTTTTCCTGCATTGGGGCGTGAGCGCATATAAGGCTTTTATTGGCGAATTTGGGGTTGATTCGAATTGTTACAATGCGTTCGTTTCTTTCTTGAAAACATAAGACTTCTTGCCTAAGTCTGGCACTTCTTGCCTAAGTCTGGTACTTATAACAAATCCGGATCCGAATAGTCGCTTTTTCAGCTCACTATAACACAGTCCGTAGTAGATGTTACAGTTTTTCATCCTCTTTTGCCCGGCCCTCCGTTCGTATTTCCTGTAGCAGTTTAGGGGTTCCGTGGGTTTGTTGCTTGCACCTCTCCTGTTTAATGTTCTCACATTCCAGGTGCAGATACGAACGTCTTTGTCCTTTTTTTCGTTAAGCAGGTTTGTAAACAATAAAATCCGTCCTTTCCGAGGCTATTGGTTGCCTTGCAACAATGTCTTCTTAAATGGGTGAGTAGTTAACCCAAAGCACAACCCCTAACTTAGAAGGCCAGTTCCAATTTATTAGATGCCCCTAGGACACGGGGCCGTCAGTATCCACTACGGGATTGAGCGTTGCCTTTGGCCTTTCAGTTCATCCGCCACCTTCTCTGTTCAATGGGCCTTACTTACCCTTTTAAATTCCTAGGCAACCTGTTGTCCGAACATTACGAAGCAAATAGTTGGTAAATAGTGCAGATAGTGGTCAGCTACGTATATTAGCGAACAATGCTGATAAGGTTATTCGTTGCTTAAAGGCGGTGGAGTCTGAAGATAGTGATCCTTGCTGATATACCTTTTAATTAACAAAACTGACAATGAAACGCGTAAAGTTTGGGCTTTAACCAACTAAAATTCGAAAGTCACAACTATTCATGAACTGAAAGAATTTTTAGAGAACAAGTACAGTACCTTAGAGATAAGTAAGACTAAGTTTCGTGTCAATAAAACCGGTTCGAGTTCGTCAAACCATTCGGGAAGGATGAGAAGCTTAGCTGTTTCAAATATTACATGTCCAAAAGACAAAGGTAGCCATCCTCTATATCAGTGTTCGGACTTTATCGCTCTGGCTATTGAAGATCATCGTCGTTTACCGAGAGACCAAAGTCTCTGATACTCTCTACGACTGCCTAGGAGCACAACATTCAACATCGCATTGCATTCGAGGAGTCGATGTTCGCATTGTCGGGCGCGTCACCATAGTCCAGGTACCTCTCGCTATTAACGTTATTGATTCTCCGAATAATTCTGCTGTATAGTTTCTTCACCATCGCCATCTATTGCGAGTCATCACATAAGCACCGGTAATCTTATTTCTGGTATTTTGTCAACCGTTGTAGTTGAAGTTGATGCAGAAAATCCTCAAATTTTTCGCGCTCTTCTGGATTCGGGATTGCAGGTCTCCTTTGTAACCGATCGGGTGGTTATGATGCTAGGACTTTCAAGTATCTATGCTCTCTTACCCATATCTCTGATCTCTAGTGTTGATGCTGGTGTAACGCAATGAGTCGTAAACTCACTATGATTCTTCCCTATATGATAGCAACCACTACTACGGTAGTCACATCATTGTCTGCTAATAATTGTCTTGACTTGATTAAAATTTGATTAGCGAATAAAACTTTATTATAACGTTTGCATTGGAGGTGAATTATTTTGCTTAAAACTCGACCAAACCTATATCTAGTCTTAAAATTCGGTGTATTACAGTCCTTCTGTCCGACAAATCAGAACGGGTGTAAAACATTCAAAATCCACCCACTGCCACCCGATCTTTTCAGTTTAATGTTGGTTTTGGCTAAACGGTAAACAATTTTGAAAAAATGTCTGAATGGCGTATTTAGACCATCTCCATACAATTTTTTTTGTCACGCTCACTTTTTGATGGCGTTTTCTTCGAAAAACATTTTTTGGTACAATTTTAGGAAAGCTAGAAAAAATGTCGATTAAAGAGTTTCGAGAAAAACACTAATGAACATTTCGTGTACAGATCATTTTAACCTACGCCCAGTTTTTGGAAGCGTTTTTCTTGAAAACCCATCCGTAAAGCCTATTCCATAGCATATCCACAAAAAACGTTATTTTTTGTTCAACCAGAAAAGATTAAGATAAACTATCTGAACAAGATCTGGTGACAATGCCATTTTATATTCAGGATTGTAGCCCTCTTATATGTTTTTTTTTGTTTTTTTTTTGTATTGCTGATTCTACATTGAGAGAATCTCTCCAATTGGAAGCTGTAATTTCCGTATATACACACCATTTTTATGTAGGCATCAATTTATAAGGAAAAGTATCCTTACCCCATTATAATGCGAAAACATTTATGAACTTGATGAACCAATTTCTACCACCATCCTTCATGCATTTCTCTGTCATCTGCGGTCATAATTTACCAGTACTTCCCCTGCCATTAGCCTGACACTCTTTTGTCCTCGGTCCTTTTGCATTCAAATTATGTTTACCGCCGCAAACCAGGCAGCTGATGTCACCACAATTCGTTTCGCTTTAAAATATTATCCGCACATTTGTAACGCCGCAGAACAGTTGAGACGACATGCCTTTATCCAATCGTCCTTTTTCTCACATTTGTAGGTTAGATTTTGTTTTAACCTCACAAATTCTTCACCTTCTGCCAAAAGCCAAATGACTTTCAATTACACTCACTTTCGTCTAAATGTCAAAAATCTGTTTTTGGCAGCTTTTTCATTCGTTTATATGGTTTTGAATTTCGTTTTCGATTATCCGTTTTGTTGTTGTTTTAAAACTGACAGCTGTTGGTTTTCTCCTCATTGTACCACGCGATGAAGGTGTGTGGAGGAAAAAAAATATCCATTTGTTGAGTCACATAAAAGCTGAAAAGAGCATAAGCACAGATGAACAAAAAACAAGCAAACGTCAGCAGCTCAAATGAGCTTGCACCACTCCACACGTCATCTGTCATAAGCATATATGAGACTTTTGACAGATCAATTATGTTGGGCGCACATAAATACCTTTTTCGGTATTTTTTTTTATCCCGATTGGCATGCCATAGTCATGCCGTGATCACGCTGTCACGTCAATGGCAGCCCATTTGCTCGCCCCGCTCCACCACATTAATGGCCAAAATTGAAGGTAATTGTTTCAAAGTGTTTCGATGGCACTTGCCGCCATTAAATTGAGTCGTTCGATCATGCGCCCAGATAATGAGGATATCATATACCGCTACATGGTCTGTCATAACGAGTGTCTAATTAAATCATTATTATTATGTAGATGGCATGGCGAGCGTGTTTTGAGTTCGAGTACGCCAGTGGTGTTTGGTGTTCGGTATTCATGTTCCCGATGACTACGTGCCTGTTTATCCCCCATCTGATGTTGTAAAGGGCGCCATCTGGAGCCAGGGCTGGCAAGGAAAACACACGGGAAAATTAAATTTCATTCAATTGCGAATGTATGCGAATTCACCTCTACTGTGGTGGATATAATGAAATAATTGCTCCTGCGGACGCGATGTTATAAAATCCACATAATAAAATCACATCGCCTATGGAATTAATCTGCGGCCGGAGTAAGGCAGGAGCTGGCTTGGTCTCTGGCTAACCAGTCCGACTGTTGCAGTTGCCTGTTGGCCAAGTACACGAGCGTAGTAATTTCCATATGCAAACATCGCATTTTTATCAATTTATTGTAACTGGTTAGGAGCTGCTGGGCATTGCGCAGTATGTGGCATGGCGGGAGGGAAGTGATGCCAATGCAATTGAACAACAACGAGTTTCCCGCCTCGGGGCTGCTCTGCTTTGGAAGACAGCCACGTATGTGTCTGGAAGTATTTATGCGAATTTTAATTTTGAGTTCGGATGCAGGGTAGCGGGTATATAGAATTTAGCAAATGTGTGGATGAGATGGCGTCAGTCAATGGTGCCCCAGACTGGTGACAGAATTATGTTTAGCAGGTCGGTTGTAGGAAGAAAGTCTCGAGACAAGTGGTTAATGGCGTTGAATTACAGCTGCAACATTTGTTTTATTCACGGAAGGCGTCCTCGTGAACCTTAGAGCGTCGCGCTGCGGAGACAGATAATTGATTTGTAGACGACATGACAGTCGGGGTACACAATGATGGCAGCGTAGGTATTTATTAGACATTCCAATCATAGATATAGACTGCCGGTGTTGACATCTACAGTAAACTGCATTCGTGTAGGATGTAAATCGAGTAATTTTAGATGTTGATATGCATCTCGTTGAGTAGGTGTTCGCATTTAATTTGAGATATTAAAACTAACAGATGCCAACACTACCCGGTGAAACCAACTGGGAAGTATGCGTGCGTCACGCGGTCTTCCAAAGGCAACAAACAATTGGTTGGAGAAGCATTCCAACTATCGGTTATA
This sequence comes from Rhingia rostrata, assembly GCA_949824845.1. Classification (NCBI taxonomy): domain Eukaryota; kingdom Metazoa; phylum Arthropoda; class Insecta; order Diptera; family Syrphidae; genus Rhingia; species Rhingia rostrata. The sequence continues at coordinate 45,877,198 of OX463756.1, forward strand.
AGTTACAGTTTTGGAAAAACAAGCCCGTAACGTGCTTATTTTATACTGACTAACAAACATGTTTTTGTGTGCATAGATTTCATGGGAGAACAGAACACAGATTCTTCCAGAACGTGAATACAAAATAAAAATAAAATGTGTTGGAAGTTCTTCAACAAAGCCAAGCTTCTGGTATTTATAAACTCAGGTTCCGCGCAATAGCGATGACAACCTAGTCACTGACGCTTACTGAATCGTAGATGCTTTCATGCATTGAAAGAGGCTAAGATAGAGGAAGAGAAAATCTCCAACTGCCACTCAATTAAGATTTAAGAAAAGGTAAAGATCAAACAATGTGATCGGTTCCAGTCGAGTACCAGAAGAACTTCTCAAATGTGTTGACTTGGAAAATGCATGTCCAATGCCAGATTTCCATTTCCCCATCAGTAAGAAAGGCGATACTATGCCTAACTATTATTTCTTCTTAGAGACGTCTGGAGCATCAGATGATTATACACTAAATGTTCACACTACGTTGGGATAGGTTAGAGAATCTGAAAGTGGTTCGCCAGAATTCTTAGGTTAGTTTAGGTTGGTAGTTTGATGAGGTAGTCGATCTATGTCTGCCCTTATCACGCTCAGTCAATATAGAGCCATAGGTTAGAGAATCTGACAGTGGTTCGCCAGGATTCTTAGTTTAGGTAAGGCTGGTGGGTTGATGAGATAGGCGGTGTGCGTCCTCCCTCATCTCGCGCAGTCAATATAGAGCCATTGTGATTCCCTTTGAGAGTCCACGAGTGTGGCAAAATATCCAGGTAATGTCCATTGTTCCAAACCTAAAAACATTAGAGGGAGATTTCGGATAGATCCGTGAGGTCATGAAAAAAGCATTTTCCTAGGTGGCACAAAGCAAGGAGGGTATCCTCGTGTATTTCTTCATCACCGCGAAATCTACAGACATCTATAAGATTCATTTTTAATTTATGGCTTTTAAGTAAGGTGTGCCCAGTTAGAATCAATCCCTGTTAGTATCAAAACAGATTTCCTGTAGTTCATGGCTCTTGCTCCCTCCGCACCTGCAAAAAAATCGAACAGATATGGCCTGAGTATGACCAAAGATTATTTAGACATAAAGATGACGCACTGCATACAAGAAAAAATGTTCTATTGCGGGTCGTACTGGCACAGCCCGCAATATGTTTGAATCTCGTTTCTTATGTGTACACGTGCATACCGCCCGCCCGTATCATGAAGTTGGTTGGCAAATGTTTCTGTTTTTTGGTCTAAATGCGTCATCTGTATGACTTTATAATCTTTAGTCATACTCAGGCCACATCCGTTTGGATGTTTTACAGATGTGTTGGGAGTTCCACCTGTTTGTGGCGATATTCAGTGTTTTCTATCCCACCCAAGATATGAGGTTACATAGTGGCGATTTGACAGATTGGTCTTTTTTTTAAATTAGCACGCGCTAAAGGGTTTATGAATACTCTTATAGTGTTTGGACACAGCGCGGGCATTAAGGAAATTGAGGAGAAGGAAAGAGGAGATACCGATGTGCATTGGTTTTAAATTTTTGTAAATTGTAGTGGGGAGGAAAGATTAAGTATGGTAAAACATTCCACATTCGTGTTGTTCGAATGCGGAATGAATCTCTGTATCTCATAGTACGTCCGAAAGTAGGCTTGAGGGTGAATTGATTAGCATTCGTGGCATGGCGAGTATCACGGTTGAATGTTTGAAGGGGCGGAATGCAGCTGGCTATTTCGATTGAGAAATTCCTGTTAAAATAGCGGTTAAAAAGTGTTAGGCAGGAGATATTCCTACGATGTTCAAGCGAGACTGTAAAGTTCGCTACGGTTTGATCTCCTATCAGTTTTATCGCACGCTTTTGTATCCTAACCAGTAGGTGTAATGATGTTTTTGCTGCACCTGACCAGATGTGGATGTTTAACTCATGTTTGGGCGTATATACGCTTTATATATTGAGGCCAGATCAGAGGGGGTGAAATATTTTTTGCATCGATTAAGGAAACCTAGACATTCCGCTGCGTTTTTAGCGATTTCGAATACGTGGTCGTTCCAACGAAGGTCGTTACTAACACACATACCGAGCATGGAAAGTTTTTCGGTTTCGGCGATGCTAGTGCCATTCATGGATTATGGCTGTAAATTTTGGTTTCGCTTAGATGACAGAAGACAGCATTGTGTTTTGGAAGCATTAAATTCCACTCTTTTCGATTTACCCCATTTAATTATGCTGTCAAGAGCGGAATTTAATGAGCTTAACATATTTTACCATTTCTGTTCCACGTCCGAAGATGAAGGGCGTGGATTAGAGAATGAATATGAAAAGCTGAGAGTTCTGTCATCAGCAAAGGAATGGATTGGATTAGAAGTCTGCCTGATCTATACTGATCGCAGATTCTTTCCTCGCAAGTTCATCAGCAATTTTATTGCCCTGTATGGCTCTGTTGCCGAGGACCCAGTAGAGCTTAAAATTATGTTGGACGCCAACGACAATGCTTCACATGCTAAGCTTTTAAATCGACATCAGATATTGTATTTTTTTAGCCTGTTTGTCAATGAGATGGTGATATCATGTGTTGGTATGGCCAGCGTTGAGGTCGCCTTGGCTGTTCCTGATACAGCCAATATCTCAGCCTGAAAGACACTGCTGTGCTCAGAGGGATGAAAAGTGCTGTTGAGCAATTTTACATTTTATCCATTTTTGAACCTTCGGTGTAGATGGCTCCTCGATCGTTCTTCTCGCACCCCTCTCTACTTGGAAAGATGCTGGAGAATGGTCATTGAAAGTCAGGGTGAGGCAGCATGTAATCAGAGGATACAGCTGAAACCAAAAATCTGAGCGTGTGCTATCGTAAGATCATTTTTCTGCAGTTGAGCTGGCTTGTTCTTAAAGCTGCAGATTCTTACATGTAAAGCTATATATGGTTTCTAGTCCTGCTATTGTTGTGGTTTGTACCTTTTTCGTATTTTTCAGATGGGTGGCTTTATTTATTTCTTTATTTCTACCAGACAAATCCTCTATATGGTAATATAGGTCTTACAATTGCAGTGTACATCCATAGGATAATACTGTACTTCGGACCCCAATTTTCTTAAATCTCTATCTACTAACTCAATAACCCTTCAAGGCTTCTGAAAAATGGTGAAGGCTCATCACTTCCATGTTCTTTAAATTCCAGAAATTTTAAAAGCAGTCGGTTCCGATATGAAGCTTTCTTTTGTTACAGAGGGCTGGGCAAGTCCAACTACTTCTTATGCATTCATTTCCTGCAAAATTCATTTGCGTCAAAATAAAAATGATGTTACGTACTTGCCTATTTGCCTAGTTTAGGGTGGTGCTGATGAATAACCTATCAAGCGGGATCAATTTCTAAGACCTTTTTACACAAAAGCAGTGAAAAGGTCGAACGAATTTTATCAGCTCGAAGGCCGAGTGTAATCCCAAAATTGACCCAGCGGTGCCGCTTCACATTGACGAATAAACGACGGAGAGTTTAGTTTGGATGCAGCTCCAAGTAGTCCAAACATATATCCGTTTTCATGAAGGAGTTGGGCTATCAACTGGTATTGGCATCAGGCGATGTCGGAATCAATGTTCGTTACCATAGCACGCTGCATAGACTTTAATGGCGATTAAAGAATATATTACTCTTGTAATGTATGAAACACTGTACAGGCCAAGGAATTGAGTATTTTGTTGACCATATCTTTGTGTGATTCTAAAGGTTCTCAAATGCATCCGAATATTGGATGAGAAGACTTAGTTTTATGATTTATCCCAGCAGTCGAAACGTCAAAAATATACGTCAACTACATTGATCAATGATCAACAACTGCAAAGCTTTATAGTCTAGAAGATTATCGAATCCAAGCCCCTTAAATTACACAAGTTAAAGTCCACTTCAAGCTCACTCTTCCCCTTGGACGCTCGGTCCGATTCTACCATCTTATACACATTCACTTGCTATGCACCTGTCTGCTACATAACACATTTTAGCTACTTAATTCTCTACAGTCACAAAGGTGGATTGGACATCTTAGGTAGGTCAATGTCCGTCTATGTATGAAGTGGCGCAGTTTTAATAAATTTTGAGCTCCAGATTTGTATTTCTGGGTCTTGCACAATGCTCTGATGAAGTCGCTTGTCAACTTTAACTTTGTGTGAACCTTTTTCTGTTACCAATTGATTTGATGAAGTATTACCCTTCTTGATGAAGCTATAAGAACTCAAGAATTGCATAGCTTCGTCGTGCATACATGAAAGGAATGGGGCAGTATACCAACTAATGCTTCTCCTTTTGGAGAATCAAAATAAAAAACATGTATATCATCGAAAACCACATTTTAAGGAGAAGATCTGGTTGATGATAACCAGGTGTTAGAAAAACTCATCTCGCAGGTGCGCTCATGACGAGGTCTCTGGTAAAAAAGCTCAGAGAGTCTCATTCCTTTCAACGAGTGAAAGAACTAATAAGTCGTAAAAAAAACCTACTTCCCAAAAAACTACCCCTTCCTACGTTTAGCAATACGAAGTGGTGTAACCACAAAAGTTACCAGCTCTGTTTTTCATCATTGTCTACAAAAACCATATTTCGCTGGTCTTCCTGCAACAAAACCTCTGCTAACAAGGACCCAGCCTTGTGTAGTAACCACAAAGCAAACCTTATCATTCGGCCAAACATCGCGTGTCCTGATCGAATAATTTCCAAATATTTAATAAATAAAAAAGCAAAGGAAGAAAGCCCAGCCATACCTTCCGACCCCGGTGCCGTAATCCACACCACAGACTACACCATTCCAAAACAGGATAACGCTTAAAATTACAATATCGCATTTTATTTGAATATTCCATTCGCGCGCTCATACTACAATTAATTCTCAAGACACCAACAAGACTCGTTCGACAATATGTAGGAAGGTGTATATAAACCACATCATCATGGGGGGCGTGTGGTGGAGGGGCGCTTTAATAATCATTCAAAAGTGGCGCTCTGACAAGTTGTTTAAATTGATGCTTAGTACTCGGAATAATGTATCTCTCATAAGGATACAAAGCATAATACAAGGATAATTTATTACAACACCTACCCACTGCTAAGGCATGAGATCGATGTGGCTAGGGAAATGCCAAGAGGACATGCAACAAAGCACTTAATCCGGTTTCCCTCGTCTTGTGCGGTTCGCTGCACGATATGCAAATGTATTCCCTTACTCCGCCCCCATGGTCCTTAGAAAACTATTTGAAATTTGATATGTTGTATGTTCAAAACGGGAAGGTGGGTCAACGTTGTGCAAAAGGTTCAGTGTTCCCTGAATACACACATACCAGGACTCACTTTGCACAGGGAAAGGGTGCGCGGCAGCGGCAGCACTTTACTCCTTCCGCCTTTTGATTGTTCTTTTTGCCGGGGGCAAATTAATTATGTAAACAGTTTTTCATTTTGTTTGACTTGAAATTGTACGCCAGGAAAAAACACAAAAAAAAGGATAGTCCACCTCCACATATACCATCCCACCTGCACAGTGAAACGACCACCTGAGAAAATTGCCTTTTGTTTCTTATGTTTCGGAAAGGAGATTTTCTATTGATTTTCAGCAGCTAGCCGAGTCCTTAGAGAGGGAGGCAATTGCTAGGCGCAATTACTTTTCATTTGTTATTCATGGGCTGGGTGATTTGAAATGCACACTAGGGATACCTGTACAATTTGCAAATATACATTCGAATGTGAGTGTGGATGGATTTTCTATCAATATTGAGCAAAGGATAACAAAAACGTAATTGAAGGAGAACTATGCGAAAACAATGAAGGGAAATGCATTTCAATTATGGATAATCAACGTGATTATTTGCGAACCGTTTCAGGATATTATTTACGCTTACGAGTCCCGGGATTTGTTTATGTTCACAAAGGAATTAATTGAAAACTATATGAGCGGATGGATGTAATAAATGCGTGCGATTGGCTTTGAAAATTTAAATATTCATCTATAGTTGCATAATAACGTCATCATGGTTTCAATGGTTTTGCGGAAGTCTGCACTTCATTAAAGCTTTTATCGGATTGCCGTAATTTGCATGATAAATCTAGTTACATACTTCAAGACCATTCTCTACTTGTGCACCTCGTGTTTTGTTAGCTCTGTATCCATTTCTTCTCTATTCTGGTTGGGATTTGAAAACTCTGTAAACCGATGTATTCGGTTCATTCGCTCTACATGGTAAAGCTCTATAATCTTATTTATTGCAATATCCTTGTACAGCTCTCAAAGAATAGAAGAGTCATGTAAATTCTTGATGAACAAAGCTTGCCTATACATAAAGGAAAGCTATAAGTTTTCGAAGAATTTTCGCACGTCTGCAGTCCCAGGCGAACATAGTCTAGCTGCTTCGAAAGATTGGGACAACATGTTATGTAGGAATTTCAATAACCATGCCACTAGTGTTGGATGAACAGAAAGACAAACGACAGCGCTCAATCCCGTAGTTGATTGATGACCAAAGGGTATCTAATAAATTGGAACTGACCCTCCGGTTTGGGGGCAGTAATCAAGATTTATTCTACGTGCTCCTTAACAAAACTTGTGAGCGACTGCCGAAGTACGATGTTAAATCCAGTATTTTGGATGTTCGAATATTCCGAGGAACTGACATCGAATAGGATCACTACCTTGTTGTAGCCAAGATAAGAATGCGGATATCTACCACGCCAAAACAATCCAGAAATATTGTAATGTCGAAAGACTGCATTCGCAAGAGTCCTCTAGATAAGCACCATACCACCAGCATCGAATGTCAATAAAAAATGGCAACAATGCTAAGGAGCCGCAACTGATGTCCTAGGTTTCTTGCGCCCACCAACAATAAACCCCTGGTTTGATGAGAAATGCCGACAGATGCTCGCAGCCACGAACAAGGCCGACAAGGCTAACCTGCAGGTGAAGACAAGCGCTGGCATTGAGTTCTCTAGGGAGAAAAGAAGGGAAGAACACGGACTTTTCAGATGGAAAAAAAGAGAGCGCAGGGTCAAGCAACGGTGTTCGTGTCTTACCAATGTGTAAAACTTCGATGGCTAAAACAGAATCCTGTCGAGATGAACAAGAAAATATCGTAGTTGAGACACATTCGATGCTGTGGATATGGAAGAACTGCTTCGACTGTCAGGCAGAACGAAACATTCAATATTGGAGACGTTAGCGAAAACTGTCTACCACCTGACCTTAGTGAAGTGAGGATAGCAACAGATTTTTTTTTCGAAGCTCTTTGCAGAGCAGTTCGACATTGTTAAGCCTTGTTCGAAGAACCCCGTTTTAGTCCTTAAAGCCTTAATTTTTAACTGTATCTCGATTTTCTGTGAGACGCATATAAAGTTATATATAGTTTTGAGGTCCAGGTGTACCTGAACTCGTTACCATTGAACTTTTCCCGAAAGAGTTACACAATTGCAAGAATTTGCTTTTCCTCGAATCTTTTTATACCCTACTCCATGACATATGAAATCGAAAAACGTTTGTATTTGTCAAACTATGGAATAATTTGTTAAACTGGCTGAGCAATATATTTTGACAATGGCATTCTCTATGACTAATCTTGGTAAAGATTTTGGTTATTTCCACTTTTTAGGTATGATATATTTAAGGATGGAATTCAAATATAGGTTATGGATATGTTATTCAACGTTTATCACAGAATCCGAAGCCGACCCCCGAAGATTGTGAATTTTCCAGCGGAACTGAGTTGTCATTTGGGAAATTGAATCGTTATGTTGTGTTTATTATATAGTAGTGGATTTCTGTCGCCTTCTATGACAGGCTTGTCTTACTTCAGGTGTATTCTGTCCTATAAGCCTAAGGGATAAATGGCATGGAATTTGCTAGCTTGTAAAGAAGTAAACAATTCTATAATGCATTTCTTTTATTTGTCTTTATACATCCAAGAGTATAAAACCTCCATGAGAAGCTTTCCAAATTTATCTTTTCGGAATAGGAGTTAAGCTGCAGCTTCCATACATTGCGGCAAATAATTTAATTTCACATATGGGTGGAGGTACATGGCCCTCTATGGGTCTTTAATGACAGATTTTAAATGTTTGTCTATACATTAGAAAAGGAACCTTTCTGTCCTCAGTTGATAGTTACACCTCATCAGCAGGACAAAATATGGTGGTCTACAGACTGCTTAAGGATTAATGGTAACCATTTTTATAAAACAAAAAACCGTCACAAAAACGACAATATCCAGAACCCAAAGGCAAATAATTCAATATCACATCATTCTGCACAATCCATCCATTCTTTCTCTCTGCCCCCAGCTACTGGGCAAATGACTCCAATACTCCAATTACGCAGTGCACCAACTCATGCAGAAAACCAAATCATTCCTCTACCTCGACCCCAAGTCACCGAAAAACCTGACGAGTTTTCTCCAACTCCATCTCTACCTTAATTTCGTCTTTGGGAAATAAATGTGTGAACGGTTTTGTATCACTTAGTTATTATTTCCCAAATTGATCTGCACATAATTGGCTATTTTAGGCACCCTGCTATTTTCGGTGCCCATTTCAAAGAGAACCGCGCGCGCTGTTCTCGAAATTGTATTGCCATCCAATTATGTTCATCGACACTCTGAAAACCAAAATATACGGCTAACCACACTCTACCATCAGAATGAGTATCTGCGCCCACAGCTCCACTCTGTCTGTCTAAACTTGGCTTTCTTTTTCGAGCGCCCCACCTGCCTCCTCACGGACAGAGATACAGATTGACTCAGTGCACTGTCGTTTCGGCGGCTAAATACATCTGATGCAGTCCGCCAGTGTTAGATGTGAAATCCAAATCCGAGAGATGTTGTATATTATTGTGCTGCTGCAGCCACACCACAAACAAGTCCCATCCGCAACTCAGTGGCCTGCCCTCCTATCATTAATTCCAGAGGTGATCGATGTTTGCTGAAGTGGAAAAAAAAACCCGAAGACCGAGTGAAAAATTTTCGGTTTCTGCGGTTTGCCACGGAGCGCAAGATCGTTTCTCGGTTCAAGTGATTTTCTCACCTCTTTGATTGCGTTAGCTGCTGCTGTTTCTTTGTTGACGCTAATGGTTATATGGCGGCAGCGATGCTATGTTTTTTTTTTATTGTGCCCTCGTATACATATCATTCTAGAAGAGAAACCATAAGACGAGACTCTAGAGATAAAGCTAAAATCAAACCTATAATTGGCTGATGGCTGACCATTGCGGCATTTCGTGGCATTGGCTGTTGTTGATTGCATTTCGGTTGTTTAGTTTGGTAATCGGTTTAATTTGCTCTGGGAAAATTAAAATTGTTCACTTATTTGCTAATGTTTGAGACTTGACTGCGGTGGGGAGTTAGGTAATGGCGGTCATTTACACAAATGAAATTATTTCAGTAGCCAACTGGAGAATGAGTGATTCTCCAATCGAAGAGTACGCTGAGTAGAGGGAATGGTATATAATGTGGGAAAGTGATGGTGATTGACCGCAATGAAGATTAGTTTGAGGGGATCTTTAAAGTCGAATCTATTTATGGAGCCAATCTTCGAACGAGGAAAGAAAAACATTCGACAGCGAATTAACTTTAATAAATGTTTGCCCGTAAGCACCAGTTTGGAAGTGAACTCTTTTATTTAGAAAAATATTGATGTGGTGGAGCAACTGCTTTTTTTCAGCAGAGGAGAAGTGAACTTACATTTTATAGATATTTGAAGAATTTTGAAGGGTTTGAATGGGCATATAAACAGACAGAGGAGCTATGCCTCTTGAAGGAGATTTAAGAAAACCGAAATAAGAATCGTACTTGCGTGTGGTACAAGTGATTTGGTATCTGAGGTTACTAGAGTTTGAATTGTTATGGGACAATGAGTTCCTAATTACGTATCCCCATGCTTAACTTCTACTCTTTACAGGACTTTTCTTCAAAAAATGTATAAAAAAGCGAATGATTTGGTTAGAAGAAGACTTTTGGCACAACAATGGAGCATCTTGATAGTTAGTACAAATTCTGAAATAAGATACACCCAGACCTTTTCCTAATTACCTTCCGAGTTCTGCTCACTCCAAATTTAACTTGGACTTTCATTATTAACATGTCGAAGTTAATGAGTGTCTATCAACTGATTTCCAACAAGAAACTTTTCAATACTCGGACAGGATCATATGTTAAGGACCAGTAAAGACAAAGTCAACAATCTGCAACTGGGAGAGCTTTCTTTCTCCGGCCAGTATTAATGGGAAATGGCAAAAGAAAGCTCTCCGGCCAGTATTAATGGGAATTGGCAAAAGATGATAGCATCCAAGAATTAGTATTACAATGAAACACCGCGTGTTCGTTGAAACTTTAAATCCAGGAAAACAAGGGCTAAACAGAATTGTTTCAACATAAGCATATGAAATCAAAGCCATGCTTCCAGGAATATTGAAGAACCATTTCTGCTCGATATTAAGGGGCGACCTCTATGGTAAAACAAACCATTTATCATTGATGACAACAGAAAAAAACTACCGTGGAAGAGTCGATATCAATTTGTATACGTTGAGCTAAGTATGGCAAGTGGGTTGGAATTGGGATTCGAATCCCGAATATAGAAACACCAATAACAGCCTCTTATAGAATAATTGAAATAGCACACTTCATTCAACATTCAGTCAATTGGGCATATCCCTCCGTATGGATTATCCCGTTTATGATTTATCGAAGCATGTTGTGAAACAATACTTGGCTTACCTTTTTCTACTTAGCTTGAAGTGTTGCTGTGAACCTACTGACTTAAGTGGCGCTGCAGTCCAGAATAAGCCTGGGCCTCAACCAACATGTCTCTCCAATTAGCCCGATCCTTAGCTAATTGCCTCCAGTTGCACACTCCAAGTGGGTTGAGGTCGGTTTCTACTTGTGCACGCCACTTAAGGCGTGCACAAAGCCGGACTCTGAAAGCCGGAGTATTGGTGGCCAAATGTTCAACATGTCCTATCCATCTTAAACGTCCAATGCGGAGTTTTTTGACCAGGGGATGTCACAGTTCAGATCGTATAGTTCATGGTTGCATCTTCGTCTCCATACCCCGTCAACTATGCTGGGGTTATTTTTTTCAGGAATGCTTTCTTCCGACCAGATTTGGCTTATGAGTTGGTGGATGTTTCTTACCAAGTCATCTCCGCTGGCGTTATAAAGCTCGTCATTTCCGGCAGCCTTATTAAGCTTCAGTTTAGATATTGCTATCCTCAATTTAGTCAGGGCGGGTGGTTGGCAGTTGTATGGTTCGTTCTGCCTGACAGCAGAATGTTGTTCGTCATCGCCGTTTAACTGTCTGCAGAAGTGGTTCTTCCATATCCTCACTGTGTTTTAATTACGATATTTCCTTGTTGATCACGACAGGATTCTGTTCGAGCCTTGTGTCCTTAGTTTTGACGTTTTGCATTTTGGTAAGGCTTGCGAACATCGTTCCTGGAGTGGCACCTCTCTGTATCCACGATCGCGCGCTTTTCTTCCTCTTTTTTCTCATTTCTGAAAAGCCGGTATTCTACCCTTTTTCTCTGCTTATAGAACTCAACAGCAGTTCTCGTCTTCACCTGCAGCCGAGACTTGTAGGCCTCGTTCTTGGCTGCGAGCATCTGTCGGCATTCCTCATCAAACCAGGGGTTTCTTGCGAGAAACCTAGCACATCAGTTGCGGCTGATGTAATGGCTTGTTGGCATCGTTGCCATTGTTCTTCGATATTCGATGATGGTGGTATGGTGTTAATCGAGAGGTTAAGGGATACGCGTTGCGCGAAGGTCATGACGGTCAAATTATTTCACAGTATTTCTGCATTGTTATGGCGTGGTGGATACCCGAATTCTTGCCTTAGCTGGAACAAGGTAGTGATCCGAGTCGAAGTTAGCTCCTCAGAATGTTCGGACATCCAAAATACTGGATACGTGCCTCTTGTCTACCGCAATGTGGTCAATTTGGTTGACCGTTCGTTGCTCTGGAGACCGCCATATCCCCTTATGGATATCGAGGTAAGGAATCCGTTTACTGGCTTTAGTGGCATTTCGTTCCGTAGCGAAGTCAATTAGCCGAATTCCGATACCAGTCGTGTTGTCATGTAGGCTATGTTTTCCGACAATACGGCTAAAGATTCTTCTCTTCCTACCTTTGCGTTAAAATCTCCCAGCACGGTTTTAACATCTTACTTTGGTAGTCGCTCATAGGTTTTGTCAAGGAGCTTTTAGAAGCAATCCTTAGCTATATCATCTTTTTCCTCCGTTGGGGCGTCAGCGCACATAAGGCTCATGTTGGCGAATTAGACCTTGATGCGGATTGTTACAATGCGTTCGCTTATGTCTTGGGAACATAAGACTTCTTGCCTATGTCTGGCACTTACAACAAATCTGCATCCGAATAGTCGCTGCTCACTATAACACGGTCCGTAGCAGATGTCACAATTTTTCATATTTTTCGGCCGATCCGTCCCATCGTATTTTCTGGATGGCAGTAATGCCTACTTTGTAGCAGTTTAGGGCCTCCGCTAGTTGTTCGCTTGAACCTCTCTTGTGCTCTCACATTCCAGTTGCAGATACGAACGTTGTTGTCCTTTTTTCATCCTGAGTTAGTTCCAGTTATTTGACTTCTTTTAAAAACTCTATTGTTTCACCATTCACAGTAGGTTTTCTTAGCTTATCCTGATTTCGTCTTTACGTGAATGCAATTATGGTACTTTTTTGGGGTTGACACTTTGACAGTCAGCTACGAGGTTTAGTGCCCTATATAGGAGTTTCGAGATTGTGTCTTCGAATCTACCTCTGATTAGGATCTCAATGTCATCGGCGTATCCTTAGACTTAGAAACCATCATTGCTGAGCATATTTAGCAGCTCATTTACTACGATTGACCATAGTAGGTGGGATAAAACACCTCCCTGTTAGCAACCTTTGGCAGCTACAACCCTGATTCTGGCATTGCCTTATGTTGCATTTATATTTCTTCTGTTAATCGTGTGCTTTATCCATATACGTGTGGTACTGCCTGTGTTACGGATACATCAGTCTATTTGGGAATGTTCGGCGTTGTCAAAGGCTTCTTCGGTGTCAAGGAAGCAGACCACAGTAACTTCTTTGCTCTTTAGGGATTTCTCAATTCGGTCTACGACCAGCATGCAAAACTAACTACGAAGATGTTGATGAGCACTGGGGTTATTTATGCGCTGCATTTTTAGGGAAGTGCTGAGAATATTCCAAATTGACGGCCTCTTTTATTTTTATTTTTTCGACCTTACCCAGTTCATTCTTGTAGATCTATTGGCTCTGCTCTCAAGTGAGTGCTCACATGAATATTGTTGTTATATTGCTTGTTGGTTTATTAAAGTCAAAACTATCCAATATTTAAAGTTCGAATAAACAATATACATTCACAAAATTTCATCTAAATCGGTTAAGCTATTTCGAAAATTCACGATGTTCGTCGTGACACAAGATTTTTATATACAAAGAAAATAAATTTAAAAAAAAAAATGGTAGACTTAATAAAGAGGCACACGATGGTTTATTATAAAAAAAAGATTAAGGAACATTAAAAGATATAGTATGAGAATTGTTGTGATCTTAAATAGATTTACTTGTAGTCCAATGCCGACAATTATCAATTGAACACATAAATTTTGACACATCGGTTGATTTCACCTAAATATAAAAAAAAATTCAAAATCCTTACCTGATATCTTTAACAAACACCCCAAGGTAAAATCAAAAATTTAATTTACAAACATATATTGTTTTTTTATTAATCAATTCTATTAATCTAAAATTATATTACACACATTGCATTTATTATTTGCTTATAAATTAATAGGATTTATGTTTATTGATTTGTTTTATAAATTAGAAAAAACGTACATACAATCTTATTGTTATTGTTTTTCTTAATTTAATTTATTTTCATTTTAAAAGCAATTTATTTATTCTATATAGATTATTGAAAATTTAAAGTCAAAAATAAATAAAAGTCAATCAAGCATTTCATGTTGACATGATCACATGTTGTATAGAAATTAAGAAAAATTGTAAAATTTACATTTTGCATCTAGGTAAAATTGTTTATTTCTTTATATAAATTTTTTATATAATTTAAATAACTTTTTATTTATATTTTGGCACATCTATACATTTAAAATAAAATCTAATTAATTGTTTCGTGTTAGCTTATAGTTATTGTTGAAATATTTTCATAAATATTTTACAAATTATTTAAGGAAATTTTATTTTCACATTCGAGATGAAATAAGGATGGTGTGGGTTCTTTGAGATGATTTTTATGATGTAAAATTTTAGTTCTTTATTTTTATTTGAATTTAATAAAATTTCTGTTTTGAAATTTCTTTTTCAGAAAATAGCGTATAGGGTTTAAGCAAGCAGAAAATATTGGGTGCTTCTTAAAGGACATTTTAACACTTTTATAATAAATTCTTTACAACCGTTGAAATGAAATATTATCCCAGCAATCAATAACAGCAGTAACAAACTCCTTGACAGTTTCTACTACGAGGGTCTGAGGGAGCTAGCAACAACTCATATAGCGCACATCGTCCGATTCTGTTGTATATCGGGATGAAGCAAATATTTTTTCGAAGCAGATGGAACAGCACAAGTCTTTTCAGGTACAAAACTTCTAAACAAATGGTATCGCTATGAGCCCAAGTAGGTCTGGCCTATGCGATTTTATCGGCATAATCAAGCGTCAGCAGCCCATAAAACCTTACCTAAGTTATCTATTGGTATACCAAATTGTATGTTGATGCAGACCAACATTAAATAAATGAGCCGACTGACCTTAGACGTGTATACTAAGTTTTAAAATATTTTCATCTTTAAGTAATGAACCGAACCAGGCTATCAAAAAAAAAAATTGCTAGTGTTCATTAACACCCTGGGCCTAGCTTTCTCACAACCATTCATGTGCGCGTGTGTACTTCTTGCACGTTGACAGGACATCTTGTTTTAAACCAGCTCCGAACAGCGAAGTTGAGATAAGCTTTTCTTGGCAATTGATACTACTCGGGTGGTTTGTCAGATCGTCACGAGAAGTGGCCCAGGGAAAAATCATTGTAATGTTGCTACGGCTTGGGAATCAAACTCAGACCTTCTGCATGGCAGTTCATTGCACTAACCATCGCGCCACTGAGCCTGACGGTCTATAAAAAAGTATATGTACAGAGGATCAACAACATTTAAAATAGCCGTTCATAGACAATATAAACTCAGGGCACTCATTTGTTTAAGTTTGCAAACAATAGTCGCATTCTGAAACTAAGATTTGGTTTTAAGATAATTTCCAACAGGTGTCGAAAGAAATGGGCACAATTTTCACGGCGCTTAGGTAAAACTTTAAGTTAAGACCTCTTAATGCAACGGGAATAAGAAAAAACTTTTATCAACTTTTGGCACCAAAGCCGTCATTGAAGAAGAAAATATCAATTTTGGGCCATACGACGATGATAGATGTGCACACATCTGCATATTTATCATGTTTCACATCTGCAAATAAACTTTTCGATGAAGACGAGAGCTGCCATTGACCTCTATAGGCAGAGAAGAAGGAAAGAATACCGGATTTTCAGAAGCAAGAAAAAAGATCAAGAAATGCGCGCGATCGAGGATATAGAGAGGAGCCATTCCACGAACGATGTTCGCAAGTTTTACCAAAGGTTTAAATTTCCAAGGCAAGCATACAAGGCTCGAACAGAATTTCGTCGAGATGAACAAGGAAACATCTTAGTTGAGATACAGTCGATGCTGAGGATATGGGAGAACCACTTCTGTAGACTACTAAACAGCGATGACGAACAACATTCCTCTGGCAGGCAGAACGAACCATCAATATTGGCAACAACAGCAAAAACTGCCAACCACCCGACCTGAGTGAAGGGAGGATAGCAATATCTAAACTCAAGCTTAATAGAGCTGCCGGAAATGACGGCCGTCCCACTGAGCTCTATAAAGCTGGCGGAGATGACTTGGTACGTAACATCAACCAACGCATAAGCCGAATCAGGGGTCGAATTACCACATCAGTCATCGAGTCATACGTGACTGAAAAATGTTCATTTCGTATGATCGCATACGAGATTCGAGTATCGCGTCTCGAATTTTGGTATTCTGTCATAAGTGATCGAGCATTTTTTCATACGATATAGTTTTTGGTGTCGAGTGGATGCTTTTTGTGATAGAAAATGTAAGATATTTTTATTTTGTTATTTTCACATACTTACATACTACATTTTATTGTAGGTCGAGTTTAAATAAAATAAATCCAACTCAAAAAACATTTTAGCAAGTTTTATGAGCCGTCACCCAGGCCTTGCGTAAAATGATTTAACATGCGCACAGGGAAAAGCCACTTCAATAAAATCATGGAATGAGTTGGCGCAAAAACTAAACTCTAAGGGGCCACCGATTAAGGATTCAAAGTCTTGGAGAAAGGTTAGATAGATTTTTGTAAAATATGTACCCATTTCACCTTCATTTGTTTCCGCAGACATCCTCTGATCAGAAATACCAAATAAAGAATAAAATGTCTTTCAACAAATCTTCGAAGAAGAAAACTGGAGGTGGGCCCTACGAAGAGAAACATTTAAGCCAGCTGGACGTCGAAATTTCGCCGGCATTTGGACTGGACGTTGCAGTGGAGGGACTCGCTGTGAAAACTTTCGGGATGAGAACTATGGGAAACCATTCACAGCACTTATTATCAACAACAACAAAAACTGATGAAGATGTTCACAACCGAGCATCATCATTACATGCAGGCGAAAATAGCTACTATCGGATTTAAATGAAGGAAGAAATATCGTTCTACGAATCTTTTTGCCAGAAACTTGACAAGCATTTGGAATTAGAAGAGCGTAAAATCCGTATCCAAGAGCGTGTTCTTGAAATGGAAGAGCAAAAGCATAGGATCTTCATGGATGTTAATACATTAAAGCACCAAATTAAAGAGCTTCAGTTGGAGATCCTAAAGCAACAATAATTCAAAATTTCATAATAGATACTTACGCTGAGTTTTGTAAAGACAGAGGATTACTTTTATCTCTTAAACGTTTTCGTTCAATGGACTCACAATGTCTATCTTCATGTCCATCTTCTGACTCGGAAGATGAAAAATACAGCCAATACTCCATTTAAAATCAAAGAACTAATAAAAACACCAGTTTATTTTGAACACAGAAAAACAATGCAATTGACATTTGACAGCCATCAAATATGAATGTAGCAGAATAGTGCTAGTACAATTGGTACAATTTTAAATGTGCATTCGATACGTGACCATTCGTATTTGATCATCCCAATGTAGTTACTCGAGCATTCGATAACGTATGCATTTTACTCACTCGTTAACTGATGTCGTAATTCGACCCCAGGTCGGAAGAAACTATGCATGAAGAGTGGAACCTCAGCATCGTTTGCTCGATCCACAAAAACGGAGAGCCTCTAAACGAGGGGCCGTAAAACGACTACATTTATATGGACAAACTATACAGAGCCTAGTCTAGTTTTGGTATACCGCCCAAACTCATCCGTTTGTGTAGGATGACGGTTGATAATTCTCGCTACTTCATCAGGGTCGGAAACGACCGACACATTCGATACTGAAAAATAATTTAGTCATGGCGATGCGCTGTCATGTGACTTCTTTAATTTGATTCTTGAGAGGATTGTGCTAAACTACAGAGCCAACACCAGGGGCATAATTTTCCAAAAATTGGTGCAACTAATGACATACGCCGACGATATAGCCACGTTTGCTGGTATAGAAAAAGATGCGGTAAAAATGGGTTTAGCAGTAAATGAGGGCAAAACGAAGTATATGCTGTCAACACGAAATGACACCCAACAACGACGAATTCGACAGAACGTCAAAAATATAGCTTTGAGGTAGTATGGGACTTTGTCTATCTCGGCTCCGCTATTAACTCTGACAACAAAATCTCGTCAGAAATTAAACGAAGAATTCCTCTAACGAACCGCTGTTTCTTCGGACTAAGGAGGCAATTCAGTAGTAAAGCCATAACTCAAACTACTAGAGAGATCTTATATACGACCCTGATCATCACAGTCCTGCTCAACGGGGCTGAAGCATGGACCGTCTCAAAAGCGAATTAAGAAATCCGTGGGAAAATTCTTCGAAAAATCTTCGGTCCCGTTTGCGTTGACGGGCTATGGAGATGAAGATTCAACCAAGAACTATACTAGCTATACAGCGACATGCCCCTGGTCAAAAAAACTCCCCATTGCACGTTTATATGATGGCTAGGATATGTAGAGCGAATGGACACCAATACTCCGGCTCGTAGAATCTTCGATTCCCAGCCAGAAGTCGGACGCAGTAGAGGAAGACCAAGACTTAGTGGAGTGCACAAGTAGAAACCGAGCTCAACCAACTTGGAGTGTGCAACTGGAGACAGTTAGCTAAAGATCGGGCTAATTAGGGAGGCATTTTGGTTGAGGCTCAGGTCCATTCCGGACTGTAGCGCCACTTAAGTAAGTAAGTAAGTATAAACTTTTCAAGACAGTGGAGCAATTTTTGTTTTTCATATCTAACAAAATGGCCTCCAATTCACATTATGACATTAATTAACGAATATATTTGAATAATTTTTCCGACATACAGTCACTGTTGGCACTGTCTTATATTGAAGAGGAAGACGATGTTAAACATAAGCAACTGAGCCCAGCTTTAGGAAGCAGCCTGAGCAACTTTTATTAGTCCTTACCTTATACAAGAATAATAGTAAGAAAAAAAAAGTTATTCGCAACAATCAAGATCCCTGAACTATGAGTGAAACTTAATTGTGTTGGCATAACGCTTCTGGGAACTTATACCTCCCAAGAAGATAATTATTGTGTTGGACTACTACGTGAAGTTGGCATTTGCCAATTGCAAATATTTACTTCCTAGAAATAGCTCCAAATGACAAAGCAAAAAAAAAAAGATGGCTAACGCAGAGAAAGCTATTATATGAATATGAACACAAACACATATCACTAGGAGTCTAATCAAAGAAAATGGTATCCAAGCTATATGCTCATGAAGAAATTTATTTAAAGATAGAAATTGTGAAAATAAATACAAAAACAATGATTACAAAGTGCAACTATTTGCGTGATTTCATAGATGTGTGGATAACAGTTAAACGAAACAAATCAACGGACAGCAGAAAGATGTGATCAAGTGAAAGTATATAGGCACGGTCGCAGCGCCCGGCGCTTAAATATTCAAACCAATTTGTTAAGAGACATTTACTGAATGAATGAAATGGTGGTTGAAAGTTGAAGGACTATCGCCAGATCTATAAATTTGACTACGGATTGTAGTAGTTTTCCGTCTCTGTTGAAATGATGAGATACCAGTCGCATTCAACTGGATGCGATTTCTTAAACATATAAGTTTGACAAAGACAAAATGATAGTAACGCTATAATTAATACCTTGTCCAAATTAATGACTAGATATGTAAGGGGTGATGTCCTTGGGTGAAAAAACGTCTATCTTTCCGGGTTGTGGTTTGAATTGAATGTTCAACAGCATGAAAGCAAATTGCTAAGAAGTAATAAGTGGCCTTGCTAAGGAGGACTTTATTGGTGGTGAGAATATTATACAAAAGGTCTTTACCAATGGTCTAAACGTTACATTTCTACACGTTACAAATGGTCTACCCGTTAAATGTTCGAACCTTGACCAAACAGGTGCAGCCGAGCAATTGATGTCTTCAATACGTAGAAAGCATCCGACACGGGGGCTACAAAGTTGTTCACATTTAGGGAGTTCCACTTTCTTTTTGATTAAATAGTCAGCACGACGAATTTTATTTCTCAAGTGAAATGCCTGAAGAATGGAGCTTCAGCATCGTTTAACCGATCCACAAGAAACGAGATCCCCTAAGCTGCGCCAACTACAGAGGCATGAGTCTGCTCAACATCGCCTACAATATCCTGTCTGCCGTAAAATGTGAACGCCTGAAACCGTTTTTCAACAACCTGATCGGCCCTTATCAGTGTGGTTTTAGGTCATGAAAGTCCACAACCGATCAAATTTTCACACTTCGGCAGATCCCCTGGAAAAAACCCAAGAAGTCCAAATCGATACCCATCACCTATTTATCGATTTCAAAGCCGCATACGACAGCATTTATAGAAACGAACTATGCAGAGCCATGTTTAGTTTTGGTATTCCGCCCCAACTCGTGTGTTTGTATAGGATAACGATGGAGTATTCTCGTTGCTCTATCAGAGGTGGAAACGACCTTATCAACACATTTGATACCAAAAAATGATTTAGGCTAGGCGATGCGCAGCCATGGGACTTCATCAATTTGATTCTTGAGAGGATTGTGCAAAACTGCCGAGCCAGCACCAGGGGCATAATTTTCCAAAAATCGGTGCACTACTAGCATACGCCGACGGTATTGACATCATTGGCAGGAATTGACGTGATGTCATAGCCCCGTTTGCTAGTTTAGAGAAGGAAGCGGCAAAAATGGGTTTAGTAGTAAATGACGGTAAGACTACGTAATGCTGTCAGCACGAAAGGACACATAACGTCGACAAATCGGACAGAACGTCACCATTGGCAGATCTGAATTTGAGGTAGTACGGGGCTTTGTCTACCTTAACTCCGCTTATTACTCTGACAACAACATCTCGTCAGAAATTAAACGAAGAATTACTCTTGCCAACCGCTGTTTCTTCGGACTAAGAAGGCAATTTAGTAGTAAAGTCCTCACTAGAACTAATAAGGAAATTCTTATATTAGACCCTGACCATCCCAGCCTTGCTCTACGACGCTGAAGCATGGACCGTCTCAAAAGCGAATGAAGAAATCCTTGGTCGATTCGAGAGGAAAAGGAATGTTTGTCGTTTCACCAAAATAAAACAGGGAATGAGTACCCTAACTTTTAAAATGATTATCGTTGATGATAGTGTTGGAGAATTGCAAGGCATGTAAAGTGTAATTCTTATATTGTGTGTGCACATGTATATTAAGCCCACGAAAGGAGTGAGTACACAGAGTTTTCGAAAATAAATTTTTCTATAACCAATTATATATTTAAAACTTTAATTCCATAAATTTTTTGTTTTCTAATGATGTTGTCCAAAGATAGCTATAATTGGACATTAAATGAGTCTGATTTTCTTCATAGAGAGGTTTTTTTTGTCGACAATTCTATGCTAAATAAATAAAAATGTTTGAATAAAATTTTGTATTTATGTTACTATTACTGTTTATAAAAATCCACCTTATTACTTATATACTTATAATATTCTTAACTGAATTACCAGTACTAACCAATAATGGAAAATTATTATGATTCAGATGGACACCCATTTATTCAAATTTCTGTCACTTTCTTTTATAAAGAAACGACGGAGCTAAAAATTATTATTTGCGTGACTTTTTACACTATTTGCAAAAAACTGTCGGAAAAAAGTGCGAACTAAGTAAATGGCTTGCAAGCATTTGCGGACTGTCCCAAAGTGGTGCACAAATTTTTGTACTAAGACCGCAAATTCTGATATCAACATTATTTGATAAAATTTCATAGCTTCTCCATTTATTTGTAAAAAAAAATACGTCATGGCCACAAATATTTGCGACTTTCATATCTCTTGCCATATGGCTTTCTGCAAAAATATCAACTGGCACACATGATAAATGAAATTTATTGAAACAGCCTCTAGCAGGAAATGGTTAAAAAATGTTCGCATATTCGAAAACTTTCAATTCTATGTCGAAATTAAAATGCTTAAACTTCGAACCAATTGCAAGTTTTCTTGATGCTTTATTTCTGGGAATGCAAACTTGATCTTTCTTGGGTAGGCAGTCGATCTAATTTTGTTCTATCCAACATGAGGAAAAACATATCAAAATGTTTTTTTTTTAACAGTCAAAGTACACAACTCGTATATATTTCGCTTTTTTTTTCTTTAGCAAAGCAAACTTTTTAAAATTGTTCAATGTTTATAAAAAAAAAATGATAACTTTGAAATAGTTGTCTACGAATTTATTTATGAATCGCGTTGTTAATTATTTACCAATCGTTGGTAAGAATTAGGGGTCGAATTACCACATCAGTTAACGAGTGAGTACATTATCGAATAATCGAGTGACTACATTGGGATGATCACATACTAATGGTCACGTATCGAATGGTACATTAAAAATTGTACCAATCATACTAGTACAATTCTGCTACATTGATGTTTGATGGCCGACAAATGTCAAACGCATTGTCACCTGATCGGTCCATTTTAGTTGTGGACAGGAAAGCCCACAACCGACCACATTTTTCCACTTCGGCAGATCCTGGAAAAAACCCAAGAAGTCAAAATCGATCGATATATAGAGACGAACTATACAGAGCCATGGGTAGTTTTGGTATACCACCCAAACTGCCGAACAAGGGTCGACAACGACATCAGCGACACATTCGATACAAAAAAGGAAGGCAAGGTGATGCGCTGTCATTTGACTTCTTTAATTTGATTCTTGAGACGATTGCGCAAAACTTTCGAGCCAACAACGGAGGCACAATTTTTTTAGTACAGAAAAGGAAGGAGAAAAATGGATTTAGCAGTAAATGACTACGTATATTCTGTCAACACGAAAGGACACACAACATCTGCAAATTGGACAGAACGTCACCATTGAAAGATATAACTGTGAGGTAGTACGGGATTTGCCTGTATCGGCTCCCCTATTAACTCTCATAACAACATCTCGTCAGAAATTAAACGAAAATTACTCTTGCCAACCGCTGTTTCTTCGGGCAAAGAAGGAAATTCAGTAGTAAAGCCCCCACTCGAACTACTAAGGAGATCTTATATAAGTCCTGCTCGATTCGAGAGAAAAAATCTTCGAAAAATCTTCGGTCCCATTTGTGATAATGGGCTATGGAGACGAAGATTCAATCAAAAACTATACGAGCTGTACAGCGGCATGCCCATGGTCAAAAAAACTGCGCATTGGACGTTTAAGATGGCTAGTACATTAAGAACGAATGTACACCAATACTCCGGCTCGCAGAGTCTTCGATTCCCAACCAGACGTCGGACGCAGTAGAGGAAGACCTCGCATTAAGTGGCGCGCACAAGTAGAAACCGACCCCAACCAGCTTGGGGTGCGCAACTGGGGGCAGTTAGCTAAGGACCGGGCTAATTGGAGAGGCATGTTGGTTGAGGCCCAGGTTCATTCCGGTGTTTAGCGCCACTGTGAGGCCATTGAACGAAAACGTTTAGTAATCGTTTATCTTTACAAATTTAATTTGAATTTCTTGAAATATATTTCATAACTCAAACTTATTACAGTTGTATTAGAAATCTCATAGTGAGTGAGAGTGCATTCGTGTTTATCAGGGAGACACCGTATGAAAATATGTTCGATCACTGATGACAGAATAACAAAATTCGATACTATCTCGTATGCAATCATATCGAATCAACATTTTTTAGTCACGTATGATTCGATAACTGATGTGGTAGTTCAAACCCAGTATTTCAAATGCAGGCAACAGAACGGTCAACTTAGAGCTATTGCTTTTTTTTTTATAAAACGAGTAGTTTTGTTTGCAAAGCTAAGTTATAAGATAAAAAAATAGAAATACCTATTTTTCCCTACGGCTTTAAGCCTTAAAAAAATTGGTTTCAATACCAATCCAGTCACTGTAGGTACACCAAACAAATAATCAAATAAATTGACCTAATCTTTCCTTCAATCTCTAATTTTGCCACACAAAATGTTGCCATTTAAAATCGCAATTCAAATTTAATTTTAGAATGGCTGTTTCAGAAACAGTAGTGTACGTAATAATAAAAATGCCTCGGTACATACATGTAAAAGCAAACATACCTTTTCTGTGTCTAATACCAAAAATAAACAAACGGGCAATCGGTTTGGTGCCCAACCACAGCTCCGTGTTTATTATCATTTGAAAGAACATTCTTTGGCATTTATTTTTTGAAGATTATGTCTATCAAATGTTGGCCGTTGCTACGTCGCAGATGGTCCATCCGTTGAGTCCAATTTTCGATCACTCGTTCGAGCATTTCGACTGGTAACTGGCGAATGACAAGGCCTGAATCGAAGCGGGTTTGTCGGCATAAGTCCACTAATTGGACTTTACATATCCCCACAGGGGATAATGAATAATGAATGCTGGGTCTCAAAATGGGTGATGGTGTTGCGAATAGTACGCTCGGTAGGCCGATTATGTTGACCATAAGTTGAGCGAAGTGAACGAAACACATTCCTCACAGAACGTGAATTTTCATAAAAAAGTTGAACAATTTGTAAACGTTGTTCACGCGTAAGTCTTTCCATTATGGAATGCCAAACAATACTAAACGAAAATAACATGACAGCATGACACGACTCACACGTGAACTGTCAAAAAAGGCTATTGAAAAAAGTATCTCTACTTGGATCACCCGTTATTAACAGAACTATCACGATCTGAGAGATACAGATACGGCACTTCATGTGATGATAAATAACGACCGGAAGATAATATACGCCAAATATCTCCAAATGCCATTTTTTTCAGATACTCCACTTTGTGTTTCGAATGACGACATGTTGTCAAAAAGCGTCATTCTGGGTAAGAATTTCAAAAATATTGAAAGGGGACTCGTCAAATTTATTTTGATTTCATTATGCTTCCAGCAGATTTCTTTACGTTCAAAAACGCTGCGTACATAGCTATTCAACGACTAATCGGGCATGTCAATGTTGAACCCTAGATTCCAGTAGATGTAGAGCCGTAGCAAACCGTATATATTCGTTACTGAGTAACGGGTATTCGATTCGACTCTAGGTACCGAATCGTTACTGTCAACTAAGTTTCGTTATTTTCGCATGTTTCGTTACTCGCATCGAATGCGTTACTCGTATGTTTTGAATTCGTTACTCGGACGTACCTTGGTCTCTGAGTAGTGAGTAAATTAAACATTTTAATACGTAAATGATATGATTTGTATCGAACATATGAAAGTAACGAAAGCATTATTAGTGAAAGCGTATTTGGTGAAAAAGTAACGAATCCATGCCGAATCCATCCACTTCAAAATTCAAACTTTTATATTTTTTTTAAATAAAAATGGCCTTTTTTTTTTATTTATTCCGTAAAACTTTATATTTGAAAGATATTTAATGCATTTACTCTCTTCGAAATGAAGATATCGTGGCCAATGGGGTGTACTTGCACCCCATATATGTTTGTCTAATGTTTTTGTTGAATGATAAGTGAATGATTTTTTTTTAACTTTTGTTACAAGGTAAGTCATGTCAAAAATTAAATACAAAACGTTCATAAATTACAGAAGTACACACATAATCTAATATTTGCACAATATGTCTCAAAATAGAGCCAGATGCAGTGAGTACGAGAGTCCGTGGAAGGCAATTCACAGATTTTTTTTTTATAATTTACACGTACTCAAGGGGTTATGAATACCCTTTATATGTTACCATAGTACGAGCGTTAGAGAAGGGGAAGAAAGAGAGGATAGGAAAGATTTTGGATGTAGTGGAGACTTAAACTCCATGGGTGGTGTCCGAACTATCTTCGGGGAGTCACTTTTTCTTGTGTTCGTTAAATTTGAAGAAATTCAAGATGGTGTGCATACTTTTTTAGGTATTACACCGACCTTTTTATTTCTTTTAAATAAAAGTGAAATGGATTTTGGTTGGGATTGAACGCGCAACCTTCCACTCAAGAGACGAACACATTACCACTACACCGCGGCCACCCACAATGATGATATATTGAAAAAAAAGGATTCAAAATATACCTGTAAGACTTACCAAATCAAAACTTTTTACATATACACTTATGTTACCATATATGTCTCCTTTCAGAATGAAGAAAAAAATTGGAACTTTTGAGCTTGGATAGGTCTATTTTCTTGGATCTTTTGAAACACCATATGGTCACACCGCTTACTGAAGTTAATTATTTATTTTTTTAACTACTGAGGCTGTGAATGAAATGCCATTTTTTTTTAACTAAGTTAGTAAAACCATTAAATTCAAATAAAATAAATAAATTTAATAAGTTTTGCTGGTATTTCCAACCAAAAGTACTAGGGTGCTAAGGAACCCCATATGTGAGAACGTTATTTGAAAACCCTTTTTCATTCTATGAAAAAACTGTCAAACAGCAATTTGGCGTTAATTTATAAAGCGCTATAGTTTGTCATTTCTTTCTATAACTGGGGTTTCATGCGGTACATTCGTAGGGGGGTATATGTAAAGTAGAAATCAAAAAACCTATTTTTTTTTTCTTAAAACCAAGTTATTCCTAGTTAAAACGATCACATTTTACGCTGGTTAAAATAAAAAAAAAACAATTTCTCAGCTTTAAAAAACAAAAACATTGAACTCTGGAAAACAGGATTTTGGGATTCAATGGGATTTTAAGAAACTGACATTTTTAATAGAATAGATAGTATAAAACACGATTTAAGAAGAGGAAATTTGATAATATTTCTCTACGAGTTTATTGAAAAAAAATGGGGGATTAGAAAAAGCCATATTCCAGAGAAAATTGAAATGAAAATGAAATTTCTCACCAATGCAGGAACTATAAAACATACACCAAGTTCATAAATGTAAAAATGCTACATGCCTGCTAATTTCGCATTCATTATTGTAAAACTACTGCATTATCATCGCAGGAGCTTGGCAGTACATGTGTTCATGAAAGAAAATGTACAGCCAGCATGCTGTCAGTTGTGCATGTGTTTTTGTTTTGTTGCCGAGCTGCAGAGAAATGGCAGGAGAAAAGTTGTTATTTACATTTTTGCATTTTTTTTAATTTTCCACTCAGATATGTTGAAATAACTATTTATTTTGCATTTAAAACTTTTTACCTGTTATATAGGAAATCACAAGAGCAAAAAATCTCGTCGGACAATGATAAAAGATTGCTTGTATCCTTTCGGATTGCAATTAAAAACGAACTTATATTTGGGCGAAGGAAGAAGTCAGTGCTCTGGGGAAAACTTTTAACGAAGATAAAGACTATTTCGCCTTTATTTCCGTATAACTAGTGTGAAATTGTCCCCGAATTTCAAAATAGCAAAGAATTTAATATGAATAGAACTTGTATGCTATATAGTATAAAATGTAGGGCATCCACCTGCATATTAATCGAAAATGTACCCTTACGATTGTAGTAGCTCGTGGGTGCAATTTTGGTTGCTGTTATAGGAATTTGTGCTCCTGTCAATCTCAACATCCAAGAACGTTTGGAAACGGATTATTTCTTATAAAAATAAAATTAAATTTATGGCGCAACAGGCTCATTAGTACCCAGGGCCTAGCTTTTTTCTCACAACCATTCATATGTGCGTGTGTACTACTTTGCACGATGACGGGACCTCCTGTTTTATGCCGAATCCGAACGGCTTAGTGTAGATAAGCTATTCATGACAATTGATACTACTCGGATGATTTGTCAGATCATCACGAGAGGAGGGCCAGTGAAAAATCATTTAGGTGTTGCTACGGCTGGGAACTCGAACCCAGACCTTCTGCGCGTCAGTTCAACGCACCATCGCGCCACTGAGCCCGTCAGGATTATTTCTTATGCGCTTGCGAATTCGTCCCTTATATGACTTTGCTATGTCTGTGTTTTATATGCCTCTTTCTGAACTTGAAAAGTTATTTGGTTATTTCCATATATTTGAAAGTTGATCCTTTAACAATGTTAAACAAATTACTGATTTCCCTAAAGGAACAGTTGTTGGCAAGCTTCCAAGTGGTTAGCTATAGTGCTAGCCTCAAACCCGTTTTAAGAAGACCGAAATTACTTTTTTTTTCAAATTGGATATAGTTTTCTCTACACAACCTAATAGAATAAATTTTTAAACTTAAAAATTAAATATACAATTAACGGAAAGTGTAGGTACATAAAATGTTGACCTGGACTTACTAAAAAGATGTCGAAAAACATCATCGGGGAATTCATAAATAGTTTTGTAAAATGTCCTGTTTTTTGGAATGTGTCTGGCTATCACTCTCCACAACAAATATATCTTCCTTTTTTGGGTTTTTCCTTCCGCAAGTTTTTGTTTGGATGCTTTCCAAGTTTATGCCATCCACGAGATTTAAGATCAACATCATCATTTTTTTTTTAGACATGTTGAGCGATGGTGTATCAAAAACTTAGTCAAAATATTATTTATTCGAGTTGTCATTGAAAAATGGAATTTATTTATATGTATATGAAATTATGAACTCCTTTTTGTCAAAGCATGATGACCGCATTCATGCAGCTCCGTTTGCATTCATAAATGTGTTCAATGAATATTTGTTGCATGGTTTGGGCAACATTGTTTGCAATTATTAACTCACCCATAGTTTCTTCATTATTTTGTGTCATGGAAGTTAAATTTTTATCATTAAGGTTCTATTGATAGCTGTCATTGAAAAGCTTCATTGAAACAGAAAACATAATGAAATTTGAAGTCATATTTGAAAAATTGGTTATATCCAGGGCACAGATATTGTTGACCTTGTTTTATTGCCTTTTGTTTTTTAACAAAATTGCCTTTTTCTGCCTTTTTGGTCATATTTTTCAGTTAAGGCTCTGTTGGCATACATGAAATCCAATTTTGGATTTTTAGTCGACACGAAAGATCATATATTCAAAAGTTTGCAAAAAAAACTGGTGATTTAGGTATTGTGTTTTAATTTGAATTATTTTTCCTTGCATATCGTAATAATAGAAAGCAAGATTGAAGATATTTCAAATATTTTGAAGGGAATCTAAATATTATCAATTGCAAAAAAGCAAAAGGACCAGTTGCCTGAAGCAGTGACGAAAAATTTCCACGCCAAGGCCGTCTTTTCTGCATATGAAGGACTCAAGGCGAAATATGTAATAACTAAAAACTTCAAATTATCCCAACATACAATCTAAAAAATGAGTGTAAAATGACTACGAAAATGTATGTAATTTTTAGTGTAACATTAGGCAAGCTGTGTTTTTATACGATGAAAATAGGTAAACAAAATTCAAACACATAGTGTTAGATATTACACAGATTTTCTGCATATTATCACCGTTTGTGTCCCTTTCAACAAATTTTGCTCAAAATAATCTTATGTTGGTAAAATATTACACTCCTAAAATGTTTATAAATAAAAAAAATATTTATTTTCGTACCAACACCTTGTGTAAATTACTCATACAAGAAGGATTTGAAATGTCGATTAATTATGTTTAAAATCAATACGTGCGAAATAGTACTGCAATTATAGTAGGCAATTTGTTGCCTCGATTTTTGATCGTATAATTACACGATTTTTTTTTAGGACGTGACGACTCTTAACTGGGCTCAACTCGATTCTCCAACGAGAGCTCTCCTTTGGGACAATCCCAGGCGTTTGTTGCCAAACAATTTTAAAATGTGTAAATGGTTCTAGAGTGTTATTATAATGCCTAAATCCATGTTTTTTAATAAACGCCTTTATGCCTTTTTTATAGTTCAGTTTTGCCCTTTTGTAATTTCAACAAAATCCGTTCCCTGTTTATATCAATCATTGGAAAATTCTGTCATTAAAGTCATGGCAGTGGGCGATAAACCATACTTGAGATACAAATACCAATCACGGATTAGAACATACGAATAGTTGAACGCACATTATCAGAAAGAATGCATTTCATTTGGGTGCAATGACAGTTTTTGTTTTACCACCAAAATAGTTCAATTTATAAATAGCCTGATGTTTTTTAATGATAGCTGCCGAAAGTTTTTGCGAGAGTATTACAGAGGCAAATAAATTTACATCTTCACTCAAATTGTTTGTTGTCACCTATGCAGTCAGGGTTTCGAAAACTCCATAGTTGTATAACAACAACGATCAAAGTAGTAGATGACATCAGAGAGTCCATGCATGAAGACAAAGTTAAATTTTTTGGTTCTTCTCGATTTCTCGAAATCTTTTAACACAGTTAACCACAAAAATTTGTGTAACAAACTCTCGTATCTCTTTGATTTCTCGAATTCACCTGTAACCCTTATGTCATCTTATCTAAACCATCGGCAACAAGCAGTTTCAGTGAAAGACAATACATCAGATTTTCTTTGGAATACCAGAGGAGTCCCCCAAGGCTCGATTCTGGGACCAATTCTATTCTTGATGTGTGTTAACGAAATTCCCTCTGTAGCATTATCCTCGGTACATATGTATGCTGAGAACAAATTTTATAAAGCTGAACATCGGCTTTATAAAATTTGTTCTCTAGGTATGATTGCAGATGGTGCAAATGCAATCAATAACGACTTAGAGAGCATATCTACGTGGTCTGAGAGAAATGGACTCTTTTTAAACCGTCTTGGTCATAAGCAAGAAGGTGTTGGATCTTTCCTACTTTCCTGACATCAACTTAAAAGGTTCATAAATTAATTATGTTGATAAAGCAAAAAAAATTAGGAATAGTGTTCATTAGGACACTTACATGGAATGACCACATCAATTCGAGTATTGGTAAAGTTTATGGTGTTTTACAAAAGCTTTGGATGTCACATAACTATACTCCATAAAAAACACGTATGTTGCTAGCAAAAACGCTCATCCTACCCATTATTTCTTATGGCTGTGAAATAATTAGAAATTGCGATGGAAGCATCAAAGAGGAAGCATAATGCACTTTTAATAATACCGCGCGTTATGTGTTTAATCTAAGACGTTTGATAGAATCTCAAACTATTCAAAGTTAATTTTATGTCATTTGATCACCTCCTCCTCCTTGCCCATAGGCCGCTCGTTTTACTATCCCATGTGAGTGAAACTCGTCCACCTAGTTATCTGTTTAATAAGTTACGCTTTGCATCCTCTAACAGATCTCATCAACTCATTTATCCACGTTTTAAATGCTTAAAATCAGAGCGACAGTTCTTTATTAGCTATATTCGCCTATGGAATTCATTACCAGGGCATATTCGAACGTACGGCGGAACTGGGCGATTCAGGATCGAACTTAAGAGTTATTACTTAAACTCTAACTTAAACTAAAACTAGCTGAACGATCACTTGAATTTGATCGTCAACCTTAGGATCTCGACGATGTCCTTTGTAGAGAGCCAACTTAATAACAACACTTGTTAGGGTTATGGATTGAACTCTCTACATGAAAACACATAATCTTGTTGCGCGAGAGTGGAATGTTTTCCAAAAATAATCATTCTCGAATCACAGGTTATAACTGGCAGACTTTATTCACTGATGTAAGAAAGAACAATCGAAAACTCAAGAAACACAACCTTAAGGGTGTCCCATAATTCACTTGAAATTTGAATTTTGCGCCATTCAATAGCGCTGTGTTGCCAACGATAACGATTTGACAGCTGACAGTTTGGGGTAAGTAAAAATGGAGCGTTATAAGAAAGAACAACACATTTCCATTGCTGAGCAACATTTTAAAAACGAAGGTTTGTCAGCAGTCTGTAATTTTCGTACAATATATTTCGTTATAGTGTGCTGTTACAATTCGCTTAAAAATAAAAATCAAAGAAGTTCGCGATAGTATTGCTGACAGTCCAGGAACATCAATTCGGCACCGTAGTCAGAATTGGGCGATTCGAGAAGCTCTATATAGCAAATTGATGCTTACAAAGAGAATTCGTTGAATGCATTTCGGAACAACGACAAATAGATGCTGATTTTTCGTACAAAATCAATACTTTTATCTTTAATCGACAAAATTGTCGGATTTGGGCTTCAGAAAACCTATGAGTAATTGCTGAGAACAAATGCACCAAACAACTATTTGGTGCGGATTTTGGGCTGTATACATTATCGGACCAATCTTCTGTGTTATCGTGACATGATTACCCAGTTTTTAGTGCCTAAATTACAAGATACGGATGTGACATGTGGTTTCAACAAGACGGTATACTGCAAGGCATCAATCATTTGACCATCCACGTCTTGCGATTTAACGCTATTTGACTTTTTGATTTGGGATTTTTTGAAGTCAAGGGTCTATGCGGACAAACCGACGTACACCGACGTCTTGAAAGTGGAAATTGGGCGGTGTTTTAATAAATTCTAGCCACATTTAATGCCTAAAATACAAGATATGGATGTGACATGTAGTTTCAACAGGACGGTACTGAATGACATCAGTCATATGATGAGCTTCATCGGCTGAGGTACAGGGTTACTAATGAAACAATTTAAGTCGCCAACGACAAAAATTTTAAGTCGGGCAATTTTTTTTTCTAATTTTATGAATTTAAATTTGTTCAACCATGAATAAAGGCTGCGTAAATACTTATGTACTGTATAATATAACCGTTCAGAGGTGTTTTAGCGAATTCGAATGAATAATGGTGAAAATGTATTTAACCATATTTTGTAAATATTTTGTTCAGATAATATGAATTTCCTGATGGTTTGACAGAAAACGTCGCAACCGGATATAACAGAAAGCGAATTTATCACTTTTTTTCTTGGTTCTACAGCGTTTTCATAATTTTGGTTGCAATGGAAACAACGAGTTTTGTCAACTGTGGATGCTTCTATGTCTGATGAATGTACAGGGTGGGCCATTTAGTGGTTTTTAAAACATTGGTTATTGTGACACTGACAGCTGTTTGCCGCTGGAAATCTTGTCAGCAAGTCAGTATCAGATCATACCAATGAACAATACATTAACAAGGTTTTAAAATATTGAAAACTTTTTTCCAAAGTGAGTGCTGTGTAGCCCAACCAGTTCGTTATTTGAAAAGAGGTTTTGGCCGAATTGAAGATCCCACCGCGCCGGCTGTACGAAAGTTTGTGCAAAAAGTTCGATCCCCATCTTCTGTACCCGTGAGACTCAATTCACGAAAACAAACTTGCCATCGATCTCAATGGCTTCACATTTCACACAGTAGCCTGTGTGAAATGTGTGTGAAGCCACATATATCTCGGCTTATTCGCTTACAAGGTCCAATTGAAGGTGCATGATCATCCGCTCCCGTCGCAGTGCGTTATTCCCCAGAGCAGTTGCATTGGACAACGATTTTGAGCGGTTTCATCTCGGCGGATATCTTAAAAAACAAAATTTTCCTCATCTGGGGCTAGGAAAAGACGCACGTTGTTGTCGAGAAGCCGATCCATCAACAGAGAGTGACACGTCGGTGCGAATCGTGGAGTGGTGGCATCATTGGACCAATTTTCTTCGAAAAGGAGGCTGGGAAAACCGTTTTGGTCAACAGTGGGCGTTATAGAGCGATGTTACCCGTCTTTTTTTACTGAAATTGAAGACATGAATTTGGAAGACCTCTTATTCTTGCAGGATGGCGCGCCATGCCACAATCGATCTTTTCCGTACCAAATTCACAAATCGTGTCAATTGGCGCTGTCAATTGGCCGTTTCGGAGCTGCGATTTGAACCATTGGATTGTTTTTTACCGTGAATCATTTCCGGATTGTTGGCATAACATCGGCCCTTCATTCATCCAAGGCCAATATCATCCAAGCAATTCGTGAGCTACAGCCCGAAATCATCAACAAGGTCTTGAAAAATTGGAGTGACAGAATGCGTTAATGCGAAGCCAGCAGAGGCAGCCGCTTGGACGTTGTATGGGAATGTTTGCACTAACTAATAAAGCCATAAAGAAACCCTTCACTATATTGAATTTTAATATCGTATGCTATATTATTCGTTGTATGAGATGCGTTCTCTATGTAGTTCTATACTCTTTGATATAACCCACCATGGCATTGCCGGACCAATTGGCAAGGCAAACGTTTGGAAGGTTGTCTACTACCGAGTACTTAGAAGTGTTTGAAAAAATAGGATAGGATTAGAAAGGATAGAACGATCCTGGTTGCTGTGTTGATTAGTTTGTATCAACGGTTGCGAACGTTTGAAGTTTATTAAACCGACAGTAATCTCAAAAATAGCGGGCGACAAATTGACGAATTGCGAATAGTAAAGAGAGCAGGGATTCCCCTATGAGTTTTGGTAACAAACTGTGTCTTTCATTAAGGCGAATAGCTATTTATACAAAAAAAAAAGCCCTAACAAGACGCTATCATTGGATAGAACATGATGATGACGATGATGGTTTTGACATTCGGGTGTATCTGTGCCAAAAAAAGCAATACTGGACCCGAAGAAAGAGACCCTCAGTTGAAACCCGATTACGAACGGCAAGTTTGAAATGCTTCTCATTACAATTTAGTACTTTCGGAAGCTTGTCAGACTTCCGTAAGCCATAGAGAGGTACAATTAAAACGTATGTGTAATTTTTTTAGGGATTTTGACTGAGAAAAAGGCCAATGTACCTACATCTATGAGCTCTTATACATAACTTATGAGCGACTTTCGAAGTACGAAGGTTGAACCACCTACTTCAACACCGAGTTGGACGAAAGATTATCCTTAGCAGTGCTGTCAACCAATGGTACTGTACACGATGATACAACTAACAATGGCGTTTGGCTAATTCACCTTGTTGGATAATGGATAATTGGCGAGACCTCCTGAAAAAGCTGTCATTGACGGATGTATAAAGAAAGGAAGACTGCTCAGAATTGGTCATCAAGAAAAAAGAGAAAAAGAAAAGCGCGCAATGTAAGATATATCAAGATACCACGCAAGGAATTTCTTTTCCAAAGAAGAATCCCGTTGAGATGAACAAGGAAATAAAAAAATTACTTGATTGGTATTGAAAATATGAAAGTATGAACCACTTCTGGAGTATGTTGTACGGGATTTTTTTGTCTTCTCAGGTGAGGTGAACCTATAACGCTCCAGTAACGCCCTGAGATGATGCTTGCAGATGTTAATAGCATCTGCTCTTGATGGAAGTACGTCTTTTGGAAGTTCTTTCAATGCGAAGTAATCTCCAGCTGCCAGGGAAAAGGTCTATTTTGGTGGCAACCACGAGTGTCTTAGTAAAGTGAGAATCGTAATATCATCGCAAAGCTTAACACGGCTACTGGTTTATGTAACGTTTCGGGAGGAGACTTTACTTTTTGTGTCGGAAAATAATAAGCTTCCCCGACGTAGCCTACAAGACCCGGACGAAATAAATGACCAACTGATATGACTAAGGTTGACTTTAATAGAGCTGTATCTGATTTCGGTATACTACCCCGTCGGAGCAGGTGGACTATGTACATCGAGGTCCACATTGTATTCGAGGTCCACAACGAATTCAATGAATCTTTCTATACCAACAAAGTATTGTGCCAAGATGACTCACTGCCATGTGATTTCTTTAGCGTTGTTCTTGGTAGGTTTGTTCAAAACTTCTGACTCAAAAAAAAAAGGGCACAATCTTTCATAAATCGACGTTATGGGAATCATTGACCGAAATCGATGCAATGTCCGTGTTTGCCGTTCAAGCGAATTTAGTTGACTTTGGTCAATATCGTCGGTGAATGCTGAGATTTGCACAGATTTATGGAAGATTTGGGCGATTCGAGAAGCTCTATATAGCAAATTCTCGCGAAGGACTTAAAACTTGATTCTTACAAAGAGAATTCGTTGAATGCATTTCGGAACAACGACAAATAGATTCTGATTTTTCGTACAAAATCATCACTTTTATCTTTAATCGACAAAATTGGGCTTCCGAAAACCTATGAGCAATTGCTGAGAACAAACAATTGTTTGGTGCGGGTTTTGGGCTGCGGATTTTGGGCTGTATACATTATCGAAACAATCTTCTGTGTTATCTTGACATGATTACCCAGTTTTTAGTGCCTAAATTACAAGATATGGATGTGACATGTGGTTTCAACAAGACGGTATACTGCAAGGCATCAATCATTTGACCATCCACATCTTGCGATTTAACGCTATTTGACTTTTTGATTTGGGATTTTTTGAAGTCAAGGGTCTATGCGGACAAACCGACGTACACCGACGTCTTGAAAGTGGAAATTGGGCGGTGTTTTAATAAATTCTAGCCACATTTAATGCCTAAAATACAAGATATGGATGTGACATGTAGTTTCAACAGGACGGTACTGAATGACATCAGTCATATGATGAGCTTCATCGGCTGAGGTACAGGGTTACTAATGAAACAATTTAAGTCGCCAACGACAAAAATTTTAAGTCGGGCAATTTTTTTTTCTAATTTTATGAATTTAAATTTGTTCAACCATGAATAAAGGCTGCGTAAATACTTATGTACTGTATAATATAACCGTTCAGAGGTGTTTTAGCGAATTCGAATGAATAATGGTGAAAATGTATTTAACCATATTTTGTAAATATTTTGTTCAGATAATATGAATTTCCTGATGGTTTGACAGAAAACGTCGCAACCGGATATAACAGAAAGCGAATTTATCACTTTTTTTCTTGGTTCTACAGCGTTTTCATAATTTTGGTTGCAATGGAAACAACGAGTTTTGTCAACTGTGGATGCTTCTATGTCTGATGAATGTACAGGGTGGGCCATTTAGTGGTTTTTAAAACATTGGTTATTGTGACACTGACAGCTGTTTGCCGCTGGAAATCTTGTCAGCAAGTCAGTATCAGATCATACCAATGAACAATGCATTAACAAGGTTTTAAAATATTGAAAACTTTTTTCCAAAGTGAGTGCTGTGTAGCCCAACCAGTGCGTTATTTGAAAAGAAGTTTTGGCCGAATTGAAGATCCCACCGCGCCGGCTGTACGAAAGTTTGTGCAAAAAGTTCGATCCCCATCTTCTGTACTCGTGAGACTCAATTCACGAAAACAAACTTGCCATCGATCTCAATGGCTTCACATTTCACACAGTAGCCTGAGGAGTATTCTGCACAATGATCTCGGCTTATTCGCTTACAAGGTACAATTGAAGGTGCATGATCATCCGCTCCCGTCGCAGTGCGTTATTGCCCAGAGCAGTTGCATTGGACAACGATTTTGAGCGGTTTCATCTCGGCGGATGTCTTAAAAAACAAAATTTTCCGCATCTGGGGCTGGGAAAAGACGCACGTTGTTGTCGAGAAGCCGATCCATCAACAGAGAGTGACACGTCGGTGCGAATCGTGGAGTGGTGGCATCATTGGACCAATTTTCTTCGAAAAGGCGGCTGGGAAAACCGTTTTGGTCAACAGTGGGCGTTATAGATCGATGTTACCCGTCTTTTTTTTTTACTGAAATTGAAGACATGAATTTTGACGACCTCTAGTTCTTGCAGAATGGCGCGCCATGCCACAATCGATCTTTTGCGTACCAAATTCACAAATTGTGTTATCAGCCGTCTTGGCG
The DNA here is from genome assembly GCA_949824845.1 of Rhingia rostrata. Lineage (NCBI taxonomy): Eukaryota > Metazoa > Arthropoda > Insecta > Diptera > Syrphidae > Rhingia > Rhingia rostrata. The sequence continues at coordinate 45,914,462 of OX463756.1, forward strand.
CTGTCAATTAGCCGTTTCGGAGCTGCGATTTGAACCATTGGATTTTTTTTTACCAATGAAGGGCCGATGTTATGCCAACAATCCGGAAATGACTCAAGCACTTAAGGTCAATATCATCCAAGCAATCCGTGAGCTACAGCCCGAAATCATCAACAAGGTCTTGGAAAATTGGAGTGACAGAATGCGTTACTGCGAAGCCAGCAGAGGCAGCCACTTGGTCGCTGTATGGGAACGTTTGCAATAACTAATAAAGCCATAAAGAAACCCTTCACTATATTGAATTTTAATATCGTATGCGTCGGCAAGGTTGTAGCTTGATGCTGGGGTAGCAATGTGAACATTGGGGTATCAATATCAGTACTCCACACAGAAAATATTCGTTGTATGAGATGTGTTCTCTATGTAGTTCTATACTCTTTGATATAACCCACCATGGCATTGCCGGACCAATTGGCAAGGCAAACGTTTGGAAGGTTGTCTACTACCGAGTACTTAGAAGTGTTTGCAAGGATAGGATATGATTAGAAAGGATAGAACGATCCTGGTTGCTGCGTTGATTAGTTTGTATCAACGGTTGCGAACGTTCGAAGTTTATTAAACCGACAGTAATCTCAAAAATAGCGGGCGAAAAATTGACGAATTGCGAATAGTAAAGAGAGCAGGGATTCCCCTATGAGTTTTGGTAACAAACTGTGTCTTTCATTAAGGCGAATAGCTATTTATACAAAAAAAAAAGCCCGAACAAGACGCTATCATTGGATAGAACATGATGATGACGATGATGGTTTTGACATTCGGGTGTATCTGTGCCAAAAAAAGCAATACTGGACCCGAAGAAAGAGACCCTCAGTTGAAACCCGATTACGAACGGCAAGTTTGAAATGCTTCTCATTACAATTTAGTACTTTCGGAAGCTTGTCAGACTTCCGTAAGCCATAGAGAGGTACAATTAAAACGTATGTGTAATTTTTTTTAGGGATTTTGACAGAGAAAAAGGCCAATGAACCTACGTCTATGAGCTCTTATACAAAACTTATGAGCGACTTTCGAAGTACGAAGGTTGAACCACCTACTTCAACACCGAGTTGGACGAAAGATCATCCTTAGCAGTGCTGTCAAGCAATGTCACTGTACACGATGATACAACTAACAATGGCGTTTGGCTTATTCACCTTGTTGGATAATGGATAATTGGCGAGACCTGCTGAAAAAGCTGTCATTGACGGATGTATAAAGAAAGGAAGACTCCTCAGAATTGATCATCAAGAAAAAAGAAAACAAGAAAAGCGCACAATGTAAGATATATCAAGATACCACGCAAGGGATTTCTTTTCCAAAGAAGAATCCCGTTGAGATGAACAAGGAAAAAAAAGGTACTTGATTGGTATTGAAAATATGAAAGTATGAACCACTTCTGGACTATGTTGTACGGGAATTGTTTGTCTTCTCAGGTGAGGTGAACCTATAACGCTCCAGTAACGCCCTGAGATGATGCTTGCAGATGTTTATTGCATCTGCTCTTGATGGAAGTACGTCTTTTGGAAGTTCTTTCAATGCAAAGTAATCTCCAGCTGCCAGGGAGAAAGGTCTATTTTGGTGGCAACCACGAGTGTCTTAGTAAAGTGAGAATCGTAATATCATCGCAAAGCTTTACACGGCTACTGGTTTATATAACGTTTCGGGAGAAGACTTTTTGTGTCGGAAAATAATGAGTTTCCCCTACGTAGCCTACAAGACCCGGACGAAATAAATGACCAACTGATATGACTAAGGTTGACTTTAATAGAGCTGTATCTGATTTCGGTATACTACCCCGTCTGAGCAGGTGGACTATGGAAAAATCCTCTATTGCACATCGAGGCACATCAACGAATTCAATGAATCTTTCTATACCAACAAAGTATTGTGACAAGGTGACTCACTGCCATGTGATTTCTTTAGCGTTGTTCTTGGTAGGTTTGTTCAAAACTTCTGACTCAAAAAAAAAGGGCACAATCTTCCATAAATCGACGATATGGGAATCATTGAACGAAATCGATGCAATGTCCGTGTTTGCCGTTCAAGGGAATTTTGTTGACTTTGGTCAATATCGTCGGTGAAAGCTGAGATTTGCACTGATTTATGGAAGATTTGGCAGCAGGTGTTGAGTAGGAAGTGCGATAAGCAATAAACGACGACAAGACCAAGTATATTGATCCATTATAAAATAACGCTCAATAATTTGGATTAGCATGGGACTTTTTCTACCTTATGTCCGCTATTCATTCTGACAATTACACCTCAGCAGTAATCGAAGAAAGAACTACTCTTACCGAACCGGCGTTCTTCGGTCAAAAAATGCAATTAACATACGACTAACCCAGTCCTGTTCTACCACCGCTAAATCATGGATCGTATCCTTGCTCCTTTTTAGCACATGGCTCTTCAAAAAGTTTTGTTTGCGTTGAACGGCTCTGGGTATGAAGATTCTACTCCACAAACTATTCATCAACGTATATCTGGGGAAAAGATGCATTGAAGGTAAAAATAGCTAGGACATGTGCAGTGAATAGAAACCACTGCCCTGAACCGTATAGTCTTAAATTCCCAGTTAGATGGTAGACGCGGTAAGAAAAGACCTCGCTTTAAATAATTTTTTCAAGGATAATCCGATTTCAATCATCCCCTTGGGAGGGGATGGCGGACACTCGATGAAGTACTGAGTTAACTGGAGAAGTCCATGATTTCAAGCCTAATTTCATCCCGGAAAAAAGAATCCTTTGAATAATTAAGGCAAAACTATATGGGTATACAGCTGATGAATATTATAGGCCGTAATTTAGTAGATGCTCCAGACGGTCGATTTAACCTCGGCTAAGTTGCACGTGAAAATAGAAACAGACTACAAACGACTTCAAGTGGATATGCATCTGGAGGTTTAGGTTGCTGGTTGATAAATAGGTTGAACCCGGACGAAAGTTTCACTCACATAAATAAGTGAAAGTTTAGGACTATGGGTGACAAAAAAAATCTATCAGCAGTTTAGTATACAACAACTCAACGCCTTTGATTGCTAATCCTATGGTCGATGCAGTGAAGGTAGTCCTCGCCATAAATGGTACGAACAAATTCTCGAGTATGGCTGACAAAAGAAGTAGCACTAGGTAGCTATACTTTCGACAAAACTTCCAATTTCTTCAATTTGTAAAAAAAAAGTCACTCCGTGCGATGAGGGGCACTTATGCCGCAGGGAAAAAGAAAAGGTGCAACTGAGGTGATAATCAAATCCTTTAAAGCACTCTGTTGGCTAGCTAGAAGCTAAATAGCTCTCAGCTAACTTTAATGTAAATAAACTGCTTCACATAGCTCAATCCTAAAAGTTAGATTATCATCTGCTAAGAGGACATAGGTAGTCCCATCTATAGTCCCATCTATACATATCTGCAAGTCAATGGGATACCACAACTCTAGGAACCAACTACTGGGTATTAGTTACAAATGACCCTACCGTTGGATACAAAAGACTCATGACCGTTTGACTGACAGATTCATTATTTACGTTAGGAAACCGATATCTACTTTCTTGTAATTTATATTCTGTTTGACTAAAACCAGCGATTGATGTTGCCTGGCTAACCTTTCATACCTAACGTCGGCTTAAAGTACCCCCGCGAATAGTTAATTAAACAAACAATCAATCAAAATCACCTCACCAGACCCACACTGAATATTATTTGCAACTCGATTAGTCTTTCTCGCCTAACAACTATCTACACCTACACACACTGGGTCTTACACAATTAAAAAAAAAATTGTTTTCTTATTCTAGCTGAGAAAAAAAAAATTGCAATCTATTTACAAAGAAATTACCCTCCTCCGCCTTCGCACTACACAGTCCGCAGACCGGCATTTATTCGATGATTCACCTCGGCCACATGGTGCGGCATTCCGATACTCCCTGGATAGTATGTTGCCGGATTGAATCCACCCAACGGAGCAGCCATCATCAGCAACGGATGCACCGGCAGATCATAGCCCAGGTTGACGGGTGTCGGCGTGGGATAATGCAGGAATGGTAGATTGGCAGCCGCAATTGTGTGCAACGGTGGCAGTGGCACGTGTCGCTGGGAGAACCGCTCATCATCTTCCGGCCGGTCATCGACTGTGATGCTATCATTCGATGTCACCGACTCCTTGTCGGGTGTGATCAAGCTCTCAATTGTAAACGCACGTTTCGGTCGATCGTGCGTCAACGTCGTTTGCATCACTGTCGGTGAGTGCGGTCGCACTGGTGAATCGCTCACCATCGGTGGTAATCGTTGCATGTAAATCGCTGGATCCGCAGCCATCGGTGGTGGACACATTTGTACGTGTCCGGGACCGCCGTTATTGGTTGTGAAGAAAAATCTATTTAGATTCGCCAGTGCTGCCAGCTCTTCGTTGAGGAGATCTTTGTCGTTTTTATGGAGTTTAAAGCGTTTGCGTCGCCGCAGAAGGCTACCATTTTCGAACATATCGAAGGCCTGCGGGTGTAGCGCCCAGTAGGCGCCCTTACCCGGGCGATCCGGGCGTCGAGGAACTTTTATAAAGCAGTCGTTGAAGCTGAGATTGTGACGGAGCGAGTTTTGCCATCGTTGGGTGTTCTTTCGGTAATAGGGGAATCGATCTGTTATGAACTTGTAAATATCACTTAGCGGGAGCATTTTTTCCGGCGAACTCCAAATCGCCATAGCGGTCAGCGAGATGTACGAGTAGGGCGGTTTTTGATCTCCGTACGATTCGCGCGATGGACGCGGCATAGTTTATTTTCTCGATTTTTTTAAGGATTTTCAATTTATTTAGAAACACTGTCACTGTTTAAATTTTGATTATTTGTTGGACATTTCGATTTGACACTTGATGACGAAAAGGGAAACAAACAAAGTAATTGCGCGCCGTTGTCAAAAGACTGGTTTTCCAAGTGCGACCGTGTAAACAACTAACCACCGAACGGGCACAGGACACCAGAAGGTGCTGCTCCACTCATCATCATCATCATCAACATCACCACCATAATTGTTGTTGTTGCTGTCATCGTGGTTGTGGTCGTCTATTTTCATCGAGAGTCAACATTCAGCAGTACATACAAACAAACGAAAACAAATCACACAACGAAAACAAATTAAGCCCCGAAAGCTACACACGGCTGTAACGCGCTTTCGTATCTACTGGACGGTGCTACAAGCTCTCGCGCGCACAAGAGGTGTTGAAATATAAAATTACGGATCGTTGTCGATTTACGGATGATTTTCGTATCTTGTTATGGAGTGTACTTAAGAGCGGTCACCTAATGATGGTATGGGTGATCCAATGCGCGCTCTTTCACTCTCCTGTGGAACCAATGCGATCGCCCCACACTGGGTTCAAAATATGGTTCGCGATTTTTTTTTTTTTGTTGAATCTACCGTCGGCGACGACGATTTGTGATGCCGCTGTGTGCAAACTATAAGCGCTCGCTAAGCAAACTGTGTATACATGTGAGAGATGAACAACACAAACATCAACCTCCCCCTGGAAGAGCGGTCCGAAAATCAAATAAAAAACGAAATCACGGTATAAGCCCGCCGTTGTGTGGGTAAACACAACACAACACCAAAAGTCACTTTGTTTGCACACACGCGACTGATTGGCTTTGTGCGGTGAACGTCGTCGCCGTGCACACGAAGGAGTGGCACGCGGTAAGCAAATTGGGATTCGGGTATACGCTGTAGACTGCGCGCCTTGTTAGGGCCTTGTTAGCAATCAATTTGGTGTATCAGTGGCTTTGGATAACAGCAACGCCCATCGCACCAACACACGTGCATAAGAACTCGAAACAAAATGTCTATAGCACTCCATCTTTCCGTGTTGTAAACTCATCCCTCGTCGGATGGGAGTTTCCAATTCAACATTATCCGGTGTTCCTCGTATCCTATTGGTTGGTAGAGAACAATAAAAATGGCACCCTATGCATGCACATGTGTTGAGGCAGTTTCAGAGTGTACTCAACACTTGTTTGAAATGTTGTTTCTAAATATTTGTCGAAAACTTAATAACAAGCTTAAGGAGTTTTCTTTTGTCCACTTGGAAAATATTTTTTTTTTACGCAAATAGAGAAAATCACTTAAACCCCCCTACCAACCAAAGCAACATTTAATGCCATATTGTGTGCATTTGTATCTATGTGTTGTATCTATGGAGGGGTGTGCAATGTGCATCGTGCATCGTATATTTGAAAAATAAAAGAAAACGCGTTTACTTGGTGAAATTGAAATTGAAAAAAACTGTTATAACAAATAAATTCCATTTTGTTTAAAAAAAGGAAACAAAAAATGGCTTTTCCTGTGGCGTGCGTGATTGTTATTCCCTTTTTTTTTGCGTGTGAGTGTGATTTGTTTGGTGGATGATAATGCAATTTTGTTTCTTCTTGGCTTAAATTGATTGTTTAAACGCAACAAGGCAAGCGCATTCAATTAATAATAAATGCGATGGCTGGAAGCGGAGGAGGAGGTGGAGGTCTAGGTGCAATTTGAGGATAATTGTGAGGTATTTTGATTTGATTGCGGGCAATTTAACAACCATTTGAGTGGTTAATATTGGTTACATTAATAATGGAGCTTTTCTTTCTGCTGTGGTTATTTAAATTAAATAGCAACAATAGGTTTATAATTTTGTGGCGATTTTGCGGATTGAATTGAAATTTAATTTCAATTGGGAGTGGATTGGCTTGGGTTTGAGGGGTTTAATATGTTTCGGTTGAACTTACGGCAATCAGGAATAGTACAGTATTTTACGGATATAAGAAACACACATATAAGAAAAACTCGCTTAAAAGAAACGCAAACCGAAACACCATGTCTTTTTCTTACATTTATCTTTGATATCAAACTTTAAAAGAAACGCGCATAAAAGAAAAACACGGTTATAAGAAACTGATTTGTATGCACATATATAAATATTTAGGAGAAAATATTATGTATATAAGAAAATCATTTTAGCAGCTTGCAAAAATAAATATGTTTCCACCCTTAATGACAGCTTCCAACTTTCCAATAAAATGACAGCAACAGGTTGGAAAGAGCGCGAATATATTTGCAACGTGACATTTGCATTTGGCATATTTCTTGTTTATTTTGTGTCTGTTGCTCTACGACGTAAACTTCTTTTGTTTTCTTTTTAATTTAAAATGCTCAGAAAAAGAAACACTGTTTCCTTAAAAATTAAAATTAAGATTTTGGAAGAAATACAATCGGGAAAAGCCAGAAAAGAAGTTGCAAATAAATTTCAGATTTCTGAAAGCACACTGTGTAAAATAATTAAGAACGCCAATGAAATTGAAAAACAAAAATTTACCTGTAAAAATTTAGACAAAAAAAGGGACAGAAAACCAAAACATGAACTTTTAAATAAAACAATGACCAAATGGTTTGAACAGATGTCAGAGAAAAATGCTAAACTTACAGCACCTATATTGCTCGAGAAGGCTCAACAATTTGCCAACGAATTGGATATCCCTGATTTAGAGGCTAATCAGGGCTGGCTTCACCGATGGAAGAAAACCGAAAACATTCGTTTTAAAAAGCTGCACGGTGAATCTTGTTCTGCTAATGAGGAAGCCGCACACAATTTTAAAGAGTTCGTCATTCCCAATCTCTTAAAAAAATATGCACTTGAAGATGTATTCAATGCTGACGAGACCGGCTTGCTATATAAAGCATTGCCCAATGGAACATATATTTCAGGAAATCAAACAGTAAGCGGCCAAAAAATTCCAAAGGAGAGAATAACATTACTTCGGATTTGCAACGCAACTGGGTCCGACAAATTTATTTTTTCTATTGGCAAATTCAAACAACCTCGTTGTTTCCGAGGAAAACAAATTCCAGTTCCCTATAAATGGAATAAAAATGCTTGGATGACAAGCACCCTTTGGACCGAAATCATTAAAGAGATGGATGATAAAATGTCAATGAAAAAAAATAAAATCTTGCTTCTGGTGGATAATGCGTCCTGCCATAAGCTTAGTTATACACCTGTCAATATTGAAATTGTTTTCCTTCCAGCCAACACTACAAGTCTCATACAGCCGCTTGACCAGGGTAAAGTAGAATTTTAATATTTAGTTACGTCATTGAAGTCAGTGTTAGTTTTGTGCTTTTGGTATCATTCAATCATTCCAAGCTCATTACAGAAAGAATTTGGTGAGGAAACAAGTTCTTGCAATTGAAGCCAACTGCATCGAAACGTTTTTAAAAGAAATGACGGCGCTCAAAGCTTTGCACATTATAAAAAGATCTTGGTGGCTAGTTACACCTCAAACAATCAAAAACTGTTTCAGGAAAGCCGGCTTTTTCAAAACTGAATCGGATGCTGAAACTATCTGTTTCGACGAACAGAATTCAAGCGAATTTGACGACAATGTCCGTTACTACCTTGAATGTTTTGAAAATGATCATTGTTTCGGGGAAATAAACGAAGAACAGCTTGTAAATGAAATGCAAATGATGGAGTATGGAGACGACGAACCAGAAAGAATTGAACGTGAAGACGTGCCAGAATTATTACGCCACCCAACAAGGACCGAAGCTATCGGAGCGTTCTTCGTATTGAAGCGGTTTTTTGATGACGATGAAGAACAACATTTGGATTACATTGAAGAACTTCTTTTTAAAAACGTTGATAATAAGTTGATTCAAAACAAAATTGAAGATTATTTTTTAAAGACTATTAACTGAGATATAAATTGTTCCTTTTAAAATTGGTCCTATATACTATCCGAATTTAATTGGGTAGGTAAACAATATTTTCCTCATTTATGTGTTCAAGAAAAGACTTTCCTATTTTTATTTATTTTACTTTTGTTATTGAACTTTTTTATTCAAGTTGTTTACGTTTCAAAATAAATGGAGTATTATTTATTTATATTTATATGTAATATACATATGTGTAGCTACATGCCATGAATGATTTCAAATTGCTTTTTTATATACATTTCGCGTTCAAAAACTTTTTTCTCTTTTAACAAATATTTTTTCGTATAGCCTTTATTCTTATGCATGTAAGAAATTTGATTTCTTATATCCGTTGTTTGCATATAAGAAAAACTTGGATGTAGGAAAGAATTTTTTGGAATTTTCAGAGTTTCTTATATCCGTGGTGCACTGTAATAGAATTTGAATTTAAAGCCATGATGTTGTGTAAATTATGTCTGTTTAATAATTTAATCATGTTTCATCAAGTATTTTATTGCAGATAATCTTTTTAAATGATGATCGCTTTTAGATTTCTGTGGAAACATTAATTTATATATTTAGCAACATTTATGAAGAAAAAATAGGACAGACTTGAATAGGAAAATAGAAACATTTGACGTAATAGAAAAGGCATAAATAAATAAATAAATAGGAAGGTAAATTAAAAATAAAAGATAACATAATATAAATACAAAATTTTGGGAAACTTTCGTTGCAATTCTGTCATAAGAGGCCGGGATATGTGAGGAGTTGCGCCATCTTACTGAAACCAGACAAAGTTGAAAGAAGTAGGGCCCGACAATGCAGCAGTTATGCAGTCCCATGATATATCTGTGGGTTGGAAGCACTCCACATTCGACAATTTCGTTTGTTTATGTTGCCGTTTAAATCGAAATGGGTCTCGTCACACATAAAAAGACAGTTCTACATGTTTCCGTTCTCTTCCACCCTTTGAAGTATCTTCTGGCAAAATTCCAAGCGAATCGGCAAGCCTGCTGCGTTCAGTTTGCTAGACATTTGAACTTTATAAGGGAATAAGTCCAAATCATTGTGCATAATTGACTACAATAACTGTCTGCTTATACCTATTTGAGCAGATAAACTTCTTGTCGAAACACTTGGATTATTTTGTATGGCAGCGATTTGTTCTTCCGCCCGAACTGAAGGGTTTCCATGGTAAAATTGTTAACAAGTCTCATAATGGTCCATCTGCTAGGAGGATTGCCGCCAAACGTGCGCCTATACTCTCTTTGAACCGAAACTACGGACTCCAGTGCGTGATAGCGGCGGACAATCTAAATTCTTGTTTCAGTGTCAGAGTTATCTATTTTTGTTTAATCTAAAAATCAATCTGCAAAATAAAAAAAAATAAACAGATTCATTTAAAATAAAACAAAAATTTTGTAGCGGCTTTCAAAAGCTGTAGCTAAATTTAAATGTTAATGCAACGATAAATAATATGCAAGCATGATATACATACGTGTAGGTGCAATTTAAATTTAAACAATATTGGTATTTAGCTACAAAACAGACATTACTGCCATCCAGGAAATACGATGGGATGGGTCGGGCAAAAAATGATGTAAAACTGTGACATCTACTACGGACCGTATAATAGTGAGCAGAAACAGCGACTATTCGGAAGCGGATTTGTTATAAGTTCCAGACTTAGGCAAGAAGTCATATATATCTAAGACATTAGCGAACGTATTGTAAGAATCCGCATCAAGGTCAAATTCTCCAACATAAGCCTTATATGAGCTCACGCCCCAACGGAGGAAAAAGATGATATAGCTAAGGACTGCTTCTATGAGCCCCTTGACCAAACCTATGAGCGACTACCGAAGTACGATGTTAAAATCGTGCTCGGAGATTTTAACGCAAAGGTAGGAAGAGAAGACATCTTTAGCAGTATTGTCGGAAAACATAGCCTACACGACAACACATGTATGTATGGGGACGGAGTCCCCCGCCCACAACCATTAAAAGTTAGCATACAATCAATATTGCGCTCATACAAAGTATAAATCCTTTGCGCGTGCTCACTGTTGTAAAGGGTGATCCATTTCGAGGTTCCCTACTTTTTTAAAGAAAAAACGCAGAAAATTCAAATTTAATGGAGAATGTTTATTATCATTTGAAAGAACATTCTTTGGCATTTATTTTTTGAAGATTATGTCTATCAAATGTTGGCCGTTGCTACGTCGCAGATGGTCCATCCGTTGAGTCCAATTTTCGATCACTCGTTCGAGCATTTCGACTGGTAACTGGCGAATGACACGCGTGATGTTTTCCTCCAAGGCCTGAATCGAAGCGGGTTTGTCGGCATAAGCTTTTGACCTTACATATCCCCACAGGAAAAAGTCTAACGGTGTGATATCACACGATCTTGGTGGCCAATCGACCGGCCCAAAACGTGAAATTATGTGCTCACCGAAATGTTCTCTCAATAAGTCCATTGATTGATGCTATGTGTGGGAAGTGGCGCCGTCTTGTTGAAACCAAATGTCGCCGACATCACGAGCTTCAATTTCAGGCATCGAATAGTCGGTTGGCATGGCACGATAACGGTCGCCATTGACGGTTACGTTCGCACCGGCATAATTTTTAAGGAAATGTGGACCGATGATTCCACCGGCCCACAAACCACACCAAACCGTTGTTTTTTCTGGATGAAGTGGCAGTTCTTCAATCTCTTCAGGTTGCTCTTCGTCCCAAATGCGGCAATTTTGTTTGTTTACATACCCATTGAGCCAGAAATGGGCCTCATCGCTGAACAAAATTTGCCTCCAAAACGTCGGATCTTCTTGGAACTTTTCAAGAGCCCATAGAGCGAAGCGATGTCGCTTGGGAAGGTCGAGCGGCTTCAGTTGTTGCACAAGCTGTATTTTGTACGCTTTCAATTTAAGATCTTGACGTAAAATGCGCCAAGTCGTTCCATACGTCAGTCCGAGTTGCTGCGAACGGCGCCGAATCGACTCTCTACGGTCTTCGTGTACACTCTCAGCTACGGCCGCTATATTTTCTTCACAGCGTGCTACACTTGGTCTATTCGGTCGAATATTATCCAATAATGAATGGGTGATGGTGTTGCGAATAGTACGCTCAGTAGGCCGATTATGTTGACCATAAGTTGAGCGAAGTGCACGAAACACATTCCTCACAGAACGTGAATTTTCATAATAAAGTTGAACAATTTGTAAACGTTGTTCACGCGTAAGTCTTTCCATTATGAAATGCCAAACAATACTAAACAAAAATAACATGACAGCATGACACGACTCACACGTGATCTGTCAAAAAAGGCTATTGAAAAAAGTATCTCTACTTGGATCACCCGTTATTTGGGGTGGGTGCGAAATTGGATGTTTGCATAGTTAAATAAGGAAGTCTCGGCTTGATTTCACTTTAGCAATGTGAAATAAGACCGAACACGACAATTCGGATTTTCTTTCGTTTTCAAAAAGTAAAATAACGCCGAATTTTGGAAGTCGGCGTTATTTCATGCAGTAGCGGAGCGAGGGGTGTGGGCAAGGGATGCACAGGCCCCGAGAGGCACTTTTATGGGGGCGGCAAATCGGTGCGGGTAATATAAATAACAAAATAACAACATTAACCCTGCTTCATAGTAAGTAAGTATATAATAACAACAAAAGAGAGCGGCATTCATGGATTTTGCTGTTAAGAAACACGAGGAATGCCTGATTACTTACTGTGATTGTGAAGCAGGGTATACATTTTAACAGCAGGTATATATTTAAACCGCTCCAAATTGCTCCACTGGCAAAGTAGGTCATAATATTGGTTAAATGTTTCCAATTATGATAATGGTTCGCGTATTATTAAAACTTACTACCAAACTGACCGACTACGTCAGAAATCGGTAAAATTTTAAAAGAGTTGAAAGCTTACTTATGACATAAGTCCTGTGCATCATTGAAATGCAAGCTCAGTGAAAAATATAGCTGCTGCAAGTTCAAGTGCAGCTGCTGATTCGAATTTATCGATTTCCCGGCGTTCCCAGCCATTGAAGGCGTCCTAGAGCTCACTATGGCGTATTTGGCATTTGGATTTGCACCACCATCCTAATAACATTCATATAACTCAAAAATTGAAGCCCATTGCTGAACATTCACAACTCCGGCCGTAGATACGCTTCTTGGGTGTTGGAACAACGGACAATAAACATCGATTTTTCAAACAACATTTGCTTTAGCAATGAGGCACATTCTGACTTGGTGGGTATGGAAATAAACTAAATTACCGCATATGGGGCTCAGCAAACTCGCACGATTGAAGAGGTGCCAATTCATCCAAGCAAAGTGACTGTGTGCTCTATGGTGGAAAGGTGTCTTTGATTAAAACTTCCTTGGAAGAAGCCAATATGAAGACGCTTACAGTCATTTCGGAGAAATGTGGTCGATTGATAAGAGATTTTTTTTGCCGGCGATTGAAGATCATCACTTGGATAATATGAGGTTCGAATAAGACGGGGCAACAGGCAACGACCAATAATGGCTTCATTGCGTGAGAAGTTTCCTGGTCGCGTAATTTCACTATTTGGCGACGTCAACTGGCTGCCATGATCATGCGATTCGACACCGTTTAGTTATTTTCTGTGGTGCTACACTAATGACCGTATTTACGCGAATAATCCCTGAACTGTAAGACGCAATTAAAAAACACATTTCCTCAAGTTATAGCAGAGATACCTCAAAAGAATCGCATGCTGCTAATATTTCCGAGCGGGCATTTGAATGACATTGTCTGGCACACTTAATGGCAGAGTGAACGCTTTATAATGAAACTGGCTACCCGGCCTGAATTCGACAGGGAACAGGCTGGTGGAAATCTGGAAAGACACGATGAGCACGTGCCCAAAGTATTGTTGGACTTTAACCCACTAAAACCACCACCTAAGTATGCGACTTATCTAGCAATTTTTTTATTACGAGTAGATAATGAATGTTTGGCAGGTAACTTTCCTTCAAGAGTTCCTGCTTTTTCCGCAATTTATAGCGCGGTTTGTTATTATCGGGCCCAGTCTTGGGACTTAGTTCTTTGAAGACGCCGCAACAAATTTATTTCGTCAAGCACAATTTTTGTGACGAAAAATTTGATTTCTAAATACACTATTTCACATGCAAATGCAGATCAAAACAGTGAAAACCACATCGAAATCGGTTCAGCAGTTTTCAAGATAAGAGCATTCATACATATTTTGGGACATAAGCCTTACATTCGAAATCAAAAAATGAATGATGCCCTTTATGTTGGTACAACTGTTTGAAAATGTAGACAAACTTTTCTTTTTAGTGTGTGCAAAAATTACTAGGGGCGGCATAAATTGGACCACTGATTTCACGGCACCGATTTCCCAATGCATTCGCTCGAGCCCAATACTAATTCATATGTCTGGAATTAAGACCTCCAGCAATTCAAAAAATCACCGTAAGTATACGCAAACAACCTTAGTAAGCTACTGATTGCTTACGCCGATGATTTTTGCAGTCTTGAGCATGGAACATAGAGCCCTCTATTTGAAAGGACTGAATACTCACAATTTCTACCACTGACTTTCAAATACTGTCTGTGCACCTTGTTGATGAGATTATTTTTGTTTCAGGATTAACCTGGCGTCAACCCGAAAAACCTTACCACATTGGTTATCATTTAATTTTAGATTAAAAGATCCGGCTTAACTCAGAATTTTGTTGACGGGCTGATTAGCGCGATGGGCAGTGCGATGAACTACGGCGCAGAAAGTCTGGGTTCGATTCCCAGCTGTAGCAACACCTAAATGATTTTTCGCTGGCCCTCATCTCGTAATGATCTGACAAATTATCAAAGTAGTATCCATTTTTAAGAAAAGCTTATCTCAAAGTCGCCCTTCTTTATTTCAACAAAAAGGCGCTTATGTTGAGTCCTGAAATCAATATCGAGTAATCGACGTTTTCGTGAAGGTTCAGCACAATCTTTTATGCTTTCATTGACATTAACATTGGCATTGACATCATAGTACTTCGCACATGAATTCAACGATCTACAGATACATAAAAACACTGGCGACTGAGGCCATAGGCTGGGATGCTTTCAGAAAAAAAAATTGGTTTAAAAACTAACTACAAAGCCAAGACTCAAAACACACTGTTTCTCGCTTAGCAACTTCAACATCCGTTTGCTTTTTTTTGTACTAAAATGGACGAAAATATCGGAAACCGTATTCAATAGAAAATAAAAATCTTTCCATTCTAATTTAACCAAAAAACTTTCGGCCATTGAAAGAGCGTCATTATACTAATATTTTGGAATGTCTAATATTTGGTTAAAAGTCTCAATTATATCTAATCTACGCACCTACGCACTGGCGTCTACTCAGTTGATCCTCATCAAGTACTTTAACTACTTGGTTACCATGCATTTATTGATTTCCTAGTATTTATTAGCGATTTTCAAAGTAAAGTCGGAATGACTCATTAGACCATCATTTCCTAGTATTTATAAGCGATTTTCAAAGTTAAGTCGGAATGGCTAATTAGACCATCACTTGCATAAACTGTGATATCCGCTCATTCGTTTGTCAGCTGCTGTGCACCTCAATTGGTTTCTGGCTTAAATTAGGAAATTATCCTGAAGGTATCTTAGGAGCACTCCAAATCGAATGTGGGTATATACCCGGACAGACTTTATTTTTGGATCGCTTTCGTCAGTCATACACCCAACTGTATTCCAATTTTTACTAACGCAATTCCAAGTCGTTTGCATCCACCACCTGCTCTCCGTCAATCCTGTCGACACGTCTTTTATCTCCTAGAATTATATATAGTGTCAGCCACCGTCAAACGGGTATCCAATCGACACCTAGTTAACCATCCCATAGCACCTTCAATTCCCGCAGTGAAACATCATAAACCCAATAGAACACCTGACACAATAAAAAAATACCCTCACCGCCTCTCAATCAGAGAATCGTTCCACTCAGCTGTCGGAAACGCCACCTTGTTAATGATAGCATTTGTCGGAATTTAAAAAAAAAAATCCAAATCCAGAGCAATTTCCAATAACACCGATGACGATGCGACGCGGCTAATAAACTCTCTGCAGCACATCATTAGTAGCCCTGCCAACACCACTTGACCCAAAACAATTCACACATGTTAGAGCCATGTGCTGTCCTCGAATCACATGGCCCGATTCCGAACGAGAGACATCACCAAATATAATTAATAACCGATCGATCTCCATTGACCGAAACAAAGGTCCGTTCATATCCTGAGTAAACACCCCCGCTCACTTGATAGCAACGCTCTGCTATGCCTTCACCCCTGTTGCTTTCTGACAATACCATCCGAGTTGTTTTTGGTTGGTTTAGCGCCTTTTGTGTCTTTGATCGGTGCGATCGGTGCCGGCACCCCGGCAATCGATCTAACAGGTGAGAAACTCCGCATGGGCCTAATGTGCCGCTTCGCACCCACAACTCACACTACAGCAAGGGTGTGGACGAGTATCCGTATGTTCGGACACCTCATTGGGCAGGTACAATTTTGCACCATTGTTTTGGGCTAATTATAGGCTTACACAAAAGATTTATCCCTGATTCCCAGTATCATTCGCTCTGGACACACACACACACACACACACATTTCCAATCTCATTTAGCAATATTGGCAGCCGACAAAGGATCATCATCATCCTCGAGAGGATTAAATGTGATTTCCTAAATTTATTTTGACAAGCGAATCCGGTTGCCTATATTTCCCATCGTGCCTTGTCGGATGACTTACAATGGCTATCGCCCCCAAGTTGCCTTCGACATAAATCCACCTAATCGGGGCAGTCAAACGCAAATTGTTTGAAGAAGGGAATTTTCCCAACAAGAAGAGGATTAATTCGACATGCTTGGCCAGAGAGTGAAAACCGTACTTTCCTGTATTGATATCGCCATGCCATGTATAAGCCTTACGATTCGAGTGCATCTCATGGTCTATCGTGCGCTTAATTAAGTAAAAGGAGGTCTTCGGAAATAGTATAGCGCCGCTCAGTGACTTCTGTGGGGGGAGACTTGAATTCAGGCATCCCAGTTGGAGTGCCAATTCTCGACAGAAAAGCGTGAAATTATATCTCCGTGGCATCAATTATTCTCTATTTGGGCGTCAGCATTGCATTATTTTGGATTAGCGTGCCAGCACGAAACTCAAGGGGTTCGGGTAAATTAAATAAAAATTTAAAAACCAATTAAAAGGTAATAACCAGCAATAGCTTGTTATGTGCCTGCACCACGAATTCGGATTTATATGCAAATCTTTGGTGAGTTTTCATTGCGATTTCTCTCAAGAGGCGGCACATTTCTTTTGATGAGGACACGATCATTAACAAAAAGTCAATTAGCTGAATTTTATTTACTTTGATCGCGTGTCAAGGCTGATTTCAGAGGTATGCTGTGGGTTTTTCATTAATTTGTAGGGAACTTGATTTGTTCCTCTATAAACTTTAGAAGTTTCAATTACAAAAAAAAAAAATATTAATAGTCTCACACTTTGCAACGATTTTTAACGATGGGAACACCAATTAGATTTTCACTAGACCTTACTTCGCAACGATCTCACAAATCATTCGAGTAGCATCAATGATCACGAAAAATTTATATCAACTCAGCCGTTCAGATTCGGCATAAAAGTATATGTCCAGCATCAATGGCTTTGAGAAAAACGTTGGCATGACAATTTGAATGGTTCTCTCATTAGGAAGTGGGTGTAGTTGTCCAGTGGTTAGTGCGATGGACCAGAAGTCAGCAGCAGTCGATGGTATATCAAACAACGAAATTCACCACCTATAGCTGTCGACATCAGATAATATGCTTTATTCAGCCGATGCACTGCATATTATCCAGTGCGATAGAAAACGGTGGTTAATCCTCTCCCGAAATAGGGAAGTCGATAAGTCTCTTACCGAGTATCAGCAAGGTATTCGAAAAGAGGACAAGTTTGGTTTGAAGGGTGGTATGACACTATTCATGACGCCTCCAAACTGGGCTCTGATATATACGGAGGACGATAGCAAACATGCAGTGCACGGGTGCATGTCTGATTGATTTAGGACAGACTTTCGAGACCTCGATACAAAACTGACGAAACTTTCAATAAGTAAACCACTGCTCGATGTGCTTCATGACATGCTGAGTGGTAGAACGCTTGTTGTCAAAATTGGATAGGGGACAGGTTGTTGAAAGACTGCAAACGGAAGATACCGTCAAGGCCTTTGAGGAACGCATATCCCCTAGCCTATCGATTAATACCATACCACTAGCATCGAATGTCGAATAACAATGACAATGGTGCCAACTAGCCAACTGATGATTTATTCGCTCCCACCAGCAAGAAATCCTTGGTTTGATGAAACATGCCGACAGATACTCGCAGCTAAGAACTAGGCTTACAAGGCTTTCCAGGTGAAAAGAAGAGCTAAGAGTTGAGACACATTCGATGATGGGGATATCGAGGAACCACTTTTGCAGACTGTAACACAATGATAGCAAACAATATTCCGCTGTCAGTTAGAACGAACCATTCAATATTGGCCACGACAGCAAAATCTAAGAAATCTAAGACCTAAGTAAAGTGAGGATCGCAAAATCTAAACTAAAGCTTTAGGAACTCATAAACCGAATTTGGTCCGATGAAAGTATGCCTAGACTGGAACCTATGCATCGTTTGCCCGATCCACATAAAAGAAGAGGAATGCAAAGGAATAATTCTCCTCAACATCGCTACAAAAACATATCATCCGTAATGTTAGCGCCTAAATCAATATACCAACAACCTGATCAGCCCTTATCAGTTTGGTTTTTGGCCAGGAAAGTCCACAATTGATCAAGTTTTCACATTTCGGCTGATCCCAAAGAAAAGCCGAAAATTCCAAATCGATAACCATCACCTGTTCATCGATTTTAAAGCCACATATGAAGGCACGAACTATACAGAGCCATGTCTAGTTTTGGTATACCGATCAAACTCTGTGCAGGATAACGATGGAGAATTCTGCCTGCACCATCAGGATCGCAAACGACCTCACCGACATATTGGATAACTAAAAAGGATCTAGGCAAGGCGACGCAAGGCGTCATATGCCTTCTTTAAAATCATTCTTGAGAGGATTGTGCAAAACTCCCAAGCCAACACCAGAAGCACAATATTTCAAGAATCAGTGAAACTACTAGCATACACCGACGTGACAGCATTGATCAGAAGGCAGTGCTAAAAATTGGTTTAGAAGTAAATGAGGTTAAGACCAAGTATATGCTGTCAACGCTAAAGGACACACAACATCGCCGAATGGGACAGACTGTCAGCATTGGCAGATACAACTTTGAGGAAGTGTTGGACTTTTTCTATCTCGGCTCCACCATTAACTCAACAACTCTCGTCTGAAATTTAACGAAGAATCAATCTTGTCAACCGCTGTTTCTTCGGGCTAAGTAGTAAAACCCTCAATCGAATAACTAAGGAGATCCTATATAAGACCTTGATCATCCCAGTCCTGGTCTCGGCGCTGAAGCATGGACATATCAAAAGTGGATCAAGTAATCCTTGAATGTTTTGGGAGAGACAGGCTGTAGGTTACGTAGATGAAACCAAGAGGTATACGATCTGTACAGCGATATGCCCCATCTCAAAAAAAAAACTTTCTCGATACATCGATTTGTATATGTCATGTTGTTCTTCTCTATCCAATAGTAGGGTGCATCCCCAGCTAAGTTTCAAAAACCGATAAAAAATTAACAAGGCATGGCAAGATGGCACAACAGAAGCACAATAAAAATAGCTAGTTGAAAATTGAAGAAGAAGACATCTCACACCTACCGTGTCACTGTCTTGTGAGAAACATCAGTCTATGAAATCTTCTAAACAGATACTTCGAAAACGATTGGCAGGATCTGGTTAATATCGCTATAGCTTGGCTTGGAATGAGAATCTCTTTTTGATACTTGGATAGCACCACACAGTAACGCCACCTAAGTATCTATACAAAGTATAAATAAAGGCGCACAGTTCTTATTTCCTTTTCGAAATGGATAAAAGCCTGTCCGCCATAAAGCACAAACACCCGCGGGTGCGATAACTATTTTAAATTGGAATTCTGTTCAAGTTTCGTGTATGCAAAGTTTGAATGAAATTAGAAATAAGTCCCCCTGGGGCTATTTCCTATTTTTTGGGAACTAAGCGACATTGGGGCTTATTACACTGCAACCTATGAATGCGATAATCTTGAGAGCTGCTGGTTCTCACTGTTATGATCTGCATTCGCTGGGAATGCTATAGTGTACTCGAACTTACTTTCTTTGTAACGGTTGTTTTTTTTAGATGTATAGTACTTCAATTTGAAATAAAACACAAGAAAATCGTTTTATCCGATTGATGTTTAAATATTATTTCGGGCATGCGGCCGCCGCGGCTGGTTCGAATAAAGCCAAGTCTAGAGGTCCAATTTTCAACCACTTTTTCGAGCATTTGGGGCCGTATGTCGGCAATAACTCCAGTTATGTTGGCTTCTAAGTCCCCTTACGTTTCTGGTTTGTTGGCGTAGACGAGCGACTTCACAAAAATTTGCGATGAAAATCAGCATCGAGATCAATCTCATTTTCAGCCCATACGTCTCGCGGCTTTAATTCTTGCACAAGCTGGATCTTGTAAGGTCGTAAGCCAAGATCTTTGCGCAAAATCTTCCATAAAGTTGATGGACAAAGTTCCAAGTGCTGTGCACGGTGGCGAGTTGATTCCTTCGGGTCCTCTTCAACACTTTGCTATACAGCGGCAATTGTTTATTCGGTGCGCACTGTTCGACGTCTCTGCGGATGCGTATTATCACATAGAGTAAACGTAGTGCAAAAACGATCCATGGTTAACCGAATTTATTGCTCTGATAGACGATTATGTCAACAATAAAATGGACGACGCTTGCGATAAACTTCGCGAACTGAAATAAGTTTGCAGGATTTTCAAGCGCTGTTCATTTGTCAACCTGTTCATGATGAAATGGCAAACAAAACTGAACATAAATGACATTAGAGTTGCCCCATTTGATCACAAAATGTAGTTTTTATCTCCATTTGAAAATCCAACCTCTTTAAAAAAAACACCCGGTATTACATGCATGAGCTGAGTATTCGGGGACTAAGTAACAGAAATTCAATTTTTCATCATAAAAATTGTAAGCGCCGGCAGGTTCGCTAGTCAATGTATAATATTATTCTCTTCAGTCCTTATATTTTTTTTTCAGTTGCAATTATAAAATTTAAATAGTATCGCTAAGAGCAGGTACATGCCTGTGCAAGCTTGACGCCTCACCTGAGTGTCAACAACCAATTCAAACTAACCTATCCTAAGTCCCAGTCGCATGTTCACACTAGAAGTTCGTACCGTCTCTGACGTCTGACATATAGCTTAAGCTTCGATGTTCATAGTTTGAGTGTGTGTGTTAATGAACGTTATTTGACAGCTATCTAGGCTATAATCCTACAAATCTATCAAAGTTTAGTCATAAAAAACCGAACCAACAGAAATTCTTCCTAAAACTATTACAAAGTATTACCATCCCTCAGTAATTTCCTTCCCACAAACAACAAAAACTCCTCTGCCATCACATATAATTGCCACAAAAACAAAAGGACATATTACGAAAATTACACATACGCACCCTTCGCAATCATCTACCGCCAATTTTACTTTCATCCGTCATTATACACATCAAATTCATTCCGTTTCGAATAAACGAGGCCTAAACTCCATCAACACCATTAACAGAATTAAACACCAAATACGAGAGAAAAAAAATTCCTAAAAAAAACCGCTTCCTCACACGATTACAATCGCATCCGATCCTGCTGTCAGAGGAAATACCCGTACACAGTAAACGTACCTCATAATTGAATTACACAAATTAACTCCCAAATTGAGAGCAATTCCACAAAAGCAGTCCAAGAATTGTGCCGCAACATAACTACTACGACTACCCACGGATACGTGAAATTGACCTGCGCTAAGTCCTTCCAAAGTTATCATGCCACGCACAACAGGACCCGGTATAACCTGTAATTTAATCGTACCGCAGTCAAAAGATGCACCTGATAACGTCACCATTGAGTGTGGGATTGACACCATCAGCCAATTATTCCTCGATATATCATACACACACATACAGGACGACCTGACATGCTGACGGACGCGTTAACATTAGCCGTCGCGTCGCGCCATAACACCGGCTTAAGCAGATGAGAGAATGAGTGGAAAGGTCGCTTATCACGTGGTAGAATCAGTTCTATATATTTTTTTTCCATCCATGTCCGACAGGACGAGGACACCATGTTATTTGCGGTAATGTCATCGGCATTTAGTCTGTAATTTGTTTTTGAACTGGTGTAGGAGGTTGTGTTATGCGATGGCGACGACACCTTTGTTTATCGACAATTAAATGGCCAACTGGGGATAAAGGAAACCCAGATCGCATTTGAAGATAACCGTTATGTGTAGGTAAGGTATGCTTATTTGTTGGCAGTTAAACATTTGAAATTCTCGTAGCTTCTGAGAAACATAATATACACCGAAGCTCTCCTACGTGGGGGATATTCAGAGAAATACTTAATAGGATTAAACTCGCATAAAAAAGACAATCTAGTGCTTTGACTTTACGACATTTTAATCCTGTGACGTAACAAAACAACAATCTTGGCACTAAACAAATATCGGGGGTATATATGTGGATTCGGTGAGAACCTACATAAAGCGGGACGAGATTGAGTTTTTATACAAGCTCCCTGTCGGTTGTGTGTTTTCTTGGGGCAATTTAAGCGGCGATAACTTATGCTTAGTGCCAGTGCGCATAATCCAATTGAACTGCAGATAGAGTATCTATCAATAGAGGTTGTAGCGGCGATTGTTTTTTTTTTTTTATGGAATATCAATCATAATGGTATTCATGGGCTGTTGGTGCAATAAAATGATGAGGCTTGGTATAGTGATTGGAAAGGGTCAACTAATAAAATTATGTCAGAGTTGGAGTTTCCTTTTTATGCCCCTTTCAGATTTTTATTGTTAAATGTTAATAAATTTACAATTCCATTGGATGTTTTGTTATATTTTATGATGTGAATTTTTATGATCAAACGTTTATCATTGGAGCGGTGTTTAAATAGTGAGGAAGTGACAGAGAGATTTTTTTATTCATACCGAGGTGGAGTAGAATAGCTTGTCCCGTTGTTGTAGAGAGGGATTATTTTATCGAAAGGTGTCAAAGGTTGCGGTTGACTAAGAGATGCCTGAATTTCTTTTTTTATTTAAGCAACCCTGCATAAGCCGCAACTCAAACATGCCACATTTGGTGTAAAAGAAAAGAGTGTATGTTTTGAAATTAAATTTCAGTGTGAACAACATACAAACCAACAGCAAGATTTGTTTATATGTTCTTCAGCATTTAAACCAGTGATATGATAGGTAGTCTTACTCAGGCAATTGCGTATGCGGACGATCTTATCGCGTACAGAACAGCCTCTACTGTCGAAGTCATTCGAACTCTTTTGCAGCGGGACTTCGACAAGATCCAGAGATATTGTGATGACTGGAAGTTGAAAATCAACTTTCAGAAATCAGAAACTATCCTGTTTAGGACACCGTTGTCTAGGGCCTCTAGGGATACGAGAAAGAACTGGCGAAAGCTGGTGATCGTTGGACCAAACGGACAGCCACTGGCGAGTAAAAGTGTAGTAAAGTACCTTGGCATCTGGTTAGATCAGTATCTATATTTCGGAAGACATGTAGATGCTGCTCTGGCTATAGCTAGGGGAGCATTTGCCCTGACAAGACGATTGTTTTATAGCAGTCGTCTTGACAGCAGGGTGAAGGTGATTTGCTACATGGCCCTCATTAGGCCGATGATTGCCTATGGGTGCCCGGTGTGGTTCAACGTTGCCCCATCTCAAATGGAAAAGATACGGGTGTTTGAGAGGCAGTGTCTGAGGAGCTGCCTTGGACTTCACAGAACACCAGTATCTGACTACACAAAACACTATTCCAACCAGGTCCTATACAACGGGGCCAACATAAACCGAATAGACAATTTTCTGGTGAAACTCATTCGGTTTCACGCTGCAAGAGCAATGGCTTCGAACAATAGTCTCATCTTTGGGGCCTTCTATCCCAATGATGAATATTTTGAGAGTGCGCGTTTAAGCGGCTTTATTCCGCCCGAAGCTTTCCTATATTTGGATAGTCGAGGGCTGATACAGGATAGATCGGCGCTTCCGCTAATCTACCACGTCTTCCGACGAACTGTGGATAGGCGGCTCCTGTACGACCGAGACGTCGTCACTCAGAGCGGAGGAGAGCGCCTGCGGTTCAGCAGGAGTGTGTCCGATTGGGACCGCCGGAGTAGGTTGCAACAGGAGAACCTGTTGTGGTGGTTAACGTAGTTTTAGTTAGTTTTGACTTTTGAAAAGATATGGCCGACTTGCATAGTTGTTTAGGTTATGTTAAGGGAAACAGTCGTGGTGGCAAAAAAAAAAAAAAAATATTATCAAAATGCTTGCTGTGGCTGTTCTAGTTTTTAAGTTTAGATTTTCATTTAGTTCGATGTAAGTAGTTTTAAGTAGTTTAAGTTAGTCGATAAGTAGTTTTAATTAGCATGTAAGTTTAAATTAAAAAAATTAAAAAAAAAGACAAGAAACCAAGTTTTTCTCAAATGTTTCTTGGTAAACATCATTTTATTACTATTAGATTTACTTATTAGATAATAGGCCGAAAGGCATTAGAATTAAGTTGTTATCATTTAATTTAGGGTGCCCGCATAGGGCCAGCAAGTTATTTAAGTAGTTGATAAGTAAGCTAGTTTTTCATGAATTTTTGTCTAGCATGTAAGTTAGTTTTAAGATAAAGTAAAATAAAAATGAATATCAAAAAAAAAAAAAAAAAAAAACAGCAAGATAAGAACACCAACTTGTAATTGAATGAATTTTGAAACATTCGAGGACTCGGATACACAAACGTCAATGTAATGTTCCGTACACAAACAAATCCAATGAGAAAGTCCACAAATACTACAAAAAAAAACATATGAGAAGGCTACAATCTACTGTGCCGATCGTTTAATACCCTACCCGATCCCATCCTTAATATAATTTCCCCAAAATGTAAAGCGAAGAAATATAGAAAATTAAATTTTGTCACAACATACTGTTCAGACAGTTTATCAAAGTCTTGTATGGTTCGACAAAAAACGGCGGTTTTTTCCTGCATATAGTATGTCGTAGGGTACACTCAGGGAAAAAATGTAAACTAAAATGTAATACGATCTGTTTGATTTTACGTTGAATAAACTTTGTGACAACTTTGATAAATAATATTTATTTTCACGTTGAAACATATTTGATTTGAATACGTAATGTAATTTTAAATAAAGTCATCCTAGATTCAAAGTGAAACGTATTCACCTTTACATTGAAGCCATTTTTTTAAATATTTAAGCTACTCTCAACGTAGTTACTATCATGTTACAGTTCAACAACATGATAGTATTTGTCCAATATTAAGTAACGAAATCACATCCACGTACATTCAAAGTGTTGCATAGTTAATTTAAAGTTTTGTTTTAAATCGCCATCAACTTCAAAACGTACTTACATGCATTTTCTTCACACATTGTAGTTTCAAACTTGAATGAACGTTGATATAAAGTGTTGGATATTCATTTTAAAGTGACAACAATCTAGAAACAAAGTAGAACATGTGCATTGATGCTACTCATTTCAATAACGATCAACGTAGATTCAACGGGAAATGTACCTTTTACAGTTCCGCGAAGTGTCGCGAAGTGAGGGTGAGCTCATTGTCTTTGTTATTCTTGTGTCAACTTCTCTTGTGTAAAGATAAATCAAATTAGTGTAGTGAACGAAAATGGAGAGCTAATAAATATTTTTGATTTGGCTCAAGAGATCCAGTGTCAGTTGTCTGAAGATGACGAGAAATTAAAAAAAATTACTGACCGAATTTGATATGCAGTGCCTGTTTCCAGTGTTAAAATGTAAGTTTCATGTGATTATATATAATTCCTGGTATGTATTAGAAATAAAATTAAGTGCATTGATTCGTAGGCGAAACCTACAAATGAAGTGTAAGTTAAACATGTTTGTATGGAAATAATTTTGTTACAAACAACCATATTGTAAAATTTTAAAGTAAAAAATAGGTATTAACTCGATATTAATACATCGGGATAAAATCACGTGTGCGAAAATATTGGATCTGGTTTTAAGTTCTCGATTAAAAATTAATTGTATGTGTATGTATACAAAATCGTTAATTAGTGCATAGTGCATACACATAATAAGGATACCTACATTGTTTTTCTTAATTTCCTAAAAATTCCTAGTATAATGAAGTACAATTTTTCATGCAGTCAACAACAATGCACAAACAAAAATTATTTCCATATTAGTTCTCAAAGGATTGCACTTAATTTTATTACTTTCTTTTTATATGTAAAAGCTTTTTACTTATTAAAAAATAATTTAATTTCAGCCAATGACGTTTTCTAGATTGGTTTATCTAACAAATGAGGACATTACAAATGCCATAGGAAGTATCGGCCAGAGAGCAGAATTCAGGGCTAAACTTTTTAAGTGGAAAAAAACAGAGGTAAGAATTTTTAACAAAAATTAAAATTATAACCGTATCATATATTATATATAGTATCCAAATGAAGATGACTTTGATTCCCAAAATGCAAATGTCCTTAATTGGTTAAAAAAAAACAATTTTAAACCAAATCCATCAGTAGCCGCAGAATCCACAAATTCACTAGCAGCGTCAATATCATATGAGCGTAAAATTGTAAGCAATAAACAAATTTAACAATACCATAATTTACAAATAAGTACAATTTATGTAGGATATTTCATCTTTAATTCATGGATGCTCTTAAGGCAAACAGTTTATTGTTTTAAGTTTTTTATGTTATTATGTCATTGAAAATAAAATTTATGAATTCAAAATTATTGTTGTTTTGATTTTTAAACAAGAAAACAAAAATGTATGTACTAAAATTTAAAATTTTGCGAAAAATTTATTTTGAAAATACATACCTATATCAAGTAAAATCAAAGTTGAAATATACAGCTTTTAAAGTTAAAAGCATTGTTCTATCAAATAATAAACGTGATATTTTCAAAGTCGAAAGAGGTTATATCTACGAAGGATCATGGTAAGATTTAAGTTAAAAAATGCTAATTCAAAATGGTTTCATTTTAGATCAATGCCTGAACAAAGTTAAATTAAAGCTTAAGCATAGTACTTTCAAAGTTGGATTTGTTTGAATACACAATGCACAGTCGTTGCTTCAAAATGTATTCGTAGTGTTTTTAAAGTCAAATACATTTGATTCTACGATGCGTCATTGTTAAATTAAAGTTATAGCATAGTATTTTCAAAGTTGAATATATTTTAATCTACGATTCAACATGGTTGAATCGAATTTTACGAACTTTATTTTAAAGATAAATGAATTTGATTTAAGCATGACCCCACATCAAATCAAGGTACATACGTGGTTAGATCAAATTAAAACAATATACTTTTTAGAGTGGGGAAACTCTTTGAATTAATGTCATGCCACTTGGATTTTAAAATTTTCGTAGTCGAAGCTAAATCATTCCGAAAAATATTTAAATCGAAGTGGTTTTCTTTGATTTTACGTTGTTTTTTCTCTGAGTGTATACAAATGATTTTTAAGGCCCAAAAAACGGTGACACACAGACGGACTGACGGACAGACAGGCAGCTAGCAACTCAGAGTCGATCCATATACGTTGAGGTATATCTAGCGAAATTATTTCTGTATGTTCAAGCATAATGTCAAAACAAATATACCCCTATGGGATAGGGTATAAAAACAAGTTAACTCGACTACGGACCAAATTTATCTTCGGTGACCCTGACTACTAACTGCAGCCACGTCAACGTTTTAAGAGCAGGTGTAGAGTAGGTAAGAGTAGGTGTAGAGTAGATCTGACCAACCATGGCAGAGAGAGGAATCGATGGAACCTGGTAACCTCGGTGTTATATGGCTAAAACTTGTCTTCCAAGGAATCACAAAGTTTCCCAAATGACTTGCGACGCTATTTCAACATTTAGCCGAAAAGGTAGACTGGATAAAAGCTAATCATCTAACTGCCGAAGTTATCATTCTTTTTGAGTATTATGTGCATAACTCCTATTGCCTACTGTTCTGTGTTCTCGAACAGAATGGTTATTGACATTGACATTGACATCACAGTACTTCGCACATGAATGCAACGAACTACAGACACATAACAGCACTGGCGACTGAGGCCATCGGCTGGGACAGATCAAGACATTTATACAACAGAAAGAAACGGATAGATACATAGAAGGAAAGACATATAACACAAACCTACCTACAAACGCAGGAAGACAAGCCGAAATATTTGGCAGAATATTTGCCATTAGCAGCAACTTTTCGAGGAACTATAAGGAACTAAAGCTGTTAACTATATCAATCTCCGCTCCATTAGGAAAATCGAATCACAGCGAATTAACAGCGATCTGTACACTATCATATCGATGCCAAGAATACAATACCATCAACGAATTTTGTGTATCTGGGATAATCTACAGGGCTTACCGGTTTTCTTTCCAGGGAAGAACTTTGTTTCAGACAAAGTAATCTCAATACTTGTGCAGAGCCAGTAACAAAGAGCATTCTTCTGGTTATGGAGTCATTTGCTGCTCACTCTTAAAGACTAAGGGCCGATTTTTCAGTCACCAGATAAGCATTCAGATAACACTGAACAGTCAGATAACGCAAAAATACATTTTTCAATAGGCGTATAGCACTTATTCTAGGTATATAACTGTTATCTGGCGATTCAAATTATCTGCTCCTCAGTGAGCTGGGTAAACTTAAACTGACTGTTTATGAACTGTCAAAAGTGAGAAGTTGTAATTTTTGTTTATCTAGTTTTTGTGGTTTGAATTAAGAAATATGGATTTTTTCGATATTTACGATGATTTTGTTATTGAAGAAGAGAATAACATATTCAACTACTTCGATTCACCCTTGAGGAAGCAAAGAGTGCTAAGACAGAGACCAGAACATTTTTTGGAATGGGAAGATGCCGACTTCAAAAGAAGATTCAGGTTGCAAAAGGATTCTGTCCAATATTTACTCTCATTAATTGAGGACAAAATTAAACACAAAACAGAAAGGTTAGTCAACATTTTTAATTATAATATCTATCCTACAGCGATCTAATAGATTTTTCCTTTTTTTTTTCAGAAATCAATGTGCTTCACCTATGACACAATTGTTGGTTGCTCTACGATTTTACGCTACAGGAAGCTTTTACATTACCATTGGAGACTTTTCAGGTGTGCATGCTTCCACAATATGCAACATTGTGAAAAGCGTTTCTCGAGCTATAGCATCGTTAAGGCCAGAGTTTGTGAGATTGCCAACACAAATGAAGAAGAAATACTCAAATTACAGCAAGCGTTTTACGAAATAGCACGGTTTCCAAGGGTCGTTGGTGCAATAGATTGTACTCATGTGCGCATAAGCTCTCCAGGTTTGACATTATATTTACTTTGCAATTCACACTTGAAAACTACATTTTATGCATTGCAGGTGGAGATACTGCTGAAAATTTCCGAAACCGAAAAGGCTATTTTTCAATCAATGTTCAAGCTATGTGTACATCGAATTTAAAAATTCAGGATATTGTGGAACGATGGCCAGGCTCAACACACGATAGCCTTATATTTTCAAACTCTGCGCTTAAATACCATTTTGATAATGATTCTCTTGGAAATGGAATATTAATTGGGGACAGTGGATATTTCCTAAACCATTATCTGCTTCCTCCGTATAATAATCCACAAACACCAGCTCAACGTTTGTACAATGAATCTCATATAAGGTCGAGAAATGTCATTGAGAGATGCTTTGGTGTGTGGAAACGTCGCTTTCCGGTTTTAAGTATTCGAATGCGATGTAAGCTACCTCTGCAAGACGTTATTACAGCATGTGCAGTGCTGCATAATTTGGCTATTGTTAGGAATGAGGAAGAACCACCAGTGGATCCTGAAGTACGTGTTGAGTCTGAAGAAATATTCGAACAGATAGAAGCAGATAGCACACATCATCACGAAACAAGAGACATGCTTTTAGAATACTTTGAATCCTTGATTTAAAAATACATATATGTAAAGGGTTTTTTTCTTAGAGTCATAGAAATATGCAGTGGAATAAAACAAAGATGATTTTTTTAAATTGATATGAAATTTACTTTATTTGAAAGATAATCTTCTGAATTTACAATTTAAATTCGGACGTAATCTGATCTGGAAGTCCAATCGGCAATAACGCGGCGAATGTTGTCCTCCAAATAAACAAAACTGCCGTATTTGGAGTGATATAATCCTCAAGAATATGTTGAGACACAGTTACTTCCACAAAAACTGAATGTTTGGTGTGCTTTCTGGGTTGGTGAAATAATTGGTCCGTACTTCTTTAAAATGACATAAAAGGATGCTTGCCAGAACGTTACAGTCAATGTTGACCGCTATAGAGCCATCATTACTGACTTTTTCATTCATCAATTGAACAACCATAATGTGCAGGAGCTGTGGTTTCAACAAGGCGGCGAAACATGTGCCACAATTGATTTGTTGAAGGAAACGTTCGGTGAGCACATAATTTCGCGTTTTAGTCCTGCGAATTGGCCTCCAAGATCGTGCGATTTAACGCCGCTTGACTATTTTATGTGGGGATTTGTGAAGTCGGTAGTCTACGCCGATAAGCTTGAAACGATTTACCAATGTTTTATACCTCTAAAAAAAAACACCCGATATATAAATTACGAATAAATAAGTTTATTACAAACTAATGTTACATTTTTTTACTCTACGAATTTCTCCATTTTGAAGTTGTGAGCATCCTGCCTTCTAATTTCTTCATTGTTGAGATGAAGGATTCGAAGTTTATACTCTTCTGTTCATTGCTCGTGCTCAATTTGTTTGAATTTTAATTCATATTCTGCAATTTTTTTTTGAAGCTGCACTACTTCCAAACGTGCTTCACCCAACTCATCAAATTTCGTCCTTACACTGGCCTTAGTCGTTTTTTTTTTCTTAAAGCTGGACTGATCTTAGTTTTAAGAGCCTGCGGTGTCCAGGCTTGCCATGTGGTATCAGATGCAACTGAAAATAAGGTATTAATCGTCTTGTAAAATTCCGTGCATTTTGTACAATGATTACTTTTATAGTCACCGTCGTCGTCTCCTTCATTTATATCGAGGGCTTTTGGCTCAGCTTCCAACAAATATTCAATGCCGTCATCCTCAAGGTTTATGTCGTCACTAGCTGGTTCTACGACATCCGTTATGGAAAAAGAACTAGTAGATGCTGTAAATCATAAATATTAAGCTGTTGTTTTTTTTGTGTACATATAGGTATATTTGAAACTTACCTTTAACAATTACTGTGTCACTATCGTTCCGGGTTTCCAAGCCATTAATGTTGGAACACATAGCCAATATTTGCTCTTCAGCGGGTGAAAAATTAATATTTGTTGGTTCTCCGCCACCAGTTTTGTACATTTCTTGGCGATTCTGTGCTGTTTTCTTTTTGGTATTTTTTTTATCGACTCATATTTAAGTTTTAATGTTTTTGAAGACCGCACAACTACACCACTCGCAGCGTTAAATAAAACCGTAATGGCAAATGCTGCCTCCTTTACTTTATTTGTTATTGTGTCCGTTTTTTTATTTTCTATTGTATCTTTAAACTTATACACCATTTCCATTAATACACGCACTTCCGATGGTGTAAAATTTACCGCCCGTTTTTCTCTTTTCTTCACGTTAATGTTTTCCATATTATATTTTTTTGTTTTTGAAATTTGTGAACACCGTCAGCAAACTTTTCAAATTCAAGTGCCAGATAATGTGAAAACTAGTCTGCTAGCTCTAACATATAAGATTGTCATTATATCTTTCTCTTTTTATTTCAGTTTCGTGAAGTTAGACATAATTGAGTTTGACAAAATCGTTCAATTACAATCTAGGAGTTATTCAATGATTGAAAAACCAACACCTACTTAGCTAGTAGATAAAGAGTGGAATACATTTATTCATTAGACAGCAATCAGACTGTTTAACTGACAATTGAAAAATCGGCCCTAAAAGAGTTAAGCAGTATCCAATGCACCATAGCTCAATAAGCAACGCGAGCAAGTTGTAGCAGCAAAAAGAAAAGCTTTGGAGGCATATCCAACTAAAGAGAAAAGAAAAGCTCCCATCAACCAGCAAAACATAGCCAACCAAACAATAGAAGACACAACGAATGCCTTCAACGAAATGCCTGCCATGTTCCGGAGGGTCACGGACATTTTGGTTAATTACAAAAGTAGTCAGTTATAATACTCGAGCTTCAACTTAGTTGAGGAAACGTATGCCTCTGTACTTGACGTAGTTCAGAGGGTATCCTTTTTTCTTAATCGATCAAACGATGCGACCGAATTTAGCTTATGAGTTGGTGAATTTTACTTACCAAACCATCTCCGCCAGCTTTATAAAGACCAGCGGAAAGGCCGTCATTTCAGGCAGCCTTCTTAAGCTTAAGTTTGGATATTGCTGGTTGTTTTCTGTTGTTGACAATATTGATTGTTACGTTCTGTCTGACAGCGGGATTGATGGTTGGCAATGTACTTATATGAAATCTTTTCACCTAATGCCTTCCCATTCCAACTCTCAGCCTCAATGGCAACTGCTGTGAGTCTAGTACCTTGACTTATGCTAACTCGAGCTTGGATTTAGTTGGAGATTGTTTTCAATGTCATGTTTTAATTGCTCGAATCCAACTTATTGCCAAAAATAGGAAGAATATACATGGCTGAAAACTACAGACCCATAGTTTTACTGTTGATACTTTCAATAGTAATGGTGAAAACAATTACCACCTAGAGAGAAATGTTCCAATAAGTTGTAGTAATGGTTCCGAAACAAACGCTCAATTCGATACTTGCAAAGATATTTCTGTGAAGAAAAATCATAAAGAATCGAGAGCTGTTGGCTTCCAAGGCTTTCTATCGCATTTGGTACAGGGCTTTGGTAGAAAATGGCATTTCCTACGGATCACAAGGGTCATTTCTCTCAGTTACCCTTTTTCTTTTGCATCTTTTGGGTACAACTAATAATTGATTTTTTTGGATGATCGAAATTACAACAACAAGTTGTGTACAGACAACACTATTTTGGTTAGTTTTGCGAATGGCCGTACTCTGATAAGGGTTAACACCAATGACACTCCGATTTGCGCCATTATTGGACAAATTTGCTCTATAAATGCAGACCTGCGGAGATTATACAATGGGGAAAGCACAATATAGTCCGATAAAATTGAAATAATCTTGCAGTCTGCAACATTTAAAAGAACAAGTCCACAAGTTCCGCAAATAAAAATAAAGAAAACATTCAAATCCGAAGAATCCATGCATATGCTAGACATCACAAGTTGATCGGATATCATAGACGATTCGTCGCTTACCTCAAATCTGCAACCTTTGGCTAAGCAAATACTTGCTGTAGGAGATCTGTCTCGTAGTTACAGATATTATAACAGCAAATATTCGGCGAGGTTTAAAGAATCATACTTGACGAATTGCAACAACCTACAGGACAAGTAGTATCAGCTCAAAGACACACTGTCTATCTTACAACGACACGAACAATCAAAACTCCTTATGTTACAAAACAAGCAAACAATAGAACGCATTTCAGGAACGTCTACAACGATTCAGAAGCAGAGTCACCTGCAACCATCATCTCAAGGCGCTCCTTGAGTGTTATAGGTTTGCCACACCTAAGGAAAGTTCATGAGGTCAAAAGTTTCAAGCTGTTAGCGGAATTCAAGTATTGATGAATAATGATCCTTGGTAGGACCTCAGCACCAGATGCTATCTTATTTCCATTGCTTCTAACGTGATTCATTCAGCTAAAAATCGTGTCCTGGTGGTTGTCAAATTTCACAAAGGGATGTATAAGATTTTTGTACACCTACCTATACCTATGAACATGGGCCTCAGCCAACATACTTCTTCAATAAGTCCAGTCCTCAGCTAACTGCCTCCAGTTGCGTATTTCAAGTTCGTTGAAGTCACTTATGAAAGACTCAGTGAGATGTCCTTTCGCTGTACATGTCCTATAGCAGTCTTAAACGTTCAATGTGAACTTTTTTTTTGAAAAGAGGTATTTCGCTGTACAGGCGCATATTGGTTGAATTTTCTTCTCCATACCTTGTCAACGCAAGCGGGACTGAAGATTTTTCGAAGAATTTTCCTCTCAAATCGGGTTTTCGGTAAACGGTTTATGGTGTTCACATGTTACGGCAGATAGGATCTTGTAGGCAATGTTGAGGAAACGTATGCCTCTGTACTTGACGTAGTTCAGAGGGTTTCCTTTTTTCTTAATCGTTCAAACGATGCTGATTTTCCTTTTTAAATTAATACTTCATCCGACCAAATTTAGCTTATGAGTTGGTGAATGTTACTTACCAAATCATCTCCGCCAGCTTTATAAAGACCAGCGGAAAGGCCGTCATTTCAGGCAGCCTTCTTAAGCTTAAGTTTGGATATTGCTGGTTGTTTTCTGTTGTTGACAATATTGATTGTTACGTTCTGTCTGACAGCGGGATTGGTGGTCAAATGGTGGGCAATATACTTATATGAAATCTTTTCACCTAATGCCTACCCATTCCAACTCTCAGCCTCAAGGGCAACTGCTGTGTGTGTCTAGTACCTTGATTTAAGGCGTGCTGGCAGTGGATTAGAGCGGTGACAGACGTCTACTGACATCTCATGCACATATTTGATTTTCAGCCAACAGTGGAAAAACTTCAAAGATGGAATCAACGGTGGAGGCTTCAGTCCCAGTTTGATGGACAAAGTTAATAACTTAAATGTGCAGCTTCGAAATATTCGGACAACAGATCTTTTAGGAATTTCAACGGCAAGTCGGACCCCTTGAACAGGGATGGTGGCGTATGAGCAGAAATGCTAGCGGCAGCGCAATGCGCAATGTGGATACTGCGATTGCTCCGTGTCCTAGCTATATATAGGTCCGCTAACAAAAGACTTACAAATAAGAGAAAGTATTGATGTAGTTTTAACTGTTCCTTTTTGTCATTGTTATCTAAACAAAACAATTTGGCATTTTATGAACTACACTAGCTCCAATGTAAATCACAAATGTCTCGGTTCTGTTAGTCAGTACCTAGGTAAACCTGAGATACTCCCAATAAACGTATACGCTGATCATATCTTTCCAAAAATATTGCTATAAAATTCCTGAAAACCCTTCACCCAAATAATTCTTTGACGAATGCGCAAACACCAAACGTCCCGCGCCAAATAATCGTGTAAACTTAATGAAGCGTGTAAAATTAAGGAAATATAAATCTCACAACCCACTTGCTGCCTTCGATCACATAATGAACCTCCTCAAGCCGAAAGTGTAAATATGGGCCAAAGCAAGCCCAGCCGCAGCAGCTCCAGCACTACAAACAAGGTATCCACCGTCACTCGTCGTCCTCATCATCATCATCATCATCATTCGAGGACCAGCGGCCAACAAATCCATCATTCTCAGCTAATATACGAAATTCCATCGCTCATGAGAATATAACATTCGCCGGCCATGAGTGAGCGAGAGATTGCATCTGAGCCATTCCTTCGACATATCCCCATCGCCCAGTAACGAGACAATGATGCACCGCGCGAACCGATCACGTTTGCCCGGTGTATCTAATCAACGAGCATTATTTCGCCATTTCATGGTGGATTTAGATTCAATACCGCCTTTATCGGCGGCACATCCATGACATGCACTCCGCAATTGACTATAGCGAGCATGGCTTAATTTTTCTTCTTGGTTTTGTTGCTTCACCGACGCGTGCAGCGCCCTCTAGCTGTAGACCATAGTCGAGCTGCAGTATGGAACCCGCCTAGCTCCGGACGGGGCATATGGTTAATTGTTCGGCAAATTTATTTTACCCACTAAATAGCGGCGCGTTCGATCTGATTTCGCTGTTTTGCTCATGTGGATAGGTCTTCATGTGCACATGCTAGGGAATATGGTATTCTAGGAATCACCCTGTGTCAAATTAATGAGGTTGCTTTGTGGTGTAATTGACTGTGATGGTTGGAGTTTGATTAGAAGTTTGCAAAGAATAAATGTGGTTCTCAAAGGTCGAGCACAAATGGGGTGCGGTAAAAGTTTGCGCGAAAAAGCATCTTCGCAGGTCAATGGTGTTGGCGATATGATGCGTTGTATTTTGGAAAGTACAGTACCCGCCATAGTTTTGATTTTGAATGGATATTTAAAAAAAATACTAATTTTTGAAATGTCACTTCATGCAAAGTGTTCTCAGTTCTCAGCTTCTATGTCTAACTCGTTGAACTCTTTTATTTCTTTCGCTAAAGAAAATTCTGAGGTGCTGTTCATTCCATTAACAGTATTCCTAAGTCATAGAAATTGGATTGGAAACATATTTTGTAACAGGGAGTAAAGATTACAGGTGGTGAGGAATATGATTTTGGCACCGGCCAGCTCGTCAGAGTTGAGAATATGCCCTTTCACAAAAGCTCAGACGAAATCAAAAGAATTGCCAAGATAGAGTCAACGAGGGTGTCTACAGTCCAATTAAGGGTGGACCAATTAAACAACCCATGTAAGCAGCTCGGAAATATTTGGACAACAGGTCATATATTAAAAAAAAAAAAAAACGTTGTCTTGACCCCCCTTGAATAGAGAAAGTGTGGAGTATTATTGGAAAGCCTAGTTGCAAAGTTCAATTACATAGTGGATATTGACGGCATCGAGTCCTGAGGTTCAATCTTATAAATTCAAACTGCGCATCTACATGAAGGGCGTTGTGGTGGAGCGCATAATGTTAGAGCGCTTTAAAGAAAGACTGCAGCCGAACAACAAGTAAGAAACCCATTAGCTGCTACAAGGCATGCATTAGTGCCATCTAGGGAAAACGACGGGATAGGCCGGTCAAGAATAGGGTAAACAACTGAAAAATATACTTTGGTATCTCTTTTGGTGAGCAGAAAAAGCGATTATTCCGATACGAATTCAGGTAAGATGGTTTATGCCTTATAGATATTAGCGATGTAAGTATCCGCATCAAGGCCATATTAAGTCATCAATGCGCTCAATCTCACGGATATACAAGGTGGCGCAAAAATAACCTTCCGATGTTTTTTGGCTGTAATTTAAAAAAAAATGAAAAACTTTGATTCTTCTTGTGGATTATTTTTATTTGGTCTTTTAATTTTTTTACATCAAGCATTTTCCATCACTTTGGCCAAAACGATAGGTCCTCACATTCTTGACGGATATTGTCTTTAAGAGCTGCAAGAGTCTGAGGCTTGTTGACTTAAGCCCGCGACTTCAAAAAGCCCCACAAAAAGAAGTCTGGAGCGGTCAAATCAGGCGATCTTGCTGGCCAGTGCAAATCGCCAAAACGGGAGATTAGGCGCCCGGGAAATGCATCCTTCAGCATATCGGTTGTGGCACGTGCAGTGTGTGGCGTTGCACCGTCCTGTTGGAACCACATGTTTTCCAATCCCAATTCATCAAGTTGCGGAAAAAAGAACTCGTTGATCATTGCTCTGTAGCGCTCACTATTCACAGTAACCGTTTGGCCCGCGACGTCTTCGAAGAAAAAAGGTCCGATGACTCCGCCAGCGAAAACAGCACACCATACAGTGACTTTGAGCGGTTGTAATGGCTCTTCGTGGGTTACACGCGGATTTTCAGTGCCCCAGAAGCGTAAATTTTGCTAATTTACGTACCCGCTAAGATGGAAATGGGCCTCATCACTCATGATTATTTTTGATGAAAAATCATCTTCCTCTTGGTGGTGATTAAGGATGGCTTGAGCGTATGTTAGACCCGATTGGCGGTCAGCAGCTAACAGCTGATGCACCGTCTGGACTTTGTACGGAAACATCTTCAAATCTCGTACCAAAATTCGCTGTAAAGACCGTCGACTGATACCCATTTGCGTGGCACGTCGTCTGGTCGATGTCGACGGCGCTTCCATGACATCTTCGGCTACAGCAGCAATATTCTCTGCCGATCTATAAGAATGGAGTTAAAAATCAACTGAGCAATTATAGACCAATATCAATACTTCCAGTAGTTGAAAAGTGTCTGGAAGGCGTAATTTCGCAAAGATTGCAGAGTTTTATTGACAAGCACTCTCTTTTTCATAAAAGTCAATACGGGTTTCAAAAAAACAGAAATACAGGCAAACTGCTAGGTGAATTCGTAAACTGTATCAATGATAGTTTAAACAAAAGCCATCATGTTCTAGTCCTGTTCATGGATTTCAGTAAAGCTTTTGACACTCTTAACCATTCAATGTTACTAGAAGCGCTTAGACGGATTGGCATACGAGGAGTAATGGCTGATTGGCTCAAGGATTATTTACACAACAGGATGATTTGCGTAAAAATTAAGGACGTGATGAGTGAGAAAAGAGACGTGCAGTATGGAGTCCCTCAGGGATCAAAACTTGGTCCAATTCTCTGCATCCTATACACGAATGAACTACTTCGTGTTTTTAAACAAAGCATTCCTTTTGCCTTTGCTGACGACACGGCGATTGTGGTACGCCACAGGTCTCTCGACACAGCGACGAGAATTATGCAGGAGCAGTTGAATGCTGCAGTTAAATGGTGCCACGATAACGGTCTAGTTATTAACCCATCAAAAACCAAGATGATACATATCCGGAGTCCACAATTCAAGCCCACACAGAGTAGAATAATAGAATATACTTGAGAAATGATGCCTGTCCGAACACTGCAAACGAAACTATTGAATTAGTAGAAAGCTACAAATATCTTGGAGTTATCATTGACTCTCATTTTCTATGGAGCAAACACATCGACAAGCTTCGCATGGATCTGAAGAAGGCGTTATACGCATTGGCCCATTTGCGGTACCATGCCACGGTTCCTGTCTTAAAACAAGTGTACTATTCCCTAGTTGAGTCCAAGTTACGGTATGGTATACTTGCCTGGGGCAACGCAGCAACAACCCACATCGAAAAATTACAAAGCCTTCAAAACTCAGCGCTGAAACAAATAAACTCGAGCTATCCGCCCAACGATGAAAGAACGTTCAAAGTTCTTCAGGTCGAGCAAATTTATAAGATGACACTAATACTGGAGTACTTTGACGATGACCGCTTTATTCGACCAATAAACCATGTTATCAACACCAGAAGACGTGCCCAAGGTATGCTTCAATTGCCAAGAAATTATAATGTTTATGGTAGACGACAACTTCAATACAGCGTTCCAGCATCAATCAACGAATTACCTCGAGAACTAGTGAGCATAGAGAATTACAAGACCAGAAAAAAAAAACATTAAACATTTCTTATTAAACTCAAGTCATTAACTTATCCATAAAGTTTTTGTATGTACTATCTTAGTTTTTTTTTTTGAAAATATTTACATCTTTCACTCTCAAGCAGTGTTTTACCAGTAGGCGTTGGACGGCTAGGAAATCTGCGACGAAATTCACGTTGTACCAAAGTCACCGACCGATTATTGCTCAAATAAATAGTCACCAATATTTCGCGTTCCGGAGCAGTGTAGCGTAACATTGTTTATTAACGTGTATTTCGCATGTGTTTACTAGTCAAATGTCAAAACAGAACTGACATTAGGGGCCAATCGCAAAATATATAGCATTTTCTGATAGGAGGATTTCTTTTGCACCACCTTGTAAAATATGAGATTGCTAAGGTTTGATTTAATGAGTACAATGTCAAAACCGTACTGAGAGATTTAAAAACAAAGGATAGGAGTAGAGCACATCTTTGGCAGTATTTTCGAAAAACACGGGATACTTGAAAAAAAAACTTCTTGCAATGTATTTTGGGCAGTTGGAAAATGAAAATTCACTATTGCCAGCATACGATCCTCTATCCACAAAGGGTATATGAAGGCAGTCTCCGGATCAACAAACATAGAAAATCAAATTGATTGTTCGAATAATTTCAAAAGTTTTTGAAAGGACATACGCGGTCGCTTACACCACATACTCTCCTAGTAAACATTCAACGGTGGTAGATTCTTCCTAGTTAATCTTGAAAACGAATATTCGGAGTTCAAAGACCATTCTTGTACCTCCTTTTCACACTTGATATCGTACAAATAAAAGATTCAATAGTTCCCACGCTTACTGACGATACTACTATGCTTGTTGGTACATAAATAGAGGAAACAAATATGAAATAACAAAACGCTCTCAACGAGGATAAGGAATAGACAAAATCCTGGCAGATTTCACTTAACGAGAGCAAATCGATTCATGTAGGTTTTTCGTATAAACGGTCAAAAAAGTTGCCTGTGCTTCTTAAATACGGTTCGAGTCGAGTACCGTCCGCAAATGAAGCGTAATATCTCGGATTGACACTCGATGCAATATTTAAGTGAAAGTCGCATACTTACTTACTTAAGTAGCGCTACAGTCCGGAATGAACCTGGGCCTCAACCTACATGCCTTTCCAATTATCCAGGTCCCTAAATAACTGCCTCCAGTTGCTCACTTCAAGTTTGTTGAGGTTGGTTTCTACTTCTGAAAAGGCGAGGTCTTCCTCTACTTTGTCCGACGTCTGGTTGGGAATCGAAGAGCCTGCGAGCCGGAGTATTGGTGTCCATTTGATCTACATGTCCTAGCGGAGTTTTTTGACCAGAGAATTGTCGCTGTACATCTCGTTAAGTTCTTAGCTGAATCTTCGTCTCCATAGCCCGTCAACGCAAACGGGGTTGAAGATTTTTCGAAGAATTTTCCTATTGAATCGACCAAAGATTTCTTTATCCGCTTTTGAGACGGTCTATGCTTCAGCGCCGTAGAGCAGGACTAGGATGATCAGGGTCTTATAAAGGATCTCCTTAGTGGTTCGGGTAAAAGCCTTACTACTGAATTATCTTCTTAGCCCGAAGAATCAGCGGCTCGCAAGAGTAATTCTTCGTTTAATTTCTGACGAGATTTTGTTGTCAGAGTTAATACGAAGTTCGTTCTGGCTGACAGCGGAATGATGTTCGTCATATCCGTTTAACATTCTGCAGAAATGGTTCTTCTATATCGTTAGCATCGACTGTGTCTCAACTACGATATTTCCCTCTTCATTTCGACAGGACTCGTCGTCCTTGGCTACGAGCATATGTCGGCATTCCTCATCAAACCTAGCATATCAGTTGCAGCTGATCTAATGGCTTGTTAGCATCGTTGCCATTGTTCTTCGACATTCGATGCTGGTGGTATCGTGTTAATCGAGAGGTTAAGGGTTACGCGTTACGCAAAGGTATTGAATGGTTCTAAATATGTCTTCTCTTTCTGCGTTAAAGTTCGCTCGTAGGCTTTGTCAAGGAGCTCGTAGAAGCAATCCTTAGCTTTATCATATTTTTCCTCTATTGGGGCGGGCGTGAGCGCATAGAATGCTTATTTTGGCAATTTCGCCTTGATGTGGATTGTTACAATGCGTTCGCTAATCTCGTGGAAACATAAGACTTTTTGCCTAAATCTGGTATAAAACCAAATCCGCATCCGAATAGTTGCTGTTTCTGCTCACTTTAACATGATCCACAGTAGATGTAAAATTTTTCATTCTCTTTTTACCCAGCCCATCCCATCGTATTTTCTGGATGGCAGTAATGACTGCTCTGAAGTAGTTAAGGGCCTCCGCTAGTTGTTCGCTTGCACCTCTCCCGATTAATGTTCTCACATTCCAGGTGCAGATACGAACGTCGTATCCATAGACCCGCTTAGCAGGGTCGTCAACAATAAAATCAGTCCTTTCCGAAGCTGTTGGTTGCTTCGTAACAAATATTTTTTGAATGGTTGGGTAGTTAACCCAAAGCACAACCCCCAACCTCGGGGGCCAGTCTGTTGTTCAAATAATTTGTATATTTTTATCATCTAACTTGTGCTTTAAAACGCTGTAGCATGGAACGTATTGAAAACGAATAAAGATATCTTTCAATATTTTGATCAAAAATTGATGGAAAAATATTCACTCCACCCCAACGGAACAGAATATAGAGACAGAGATCCAAAGACGAACTATACGAAATATACTGCGACATAGGTCTGTTAAAAAATAACTTTGAGGGTACGTAATGTTCACCAAGCTGAAAGAATCTTCGATATTCTGCCAGACACCCGACGCAGTAGGGGAATACCTCACCTATAGTGGCGCCCAGAAATAAAAACCGACCTCAACCAACTTCAAGTGCGCCAATGTAGGCAGTTAGCTAAGGATCTGCCTGATTGAAGAGGAAAGTTGGTTTAGCTCCAGGTACACCTCTAACTATAGCGCCTCTTAATTCAGTGAATTTTGAAAATTGCCCACTTTCCCACTATCCTTTTAGTGGGAAGCTATACCAGCATTGAAGGACTTATATTTGCTAACGAGACAATTAACTCAAATTATCTAAACTCAACAAATGACTTCAATCCAATGTGGATTTGATTAATCGTTACCATTTTGACACCAAAAATGTAACAAAAACCCAAATACCATACAAAATCGTTCCCAACAAGATTGTCTAAGTGAGACATCGCATCTAATCCCATCAATCAAGATAAATCATCAAACTGTGCAGGAACATACATGTTATGTGTGTTTCCATACAATGTGCTTGACGTCTCCAACACTATCGGCTTAAAGTCA
Source organism: Rhingia rostrata (assembly GCA_949824845.1). Taxonomy (NCBI): domain Eukaryota; kingdom Metazoa; phylum Arthropoda; class Insecta; order Diptera; family Syrphidae; genus Rhingia; species Rhingia rostrata. The sequence goes on from OX463756.1 coordinate 45,957,032, forward strand.
CCTTTCCCAGTGTGTTACTGTGATATCCGTCATTGCATGTGAAACACTTTGTACCCATTACTCGAGGGCAATTATCCAAAGCCAGACGACTCTCATTGCTGTTGGGTATACCTCTCCGGCTCTTGGAATACCTCAACACTTTAACTCCGATGACTAAATGCTTAATAGGATTAAAATCTCGTAACGTAAATAGTGTGCCACTAAGCTGCCATTAAGTAATGAGATAAAGCCTGCTTACATTGTCGGATGAGGGGTATACCCGACCGTGTACGAACCGCCGCGAATCGGTGACTGCCATCACCCGTCATCTTGTCCACTAAGCAGAGTATACGAGTACCAGACCAACGCAGCATCACGACGACGACGTGCAGACAATATCGTTGGCAGCGCAGTCATTTCACGGTGTCTTGAACAATTCTTAAGGCTATTAGGCTATGCTATGCCTGTTGCATGTACAGAGGCGCAGAGACAGAACTGTACGCTGCCGTTGATAAAAATTTATGAAGAGCAATTGCAAGATCCAACCACGAAGACATTTGTTAACTTCTGTTTCGTTTTATTATGCCCGCGAATGGCGGGACTTGCGGAACTGGAGGGTTTTTGATTTGTGTTGGTATTTTTGTTTTTGTGTTTTCATTTTTCGTCAGTTGTTGATTAACTGTTTTGGGTTTAATTTCCTGCTTAAGATTGTCTGACTGGCTGCTAAACGGAAGGCAATTAGCTTAAGGGAACGTTTTGCAGATAAGGGTCTGCTGTGTCTATAATATGTACAACTGAGCGGTGTGATCCCTTCAGTCATTATGAACATTAGTCAGGCGGTTAAGAGGGAAAGGTTTTTCTTAATGTCATTAATTTTTCTCCTTTTGATGTTTTCCATTATGAATTGACGAACTTGTTTAGGCATTCCCTATAACATGAGAAAATTATATAAATAAATTTATGAGACGAGTTATATTTTCAAGGCGACTATATATTAAGTGGGGCAGTGGTTAGCGGATTGGACTACTAAGTCTGGTACCTGGTTTAAGGTATGTCAGTAGTAATACCTTAGCACTATTTGACTGCCAAGTCTCTTGCGAAAGTCTAAAACATCTAAGATTCTAAAAATGTCATAGAGAGGTTGACAATTTAAAAGAAATTAATTTATGGGACCTTTTCACACCTTTTTTTAAAATTTGTCAAAGGTGAATAAGAATTGACAATTATTTTGAAGGTTAGGTTAGGTTCCAGTGGCTCTACGAGATCCGCGTGAACACTTAGACCATAAAGGTCCGTACCTCGTGGACCTGTCAACTTTACTATATTCGTTCGCCTTATGGAACCACTCAGAGCTAACTTTGTAGCGTAGGAGGTTCCTGACATTGATATAAGCCAGCTCACCTAGATTGCCAAGGTAGTAATCTCCCAGGTGAAGCTTCCTTTTTTCTGAGAGAGCTGAACAAGAGCATATAAGTTGAGCAATACTTTGCTCCTGTTCTTCGTCCAAGTTTCTACAGAAGGCATTGCTAAAGAGGCCTAGTTGAGTGTATGCCTATAGGACTATATCCTGTTAGGACACCGATTACGTAGCTGATGTTTAATCTGTTCGGCATTCTCAAAGTTTGGCCAGAGCTGCCTGGATATTTGACACGTTGTGCCATTTATCCATCTGCGGTTTGCTTTCTTGATTACAGCTTGATCTGTAACTGAAATGTAGCGAGGGGAATGCCTAACATATCTACCGGTGGTAGGATATCAAGGGAAGTGCTCTATCAGGCAAACTCATCCGCCTTGCAGTTCCTTGGAATATCTCTGTGGCCCCGCATCCAGAAGAGGTGAATGGTGAAATGCTCTGCCATCTCATTAATAGATAGTCGGCATTCGTGGGCTGATTTCGATTTGAAGGAGGTGGATTCCAGGGATTTAAAGATGTATTTACACTTCGTAGATATTTTATTCCTTTTCAGCCACTACAACAGTGGTCAAATATACAATCTGGCCACTCAAAATATTCCTGAAAATACCGACTACACCTTTACCAGGTTAAACTTTGATAAGACTTTCCAGTTCACAATCCCAGACAGATTTTCATGGGAGAGTAGCAAAGCGGAGCTAAATGTCTCGATCCATGTTTATACCGATGGCTCCAAAATAAATGACGGAGTGGGTGCTGGTGACGGGTTGCGTGGCTCGATGGCTAGTGCGATGAACTGCCGGGCAGAAGGTTCGATTCCCAGCCCTAGTAAAACCTAAATGATTTTTCACTGGCCACCCTCTCGTGATGATCTAACAAATCATCCGAGCAGTATCAATTGTCATGAAAAGCTTATCTCAACTTAGCCGTTCTGAATCGGCATAAAACAGCAGGTCCCGCCATCGTGCTAAGAAGTACACAAGCACACATTAATGGTTGTGAGAAGAAAGCTAGGCCCATGGTACTAACGAGCCTGTTGCGCCATAAATTTATTTATTTTAGTGGGTGCTTCTTGTCTTCTTCGACAGGCTTAATCTCAGCCTATCTCTCCGTCTTCCTGATCATTGCAGCCTTATCAAAGACAACCGTAGATTGCCGATCATTTCTGCAGGAGATGTCAAAGCATTTTAACATTCCCCTATAGGCTGATAAAATAAACTCCTTAGACATGGCACTATATAACCAGTTGTTCCCGAAACGGGTGCACTAGGTATTCATATCGCTACATGCAAAAGCTTACTAGTGCAACATTCTAACAGCAAATTAAACCTCAAATGGAGTCTTGGTACGATGTGTCAAATATCCAAACAAATTTGGCCAAAGCCAGATTTGAGATTTGCGAGATCAAAGGGACTAATTTTGCGCGGTAGATCATATGTTAGTGCCACCATAGGTGTTATCACTGGACCCTTTTTAAAAGGCAGACACGTAGAAAGGCTAGACCTCTTGGTAGGTAGGTAGAAGTGGCGGTTCGGCATGAACCCAAGAAGCACTTATGTGCCTTTTTGTTACCACGACTCGTGTGACCTTAATTATGATTGTTGTTGTGGATGTGATACAAGCGGTCTCTAGATCCAGCCTGTGAGGTTTAGAAAGAGGATAATGTATCCATTTACCCGAAATTTCGCTAAGGTTATCGAAACAATGTTGGTCTAATGCACGCAATCTGGTTCTTGCTAGTGTCGGACATATGCAGATGAATTGGGGAAGGCTTTTCCCCCCAACTGCGGCATTGAGGGTTGTATGGGATCCCTAGTTTGGCCGCATGGTCTCCAATTGGCCAGTGCCCTTTGACTATCTCCGTAATTCTTGTGATATCTTGGTTAGGCTATGCCTCTAGTCAAACGACTTCTGTAGGAGCTGCATGAACGAAGAGGAAGAAGAAGTAATAGTTCATCTCCTTTGTAAAGGCCCGACCCTATCAAACAAAATGAAGCTCCATCTTGGAGCTTACTATTTTCAAAATCTCAGTGATTCTATAAAAACGAAAGTGAAAACCTGAGAATGGTTTTCTCACAAATAACAAGGAGAATGAACAGGATCCACGTGGTACCAAAATGCGCCCAAAAATGGTCTTTGATCGTATAGTTTACATGATCTTCCTGCTTCTTTCTAAATATCAGTTGTGCTTCCTTTCTTCTTTGCTTGTCAAGCTTAATGATAGAGAGAGCTATTATGTTTACCTTAAACGTTGGCTTTAATGTTGATGGAGAAACGTATCACATAAGTGGCATGTATTCTTGCATTGACAACGACTTCGAGTTGATTGGAAAGGGTTTCTACTTGTACGTGCTACTAGGCGAGGACTTCCTTTACTGCGTATATCGTCTGCCTGCGAGCCGGAGTTGTTAGCGCCTATTTGCTCTACATGTCACTGTTCACTCGAAACAAATAAGGATTAAGGATAAGGTAATTCTTCAACACCATATTGCAGGTCTGGAATAGTAAAGGTCTTTCATAGGATAGCAGTTCGAGTCAGGGATTTATAAATAGACCGAAGAAACGGCTGTTGACACTTGATTGACGAGATGTCATCATCTCATATGCCTTGGCTTGTCACTAACTATAAATCCGCATCCAAATAGTCGCAGATTATGCTTTACTATAATACTATAACACCATGGTCTATGTCAAAGTTTTTCATTCTCTTCTTAACAGATTATTCCATCGTGTTTCCTAGTTAGTACTAGAAATGTATTCTTTGTAACTGTGCGTTCTAAGATCACTAAGCAGATAACATGTTGTTGTCCTTTTTCATTTAGCGTGATCATCAATAATAAATGCATTCCAAGTTATGCAGTCCAATCGCTCTGTCATCCGCGATCAATCACTTGATCCCTATAAACCTGAGATTCGGTCTTCATTGTCGTTCTCCAATTTGAAGTCTGGAAATATTGCTCTAAGCAGTGACATTTTGTTCAAGGTTGTGGGTCGACATACTTTGTCTTGCCTGTTAACAACAAAATCAACCAATTGTGTCGATATCATCTGCGTACCCCAGTAGCTGGACGGATATACTCCTGCCCTTCGCAACATCTGTTTCAGCATGGGATTGAAGAAATCGAATGATAGCGTGTATCCTTGTCGAAATCCGGTACATGTTTGGAAAAGTTCAGATGAGCTATTTCCTAATCGTGTGGTGTCCTCCAGTGTTAGGCGACACTGTATCAGTTCTGATAAAATCTCAAACTCAGCCATCGCTTTATAAAACACTATAAGACTTGACTTGAATATCGATGGTATTTTCCAGGATTTGACTAACTTCGAAAATCCGGTCTATGGTCGATCGGCCGGAAGCCACGATAACTGTGTTGCAGAAAGCTTGGCGTTCAGACAGTACTCTGGATAGGATCTTGCATGCGGCATTAAGCAGGGATATCCCTCTATAATTTGTGCAAGACATGGGATTGTTTCTTGGATATGAGACATATAGAGCTGATATTCCAGTCATCGGAAATGGTTCTCATCAGGAACTAAGTTGCCATTGTTATTTTTTTATAGAGTCTGCATTCCTAAAGGGTTTTTCAATAAGAGCGCTACAAAAGTTTTTTTAAATAAAGCAAAAACGGTTTCGGATATCAATAAAATTATTTATTCCTGTAAAAGCACGTTCAATGCCATTATGTATGAAACTCGATTCCCTTTGCATGGCCACCACGGGCACGATTGCAGAAGTCCAGACGCTGAACCCAATTTTCGACAGTTTTCAAGCAACAGATACTGCTGCAATTTCACGTTCGATATTCGTACAAAGTTCATCAATCATCGCTGGATTGTTGGCATAGACCATAGACTTGACGTAGCCCCACAGGAAATAGTCTACCGGCGTCAAATCGCACTACCGAGGCGGCCAAGCAACTGGACCATTTCGTGAGATAACACGTTCTCCAAACTTGGTTTCTAATAAATTGATTGTGGCAATCGCTGTGTGGCTTGTGGCGTCGTCCTTTTGGAACCACATGTGCTCCAAGTCCATATCATCTAATTGGGGCCAAAAATATTCGGTTATCATTGAATGGTAGCGATTCCCATTCACAGTAACGTGTCGGTCTTGATCATCACGGAAAAAGTACGGCCCAATGACGCCGCCGGCCCACACCAAACCGTAATTTTTTCGGGATGCAATGGATTGTTGCCTGACCGCTACCGCATATTTTGTTTATTGGCGAAGCCATTCAGCCAGAAATGAGCCTCTTCGCTGAAGATGATTTTTCGATGAAAATCCGAATCACTTTCAAGTTGTTGCTCAGCCCAATTCACGAACATATGACGCTTCTGGTGGTCAAGTGGCTTCAGTTCTTGCGTCAATTTAATTTTGTAGTGATGTAGGCCAAGATCTATTCGCGAAATTCGCCACAACGACGTCACAGAGATGCCCAACGGTTGAGAACGACGTGTGAGAGACACATTTGGGCTTTCTTCAACTGAAGCCTCAGCGGCAGCAATATTCTCGACACTACGGGCACTTCTTTGTCTCACTGGCACGGGAACATTTTGTACTGTGCCTGTGGATTCAAATTTTTCCATTAGAAGCTCAATTGTTGATCTGCTAGGACGATTATGACGACCATAAATTGGACGTAGCGCTCTTAACGTGGAGGCCACTGACTACGATTTTCGGTTGTAAATTTTAATAATTTTAACTCGTTGTTGGAATTTATATCTTTCCATCATGAAATGGCAAACCTTATTGAAGAGAAATGTCAAAAGAGCGGCAAGAAATATGGCGTCGTTTGCTGTCCCTGTCGCTCAACTTTTGTAGCGTCACTGTTGAAAAACCCGATACTTTGAAACCAACTGCCAGCTATTTTGGCTTTTTTGTAGAATTTACGAATTTTCATCTTGGCGCGAGATTCTTCGATTTCAGTGAGGCTGCGTGTTCTCATTTTTCTTACCCAGGCTCTGTACCGTTCCATCATAATTCACGAAGAACGTGGAGACTTCGTTGTTGATCGCATCTTGAAATTCATCCGCATCTGTCTGGTACAAATAAGAAACGCCCTTGACTGAAGAATTAACAAAGGTTGGCCTATCTAAGAGACGGAGAGACAAAAATACAAGAGAAAAAAACAACATCCTTTTATTTGTAAACGCATTGACTATAACGGGTGATCCAAGTAGAGATACTTTTTTCAATAGCCTTTTTTGGCAGATCACTTGTGAGTCGTGTCATGCTGTCATGTTATTTTTGTTTGGTATTGTTTGGCATTTCATAATGGAAAGACTTACGCGTGAACAACGTTCAGAAATTTTTCAACTTTATTATGAAAATTCACGTTCTGTGAGGAATGTGTTTCGTGCACTTCGCTCAACTTATGGTCAACATAATCGGCCTACTGAGCGTACTATTTGCAACACCATCACCCATTTTGAGACCCAGCATTCATTATTGGATAATTTTCGACCGAATAGACCACGTCCAACACGCTGTGATGAAAATATAGCGGCCCTAGCTGAGAGTGTACACGAAGGCCGTAGAGAGTCGATTCGGCGCCGTTCGCAGCAACTCGGACTGACGTATGGAACGACTTGGCGCATTTTACGTCAAGATCTTAAATTGAAAGCGTACAAAATACAGCTTGTGCAACAACTGAAGCCGCTCGACCTTCCCAAGCGACATCGCTTCGCTCTATGGGCTCTTGAAAAGTTCCAAGAAGATCCGACGTTTTGGAGGCAAATTTTGTTTAGCGATGAGGCCCATTTCTGGCTCAATGGGTATGTAAACAAACAAAATTGCAGCATTTGGGACGAAGAGCAACAAGAAGAGATTGAAGAACTGCCACTTCATCCAGAAAAAACAACGTTTTGGTGTGGTTTGTGGGCCGGTGGAATCATCGGTCCATATTTCTTTAAGAGTTTTGCCGGTGCGAACGTAACCGTCAATGGCGACCGTTATCGTGCCATGATAACCGATTATTTGATACCTGAAATTGAAGCTCGTGATCTCGGCGACATTTGGTTTCAGCAAGACGGCGCCACTTCCCACACAACGCATCAATCTATGGACTTATTGAGAGAACATTTCAGTGAGCACATAATTTCACGTTTTGTGTGATATCACACCCATAGACTTTTTCCTGTGGGGATATGTAAAGTCAAAAGCTTATGCCGACAAACCCGCTTCGATTTAGGCCTTGGAGGAAAACATCACGCGTGTCATTCGCCAGTTACCAGTCGAAATGCTCGAACGAGTGATCGAAAATTGGACTCAACGGATGGACCATCTGCGATTTAGCAACGGCCAACATTTGATAGACATAATCTTCAAAAAATAAATGCCAAAGAATGTTCTTTCAAATGATAATAAACATTCTCCATTAAATTTGAATTTTCTGTGATTTTTTCTTTAAAAAAGTAGGGAACCTCGAAATGGATCACCCTTTAGAAGGTCTCCACCATAAGACAATGACCACTAATTGTATTTATCGGCAATCGAAAACCTTTAAGGAAAGTGTTGTCTTGTCAATATGGCATTCTCAGACTATTGCTATAATTTTTTTTATATTGAATGCTTTTTCTCTAATTATCAAGCCCTATTCGTGGATTGGTAAAATATAATGTTCAAGTTCCATTTTTCATTGTTCTTCTGTTAGTAGGTACTCTAGAGCAAAATGCAACCGAAATCAACGCCATTGTACTCCAAAAAAATTGCATATAATTTATAAACATAGTCTTATACGTTCTCTCCAAGGTAAAAATATGAAGTTACCCCATATCCAACACCCTACAAGTGTTTCCGACAAACAGCTTTGCCTTTATTCTAGAAGTTCAAAAAAAATTTAAGTGATTTCTCACCCCCAAATTGAATGAAAAAAACTCCCCACGTAAACAAAAACCTCAAGACATCAGAATAAAAAAAAATAAAAACAAGCAGGAAAAAATCCGACCTCATACTCGCGGAACTAAAGCGTATTTTAGCAACAAGATTTTCCACTTCCGTTCCGCTTACGGAAACCCGAATAAATTCACGAGAAATATGACACAAAGCCAGAGGAAACGAAAATATAAACGTTGCTCTTTTTAATTCAATTGCAAAGAGAACCCGGAAAATTAAACATACCGTAACAAACAAAAACATAAATTTACCCTTAATGGCTGTTGTCCTACAGGCAAGCGCACCCTCCCGTTCATTTCATTGGCCCACGGTGATGGTATTGATATTCAGCTCGCGGGACCACCAATTTGTCCTCAACATGGAATAGTAGACCATTGAAGAGCGGTATACAGCGATTTGTGGAAAGGGTGTCGCTAGAAAAACCACACCCTGAAAATTTGACATTTATCTGAATAATAGCGTAATAATCGGGACGTGTAACAACACACAGATTCGCTTAAATCGCATTTGACACGCTTCACCCCTATCAACCCCAGCCATAGAAAGCCATCCATTCACTGGATGGGCACAATAATAATTATTTGAATATGTTGCTGTCGTGTTATCCTTGTTGTCAGGATATATGTACAATGTACATGGGCTGAGCACACACAATGAAGTCGGCAATTTTAATGGATGTAGCTCATGTTGTTCGGAGAAAGGGGTCGCTCGTCTACGATATGGGGATGTAAATATTGTTATTAATTTATTGTGTGTAAAATAGGTACAATGGATGGGTTTGCTGTCCAAATGGCAGACAGACCGTTGCAACAATCAAATGGAAATTTAATTCAATATTAATTTAAAATGTGTTCATAGGCGCAGAACCAATTCATTTAGAGCGTCTTTCTTTGGGTTTTTCAGATCTTTTTGACAGTTGAATGGGGATTGGGATTGGGATTGCAATTGTAATAATTAATCGTCCAATTTGGACGGCGTTAAAGCGTGAAATTGAATTTTCATTCAATCGAAGATGAAGTCAAAGAAAACGGCGTGAAATGTTTTTCACCTTTTTCTCGAAAGCAACTTTAAATTGGTTTTCTATTTTCTAGTCGATGGATATTTATAGAACAAGAAACAAATGCCGATCGTAATTTATTTTAACTGAAGGCGACCCGAAATTGATTTTAGAAAATTTTTGATAGAAACTTTGAGAAATGTCTTGATTTGGTATAATACTTTGGAAGAAGTAGTGCATACCAAACATTTTGGATTGGTAATACTCAGCGGTCGTATGACCCATTCTTTAATTTTTGAGCTACGGTACAGTAGTTTGCTTGGATGTTTATTTACTTACTTATTGGGCTCCCGGACCCGTGAAGAGTCTCCGCCTGAGACACTGCAGCCTTCCATCCTCTACGATCCCGGGCTCGCTGCTTCCAGTTGTCTGGACCAAGCGCTATTGGTCTTCGCGATGGCTTGGTCTTTGAAACGGAGGTTCAGTCTTCCTTGCCTTTTCGAACCTGGGGTCTGGGGTTCGAAGATCCTCTTAGCTGTAGAAGGAGCCCAGTACCATCTCTTCCTTCTTGCTTGTCGTCCAGCACTCGGTGCCGTAAAGCAGAAATGGCAGGATAAGGGTTTTGGAGAGCCCACATTTCGTCCTTCGAGTTAGGAGTGTTGAACTCAGTTACTACTACTCAGGAGCCTGTGTTTACTACTAGGTAGGTGAACTCCCTAACTAACTCGAAATTGCTGCTATCAATAGTGACGTTTTGTTCTAGGCGATGGACAGATGCTTGTTTGTTTGTTGGTAGCATGTGCTTAGTCTGGATTGAGATCAGGAACCTCAACAGTGTACAAAGAATTAGATAGCTGCCTGGGTATAATGGGATCACTGAAACTAAAGGTATAGAAATAATAATAAACCTCACTATAAGACTCAATATTTCTAAGAGATAGGTGGGTGGAAAGATGTGGCGGTTCGGCATGAACCCAAAAAGCACTTATCTGCCTTTTTGTTACCACGATTCGTGTGAACTTTACTAAAAAAAAAAAAAAACTTGAACTGAACTTTACTATGATTGTTATTGTGATACAGGCGGTCTCTAGATCCAGCCTGTGAGGTTTAGTAAACTGATAAGATCTTGTATCCTTTTACCCGAGATGTCGCTAAGATTGTCGAAGAATGGTTGGTCTAGCGCATGCAATCCAGCTGTTTCTAGTGCCGTACACTTTCAGATGAAATGGGAGAATGTTTCTCTCTCATTTGTGTTCCCACAACTGCGGCATTGAGGGTTGAATGGGATCCCTAGTTTGGCCGCATGGTCTGCAATTGACCAGTGTCCCGTGACTAACGCCCTAATTCTTGCGATATCTAGGCGGGTTCTATTAAGTAGATCGTTTGTTCTGTTTTTGTCGTATCGTCCCCAATAAGACGCGTTTTGTTAACCTTCTTCATTTACAGTCGGCCTTCTTCAGGAAGTATGAGTGTATTTGAGATACTAATTGCAGCCAGGTAACAAATGTACTAAATCGCTGGAATATTAAAAAATAACCCGGTACAGCAGACTTAAATGTAAACCATGAGTCATTCGTTGCTCTATTAACAAACATATTAAATCTGATTTGCGACACGTCAACCGTATCAAAGAGGCTTAAAGGACCTAAAGACTGTTAGGGCGATTTATAAAGGCGGTATCAATAAACGTGTAGAGCACTATCGCACAATAGCAATTCTAGAGCAGATCCTATTAGATCGATTAAGAAAAAAGTTTGAAAAACGGTTTTCAAAAATGAAGAAGCACCAACCAATACAATCCTAGGCAAACGTCATCAAGAAGAAGAAGAAAAGGATATGTCATCTGCAGTCGAACCAGAAATACTGCAGTCAGCCATCATCTGAAAAACTTCATGTGCGTCAATTCAGAAATCTGAGAAATCATTGAGGTTGTTAATACTAACAAGTAGGTAACTGTATCGTCGGAAAACACAGCCTGCAACACAACACGTTTCGCAACTGACTTAGACTAATTGACGCTATGCCACTATACCCAGTACGCGGTTCCATCACCACGATATCGATAAGGGGGCAGGGCGATCTGCAAATCAACGAACGGTCAGAGGCACGCATCCAATTTTTTGGATATCCAAACATTCCGAGGGGATGGCATCGACTCGGACCAATACATTGTTACAGCCAATGTTACAAGGCGGGTATCCATCAAGCCAAAGCAAACCAGAAATACTGTGAAAAATGTAATGACTAATGAAAGACTGCAATCGCAGGAGACCGCCAAGGTCTTCACGTAATGCGTATCCCTCAACCTCTCGATTAACGCCATACTACCAGAATAGAATGTCGAAGAACAATCGCAACGATGCCAATAAGGCATTGGATCAGCCGCAATTGATTTGTTAGGTAGGTTTCTCGCATCCACTAGCAAGATGCGGAGTGCCAACAGATACTAGCAGCCAAGCTAAGCTAATGCTAGATCTGCCAATGAACTCTATAGACAAAGAAGCAGGGAATTTTCAGAAGAAAGCAAGAAGAGGAAGAAAAGTGCGATATCGAGGATATAGTGAGGTGTCACTCCAGGAATGATGTTCGCAAATTCTACCAAAGTGGAAAAAGCCAAAGGCAAGGATATGGAAGAACCATTTCTGCAGACTGTGATTTGTTAGGTAGGTTTCTCGCATCCACTAGCAAGATGAGGAGTGCCAACAGATACTCGCAGCCAAGCTAAGCTAATGCTAGAGCTGCCAATGAACTCTATAGGCAAAGAAGCAGTGAATTTTCAGAAGGAAGCAAGAAGAGGAAGAAAAGCGCGATATCGAGGATATAGTGAGGTGCCACTCCAGGAATGATGTTCGCAAATTTTACCAAAGTGGAAAAAGCCAAAGGCAAGGATATGGAAGAACTATTTCTGCAGACTATGACGAACAACATTCCGCTGTCAGGCAGAACGAACCGTTCAATACTGGCGACGACAGCGAAAACTACCAACCACCAGACCTAAAAGAGGATAGCATTATCTAAGTTCAAGCTTAGCAATACTGCCAGAAATGACCGCCTTTCTGCCAAGCTTTATAAAGCCGGCGGATATTACTTGTTAAATAACATCAACCAACTGATACGACAAATCTGGTCGGGTAGAAGTATGCCAAAGAATGTAACCTGATCATCGTTTGCCCGATCGAAAAACGGAGACCCTCTGAACTATAAGACCCTCTGAACTGTTTAACGTAATGTGTGACCGCCTGAAACGTTTATTAATAACCTGATCAGCCCTTATCATTGTAGTTTTCGGCCAGGAAAGTCCACAACTGATAAAATGTTCATACCTCTTCAGATTCTGGAAAAAAGAACTAAGAAATCCAAATCATACCCAACAGCTATTCATTCATTTCAAAGCAGCAAACGACATCATTTATAGAGACGAACTGTACAGAGCCATGTCTTATTTAATTATACCGCCCAAACTTGTCCTTTTGTTGAAGATGACGATGGAAAATTCTCGCTGCACCATCGGGATCGCAAACTATACCTCACCGACATATTCGATACTGTCATGTGACTTCTGCAGTCTCATTATTGAAGAAATTCCTGGTCGATTCGGATCGAAAATTCTTCGAAAAATCGTCTGTCCCGTTGGACGCTCAAAATGGCCAGGACATGTAGAACGAATGGACACCAATACTCCGGCTCGTAGAGTCTTCGATTCCCAGTCAGACGTCGGACGCAGTAGCTGGCGCGCACATGTAGAAACCGACCTTGAATTGAACAACTTGGGGGCAGTTGATTCCCAGTCTTATTCCGGACTCAAGCTCCACTTAAGAAGGTAACCATGTATAATAGGCTCAACAAAATTTGAAAATCAGTTAACAAAGTCATTTTGCGTGATGACCCTCAGAAGGGTGCATCTATATTCAACCCAATGGAACTTTCTCACTCGAGGCAGTTAGCTGAAAACAGGACTAATTGAAGGGTTCTATTATTTGCAGCATAGGTATTAGGTAAGCATACTTATTTTTGTAATTAAATGAGAAACTTTTGAGACAATTGTTCGTCACAAACGAGAAACCAAAAACAACGTAAATTGGACACCCAACTATCTGAAACCTTTCGATTCGCACGCAATTTGTTGTCTCATTTCATTCGAGAATCGTGCACTCCCCACAAAGCCAAGCCTACGCATGAACCCCACAAGACACACGCATAGTAAAAACAACGCAAAGATTTATTCTTACAGGGGCTTAACGCCGCAACGCAATGAAACGGTCTCCATGCTCCATTTAACCATTCGCAACTAATACACGAACACAGACCCTAGACAACGCCATCGTCATCGTCTCTTCCTATCGTCGTCATCATAAAGGGGAGGTGGAAAGTTACTACCAAGTGTCATATTTCATGTTGTGCGTCACAGTTTGACTGTTTTATGTGCTCTCAGTGCGCCAGCAACTGCACACCTCTATCTCAATTAGACATGGTACCCAGAGAGTTCCAAGTTCTCCATCCACAAACTACCACCACACTATACAGGATAAATATTTTGATTTTGACAACAACACCTAAAAGTCCCAGCAAACACCTAAAGTCGCTGCATGTAGCTGCCGGTTGGCTGGCTGCACCAGAGCATGCAAACGCGACTCCATGACGAATTGGCAGCCTTGCAGTAGGTAATTGCAATTACTACCATAGGCCTTTTTTCGCACTGAAAATGGCATGATTAGCGAGGAAGAACATTCGCACACTCACAATATGAAGGGGTACAGGGATGATGAGACCATGAGTTGGCCATTGCCGCCGCCATTCAGACGTGCAATCTTTTATTGGGGTTGATTTATTGACATTTCAGAAAGCAATGACACGCTTCATCAGGCGATTTATGTTCTTCCTTGTGCATCCTTACGTGCGGTAAAATTTGCTATAGTCATAGTCTGCTGGAGAGCATGCGCTTGTATGCCAAACCACCTCAGGTTTGGGTAGGGACTGATAGAGCTGCGCTGCCAATATCATGTACATAGTTCAAGATAGTTCAGGCGGCATCTTGAGTTTTAACAGAATCAGTCAATCAGCCACTGAGTCTGCAATTGCGGCGCGACGGCTGCTGTGCAGCTGAATTAGATGGCATTCAAATGTGAGTATGGGAATTCGATGCGAATTGCGCAGTGCGATGACATTCAGTCGATTAGTTGCAGTCTTTTCGAGATCCGGATGCGAATTGGCAAAGTTTGATGTCTGCTTTGACATAGAGGGGAGATATGCATGCTAATGCAAATGTTTTCTCGAGGGAATTTGACACGCTTGAGATGCAGTTGATGGGAATGGGGAAATATCTAGATGTACACAGCCACACACGTCTTTATAGAGGTATGGGAAGTTAATTTCCTGGGTTACGGTCGATTCTTCCTATTACTCTTATCAAAGAGAATTAAAAGTACATACCTGTGAGTGTGCCTATGCATATGATTAAGTTCTTGGTAATGCCAATTTATTCGATAAATTATAAAATTTTATTACGATACTAAAAGGTGAAGTAGCAGCGTTTATACAACGGAGCGAGTGTAGAAGATGGATTTCCGTCAGTTCGGTAGTGAACTCTTTCATATTGTTTTGCAAGAATAAAAGTGAAAACCGTGGAAATATGAAAGTCAATGAAATTTACAGGTTAAAAAGAGTTTTGTGTCAGATTATAGACAAATCAGCACAGTTTTTGTGTTCACTTCACTACGAGACGCTGCCTCCAAGGCAAGCTTGCGTTTTAAAAATGGCGTTGTATGCATTTCTGCAGAAGATGCTGATACGAGCAAACTTCTCTGCACGAGACTTGCCCAATAAGAATTAGAACAGATGGTATGGTCAGTTTCATATTAAGGAGAGGTCTCCTTAACATTGTCCGACGCGACGTCTGGCTGGGAATCGAAGACTCTGTGAGCCGGGGTATTGTTATCCATTCGCTCAATATATCCTAGCCAACGTAAATATCCAATACGGAGTTTTGTCTATACCGCTGCACAGCTCGTATAGTTGGTGGTTGAATCACCGTAACCATAGCCCGTCAACGTAAATTGTAGCGGAAATTCCAACGAAGAATTTTTCGCTCAAAACGACCAAGGATTTCTGCATCAGCTTTTGATAGGGTCCGTAGGATTATAGAGACAGGGATGATCAGGGTCTTGTATAGGATCTCCTTAGTAGTTCTAGCTAGGATTTGACTACTAAATTGCCTTCTTAGCCCCAAAAAAACACCGGTGGACAATTTTTTTTTTCTGAGGCGAAGTTGATGTCAGAGTTAATTGTGGAGCCGAGGAAGACCAAGTGCCGTACTAACTCGGAGTTATCTTTGTCACTGGTGACGTTCCTTACGTATTCTTCAATGTTGTGTGTCTTTTCTTGTTGGCAGAATATACTTCACGGTCTTACCCTCAATTACTAGCGGTGAAGGTTGCTAGCAGTTGCACATATTTATGGAAGATTGTGACTCTGGTGTTGACTCAGGAGTTTTGAACATTCCTCTCCAGAATTATGTTAAAAAAGTTACATGATAACTATCTTACTTACTTACATGGCGCTACAGTCCAGAATGAACATGCCGCTCCTATGCCAACTGCCTAGAGCTTGGGCACTCCAAGTTGGTTGAGGTCGGTTTCTACTTATAAGCGCTACTTAAGGCGAGTCCATCCTCTACTGCGTCCGACGTCTGACTTGGAATCGAAGACTCTGCGAGCCGGAGTATTGGTCTACATGCCATCTTAAACGTCCAATGCTGAGTTTATTTTTTTGACTAGGGGCATGCCTATGTACAGCTCGTATAGTTCTTGGCTGAATCAACGTTTACGGAACCGAAGATTTTTCGAAGAATTTTCCTCTCAAATCGAGTCAGGATTTCATCATCCACTTTTGGCACGATCAATGCTTAAGCGCCGTAGATTAGGACTGGGATAATTAGGGTCTTATATAGGATCTCTTCAGTAGTTCGATTGAAGGTTTTACGAAAGAATTGCATAAATGCTTTCGTATGCGGCTTTGAAATCGATGAAGAGGTGGTAGGTATCGATTTAGGCTTCTTAAGTTTTTTTTTTCCAGTATCTGCGGAAGTGTACGAGCTGATCAGTTGTTGACTTTATCGACCTTAAACCACCCTGAAAATGGCCGAGCAGATTTTTTGTAAACAGTTTCAAGCGTTCACATATTATGGAAGATAGAACCTTGCAGGCGATGTTGAGGAAGATTCGGCAAACGATACTGCGGTTCCATTCATACTTTCCTATGCCCAAATTTTATATAGTTGGCAAATGTTGCTTAACAAATCATCTCCGCCGGCTTTATAAAACTCAGTTCGAAGGCCGTTAGGATTAAGTTTTTATATAACTACTCTAACGATTCTGGTTGGTAGTTTTCGCTGCCGTCGCCACTGTTGAGTGGTTCGTTCTGCTTGAAAGTGGAAGATTGTTCGTCATCGCATTTTGTAGAAGTGATTCTTTCACATCACAAACATTGGCTGTGTTTCAACTGTGATCTTTCCTTGCTTATTATTGCCTATATAACTCAATGGCAGCTCTCGTCTTCACCTACACATCTTTGTCTTGTACGCCTTGTTCTTGGATGCGAATATCTGTCAGCAGTCCTCATCAAACCAAAGGTCACTTGCGGGCGAGAAATTGGGAAAATCTGTTGCTGCTGATCTGATCTTGTTTACATCGTCGCCATTGTTCGTCGACAGTAGATATTGGTGGTGTGCATTAAATTAAGAGATACGCGTTCTGCAAAAGCCTTGGAGATCTCTTGCGATTGCAGTATTCCGAATTTGATTTTTCACAGTATTTCGCTTTTTTTTGGCGTAGTGGAACAAATTTTTAAAATATGTATACATACCAGATTTGTATTTACTGTAACTGTGACCTCATTTTCTTCAAAAAGAACTGTAGACCAACAATCCAAGTCGAGGTGTGTATTGACCCTGTGACCTTAGGTGAATACAAAGGCCTATGATGTGATTGTCGGGGATTTGAATCAGGCCAGGAGTGCATGTTCTGTTTGTGGACGCTTACTCGAGCAAATATGGGTTTCATTACTAAAAAATAGTGCGTTCTCTGGAATTAGAACCAACATACATATGTTCCACCGAGAATCGAGTTAGCGTTTGTAGAGTTCCTGCGCAGTTCCCAATTTGTACGGATTTACCATACCCGTACAAGTTAACGGTTGCAAAGGCATTTTTGAAAATTCGTCTCAATGACGGATTGCCAAGTCTTAGGGAAGAGGCATGTTTGAACAAAGAACGCCTTAAGAATTGCAAGGTGGAAGATCTGTTGGGTCTCTATAGTTCTTCGTCTTGTCACAGTTGTGACTAGCTCGTCTTAACGCAGTGAGCCATGTTCAAATTGATATCCGCTTCGTGAAACGGACCAACCGGGATACATTGAAGCGATCTACGAAGTTGGGATTACCAAACGTCCTTTCAAAAAATGCTTTGATGGTTAACGCACGTTAGCTTTAGACGACTGCGAGTGTTGAATGAGATGACTTCCGGCCCACCACACCTTAAATGCTGATTAAGGAATGAGGAAAATATGTTGCCACTCAAAATATTTGCATTTTCAGTCAAGCTGTATTTCCTAAACCTTCAATTGATTCAATCGCGGAGCTCTGTATGCTGTTATTTCATGTACAGAAGCAAGGATTATATCAAAACAAAAACGAAATGTGTACAATAAAAGTTTAAAATTTACCGTCTTATAAGCCAAATGAATGGGTCGACAGTTTCTATATTCAATGACGATTGTTTCAGTTGCTGTTATACACAACACAACTAACAGTAAAGAAAATTCCAAAGTGCCCTTCACTAATTCGTTTATGTATCTTCTAGCAACCGAATCGAATTCTGCTCCCAAAAGCATGGTCATTCCCATAACTCTCATGTCTTTTGTATCAATTTGTCATCTCCTCTAGTAAATATCAAATTAATTTAATTTAATAATCACCGTTCACCACATAAATTCTAATTGGAATATTTTATTGTTTATAGATATGAGAAATATTCATTCCATGAAATTCATTAGTTTTGTGGGAGCGTCACGAAGACCACACACGAAACACTGCGATCTTCGTTAAAGAGATCATAAAAAACCACCTCTCAAAATTAACTTAAATCAACAGTAATATATTATTTCATCCGACTGTCGGCCATTGTTAAGATACACACTCTGTCGGATTAATGTCGATGAAATTTCAATTTATTAACATGTACCTATAAATCGGAACCCGTTGTTGAATGTATGTGAAGAGATATTATTTTTGTACATCGAATTGTCTTTAAAGACCAGTTTGCCTTCAAAGATATGGTTTTCTCGAAATATGGGCTCAAAGATTGAACTTCTTTTTGATTTCCGTAATTCATTTATCCAAGCAAGAAGAAGTGTATCGCATAAGTCTACACCTTTTGCTTTATTGTGTTACAAAGTCCCCCCTTATGACTGACACTAAGCCAATGTAAAATTTTGTGTGAATAATATTCAATTTATAAGAAACAATTATAAATTTTCCACAATACAAGAGACAGAAACTCTGCAAAAGTATCTACAACTGGTAATACAAAATAGAACACATTTTGAATATTAATTTTCACGAAATGACATCGCGTGCAGGGTCTTGACATTTTCATGTTCATCCCTATTTGTAGGAACGCTAAACGAATCAAATCAAATGTCACTCAAGGGGCATATTATGTTGAGTAAGCTGGCTTCAGTTGGCTGAACATGCAAGTTGGATAGACCAGACCAATAAAGGAGACCGCCTATGTTTGCTTTGCTACAAAATGCCCGTAATTACTCTTAAGGTTTTTTGAGGCTGTCATCTTTTCGTAACCATTGTGAAGCACCTTCTTGAGCATATGATGCGAGGACATGAGTTTCTTTGACAAGCGGTTTGTAATTTTTGTTGCTTCCAAATTGTGGTCAGTTACTGTCAATCTGATGGTTATTATGTAGGCAGCCGTTTGTAGTTAGATACTTTTCATTGAGGAGGCAAAGTAATGTTATCTGTTTGTATTTTATAATTAGATTTTGGGTATGTGAGGGACCACTTAGTTGTATGTTGAGAGAATCGATCGTTGTGAATAGTTTTTTTGTTAACATTCTATGTATTCAGAATTGAAAAGTTATAGGCTAATTCTAGAATGGGTGTTAGTGTTCTCTTGAATTTGATATTCTGATTTTGAATGATTTAACGACGAGTTTGTTGAACATTTTTGTCGGTGCAACTCGTTCTAAGGACATACTGTTCAAATATTTATCTGGGCAGAGAAGATTGTGAAGCTGTCTGTAAATTAGTCTTGACGATGATGATCTAGCTAGATCAAGGCAATTTTATTACAGTCCATCATCTATAGCAGATACGTACCATTTCTTGAAAGGGAATTGATCACGGGAGAAAGCAACTTACAAAATTTGTTTTTGATAATTTGTGCTGGGTCTTCGAAAAACTTTACATATATAGTTTGCGCTGGCTTTGAGGTTTTTTTTTGTAGATAAAACGAATCCAGACTCAACGTATATGGCATAATTTGGATTTTAATAACTTGGAAGTTTAAATATACGTTTGAAAAAGTTTCGTTGAATTGCTTCGATATCCTCTAAGCATTTATAGCTACACACTTCTTTGCATAGCAAAAGCAGCTATTTACCGTAGCGCTAAAAACTTTAAACTAAGACACAGGATCGACGCAACTAATGCTCATGTTGCAGTTTTAAAGAAAACCAAAATATTTGAACGTTTATTAGTTCGATCTTGTAACCATCAAGTGTCCATATTCCTTCACACATACCGACACGATTTTGGTTTCGAAAAACCATTATCTTAGATTTTCTGGTATTAATCTAAAGATCCCATTTGTCGCAATAGTCTGTTAATCTGTTTATTTGAAGTTGTAGTGTCGATGGGCTTTGGGAGAGAATGACCAAGTCATCTGCATAGAGTAGTACCTTGACTTCCACCCCGCCATAGTTTATACCACCTGGTATACTTTCGCAGACATCATCGCTATATAAAGAAAAGAGAACCGGACTAAGGATACATCCTTGAGGCACACCATTATTTGTGACGAAGGTTTTCGATCTCTGACCACCATTCAGCACAAATCCGGAGGTATTTGGGAGGTATTTGACAGAAAAGTTTCATGAACTCTTATAAACTTTGTTGAAAGCCCTAAGGCTTGACAGCTTAAATAGGAGAGAGTTACGATTGACTTTATCAAACGATTACAATTACTCTGTAAATTTCAGGTAAACTTAGATCACCTTTTTTTTAAAATGGCACATATGGATGATGTTGACATCTACTACGGACCGTGTTATAGCGAGCAGAATCAGCGACTATTCGGATGCGGTTTTGTTATAAGTGCCAGACTTAGGCAAGAAGTCTTATGTTTTCAAGATATTAGCGAGCGCATTGTAACAATCCGCATCAGGGCCAAATTCGCCAACATAAGCCGTATATCCGCTCACGCCCTATAGGAGGAAAAAGATGATACGTCTAAGGATTGCTTCTAGCGGGGTTTTTAACTAGGACGCTACAAACGTTGAGCGACAGGGACAGCAAACGACGCCATATTTCTTGCCGCTCTTTTGACATTTCTCTTCAATAAGGTTTGCCATTTCATGATGGAAAGAAAGATATAAATTCCAACAACGAGTTGAAATTATTAAAATTTACAACCGAAATTCGGAGTCAGTGGCCTCAACGTTAAGAGCGCTACGTCCAATTTATGGTCGTCATAATCGTCCTATCAGATCAACAATTGAGCTTCTAGTGGAAAAATTGTAATCCACAGGCACAGTACAAAATTTTCCCGTGCCAGTGAGACAAAGAAGTGCCCATAGTGTCGAGAATATTGCTGCCGCTGAGGCTTCAGTTGAAGAAAGCCCAAATGAGTCTCTCACACGTCGTTGTCAAGCGTTGGGCATCGCTGTGAGGTCGTTGTTGCGAATTTTGCGAAAAGATCTTGGCCTACATCCTTACAAGATTAAATTGACACAAGAACTGAAGCCACTTGACCACCAGAAGCGTCGTATGTTCGTGAATTGGGCTGAGCAACAACTTGAAAATGATTCGGATTTTCATCGAAAAATCATCTTCAGCGATGAGGCTCATTTCTGGCTGAATGGCTTCGTCAATAAACAAAATATGAGGTATTGGTTAGGCAGCAATCCACACATACTCCATGAGTCATCATTGCATCCCGAAAAAATTACGGTTTGGTGTGGTTTATGGGCCGGCGGCGTCATTTGGCCGTACTTCTTCCGTGAGGATCAAGACTGGCACGTTACTGTGAATGGGAATCGCTACTGTTCAATGATAAGCGAATATTTTTGGACCCAATTGGATGATATGGACTTGGAGGACATGTGGTTCCAAAAGGACCTCGCCACAAGCCACACAGCGATTGCCACAATCAATTTATTAGAAACCAAGTTTGGAGAACGTGTTATCTCACGAAATGGTCCAGTCGCTTGGCCGCCTCGGTCGTGCGATTTGACGCCGTTAGACTATTTCCTGTGGGGCTACGTCAAGTCTATGATCTATGCCAACAAGCCAGCGACGATTGATGAACTTCGTACGAATATCGAACGTGAAATTGCAGCAGTATCGGCCGATTTATGCTTGAAAACCGTCGAAAATTGGGTTCAGCGTCTGGACTTCTGCAAGCGTGCCCTCGGTGGATATGCAAAAGAAATCGAGTTCCATACATAATGGCATCGAACGTACTTTCACAGGCATAAAGAATTTCATTGATATCCAAAACCGTTTTTGTTTTATTTAAAAAAAATTTTGTAGCGCTCTTATTGAAAAACCATTTATGAGCTCCATGACCAAACCTATGAGCGACTACCGAAGTACGATGTTAAAATCGTGCTGGGTGACTTTAACGCAAAGTTAGGAAGAGAAGACATCTTTTAAAGACAACTTCATGTAAATGTTTTCCGCCGCTCCGTTCCGAACGGTCCAATTTTTCGTCACATATTCGAGCATTTCGGCCTGTATTCCACAAATTACGCGTGTTATGTTATCCTATAAGGCTTCAATTGTGTTCGGCTTGTCCACATAGACAAACGCCTTAAAATAACTCCACAAGAAATAATCAAGAGGCGTTCAATCGCACACACAGGGCCATTTCGAGAGATAAGCTGCTCACTTAATTCATCCTTCAACATTTCCATTGTTTCACTAGCTGTGTGGCATGTGGCACCGTCTCAATAAACGTTTTGTATATTTGGGTGCAACATTTTTCGTTTCATCTTTAACCGCGGGAATACTTACATCTCTGCGTAGATCTTCATTCCTAATATACCACGGCGCATTGACGAATGATCTTAACATTTCGTTTTCAAAAGTTTGTAGAATTAAACGTTTAAAAACGTTTATTGGGACACGTTAACACAACGATCCTCCAAATTCTTGACGAAACAAATTTATTGCGGCGTCTTCATGGAACTAAGCCCATAGATAATAACAAACTGCGCAATAAATATAAAATGCGCAAAAAACAGGAACTCTCAAAGGAAAATTACCTGTCAAACATTCATTATACTCGTGATACACAAAATGCGATATAAGTCGCCTAGTTAGTTGCAAACAAACACAAAAAGGGTGGTGGTTTAAGTGGTTAAAGTCTCACACTACTTTGGGCACGTGCTAATCGTGTCTTTTTAAATTTCCACCAGCCCAAGGAAAACAAAAAAAATGTGGCACCGTCTTAATGAAACCACATGTCAACCAAGTTCAACTCAGTCAACTGGGGAAAAAAAAGTAGCGTATCATGGCTCGATATCGTTCGCCGTTGACGTTTCTTGCACTATCGTCTTTAAAGAAACATGGACCGATGATGCCACCAACCTATAAAATACACCAAACTGTAGTTTTTTTTCGGTTTGCATCGGTAATTATTGTAGACATGTGGGTGTTCATCACTCCAGATGCGACAGTTTTGCTTATTTACGTTTTTTTTTTCATTTTTATTTTAAATTCTCTTAAATCTAACTTACATGCTAGCCAAAAATTCATGAAAAAACTAGCCTACTTATCAACTACTTAACTAACTTACTTGCCCTATGCGGGCGCCCTTAACTAAACGCTAACAACTTGAATCTACTGCCTTTCGGCCTATTATCTAATTTATAATTTAAAATAATGTACATATCTTTACTTTTTTTTATCCAGAAAAGTTTGTTTTTAAAAAACTTGGTATCTATTTTTTTATTTTATTGAAACTTACATCCTAAAAAAAATACTTATAAGCTAATTAAAATCTAAGTAAGACTACTTAAAAATAACTTAAAACTAGAACAGCCACAGCAAGTTTTTTTTGTTTTATTTTTTTTCTTTTTCTTTTTTTTTGTCACCCTGACTGTTGTACCTAACCTAGACCTTTAAATCGTAAAACCTTTAACTATGGAAGTCGGCCATACAGTTTTTAATTAAACTATCTGTTTTTTTTTAAGTTAACTATCTATCTATCTCTACTTTAGCCACCACAACAGGTCTTCCTGTTGCAACCTACTCCGTCGGTCCCAATCGGACACACTCCTGCTGAACCGCAGGCGCTCTCCTCGGCCCTGAGTGACGACGTATCGGTCGTATAGGAGCCGCCTTTCCACAGTTCGTCGGAAGACGTGGTAGATTTGCGGAACCGCCGATCTATCCTGTATCAGCCCTCGATTATCCAAATATAGGAAAGCTTCGGGTGGAATAAAGCCGCTTAAACGCGCACTTTTAAAAATCTTCATCATTGGGGTAGAAGGCCCCAAAGATGAGACTATTGTTCGAAGCCATCGCTCTTGCAGCGTGAACCGAATGAGTTTCACCAGAAAATTGTCTATTCTGTTTATGTTAGCCCCGTTGTATAGGACCTGGTTGGAATAGTGTTTTGTGTAGTCAGATACTGGTGTTCTGTGAAGTCCAAGGCAGCTCCTCAGACACTGCCTCTCAAACACCCGTATCTTTTCCATTTGAGATGGGGCAACGTCAAACCACACCGGGCCCATCATAGGCATAAATCGGCCTAATGAAGGCCATGTAGCAAATCACCTTCACCCTGCTGTCAAGACGACTGCTATAAGACAATCAGGGCAAATGCTCCCCTAACTCTCGCCAAAGCAGCATCTACATGTCATCCGAAATATAGATACTGATCTAACCAGATGCCAAGGTACTTTACTACACTTTTACTCGCTAGTGGTTGTCCGTTTTGTCCAACGATCACCAGCTTTCGCCAGTTCTTTCTCGTATCCCTAGAGGCCCTAGACAACGGTGTCCTAAACAGGATAGTTTCTGATTTCTGAAAGTTGATTTTCAACTTCCAGTCATCACAATATCTCTGGATCTTGTCGAAGTCCCGCTGCAAAAGAGTTCGAATGACTTCGACAGTAGAGGCTGTTCTGTACGCGATAAGATCGTCCGCATACGCAATTGCCTGAGTAAGGCTACCTGTCATATCACTGGTGGAAATGCTGAAGAGAATCGGCGAGTTTACCGCTCCCTGTTGCAGACCATTCTTAATGAAATATTCTGTGGTATAAGTTACATTGCCACTTTTGACAACAAACGTTCTACCAGTCAGCATGTCATGAAGCATATATAGCAGTGGTTTACTTATGCCAAGTCTGGTCAGCTTTAGATAGAGGCCCTCTAACCATACGGTGTCGAAAGCCTTCTCTAAATCAACCAGACATGCACCCGTGCACTGTTTTTTGGCTCTGTTCCATTGTATATCGGAGACGAGTTTGGAGGCGGCATGAATAATATTATTGTCCTCAGACCACTTGAGCAGTGCTCGATTGAGAATCTTTTCGAAAACCTTGCTGATACTCGGAAGGAGACTTATCGACCGGAAATTCGCCGGATTGGAATTGTCCTTTGCTTTTTTCGGGAGAGGATGAATCACCGCCGTCTTCCAACGTACTGGATAATATGCATTGTTCAGCGCGTTGTTGAACAGCGTGGCGTAAATGTCCACAGCTTCAGGGGGTAAGTGTCGCAGTACAATGTTGGATATACCATCGACTCCCGCTGACTTCTTTTTCTTAATGGAATCGAAGATGATCTGGAGTTCCACCTTCGAGATTAACAGGGGACTAGACCCACTTCGCTCGGCGACTGTGGCGTTTGCCAAGTTTTCGTCATCAAACCGGGTGAAGCCACGGTTCTCAGATCGCCATTGCGTTATGTCGTTTCGGAGATAGAAATGATGGAGCAGGTCATTGTTTTCCAGGACGCGGTTCGGGCGAATGCTATCATACACCTTATACACTTCCGGAAAGACAGCCCCCACTGCCTCCACTTTCTCCTGAGGATCTTCAATAACATAGAAATCATCGTCGAAGACGGCTTCCCCCGGATCAAATCCTGCTGTCAAAAGTATGTTTGTATTGTCAGTTGTTCGTTGGATCTTAATACACGAAAGGTCGTTATGACCTTTCCTCCTAAAGATCTTATTAATTTGTGGAAACATACTCGGGTCGCTGGAATTTACGGCCCGAATCCTGTTATTCCAAAACAAGTTAATGGACAACCGATAGTTCTCATTGATCAATTGGTTGATCAAGTGTTCTAATCTCCGGGTCGCGTGGGTTTGTCAGTCGTCTGTACAAAAGTTTAAGTCTTGTCAGAAGTCCGCTTTTTTGTCGGTGTAGTACGTCAATGGTCGCGTTTCTGTACGTAGACGTTATGTCATGTTCTTTGTATTTCGGTATCGTCCTCTTCATTGTTCGTTGAATCGCTTCGTCCATTTGTTGTAAGTATTCGTCGATTTCGTTGTTCGTTAGGTTTCTGTTGTTTGGTGGTGAAATGGCCCTCGAACGTAGTTCTCTTGATAAGGCGTTGGTGAAGCGAGGCCAGCGCATCTTACCGTAGTTGTAATAATGCACAGGCACATACTCCTCCAGCGCCACAAACTCGTTCGGAAGCTGTATTACGGCGGCGAGTCCGCAGTGATCACTGTCGTACTCAATCGTCCGTAAACAGTTTCGCGGGTGTTGACCTACTCTGTTAGTAACTGTCAGTCTTGGTGTCTCGCAGTAAAAGATCCAGGAAAGCACCGCTTCTCGGAAACGATGGCCTATCGGTGGCGAGAATGTCGATCCTATATTCAACATTGTAGTGGACCATCAAATTGTAAAGATGGTTACTCCGAGGACTTTGTAATTGATTTCCCCAATCTTCGTGTTTGGCATTTAAATCTCCGGCCAAAAAGTTCTCCACTGAGTAAAGCTTAGAAATTCGAGCTCTGTTGTAAAAAGTGTAGGCTGAGGTGCTTCCGGTGCGTAGGCCGCTATCACATACAGTCGCTTCCCTTGTTGGAGAGGAATGCATATGACGCAGGCCAGCCGGAATCGGCGCACTTCACCACTATATATGACCTTATAACTAATGCCTTTTCGTATAAAGATAGCGACCCCGCCTCCTTGAGTGGAGTTGGATCGGTCCCTTCTTATGATATTGTAATTACTATTAGTCAATTTATGCTTCTGGTTTAGCTTAGTTTCGCTAGCCATAAGCACATGGGGACTTTGGTCTATAAGCAAACTGGAAAAGATTAGCTCTACGTTCGATCCTAATCAGTGAATTTACATTCACAGCCAGGATCTTTAAGGGTCTCTCTGACAGCGAGCCCATTACGATCTAAATTGCGTTAAGCTCGGCAACAAGGAGTAGATATAGTCTACCCCTGATGCCTGCTCCCGTAACTGGTTTTGAAGACCGGTTAGCTGACCTTGAATGGCCCGCAACGCAGTCAACAAATCCGCATCCATTGCTAGAGCCTGAGGCACGGGGGCCTTTATTTACGTATCCGTTGAGCCAGAAATAGGCCTCATCGCTGAACTCAATATTTTGATAAAACAACGGACGGTGCACATTTTTCACAGAGATGAATTTTGATAATAAATTTCAATAATTATAAATCGTTGCTCGTTTGTAAGTCTTTCCATGATTATATGGCAGGAAAAAACTTTTCACTTTGACAGGTGACATATGGATTTGGACACCATTACTAACCAGTGCTGCCAACATGAAAAACTAAACTCTTAAAAAATTACCCTTTAATACCATACTAACTATAGTCCGTCCCATAAAAGAAGAAAGATCCCAACATGCGCAGTAGCAATTTATTTAAGGGAAATTTTCTCTTTTAAGGTTTTTTGATCGCATGAAATTGTTAATGCTTTTCTGCTGGGTGTATAACAATTCTTTCAGTTATTCTATCCCATGCAATTTCTGCGCGGTGATATTCATCTTCTGCGCGTATTGCTTTTTCACAAACAGAGTTCCAATTTTCCGGAGTTATTTTGTTGAATTCTTCTTCCGCAATATTTTTGACATCGTCCAGTTTAAAAGTTGTATTTCTTTCTGCTACTCTGCTTTTTACTATTCCCCATATAGGATTTAGGTCCGGATGATAAGGGGGTAATCGTAAGACTTCATGGCCTGCACTCCTAATGATGTCATCAATTTGAAGCTTTCGGGAGGACTTGTTTTGTTTTATTAATCCATATAGCTGTACTTTGCAGCTAGCTGGTTGGTGAGGTATTTTGTTACAAAGAACTTGTTTCCTTAACCATTTTGAAAAGTTTTCGTAGTTCATCTCATTATGGTAGTCACCAGTCTTGCTTCCAGATTTAAAAAGCAGTAGTCCATTTCTAACAAATCCTCCTTTTCCACCAGCATGAGCTATAATCAACCGTGGTCCTTTGGAAATATTTGACTTTAAGCCGTCCAAGCTGCCATCTGTCCAAGTATTGGGTCGAGTATGTGTGCCATGAATATAACTTTCATCTATATAAATAATTGCGTAGCCTTTCTCTCGGAATTCTCGTACTTGGGCAATATACTCGTAGCGTTTATGTTTTATATCCGTTCGTTCGCATAAAATTCTTCGGTTGTTCTCTGTTTTTTAAAATCTGTATCCATTGTATTGTAAAACCCTGTGTAAAGATGATCGGCTCATGTTGATCTGCAAATACGAAGCTATTCGTTGATTCAGTGCATTTAGCGTAATTATCATTTTTTCTTCTTTATGAAAATTTTGAATTATTCTTTTCATTACGCTGATGTCAAAGTTATCCAGTCCGGTGACATAATGGTTGTGAGGTCCTTTTTTTTTGGACTTCTGACTGTATCGCTTCTTTCATACTCTTTAAAAATCCTCCATATTGAGCTTCTGGATACTCCTGTTATTTTGGATGCTTCATCAATAAATTTCCAGCTCTGAACTCTCAAATGTGTTTCGGCCTTCTTCATCTCATGTTTTATAACGTTGATGATATTGATTTTCCTTTGCACATAGAATCCATAATGGTGTTTTAAGATGTATTTTGGTTTACTGACAAAAAATGAATGCCTGCTAAAAAAGCTAATACTTGCATTTTTATATAAGTTTGGCATGTTTCCTGGCATTCGAAAACTTTCATATCTATGACGTTTTTTTTTAAGTTAAACTAGGTATAGTGTGGTAAAGGTCAAACAAGTCATAAAAGAAAAGAAAAAAATTCTAAAATCATGCAAAAACGCGTAAAAATATACCTTTTATTCACTTGAAAACATGGGTTTTCCATAGTTGTATCCGGCAAGACGGGTCTATTTTAAGTGAGTAAAAAAACCCATCTTTTCTCAATTAACCTAAAAATCGACCTGTCTACCTGCATTCGTGCAAATTCACAAAGTATAATGGAAATTCCATTTTAACCCTTTTTAATAGTTGTTACACAAAGCTCTGGCTTTTATTAATACATATTTGAGAAGTGCAACACCCAGCAAATTTCGCTTTTCTTTGGGGTGGGTAAAGTGTATCTATTGCATGCGCCAACGACGGTTCTGTGTGGACAATCAGTCATTCCTCGATCGTCGACTTACTATCGTGGACCAATACGAACTTTTTAAGACCTTATAAATTAAACTTTCAATAGGGTTGGGTAACCCTGTTTTCATAAATATTTGAATAGTCTACTTGCCAGATTTAAAAATTTCCTCTTCAGATTTTATAAAATCATAAAGCGGAAATGATTTTTTCGGGCAAGACGATGAACTACTAAAAGACATTTTTTTCATTCACCCCAAAGTGACCTTTCATTGATTTCCTTTAATACCGCGTAATGAAGTTTTGCATAATTTTGATTAATTGATGCGTCGTCATTGCCATTTAATTAATTTGATCAAGTGCCATGAATGAATTGGCGAATATTTTTTAAATTAATAACTAATGGGTTTCAGAAAGTTTGTTAAATTAATGTTGGATTCTTGGGACTGTTAACATTCAAGGCTGTCACTGTATAATAATTTGTTAATATTTTGTACTTTGATGAAAATATTGGTGTATGAAATTACCGTTACTGAATGCCAATAACACAAATTTTGTATCTGTTATCACTCTTACCGCTATCAAAAGCGATGACCTATTTATGCTTGTGACCTTTTTGATTTGCAGGTTTTTATTTCTGGCCTGATAGTTATGGGGTCAATGTGATTTGCCACTTTGCATTGGTTTTTGTTAGTGCGTACTTCGTTATGTTTTGGTTTTGAAAGCTATCTGGGGGTTAACAATGTAATTATATAGCGATTCGAAGTTTGATAATCGTTGTCTACCTGTGTATCTAATTTTGTATCTTAGAATGTTTTTTTAATCTCAGAATTGAATGTCAGCATAAATACCCACCTAAACAAAGATATATTTTTGTGATATACCCTGGTCAACATGAGTTTATTAATCTTATAAAGGATGTCTCCGAATTCACTAAAGATTTGAATTTGGAACCCATTTGCGGTAAGGTGTTGAGAATTGTACAGCTGCAAGTTAAGGGAGTAAAGCAGTAAGAATGGAGTACTACACAGGAAAAGTTGGTGTTTTTATTGTTCAAGAATATTTCAAAAATTATAAATGTTTCGCTGACACAGTTTCTTAAATGCATAGAGCTCAATGGCAGCTCTCATCTTCACCTGAAGATTTGCCTTGGCTGCCAGCAACTGTCAGCATTTCTAATCAAATCAGGGGTTTCTCGCTTTTGGGCGCGAGAAACCTA
The DNA here is from genome assembly GCA_949824845.1 of Rhingia rostrata. Classification (NCBI taxonomy): domain Eukaryota; kingdom Metazoa; phylum Arthropoda; class Insecta; order Diptera; family Syrphidae; genus Rhingia; species Rhingia rostrata. The sequence continues at coordinate 45,987,370 of OX463756.1, forward strand.
GCACATCAGTTTCGACTGATCTAATGGCTTGATGTCATCGTTGCCATTGTTCGTCGACTTTCGATGATGCTGGTATGGTGATAATCGAGAGGTTTAGGGATACGCGTTGCGCGAAGGCCTTGGCGGTCTCTTGCGATTGCAGTCTGTCGACATTAAATTTTTTCACAATATTTCTAGTGAGCGCATATAAGGCTTATGTGGTCGAACTAGGCCTTGATGCGCATTGTTACTATGCGTTTTCTAATGTTTTGGAATTATAAGAGTTCTTGCTTAGGTCTGGAACTAATAACAAATCCGAATAATTTCTGTTTCTGGTCACTATATCACCGTCCGTAGTAGATGTCAAAGTTTTGCATCGCCTTTTTGCCCGGCTGATTCCATCGTTTTTCATTGATGGCACTACCGTCTGGTTTGTAGAAGTTAAGTGTTTCCGCTAGTTGTTCGCCTGCACTTCTCCTGTCTAAGAATCTCAATTTCAAGGTGCAGATACGACCATTTCTGTCCTTTTTACGTTTAGCAGGACCGTCAACAATAAAATCAGTCCTTCCCGAAGCTAGTTGCTTAGTAACATACGGGCTGCACTTAACCTTAAGCACTATCCCCAACCTGGAGGGCCGGTTTTAATTTATTAGGTACCCTTAGGACACGGGCCATCAGTATCCACTACGGGATTATGCGCTGCCGTTGGCCTTCTCTGCAACCATCTCTGTTTAAGGGGCCTGACTTACCCTTGAAATTCCTAGACAACCTGTTTTCCGGATAAGTCGAAGCAGCTTAACTAGCTTCGCCTGGGACAGCAGGCCGAGTATTTATTCCGCGCCATTCTGACCTGGCTGATTAAAGTGTTGCTGTCATTCGTCTTATTATCTACACTCGCACTTATCGTTTAGCAAGGAAAATCCGGTTGAATACCACTTCGGGGTAAAAATAAGAACGATTGGTGGTTAGTCAGAGTTACAACATTTGGGCACTGCCAAGTTTAATGAAATCAGAGTCTAATCTCGCTCTGCAAAATCTAACCATCCCTCGTTCTACATGCTCACCAGTTCAGTTTTCTTGCCAAGTATTATATTCTTATTGGGACATCCAAAGCTTAACAGGTTGAATTTCGTTATCGATTACTTTCTTGGAGCAATTAGAAATTAATCCTAATTTCGCTAATGGAATAATTTTTCTATTGTAGGATTTGTAGGTTTAAGGAAATGGATGACACAGGATACGAGCACCAAGTGCATCTCATAAAAGGCACTGAGTGGATATCCGACTTGCAAATTCTTTTATTTAGATTCAACAATCGAGTGTCCTTTAGTTAGTCCTTTAAAACAATGAAGTGAAGAGATAACGTGTTGGGTTCCACCGAAAAGTCGTTTTTTTTGTAATACATGCGACCTAACCTACAATTCGCCCGGCCATAGTCTTTGCGATAAACCTTCATATATATTGTCATAGTAATTTGGCAAATTCACTTTAAAGCTACCATTCATCTGCATTAAGGTATTGCAAGTTATTTATCGAATTTAGTCCTCCATGTAAACTTGGCATTGATTTTCAATTACTTTTCAAATTTATCGGATATCCGGTACAAATTTATGGTCACCTAGTGATATATAGTGCAACTACAACATGTTTACTTCAACCATTCAGCTTGTGTAGCAACCAGTTACGAAACTTCCTACAGATGGCAGCATAAGACATCTAATACACACACCACACCGATGGCATACAATTTGTATTACAGTTCCGCTTAGTGTGATGAGTTAATGGACCCGTTATTCGTTAATTTCAAATTTGAATTTATTTAATCAGAATGCGGTTTTGGGTGCTGTAGAACGATGGTTGTCTCTGATTGGCTTAACCTTGACAATGCCCAGTGGTTGTAACTTTGACTACACATCAAGTGCTTATTTTTAACCTCCACGTGCTAACCATCGGGTACTGGTCTCATCCAACCAGATTTGACTTGCTAAACGATAAGGGCGAGTGTTGGTAATAAGACGAATGACAGCAACACTATAAACTGCCAGGTCAGAATGGCACGGAATGAATACCCGGCCTGCTGTCCCATGCCAACCTACATAAACTGCTTCGACATATCCGGACAACAGGTTGCTTATGAATTTCAAAGTTTTGTCAGGCCCCTTGAACAGAGATGGTGGCGGATAAACCGAAAGGCCAACGGCAGCGCGCAATCCCGTAGTGGATACTGATGGCCCCGTGTCCTAGGGGTATCTAATAAGTTGGAACTGGCCCTCCAGGTTGGGGGTTGTGCTTTGGGTTAACTTCCCAAATATGGAAAAAAGTATTAATTAGGAAGCAACCAATAGCCTCGGAAAGGACTGATTTTATTGCTGACGAAGCTGCTTAACGAAAAAAGGGACAAAAAAGTTCGTATCTACACCTGGAATGTAAGAACATTAAGAAGAAGAGGTGCAAGCGAACAACTAGCGGAGGCCCTAAACTGCTTCAAAGCAGACATTACGGCCATCCAGGAAATACGATGAAATGGGCCGTGCAAAAAAGTTCGTATCTACACCTGGAACGTGAGAACATTAAGAAGGAGAGGTGCAAGCGAACTACTAGCGGAAGCCCTAAACTGCTTCAAAGCAGACATTACGGCCATCCAGGAAATACGATGATATGGGCCGTGCAAAAAGAGGATGAATAACTGTGACATCTGATATGACCGTGTTATAGTAAGCAGAAACAGCGACTATTCGGGTGCGGATTTGTTATAAGTGCTAGACTTAGGAAAGAAGTCTTAGCGTACGCATTGTAACACTCAACACAGCGAACATAAGCCTTATATGCGCTCACTCCCCGACGGAGGAAAAAGACAATACCTATGAGCGACTACCGAAGTGCGATGTTAAAATCGTACTGGGAGATTTTAATGCGAAGGTAGCAAGAGAAAATATCTTCAGCAATATTGTCGGAAAACATAGCATAAATGACAACTTGCCAACCGCTGTTTGTTTGGCCTGAGAAGGCAATTGAGTATTACAAGCCTAACTTGAACTACTAAAGAGATGCTATATAAGACCCTGAATATCCCAGTCCTGCTCTACGTCTCTGAAGCATTGAGCGTCTTAAAAGCCAATGAAGAAATCCTTGGTCGATGCGAGAAAAAAATTCTTCGAAAAATTCTCGAATCCGTTTGCGTTGACTGGACATGTAGAAGAAGATTCAACCAAGAACTATACGACCTGTACAGCGACATGCCCCTGGTCCAAAAACTCCGTTAGATAATGTAGAACGAATGGACACAAATACTCCGGCTCACAGAGTCTTCGATTCCCTGTCAGACTTCAGATGCAGTAGAGGAAGACCCCGCCTTAGGTGGCGCGCACAAATACAAGGTTGGCCAATAGAAGTCATCCGATGTTGTTTGGTCTTTAGAATATCGGTTGTGGCTCGCGCAGTGTGTGCCGTTGCTCCATCTTGTTGGAACCATATGTCCCCCAGTCCTACTTCGCCAAATTGCGGCAAAAAACTCGGTTAACATGGACCTATAGCGCGCACCGTCCACTGTTGTCGTTTGACCAGCGGCGTTCTCGAAGAAAATGGCCCGATAACTCCTCCAGGGTGAACAGCCTACCATGCAGTTACTTTGAGCTCCTCGTGCATTACTCGTGGATTTTCGGTGCCCTGAAGCGATAGTTTTGCTTGTTCACTTACCCCCTGAGGTGGAAATAATCCTCATCGCTCATTATGATTTTGGTCGAAAAATCATCCACTTCGATTATTCCGCGTTCTTGGAGAGTGTATCATTCCTTGGCTTTTTCAATTTAATTCTACATCTGTCTAGTCCACAAATGTCAAAACAGATTTGACTTTGGCGGCTATTTGCAAAAATAAGACCATCTTCCAATGGGGTAATTTCTTTTGGCCCACCTTGTAGAAACAGACCTCAACCAACATGGAGTGCGCAACTGGAGGCAGTTAGCTAAGGACCGGGTTAATTGAATAGGCATGTTGGTTGAAGCCCAGGTTCATTCCGGACTGTAGCGCCACCTAAGTAAGTAAGTAAGAATGCGGTTTTGAATGCCAACTTACGTGACAACTACATGAAAAGTCAAGATCAAGTTTTTTTTCACACATTCACGAAAGTATTTTACCGTTTTTGAAACCAAAAACTTCTATAATTTTATACGCATCGTAAGTTTGGTGATACTGCGCATTTGAAAGCATTGAAATGGTACTTAATGTCCAAGTGTTTGGTTCGTCGGTTGATTCCGAATTTCTTACAAGCTTAAGGACACTTTGGATGTTCATATGTTGGACCGGAATCAAACTGATATTAGCAAGAAAAGCGATTATTCCATAAGGTCATTTCCTTAACAGCTTCTGACAGCTTCTGCTGTGTCCGTTTTCCAGAATGATGTACCCGTTTGCTGATCAAATAATCTGAACATCATCAGCATAGTCAGCATAACTGTGACAAGTAATTGAAAATGTGTTTGTTAGTTTCAAGAATACCTTACAAACTCTTCTTTAGTCAGCAAAAGCGGACATTATCATCATCGAAGGCCTCTGGTTGTGATATATTAATAGTTTTATCGAGATCACCATTAAGAAATTCAGTCTTAACGTCAAACTGCCTCAGGAAAGACATTCAGAAGCTGGGACGTACAGTGTAATCGGTGCATTCTATTTGTGGAAATCTTCGCACAACCAGCTGAACGTATTATTAATCTTCAAACACTTTCACACTTAACTCCCAAATTTTGTCAATTATTTGAAAATTTTCGGAAGATACCAGCGACCTCTTGTATTAATTTTGCATTTCCTGTAAGGAGAGGGTTAGTACAGGATGACATAACTTCCCCCTTACGAGTGCAAATTATTTGGGCACTCCAACCCCTATAAACCGTCTCTCAGACAAGAGTGTTAAACTTGAAGATAGTTTCGGATAAGTGAAGCGAATGAGCAATCGACATCCATATGGAAAAATTACTTCACGATCAAGCTCATCAAAATGTTTCACATTGTCAACTGCGTCCATCCTATTTGGAATAAATTGACGATCAGAGCACTGAGTACGTTATTTTCTGACACCAGTATTGATGTATCAAAGGATAACATCTGCATTGTTAGGACACAGTTTTGGCTATCATTGAAAACCCTCATTCAAAATTTTCTTTTACTTTTTGTGGCTTTTTTATAAATTCAATCTTTCTCGAGTTGGTGTCAAAACAAAACTTCTCGAATTTGAGAACATGATTATCCAAAAATATTTAAATTTCTAATTATAGTTTTCGCAGAAAATCACTTCTTATTTTTCACTGATCAAGATTTATTTTTGTGAAGTAACGATCGCACTCCACTGAAATGAAACGGAATTTTCCAATAATTCTTATAAGAAGCTATGGGGGTGACATTTCAATTCCATCATGTGTTGTGTTCCAAAAAAGTTTTTTAATGATAGCTATAACTGGATAAATATCCGCGGGAATATCCCTATGTATATAATAGATATAGGGTTCCACAATGAGTAAAGGCTACAACCTCACAAAACTAAAAAGGCTGCAAGGAACAGCCAGTACAGGCAACACATGCGAACTGAAGTCAGCGCCAACTAATGCCCTTACTGACTCAAGGAGTCCGAATGCTGGACTGCAAGGCCACAGTAATATACTGGACTCGTTACCAAACGGCATGGTTGTGTTTCAAAAGACTACATCACACCTACACTAAGCTTCAAGAAAGGTTTTTACGTATTCTCTCCTACCAGAGTTCAGTGAAAGAGGAACGAAGTAGTAAGAGATTTCGACACGGTCGTCTACACCGATGGATCTAAGAAGAACTCTAGTGTGGGGTCCGGAATCTACTCGGAATCAACGAAAATTTAAGTATCATACCGCCAACCGGATTTTGATATCGTATTCAAGGCGGAACTACTGGCTATCTGAGAGACTTGCAAGCTTCTTGGGCGTGACACGACAAAAAAGCTCAATATTGCTGTACTTGAAGATAATCAAGTGGCCATAAAGGTCATCAACTCGACTATCCTCCAAGATGGTACAGGAATGGCGGAACGGGCTTGTCTACCTGCGCAAACGCTTCAGGGTCACATTTCTCTGGGATCCAGGGTACAGTCATATTGATGGAAACGAGGTGGCCAGACAAGACTCAGCTCAACACGGCTTACTTACCGCAAGGGTCCATATCCTGCTAAGGGTAGTAATACATGGTTATACAATATTCGAAGCTTAACCTTGATAACAAGCTGATATTGTACAAGCAAGTGCTAGAGCCGGTTTGGACATATGGTATACAACTTTTGGGTTGTACCAGTGAAACGCATCTAAATATTTTACAAACTTTTGAAAACAAAATGTTAAGGTCATTCGTCAATGCGCCGTGGTATATAAGGAATGAAGATCTACGCAGAGATCTGAGTATTACAGAGGTCCTAAGATCTTCCTTGCGGAACATCTGCTTCGGTTGTTCTTGTTCTTGTTCATATCACTAACCCCAAAGATTCGGTATGAAATATATGATTCTAATATTTCATAGTACTGTCTAGGTAAATCCCTATGAAATTTGTTCTCAGGTCCCCCATGCCGAGCCTTGTCAAAGGTTGGATGAGGAACTTGCGATGGATGTTTGTTACTATGTGAGACTTTTCAAGTTGGCCACCTGCCGAAGTTGGCTAGTATATAGTAGCACCAAGAAAATTTAATGCACATGTTCCTCCAAATGCCTCTGTATGTTGGCCACTTTTCTATCTTGGAACTAGGACGCACCTTTTCATAATTTATTTTATCTCTCTAACTTAATAACGTGCGAAAGTTGGCCAGCAACATAGTCGTCTGCTAGTCGTCAGGGTGACGTTTGCATTTTTTAAAAAGCAAAGTACCCAGTTCGTGAATGACTTCAGTGTTGCTCTGACTTTCGTGAAAAATTAGGAAAGAAAAAACAAAAACAGCCATAATTTTAGGATTGATCTTACATAAGGTAAGAGAAATACGTTGATATGTAAAACATACTTAGAATCTTGATTTAGATTTCAATCTTTCCACTAAGAAAATCTATATTTGAACTTCTGTTAACTAAAAAAGGAGACATTTGGAGGGCATCGCAAATGACTTTGGCAGAAATGCAGGTCAAAAAATATCCCAGTGAGCGAAAGAATAAAAATTTAAGATTAACAATCTAACAAGGGGTGGTTGGAACGTTTTAGCAAAAGAAATATCTAGTATATCTACAGTTTCGACTGTTGTGCCTCAAGAGTGCTTATATTGATCATCAGGTTGCAACCTGTTGGAAAAAAAAACTGCCTGAACGTTTAAGGGACTTTCCGCTACAAGAGCAGTTTAACGCAGATGAAACTGGTATGTTTTATTACCAGCTTCCAACAAAAAGTCTTGTTGATAAAGGCGAAAATTGCAAAAGCGGAAAAATAGCAAAAGAAGGGCCTAATTATTGAAAATACTACCAAGCCATGCATCGCCATCATTCCAAGAGGAATGATGACGATGAATCAACAACACAATCATGCTTTAATCGCGCTATATTTCCGGTAGATGCTAGCCGCACCGAAGGTACTCCTGATGATCTTCAAATAGCTGGGACTATAGCAAGCTTACCTGAAAATTTATAGGAGCAGAGTTGGTGCCGGCAGATCAGATCTCAAAAGTGGATGAATGTTTGGCTGTATCAACATGAGATTATCGGAATGAAGCAGTGCCTCCGGAATGAACCAGTGCCTCAACCAACATGCCTCTAAAATTCGCCCAGTCCTTAGCTAACTGCTTCCAAGTTAGTTGAGGCCGGTTTCTACTTGTGCGCGCGAATGGTGTCTATTCGTTCTACATGTCCTAGCCATCTTTAAGGTCCAATGTGGAGTTTTATGACCAGGGGCATGTCGATGTACAGCTCGTATAATTATTGATTCAATCTTCGTCTCTATAGCCCGTCATCGCAAACGAGACCGAAGATTTTTCGTAGAATTTTCCTCCCGAAACGACCAAGGAATTCTTCATCCGCTTTTGAGACGGTCCATGCTTCAGCGCCGTGGATCAGAACTGGGATGATCAGGGTCTGATAAAGGATCTCCTAAGTAGTTCGAGTGATGGTTTTACTACTGAATTGCCATCTTAGCCCGAAGAAGCAGCAGTTGGCAAGAGTAATTCTTCGTTTAATTTCTGACGAGATGTTGTTGTCAGAATTAATAGCGGAGCCGAGACTACTAACTCAAAGTTTTATCTGTCAATGGTGACGTTTTGTCCAATTCGTCGATGTTGTTTGTCCTTTCGTGTTGACATTTACTTCGTCTTGCCCTCATTTACTGCTAAGCCCATTTTGCCGCTTCCTTCTCTATACTACCAAAGGTGGCTATGACATCAAGTTGGGTCCTACCAATGATGTCAATATCGACAGCGTATGCTAGTAGTTGTACAGATTTTTGGAAAATTGTGCCTCTGGTGCTCGTGAGGTTTGCACAATCCTCTCAAGAATCAGATTGAAGAAGTCACATGATAGCGCATCGCCTTGCCTAAATTCTATTTTGGTATCGAATGTGTCGGTGAGGTCGTTTCCGACCCTGATAGAGCAGCGAGAATTCTCCATCGCCATCCTACGCAAACGGACGAGTTTGGGCGGTATACCAAAACTAGACATGGTGCTGCTGTATAGTTCTTCTCTATAAATGCTGTCGTATACGGCTTTGAAATCGATGAATAGGTGGTGGGTATCGATTTGGACTTCTTGGATTTTTTTTCCAGGATCTGCCGAAGTGTGAAAATTTGATCGATTGTGGATTTTCCTGGCCTCAAACCATACTGATAAGGGCCGATCAGGTTGTAGGTAAACGGTTTCAGGCGTTCAAATATTACGGCAGATAGGATCTTGTAGGCGATGTTGAGGAGACTTATGCATCTGTAGTTGGCGCAGTTCAGAGGATCTCCTTTTTTGTGGATCGGGCAAACGATGCTTAGGTTCCATTCTTCCGGCATACTTTCTTCCGACCAGATTAGGCTTATGAGTTGGTGGATGTTACTTACCAAGTCATCTCCGCCAGCTTTATAAAGCTTGACGAATCAGAAACTGAAATAATCGAACAGGTCTTAAGAGAAGTTCGGAGTGATTTAAACGATATAAATGAATAATCTGAAGAAGACGAAGGTAAAGACGTTGACTACCAACTTATTACATCCGATTATGCTATTAATAATCTTAATCAGCTGCTTTTATCTATATGCCTCCACGAACCAACCAGTCCTTAGTCCTTAATATATAGGTATGTAGAATGTTAGTTGGCCAAAATTGCTTGCACTGCAGCTTTCCAGGTTTCACTGCTTTAATAATCGTGGAACGTTTTCCATAACGAATATCCATCTCAGCTATCTGATTTCGTTTATTTAAATGTTTTTGCTTAGACTATATTATGACGAGGCAGTGCATTTCCAACCCACAACTGAAGGTAACAACCGGTGACGCATAAAAAGTCTACATCGTGATGTTAGATACTTTTTCTAAATAATCACTATTTATGTGACATACTGTTACAATAAAGCAAGGTAACTCAAACAAAGCATAGCAAGTTGCAACGCCCACCAGACACACACTTCACCGTGCCAATTGAGAACACGGGTGTCGTCTTTTCTTTTTTTTTTATAACACATGCAGTAACATAAGTCCGTCTTGAAACCAAAACCCCATATTCCAGCGACATGTGCAAAGTATATGACGCGTGGCGAAAACCGATTTGCATGCATTAAAATTTGATATCAATTTGATTGAAAAGAAGGCGAACGAAAAAAAGTGCAATTAATCGATTATGCAACCATCGCTATTGGTGTGCTTTCCTCATCATCATCACTTTTACAAAAAACCATTAAAGGCAGCTCTGCTCCACTAACTATCATCGCCTTCGTCGACGTTGTCATTGAAGGCGACAACAACGACGATTGGTTGCGTTTTAATGAAGAGGAAGCCGAGCGCTCAAATTACATGAATTCATCACAATATTGAGGGACAACAGTCGAGCAAATTATTTCGAAATCAATTTGTCACAAACCGATAAAAAAAAAGTAAAACTTGCTCCACAGTCCACACCCATTGTGGCGAACGGTTGCCCGCGGCCGGAGGTGTACGGTGTTACGCGGATGAGTTTTGAGGGTAGCTAGGGTTTCGAAAACATCTAAATCATCACTCAAGGCGAACTTAGTTTATATGTTGATTGTCATGAATCGAGCTCATGATTAGGAGCGATTCCACAGATTCCAAAACAAAAGACCAAAAGAAATTAAAACGACGCGCTTACTATTATTGAAATTGTATCTACAGATATAGCTCGGTAAACAAGTTCAATTTCGATGCATAAAATAAAACTGTTTGCGCACTTATGGAGTGACAAAGTGATAAAACTTGTTGAATCTCACAAATTGACAGAAAGCACACTTCCCATTGACGGAGATGCGCTAATTTGTTTGATTATGGATTTATTCATTTCGATGATAGAATCCCGTGAATATCTGCTTGTTACGAGTAAGTGCGTCACGACTGATGAAACAAACAAAAGAAAACATTTTACTCGGGCGCTTGTTTTTAACTTTTGGCAAAGGGACAAATTAGCACGAGCTATGACGTACGCAATGTGACGTACTGTCTATGACAAGCAGCGATTTCGCACGTTGTTTTCTTGAAAGTGGAACAACATTTTAGATAAACAGGAAAAAACTAAATTCTTGACAGTCTGTCAATCAGCACGAATTTAATAACAAGAGACATCAAATATTTAGCAACAAATTATTTGTATGATAAATGTCTAGACACTTTAGAAACTAAACGGCCCCAGAACCAATCAGGCAAACATTTCCTGACATTTAAAGTTCCAGTAAGAGTATACTGGTTTTTAAGGTAGATGACACGTGTTGATGGATTCTGAAGACTTATATTCAATCACTTATGAAGAAAATCCCGCATAGAGGCAGTAAAGGAAGATTTCACCTAAAGTAGCGCGCACAAGTAGAAACCGACATCAAGCAATTTAAAGTGCGCAACTGGGAGCAGCTAGTTAAAAGCCAAACTAATTAGAGTGTCCTAAGGTCCAGGTTTACCCTGGGGCTGTAGCGTCACAATTTTCGGGGTGTCTGATTTTGATGAGTCGCCTTAGCGACGACGTCATTTATTACATGAATTATAACACTACCGTCATACGTAGTGACATTAGAGCTTAGTAAGTGAGTGTTTTTTACGGTTTTGCCAGGAAGACGCGCAAACTACTCACTTAAATACAGAAGTAGCGCTACAGTTCGGGATGATCATGGGCCTGAACCAACATGCCTCTCCAATTAGTTCGATTAGCTAACTGCCTCCATAGTTGCAATTTGCGGTCAGTTTCTACCTTTGCGTGCCATTTAAGACAAGGTCTTCCTCTACGAAAAAGTCCGAAGTCTGGCTGGGAATCGAAGACTCTGAGTATTGGTTTTCATTGGCTCTACATCGAATGCGGAATTGTCGCCTTACAACTGGTATACTTCTTGATAGCTGTGTCAACGCAAAGTGGATCGACGATTTTTCGAAGAATTCTTCACTCAAAATGACAAAGGGATTCTTCATCCACTTTTGACACTGCCCATGTTTCAGCGTTGTAGTGCAGGACTGAGATAATCAAGAGCGTATATGAGCTTTATAAAGTTTGATGCAAAGGCCGTCATTTCTGGCAGCCCTGTTAAGATTAAATTTTGGTATTGCTATGCTTTATTCACTTTGATTGGTAGTTTTAGCTGACAGCGGCAGATTGTTCACCATCGCTGTTTAACAATCTGCAGAAGTGGTTCATCCATATCCTCAGCATCGACTATGTCATAAACACGATCTATCCTTGTATATCTCGACAGGATTCTATTCGTGTCTTGTATCCGTATCGACTGTAATTTAAATACGACCTTTCCTTGTATCCCTCGACAGGTTTCTATTCACGTCTTGTGTCCCTGGCTTTAAAGTTTTACATTTTAGTAAAACTTCCTTCGATCTTTCCTATCTTCGATCGCGCGCTTTTCTTCTTTCTGAAAAGCCGATGTTCTTCCCTCCTTCCTTCCCTCCCTCAATGGAAATAAGTTTTCTCCAGGAGTACGTGGAAACAGTCTTTCGTAATGTCATCTTTTTCCCTGGCGGAGCGTGAGCCTAGGCTTTTGTTGGCGAATTTGGCCTTGATGCATATTGTTATAATGCGGTCACAAATGTCATGAAAACTAAATACTTCCTGCCTTAGTCTGGCACTTATGACAACTCCACATCCACTAGTTGTTAGGCTGTACCTTCTATTTAATGTTCTCGTATTCCAGGTGCAAAGGCGTACTAACTCACAGCCTGCACTATCTCTGGTTAATCATATAGGATCTTCTTTCCAAACTTTGTTTTAAATTGGATGCAGAGGGTGCTTGTCAAAATTCCATCAGAATTATCGTTTCAATTTGTTTCTCTGTGTCCCGTATAATGCTCGGTGATAAAATGTAGCGCACAATGTTAACAGGAGTTGACGTTTCTCTGATTTAAGGAAAAATGCTGTATAGCTTGTCAGACCTCTCCGCTGTCTAGTTCTACCGGTTTCTGTTCCATCAATTTGTCAATATTCGCTATAAGTCATTGGGCGCATCTTCCCATTTGAAGACTGGTTCCATCTATCCTGTTTGATATCATGGCCTGCACCATTCTGCACCATTCACCGAATCTACGGCTTGCTAGATCCACAAATTGGATCGACACATATCCAATTATGTGCACGATGGCAGATAGACTGATTCGGGTCTTCCTCTACGGTATGCTCTACAGCAGCAATGACTTCTTCTGTACGCACAGTTCGACGTCTCTGTGGATGAGTATTATCATTAGGAGTAAACGTGGTTCGAAAACGTTCCATACTAAATGATCTGATGGATTATTATGTTAACCGTAGAATGGACGAAGCGCGCGGTATAAATATCGAACAGAACCATAATTTTCAAAATATATTCGCACAATTTGGAATCGTAGTTCAGACGTCTATCTTACTTACTTACTTACTTAAGTGGCGCTACAGTCCGGATTGAACCTGGGCCTCAACCAACATGCCTCTCAAATTAGCCCGGTCCTTAGCTAACTGCCTCCACTTGCGCACTCCAAGTTGGTTGAGGTCGGTTTCTACTTGTGCGCGCCAATTAAGGCGAGGTCTTCATCTATTGCGGCCGACGTCTGGCTGGGAATCGAAGACTCTGCGAGCCGGAGTATTGGTGTCAATTCGTTCTACATGTCCAAGCACTCCTAGTTGGTTGAGGTCGGTTTCTACTTGTGCGCTATATTTAAGGCGAGGTCTTCCTCTACTGCGTCCGACGTCTGGTTGAGAATCGAAAACTCTGCGAGCCGGAGTATTGGTGTCCATTCTTTATACATGTCCTAGCCATCTAAAACGTCCAATGCAGTGTTTTTTTGACCAGTGGCATGTCGCTGTACAGCTCGCACAGTTCTTGGTTGAATCTTCGTCTCCATAGCCCGTCAACATAAACGGGACCCAAGATTTTTCAAAGAATTTTCCTCTCAAATCGACCAAGGATTTCTTCATTCGCTTTTGAGACGGCCCATGCTTCATCGCCGTAGAGCAGGACTCCTTAGTAGTTCGAGTGCGGGCTTTACTACTGAATTGCCTTCATATCCCGAAGAAACAGCGGTTGGCAAGAGTAATTCTTCGTTTGAAATCGATAACTAGGTGGTGGGTATCGATTTGGACTTGAAAATTTGATCGCTTGTGGACTTTTCTGGCCTAAAACCACACTGATAAGGGCCGATCAGATTGTTGGTAAACGGTTTCAGGCGTTCACATATTACGGCAGATTAGATCTTGAAGGCGATGTTGAGGAGACTTAAGCCTCTGTAGTTGGCGCAGTTTAGAGGCTCCCCCTTTTTGTTTGGATCTGGCAAACGATGCTGAGGTTCCATGTTACTTAGAGTAGATCTTACTTACCAAGTCATCTCCGCCGGCTTTATAAAGCTAAGCGGGAAGGCCGTCATTTCCGGCAGCCTTATTAAACTTGAGTTTAGATATTTCTATCCCCACCTCACTCAGGTCGGGTGGTTGGCAGTTTTTGGAGTCGCTGCCAATATTGAATGATTCGTTCCGCCTGACAGCGGAATTTTGTTCATCATCGGCGTTTAACAGTCTGCAGAAGTGGTTCTTCCATATCCTCAGCATCAACTGTGTCTCAACTACGATATTTGCTTGTTCATCTCGACAGGATTCTGTTCAAGTCTTGTGTCCTTGGCTTTGACGTTCTGCGATTTGGTAAACCTTGCGAACATCGTTCCTGGAGTGACACCTTTCTATATACTCGATCGCGCGCTTTTCTTGCTCTTTTCCTTCTTTCTGAAAAGCCGGTGTTCTTCCCTTCTTCTCTGCCTATAGAGCTCAACGGCAGCTGTCGTCTGCACCTGCAGCTTAGCCTAGTACGCCTCATTCTAGACTGCGAGCATATGTCGGCATTCCCAATCAAACCAGGGGTTTCTTGTTGGTGGGCGCGCGAAACTAAGCACATCAGTTGCGGCTGATATAATGCCTTGTTGGCATCGTTGCCATTGTTCTTCGACATTCAATGCTGGTGGTATGGTGTTAATCGAGAGGTTTAGGGATACGCGTTGTGGTCTTGGCGGTCTCTTGCGATTGCAGTCTTTTGACATAAAACTTTTTCACAGTATTTCTGGATTGTTGGGGCGTGGTGGACAACTGCTAAAGATGTCTTCTCTTCATACCTTTGAGTTGAATTCTCCCAGTACGATTTTAACATCGTACTTCGGTAGTCGCTCATCGGTTTCGTCAAGGAGTTCATAGAAGCAATCTTTAGCTATATCATCTCTTTCCTCCTTTGGGGCGTGAGCGCATATAATGCTTATGTTGGCGAATTTGGCCTTGATGCGGATAAATCTGGCACTTATAACAGATCCGCATCCGAATAGTCGCTGTTTCTGCTCACTATAAAACGGTCCTTTTTGCCTTGCCCATCCCATCGTAATTCCTGGATGGCAGTGATGTCTGCTGTGTAGCAGTTTCCGCTAGTTGTTCGCAGGGTCGTCAATAATAAAATCAGTCCTTTCCGAGGCTATTTGTTGCTTCGTAAAAAATACTTTTTTCCGTGGTTGGGTAGTTTAACCGAAGCACAACCCCGAACCTGGAGGGCCAGTTCCAATTTATTAAATATGTTTATTTATTAAACGTCAGTCTATTCATGTTTAAATGCCAAACCAAACTAAAAATAAATGACTGCACAGCTGACAAAATGGCCTACAGTTAAAATAGTGTTGCCATCTTAAAGTTCTATACCTCTAAATAAAAAACACGAGTTATATAGTTACTGAGACATTTGTGGAGTTTTTTTATATTTAAAATTCTAAAATGTTGGTTGAATGGGGTTCACTGCACTTTAAGCTGTAGTGCCATTTAAAACAAGTGATTCAATAATTTGTGCATCCCTTGTTGATACAAACAAAAATGACAGTTCTGACAAAAGACTATCCGAGCTGACATGGCAAGAAGTCATTGATGTGGAAGAAGCGTTCAGATTGAATTTAAAGAGACTCCCTACAAGGATGATAACATTTGAATGATAAATCACCAGTGTAAATATTTTACTTCTTCACAATTTCGTCAATTTCATGGACATATCCCTCCTCCAATAAATGGCTGTCTGTTCACACTGTGCGTCAAATCTCACCGCTATTGAAAAGCCACATTCACCTGTATACAAACGGTTGTAATCGACTTATAAACAGTTCAGCGAACTTACGCAATATATCTAGATATACTCACCTCTTTGACGGCAATTGTAAACAGTAATCCATTTCAAATCGGTTCTATAAATCGTTCGTCATAAAAGAGTTCCCAATAAGCACTCTCTCGCTCAGTGATTTTTTTTTTGTTAAGTGTATCTCATAAATTATGTATCACATCTGACTAAGTATCTCTCATCTGAGAATCGCAACTACACCGCGTAACACTCGATTGATTTTCTTTCCATGAAGCCCACCTCATTCAAGGCAACTCAGTACCGCTTTCCAATCATCTAGTAGATTAATCGAACGGAAAAGTTATAAGCCCGGTGAGCAGACTGACCGGCAAGGGTGAGAATTATGTGAATCCACACGAGTTCCATAAATTTGTTTATTCTCAAGGAAATTATTGTTAAAAAGTCGTGTGAACTTTTGTGGTGTCAAATGATTTCACATGAACTCGGCGGGCGCATGGTGTGTGTAATTTTTTGTTTCGCTTGCCTAACCGAAGGTCGATTAATAATTTTTCATTCGCCAATTTGGAGTTGGAATTGTAGTAGGCTGGGTTTTTTTTTTCAGGCGAGTGCGCTTGCAATCGAATACAATTGTTTGCTTTTGGATTCTCATCGTTTGCACAAAGTTGTTGGCGGCATCCAAATATTAGGTGGGGGTATCTAAATATTGGATTGGGTATGGTATATTTTTGGAAAAGCCACAAGCCACTTAATAATACGCCAAGTCCAAACATCAAAGACGATAATATGTGTATACGAGTATAACAGGTCATGTGTGCGTTATCACCATGCGGTTGGCAGTTGGTGGTTGGCGTTATGTAAATAGTCTCAAATTTTAGATATAATTGGATACTTGGTGAAATTTAGGAAAATAGATTTTCATTTTTATGTTGTTATGGTCGCACCGGTCTACGCTACAAGGATTTTCAATTTCATTTTATTTTTATTTTTCTGTTTGTTTATGCATTGCGTGGTGATAGAACCTGTCAAGCAGCGCTGACAGTATTGAGATGGTTTGCGTGATTTTGAGTGACAGGTAATGCCATTTGGCGTAAGTAGTAGGAAGTGTTATACCATTTCTTATTTAAAAAGATTCTTTTTTTGAGGTAGTTTTTCTACAATAACTTCAATAGTTTTACCTAAATAAATATTAAAGGCCAAATTCGCCAACATAAGCCTTACATGGGGATAAAGATGATAAAGCTAAAAATTGCTTCCACGAGGTCCTTGACAAAACCAATGGGCGATTACCTAAGTACCATGTTAAAATCGTACCGTCAGATTTTAAGACAAAGCTTGGAAGGAAAGACATCTTTAGCTGTATTGTCGGAAAACACAGCCTACACGACAATACGCCTGGCAACAGACCTAGGGTAATTGACTTCGCTACAGAACGAAATGCCACTGTAGCCAGCACACTGTGTGCTCACCTCGATATCCATAAGGGTACATGGCGGTCTTTAAACCAACGAACGGTTAACCAAATTGATCATATTGCGATAGACAAGAGGCAGGCATCCAGTATTTTGTGTGTCCGAAGTTTCCGACGGGCTAACGTCGATTCGGACCACTACCTTGTTGCAGCCAAGGTAAGAATGCGAATGCTCATCCCACCACATATACAAAAAAAAAATTATGGGGCATCAGGCTCGTTAGTACCCAGGGACAAGCTTTTTTCTCACAACCCTTCATGTGTGCGTGTGTACTTCTTTGCATGATGGCGGGACCTCCTGTTTTATGCCATATCCGAACGGCTAAGTTGAGATAAGCTTTTCAAGACAATTGATAATACCCGGATGATTTGTCAGTTCACCACGAAAGGAGGGCATGTGAAAAATCTTTAGGTGTTGTTGGGAATCGAACCTGGACCTTCTGCGCGGCAGTTCATCACACTCAACATCAAGCCATTGAGCCCGTCGCTCTAACCCACCACAACAACCCAGAAATACTGTGAAAAATGTTAAAGGACAGCAATCGCAATCGCTAAGGCCTTTGGGCAACGAGTATCCCCTAAGCAGTCGAATAACTCCCTACATTGGTGGTGTCACGGAACAATGAAAACAACGCCAAGAAGCCATTGGATCAGCCGCAACTAATGTGCTAAGTTTCTCGCGCCCTTCAGCAAGAAGCCCCTGGTTTGGTGAGGCATGACGACAAATGCTCGCAGCCAAGAGACGCAGGTGAAGACTAGAGGGGCCATTGAGCTCTATAAGCAAAGAAGGAGGGAAGAAGGTAAAAGAGCAAAAAAGAGAGCGATTGAGGATAGAATGAGGTGCCAGAAATGATGTTCGCAAAATTTTGCAAAATCGTCTAAGCCAAAGATACAAAGCTCGAACAGAATCCTGTCGATATAAACATGAAAATATTGTAGGTGAGACACAGTTGATGCATAGGGTAAGGAAGAACCACTTTTGGACACTGTTAAACGGCGATGACGAACAACATTCCACTGTTAGGCAGAACGAACCATTGAATATTGGCAACAACAGCGAAAACTTCCAACCACCAGACCTGAATGAAGGATATCAAAATCTAAGCTCAAGCTTAATAAGGCTGCAGGAAAGGACGGCCATCCCACCAACTCATAATCCAAATCTGGTCGGAAGAAAGTATGCCTGAAAATGAAGCTCCAGCACCGTTTGCCTGATCCACCAAAAAGGAGACCCTCTAAACAGCCTTAACTACAGAGGGATAAGACTCCTCAACATCGCCTACAACATCATATCTGCCATAATATGTGAACGCCTGAAACCGTTTAACAACAACCGTATCGACCCTAATCAGTGTGGTTTTAGGCCAGGAAAGTCCATAACCTATCAAATTTTCACACTTCGGCAGATCCTAAAAAACCAAGAAGTCCAAATCAATTTCGACCACCTATTCATCGACATCAAAACCGCATACGACAATATTTATGGAGACTAACTATACAGAGCCATGTCTAGTTTTGGTATACATCCCAAGCTCTTCCGATTGTGTAAGATGACAATGGAGAATTCTTGCTGTTCCATCAGGGTCGGACACTACCTCACCAATACATTCGATACCAAAACAGGATTTAGGCAAGGCGCTGTCATGTGACAAAATCGGATCAACTACTAGAATACGCCAACGATATTGCCATCATTGGTAGGACTCAACGTGATGTCATAGCCACGTTTTCAATAATAGAGAATGAAACGGCAAAAATGGGAAGGGACACACAACATCGACGAGTTTTTGGAAAGTCACCATTGACAGTTTAAGCTTTGAGGTAGTACGGGACCCTGTCTATCTAGACTCCGCTATTAACTCTGACAACAACATTTTGTCAGAATAACTCTTGCCAACCGCTGTTTTTTCGGGCTAAGAAGGTAATTCAGTAGTAAAGCCCTCACTCGAACTACTAAGGAGATCCTATATAAGACCCTGATCATCCCAGTCCTGCCTTATGGCACAGAAACATGTACCGTCTCAAAAGCGGATGAAGAAATCCTTGGTCGATTCGAAAGAAATATTCTTCAAAAAATCGTTGGTCCCGTTTGCTTTGACGGGCTATGGAGACGAAGATTTAATCAAGGATTGTAGGATCTGTACAGCGACGTGCCCCTGGTTAAGAAACACTCACAAGTAGAAGCCGACCTCAACCAACTTGGAGTGCGAAACTGGAGGCAATTAGCTACGAACCGGGCTAATTGGAGAGGCATGTTTAGGCCCAAGGTCATTCCGGACTGTAGCACCACCTCAGTAATATTGGACAACACAAGGATTGGACTTAGAACCTCTGAATTTTACCTGATAAGTTCTCTATGAGAGATATGATTGAACCTAATTTATGAGACCTGGTTTGAATAAGTTTTAAAATATCTAAAATCGATAATGAGCCAAAATATGTAAATTAAATTGGCTGTAATTAAAAAACAAAAAAGATTTCAATCGGAAAGGAGCATGCAAAAAATATTTATATACATTCAGTGCAATAAAAGCTTGAAAGCGCCTTTAAATAAAATTATTGTTCGTGTTTTTTGCTTTACATTTTTCAAAGGGTGTAAGATTGCTTATTGCTTAACCGCCCAGGGTGCCACTGCCTCTTAGTCCGCCTCTGACTCCGACTCACCGGCTCACTTAGTCATTGATTCCCAGTAAAAGAAGACCTCGCCTTAAGTGGAGCGCACAAGTAGAAACTGACTTCAACCAACTTGATGTGCGCGACAGCAGGCAGTTAGCTAAGCTTATTCGTGAGGTATGCTACTTGAGGCCCAGCTTCATTCCGAACCGTAGCGCTACTTAAATACAATAATAAAACTTAGTCAATACAAGGGCTCGTATGAACCACTGCGTAGAAGTTGTGGAGTCTAGGATTTTCTACAATACTGTTAAAGATGTAGGTACTCTTTATAAAGGGTGGTTAAATTTCAAAGGCCGATGTTGATTTTGAATAAAATACAAATTATTTAAGAAATTATTGTCATTTCATTTTGTTATGATAATGTTGATATGGTTCAATTATGCGTATGATAAAATATCAGCCAAATGGCCGTCGCGACCTCGGCGGCACACCTCCATCTGATGGTCCAGATTTTCGATGACGCTGAAGCATAACTCAGGTTCAGGATGATCCATTTTCGAAGAAAATCATCTTCAGTGATGAGGCACATTGAAAAAAAATCTGCAAGGATCTTGAAGTTCGAGTGCGCATTTTTGAAGTACAATGGGTAGAATTTGGTCAAGTCGAGTGGATTTACAGTCCAAGTTGCTTTGGATGGTCAAAAATTTACTCGAACCATTCTAGATGCTCTATCGTTGGTGGTACTGCATGTTCGGTGCTTACTTTAAAATTTCCTGAAAAAAAAAGGATAAATTAAATATTACTTCATCCCATTGTTCTTTAAAGCATGGGAAAATGCAAATTGATAAAATAAGCATTAAAGATATGTTTGATAAAGGGATACTTGATCTGAATCGATTCTTCCCTAGGTTAGAAATTCTAGCCAACAAACATAATCTTAAAAAATTAAAAATGACACCAAGTGAACAAATTTTCGAATTTGTTCCCATTAATAAATTTATAAAAAAGGGCAATGAATTATTAATTAACATTAGAGTAGGCCTACTCCCAAAGGTGACCATAGTTTCTGAACAAGGAAAAATTAAAGATATATTGAAAAAATTACATGATGATCCAATCCATGGTGGCCATTATAGAATTACAAAAACTTTGAAAAAAAATTAAACGTCATTATTTTTGGAAATCAATGACGAAAGATGTGACCAAATATTTTAAAACATGTGAGAAATGCCAAAAAGCAAAGATCACAAAACATATAAAACAACCAATGGCGATAACAGACACCCCAGCGAAGGCGTTCGATACAATTTTAGTAGATACAATAGGTCCATTACCAAAGTCTTATACTGCTAATGAATACGCAGTTACTCTTATTTGCGACCTAACTAAATATTTGGTAACAATACCAGTACCAAATAAAATGGCTAAAACAATTGCGAAAGCCATATTTGAAAATTTCGTTCTAATATATGGGCCCATGAAAACACTTCTTTCAGATATGGGTACCGAATATAAAAATCAGTTATTGCAAGAACTTTGCAAATATATGAAAGTCAAAAATATTACTTCAACAGCTCATCATCATGAGACTTTAGGGACAATAGAAAAAAGTCATCGTACCCTAAATGAATACTTACGAACATTCATATCAAACGACAAGGACGATTGGGACAATAATTTACAATACTTTACTTACTGTTTTAACACAACTCCATCCGTTGTTCATGATTACTGTCCTTATGAGTTAATATTTGGGAAAACTCCCCCACTTTTTGCTACCCTTAAAAATAGTAAGAAACCAGACCCAATATATAATATAGACGACTATTGTAAGGAAATTAAATATAGGTTAGGATTAGCATTAATTAGAGCTAGAAACCTATTAGAAAAAAGTAAGGAAAAACAAAAAATTTATTAGGATAGGAATACATTAGAGATAGATTTTAAAATAGGAGATAAGGTATTATTGAGAAACGATTCTGGTCATAAACTGGAATCGAAATACTTAGGTCCATATAGTATAGTCGATATAGATGAAACAGAAAATGTATTAATAAAAACCAAAAATAGAACACAAAGTTCATAAGAATAGGTTAAAAAAAAACTTGTGAAAATCCAAATAACATAACCTTATGTAAACTTGTGAAAATCCAAATAAAAATACCATATTTGTAACCTTATGTATTTTCATAATATAATCAGAAAAAAAAAAAAATACTTATTAATGTAACCCATTCTTTTTAAGGAAAGGTGTAGTGTGTGTATATCAATTTGTAAAGTAGTCTTAAAACCCTAAGTATTAAAGACTACTCAAAACATAAAGTGCTGTGTGCAGCACATTCCAACAAAACACACACACTCTGTCCCATATACCTAAGTTATACATATAAGTATATGTGGCTGACCGGCAGCCACACTAAGAATTAATAAATACAATAAAGTCAGTCTTAACTGAGCTAGCATGGAGAACTAAACGTTTCATTCATTCCTTTACGTTACAAAGTATTTAGAAGAGATATGATACCGGTCTTTTGTTTTTGCGTTGTAGCTAGCGATCCATCAGTTCTAATTAAAGGAAGGAAAGAAAATCATTATCAGTAATGAGGCACATTTCCACCTCAGTGGATTCGTCAATAAGCAGAACTGCCGCATTTGGGCGAATGATAATCCAAGAGTGATTGTCGAAAAACTAATGCACCCACAAAGAGTGACTGTTTGGTGCGGTTTATGGGCTGGCGGCATAATCGGGCCGTATTTTTTCCAAAATGAGGCCGATCAGGCAGTTACTGTGAATGATGCTCGCTATCGTGAGATGTCAACGAACTTTTTATGTGGACGATATGTGGTTTCAACAGTACGGTGCCGCTTGCCACACAGCAAACGAAACAATGGCTCCTTTGCACGAAAAATTCAATGGCCGTGTTATCTCACGTGGTGGCGATGTCAATTGGCCGCCAAGATCATGTGATTTCACAACGTTGGACTTCTTTCTTTGGGGTTATTTGAAACAAAAGGTGTATATCGATAAGCGAGCAACAATTCAAGCGCTAAAGGATGATATTACTCGGCACATTAACGGCATAGCACCTCAATTATGCCTCAACGTCATCGCAAATTTGGACCATCGGATGGTGGTGTGTCGACGAGGTCGCGGCGGCTATTTGGCCGATGTTTTGTTCTATACATAATTAAAACATACCAATATAATCATAATAAAAAGAAATGATAGTAATTTACAAAAAAAAATGGGTTTTATTCAAAATCAACATCGGCCCTAAAATTTAACCACCCTTTATAAGTTTAGCATCTTTCCTCAACCTGCATATTCTATTGTATTCCTAAATGGTAGTAATGTTTGTAATAGCCGCGCTAATTAGGGTCTCCACTAATTATTTAGCTGCACATTGTCTATTAAGAGCTTCAACACTTAAGATGAAGGCACAAAAACACAATTGTCCTTTCTCATTTAGCATGGTAATCGACAATAAAATACGTTCTTCACAAGGCTTTACGTTGTTACGTAACGCCTTGTGAAGCTACTGTTAATTCTTTCCACGCATCCGAGAGTGAAAGAAGCTTCTCTCGCGATGATATGACAAATCGTCCGAGTAGTATAAATTGTCAGGAAAAGTTATTTTCAACTAAAATATTTAGAGGTCCCGCGATCAGGCAAAAAATACACATGCACACATGTATGATTGTGAGAAATAAATCGGCCGGGGTCCTTTCGAGCGCGCTGTACCAAAAATTTATTTGTTTGGTCTATGAAGAGTGCCTCCTTGTGAACATTATTCTATTGATGGAATGGGTAACGAGTTAAAACATCGACATGTCAACCATGGTATGGCCTTCTGTAAAAGCAATTCCAAACCAATCCTGATTCTGACTACTATCTCGTACTAAAACATTTTAAAACGTTATCACAAATAACAACACTTTACAGCACATTTCATTTGGCGCGCAAGTGCCTTATCAACTGTCGATTGTTCTCCAGAATGTGTTCAAAATTTGTTTCCGCTCAACAAATGCTCGTGTACACCGTTTGAAATAAAATTAAAATCTAATTATTTTTCGGCATGTCCGACTAGCGATTTATTGTACTGAATTTCTTCCGCAAAATTTTTTTAATAATTTATTCGCTTCACGTACAGCAATTTGGTTTTCCATATAACTACTACTGACTGCCGGTGGTCGATTAAGTGTCTGAATTTGGGGTTGTCATCTACAAATCACATGACACAGACTTGGCGTCCAATATTATTAGTTTAACACGTTTTGCTTACTAATGATTGACACATGTGAATGGCATCTTGGGTTCTAAGAATGGCATTCCGTTCTGAAGTCGGTATGTCACCTTCATCATACTTATTTCATACTAAAAGTTAAAATCAAATTTAATTACCGATTTCGAAATTTTATTTAAAACAAAAAAAAAGGTAATCTGGTGATTGGACAAATCGATAGAGGGGCAAGATGCCTGTGTACATATTTACAAAATTCAAATCCGGTTGTAACTACCAGCGGGGTTTTGACTGACATGTGGGGTGGGTATATTGAACTCATTTTTAATTTGATAAATTTTTTTATTTATAACATACTCATGCCCAGTGACCTTAATTAATTATCAAAATTTTGTTGGTTAGGGATAGATCCCACGTGTTTTTTTTTTTTTTTTTTGTGAATGAGTAAATGCATGATGTATGACTATGTATACATGTATTGTGGTTGGCTTATTCCTGAACAATTTATTCGGTTAATAAAAATGCATTTACAGTCTTCAACATCTAAATGTATAATTTCAATAAAAAATTAGCCCTTAATGGATCATACCGGTACTTAGGCCTAGCATTTCAATTCTATTGTGTGTGGGAAGTAATATTTGTAATATTTAACGCTGACCTCAAGCCAGGACAGAAGCTTCTTATGGTTTATTTTATTTTAAAGTTTGGGCATTGTTACTTTTAAATCAGCTACTCCTCGCATGGTTGTATGAAGCACTAGCTGGTAAAGTGGATCATAGCAGTAATCTACAATTCACAAGTTACAATTGAGTAAGGTAGTGGTACTTATTTGGTATGGTGTTCCATCTGCCTTAGAGAGGCAAAGTGAAAAATCTATTCAATAGGTCTTGCAAGAACTATCAAGTAGTTTATTGAGATTACTGCTGAACGCGGAACAGTAAATCAGTAGTTGTGAGAAGTTTTCATCGACGTCAGACTGCTAAATATTTTCTACAAAATTGATTTTTTCGGACTGTCAATTTCGACGTGATCAGTGGCGCGATGGTTAGTGCCATGAACTGCCGCGTAGAAGGTCTGTGTTCGATTCCCAGCCGTAGCAACACCTAAATGATTTTTCACTGTCCCTCCTCTCATGATGATCTGACAAATTATCCGAGTAGTATCAGTTGCCAAGAAAAGCTTATCTCAAATTCACCATTCGGAGTCGGCATAAAATAGGAATTCCCACGATCGCGCAAGAAGTACACACGCACACATGAATGGGTGTTAGAAAGCTTGGCCCTAGGAACTAACGAACCTGTATGCCAACAATTTGGTTATTTAGGCAATTTGATTTTACTATACAGTCAGCTTATGAGCAAGTTTGTTTGCTGAAAGTTAGACCATGCCTTGAATGGTGTTCTTATGCTTGGAGTTAGGACTCAAAACATTATTGGCGATTCTTGTTTTTGCAACATTTAGCTCAGCGGCCAGGCCACCCAAGAATGCAGAAGAGCTCAACGGAATCGTTAGGATTTGAAAGACTATAGAGAGTCAGTTGGGCATATTTTTTCGAATCACTTCGACAGTGGCCTAGTGGTTATAACGTTGGATTACTTACTTCTGGGTTCATAGTTCAAAAGTTCAAACTATAAATTTCTAAATTTCTTCACTGCCCCACCTCATGAGAAAGTCTGACAGCGAAGATAGCTATATTTAAACCAAAGCCGGAAATGACGGCCTTCCCGTCGAGTTTTGTAAAACCGGCTGAGAGCTTGGCAAGTAACATCAAAGAGCATAGAACAACATAGAAAACGCATCACAGCTAAAAAATTCGTAGCCGTTTAGCAATGTGAACACTGGTGTATCAATATCAGTACCCCAAAGGGAAAATTTCCGTTGTATGAGATGCGCACTCTATGTAGTTCTCTTTGGTAACATCCACCAACTCATGAGCCAAAGCTGGTTATGAAAGTATGCCTGAAAAGTTAAACCTCAGCATCGTTTTCCCGATCCTATTGACGACGATATTGACGTCATTGTTCGGATTCAACGTGATACTATAGGCACGTTTGCTAGTACAGAAAAGGAAGCGACAAAAATTCGTTTAGCATGAGGTTAAGACTTAGTTTATGCTGTCAACATGAATGAACACACAACATGGATGAATTGTGCAGTACGTTACCATTGACAGATATAACTTTGAGGTAGTACGGGACTTTGTCTACTTCGGCGCAGCTATTAACTCTGATAATATAACGAAGAATTACACGTGACAATCGCTGTTTCTTCCGGCTAAGAAGGCAATTCATTGGAAAAGCAGCACGTCACCATTATCAGATATAACTTTGAGGTAGTACGGGACTTTGTCTACTTCGGCGCATCTATTAACTCTGATAATATAACGAAGAATTACACTTGACAATCGCTGTTTCTTCCGGCTAAGAAGGCAATTCATTAGAAAAGCCCTCACTGGAACTACTAAGGAGATCCTATATACACAAGACCCTGATCATTCCAGTTCTGCTTTATATCGCTGAAGTGATTTAAGATGCGACTTCTTCGAAAAATCTTCAGTCCCGCTTGCGTTAACGGGCTTTGGCGCTGAAGCGATTTGAGAGGAAAATTCTCCGAAAAATCTTCAGTTCCGTTCGGTACAGCGACATGCCCCTATTCAAAAACAAAAACCCTGCGTTGGACTTTTAAGATGGCTAGGACATGTTGAACGAAGAGACACCAATACGCTCGCAGAGCCTTCGATTCCCAGCCAGACGTGTCGGATGCAGTAGTGGAAGATTTAACCAAGAACTATAAGAGCTGCACAGCGACATTACCCAAAGCAAAAGAACTCCGCATTTGACTTTTATTATGGCTATGACATGTGGAACTAAGGGACACCAATACGCTCGCAGAGTCTTCGATTACCAGTCAGATGTGTATGACGCAGTCTAGTAAGTTCAAACCAAGAACTATACGAGCTGCACAGCGACATGTCCCTAGTCAAAAGAACTTCACATTGGACTTTTAAGATGGCTAGGACATGTTGAACGAAGGAGCACCAACACACTCGCAGAGTCTTCGATTCCCAGCCAGACGTGTCGGACGCAGTAGAGGAAGACCGCGCCTTAAGTGGCGCTCACAAGTAGAAACCGACCTCAACCAACTTGGAATGCGTAGTTGGAAGCAGTTAGCTAAGGATCAGTCTCATTGGAGAGACATGTTAGTTGAGCCCCAGGTTTATTCCGGACTGTTGTGCCACATAAGTAATTAAGTAAGAAAGTAAGGTGTTGGTAGATTTATTAAGTGTGCTAACCATCTCAAGACAGACACGTTGTTGTATGGGTTAGTCGTCATGCTGCTATCTTAACACGTCGTTTTCCTTATCAAAAATAGGTCAATATACTCACCGAATTTTTTCAACGGACGCACTTGAACTTTTCATCCAATTTTTTTTTTGGGTAGATACACATGCATATGAGAACCCACCATGCATGAACAAACAGCAATTACGAATGCGTATGCTCTGGAAAAAAAAACGTTTCCATATCTGACTTTAGCCAGATACTCTATCAGCACGCTTATAAGATGTGATATTGTTTACGCATCACTGGCCACTGCTGATGTAAATAACTGAAAGTATCGATTCCAGTTGTCCAGTATCGAAGGATATTTACATTAACTTCCTACGTACTTGCTCTTAAATAAACTCCTGCTTGTCTATGTTGGGCGGAACAATTCTAGGTATCGCTGGTACATGTTTATCTTGTTTTGATTTTTTATTATCGTCAATGATGAGGGAAATACATTTGAGGATGTTGGTAGTAACTGATTCTATAAACATTATCTCGCATTTAATTTCCTTGCCGTGAAACAATTTTTAATGAGAAATATTTACTTAACGGCAATTAATTTCTTTTTACATGGCAACAACATTATTTACTCGCAGTATGATATCATAGTTCAGGTGGGTACGATCCATACGATTTTTTCTGATGCAGATAGGTCTTTTGTCATCAAACTGAAAAATACAAAATGCTCTTAGTCAGCACTTTACTCGTTTGTTTCATTTCCTCCCCAATTAGGGTTTCAATAACTCGAATGACTCGATCTTGCTGTACAACTCAGTTGTTTTACTTTTCGTGCTCAATAATCATTTCAGTTGAAAGCCCGGAAGTCATAAATGCTGGTGTGAGTTTACCATTTAATCCATTCTATACCATATGTTTTCATATCGATTGAGATATCTAAATTTTTAAACAAAAAGCACCTCATTGTGGTGCTTCACGTTTTAAATTCCAAATAAATACAAAATAACATTACTGCAGTGTTTCTATAAAAAAAAAAAAAAAAACAACATCTATGCCACCAATTACTTCATACATTGCAAAATATAAAGTGAGGGTGTAAGGTCACCTTTAATTTTAAGTGCATGTTTGGCATCATAATAAAAACGTTTTATTAGATCCGGGTATTCAAAAATCTATTAAAAAAATTTAAATTTAGTAGTAAATTGAGTATCGTTTTCATGTTTTAATAGTTTTTTTTATTTGAAAAGTTAAAAACACTTTTAAAAAAATTGCGTTATTTTTCTAACAACACACTCCACGACATTTGGCCCCAATATTGGAAACCGGTTACGCGTGAAAAATATAAATATCATCAAGAAAGTAGAAAAAAACGTTACCACGCACACTTTTATTTATACTCTTCGACTTTCAATAACCGTTATCCAATCTTAAGGCCATTGATCAGTGGATCTGGTATGGTAATCGAAGATCTACAAATAAATCAGGAGCGGGTCCAAGGTGATAAGTCAAAAAGCGAAATGCTACCTGATGAATCAAGGAACAGGCCGAGTTTGTTAGAGCCTTTAGCGGTTAACTTTGAAACTATTGTGGTATATGCTGAGGGTTATCTCAGACTAGAATTTGGCATAACCAGATGAAAGTGTGGTAGAGAATTAAAATATAAACTTCTACACTCGTTGGAGAGATCCGAGATACCAGTCACGTCGATTTATAACGGGTGATTTTTAAAGCGTATTTTTTTCTTAAATCGAATAAAACACTCAAATTTGCATCTTTATGCAAATTTTTATTGTAATCGATAAATAGGCCTTTGCCATTAAAGTTTTGAAAACAACTTCATGTAAATGTTGTCCCTGCTCCGTTTTAAACGGAAATTCGGAAGGTCCAATTTCGCGTTACTTTTTCCAGCATTTCGGCCTGTATTCCACGAATTACCCGTATTATGTTATCCTGTAAGGCTTCAATGGTGTTCGGCTTGTCCACATAGACTAACGCCTTAACATAACCCCACAAGAAATAATCGAGATGCGTTAAATCGCATGATCTTGGCGGCCAACTCACAGGGCCATTTCCAGAGATAAGCTGCTCACCAAATTCATCCCTCATTATTTCCATTGATGAAACCACATGTCAACCAAGTTCAACTTAGGCAAATGGGGCAAAAAATAGTCGCGTACCATGGCTCGATATCGTTCGCCGTTGACGGTAATGTTTCTTCCACGATCGTCTTTGAAGAAAAATGGACCGATGATGCCACCAGCCCATAAACCACACCAAACTGTCGATGCATCGGTAATTGTTGTATGCCATGTGGCTGTTCATCACTTCAGATACGACAGTTTTGCTTATTTACGTATCCGTTGAGCCAGAAATGAGCCTCATCGTTCATCACAATTTTTCGATAAAACAGCGGATTTTAATGGAGCTGTTCTAAGGCCCTTTCACCAAAAATTTGACGTTGTGGTAGGTCATTCGGCTTTCAAACTCAAATCGACACGTAAAATTTCCCATGTGGTTGAGTAACACATGCCCAATTGCTGAGACGAATTTACATTTCACGAGATATTCGAGATATTAACATTGGACGGTACGACTGCAATATTGTCTTCGGTACGCACTGTGCGCATGTGAATCGATGTTTTAATGTTAAACAAAGTAAATTTTGTGTGAAATATGGTGATAAAAACACGAATTGTTGATTCACCAGGTCGATTATGATGACCATAATATGGTCGTAATAAACGGTGCACACTTTTTACAGAGCACGAATTTTGATAATAAATTTCAATAATTTGCAATCGTTGCTCGTTTGACAGATGAAAAGCTGCCAACTTAAAAAACTTAACTCTTACAGAATCACCCTTTACATGATGCATTCGGCCCCAGTGGTAGCGATTGACGTGTTCACAACAGAATAGTCGCTGTTTCGGTTATCAGTATCAGTATCTTGTATCTTGGGCCTTTTTTGTGTCGATAATCAACGCCGATATAAATAAGAATCAAATGTCGTTTGTTGGGAACCGCATCACTTGAGAACGGCTGCACCGATTTGGCTACTTTTTTGTTTAAATCCTTAACATAACCCAACTTAAGTTTTTACGGAAAAAAAAATTGACCACGTTCACTCTTTTTGATTTATCTGAAATTTAGAGAACTGATGCTCCGATTTGACTAATTTTTTTTAAGTCTTCGTCATAACGGAACTTAAGTTTTTATGGAAAGAAAACTTAACCACGCCCACTTTTCCGCATCCTTTTTTTGATTTATCTGAAATTTGGTAAGCTGCTGCACCGATTTGGCTTTTTTTTAAATGTTCTAAGTAAACCAGTTTAAGTTTTTAGGGGGAAGAATGTACCACGCCCATTTTTAAGGATGACTTTTTTTGATATTTCTAAAACCTATGAACTGCTTATCCGATATGGCTAGTTTTTTTCTTTTAAATGTTTGATTGTTCACATGAAACGACGAGTGCTTCTATTTGCGTCACGTTCGTGGCCCAAAATCATTACAAGATGTTGGCCCACGTATTGATATACGTTTGCAACTTTTAGAGAATGACACTGATTGGGATTCCACCCTCAGAGATACTGTGCTTTCGTCAAATGCTAATGAAATACGAACTTTTTTATGTCAACTCAACGTGTTTCCCATCTAAACCGACTGATTTGTGGAGCAAATAAAACAAAGATCCCATGTCTGATGATATTTTACATTTTTCGTATTACAACAATTATTCATCCAAATTTACAATTAGGCGAGGAAATTCACAACGAGCTGGGGGGAGGGTATACAATGGATTATCAACCATGCTTTTGCCATCGACTTTCGCAGGGTCTAAGGAGATCATTCATTGCCTTAGCGAGCCAGCGCCCATCAGATCCTTCATGCTTGAGGTACTCGGTCTGTTCATTACAAAGGTACGAGCGCGTGGCTCATTCTCTGCTAATGTCAAAGTTTCTAAAAACTCTGGAGCTTTCTAAATTCTCAGGCGATCCTCTCGTCCTAAAGTTATTGTCTTCCCCTATCTTCTTATCGTCAACCTGTATGATTTTACTTTACTACGGATGGACGCAGTTGAAGGTATTGAAAATTTAGATGAGCTGGCGTTAGATCAAGTGTCATCCTTATCGAGAAGAAGTATCTCCAATTGGATGTCCTTTGCTCCTTCGCTTCCCTCATCTAAAACTAGTTTGAAGTTCGACGGATCTCGCAGCAAGAAGTTTTCCTCCTCCTCCATCATTTGTCATTGAGAATCGGTGCTTATAGGGTTTGGAGTGCACGATTACTCTGCACTAGTCCCTTTTTTGTTTTGTTTGTTTTTGTCTATTTGGACACACGAGTAATGGGGAAGAGATGTCATCCGGTACCCACCCTCTGTATACAGGAAAGGGGAAATTAAATTAAAACTAGAGGTCCCAGGCATTTAGGTATCGGCGCGCGCCTTACCTTGGAGACCACCTTTTGGTTTCGTTTCCTCGCCACTGACCTTACCGGCATGGTTAGCCCTGCCAGTTTATGCGAAGGAGGGACCCTTAGTATATACTTCCGATTTCGGTATGTGGTTTATTGGAAACTTCTTAAGCCCTTTCACCCCGTCAAGTTAAGTGATCGTCGAAAGGGTTAACTGGGCCCTTACGCTCACGGTGGAATTGGAAAAAACTTTTTTGATCGAATTGACGTTGACAACGATATCCTCGCAGAATGTTATTGCACTTGCACTTGCTTCATCAGAAACTCGAAATGCCATGGAAATCCAACCGCAACATTTCCAAGAACAATGTGATGGACAACGTTTTGCAGCAAAGAAAACTAATATTTTTGGATGAGTGTACATCGGCGCATAAAAAAGTCTTTGAAGGCTTTAGACAAAACGATGAAGTTTTACGAAACAATCCTAGACGGTTTGGTGGTGCAATGATTATGTTGGCAGGTGATTTTCGACAAATATTTCCAGTGATTCTACGGTCAACGCCAGCCGATGTACTTAATGCAAGTTTCAAGTCTTCCGTTTTGTTAAAACACTTCAAGAAACTCAAACTGAATACAAACATGCGTGTCGAGCTGCAGAACGACCGATCTGGAGAAATATTTTGAAAGTATTTGCTGCATTTTGTCTGGCTTCATACAATTTCTCGTCGCTTTCTGTAATTTTAGCGAATCAAAATACGAACTCATCCGAAATGCGCTTCCGAACTTTTTACAAAATTAAAAACTCATGATTCGATGGATTCCGCTACTTCGGTAAAAAGATATTTAAAGAGAAAATTGAAAAATAAAATCGACGTTCGTCGAATAGACGAAGATTACGTCAACTATTAAACAGAGTTTTTCAAACTCGCCGGATATACCACCTCACAGCCTCTAACTAAAAGTAAGATCGAAATTTAAACCAACCACGTCTTTGGGCTTCCGGTAAACAGCCTAATGAATAACGATATCGAAGCAATAGTACTTAAAGGGAAGTACATTCCATTCCATTCCAATGACAATTGTTTATTAAATCTCAAAGGCAGTTTTGTAGCATTAATTATTCAAATTAATTTCACAAATGTGAAAAAGAGAGATTTTGTGACACAGGGATTCGAGAATTCCTTAGACCAGCGTTTAACAAACCCAAGTGCGGAGTTGGCTCTGCTGATGTTATTATCAATATGAGAGCGAAAGTTATGTTATCTGTCACTGATAACACCCAGATCAAACATGGAAAGCACATTAGGTACAGGCTCACCAAATATCAAATATGATCTCGCGTCTGATGAAAGACGCTTACGGGAGTATGTCATGGTCTGGCATTAGATGACATTGAGCTCTAGGAAGTTTTTTTGGCACCAGGTTGAAAAGTTGTTTAAATCATTTTGAAGTGGGTAAGAGTCAGTGGGGGAGGAAATGTGCCTAAAGATTTTCATGTCATCTGCATAAACAGATAAATATGAGTTTTCAATGATACTGTCAACGTCATTGATAGACAGAATAAATATTAACGGACCAAGATGGCTACCTAGAGGCACTCCGGATGTGGCTAAAAAGGGGTACAATACAGAGCATCTGAGCAGAAATTTCAAAGAGATAGGATTTAATCCAAGCAATTAAGCTCGGCTGAAAACCTAGTGCCTTAAGTTTAAAGAGAATGATTTCATGTGAAATTTTATCGAAAGCTTTACTGAAGTCAGTGGCAATAACATCGACTTCATTGCTTGCCATTCTGAAAAGCGCACAGAACGTTAGATACAAACTCTGTTAGGTTGGTAGTGGTTGACCTAACTTCAAGAAAAAGTGGCACTACCGTCCAGAATGAACCTGTAACTCAACCAACATGCTTCTCCAATTAGCCCGGTCCTTAGCTAACTGTCTCCAGTTGCGCACCCCAAGTTGGTTGAGGCCGGTTTCTACTTGTGCGCGTCACTTAAGTCGAGTTCAACCTCTACTGCGTCCGACGTCTGGCTGGGAATCGAAGACTCAGCAAGCCGCAGTATTGGTGTCCATTCGTTCTACATGTCCTTGCCATCTCAAACGTCCAATGCAGAGTTTTTTTGACTAGGGGCATGTAGCCGTACAGCTAGTATAATTATTGGTTTAATCTTCGTCTCCATAGGACCGAAGATATTTCGAAGAAGTTTCCTCTCGAATAGACCAAGGATTTCTTCATCCGCTTTTGAGACGGTCCATGCTTCAGCACCGTGGAGCAGGACTGGGAATATCAGGGCCTGATATAGGATCTCCTTAGTATTTCGAGTGAGGGTTTTACTAAGGAATTGCCCTCTTATCCCAAAGAAACAGCGGTTGGCAAGAGTAATTCTTCGTTTAATTTCTGAAGAGAAGTTGTTGTCAGAGTTAATCAAAGTTATATCTGCCAATGGTGACGTTCTGTCCGATTCGTCGATGTTGTGTGCCATTTTGTGTTGACAGCATATACTTTATCTTGCCCTCATTTACTGCTTAACCCATTTTTGCCACTTTCTTTTCTATAGTACCAAACGTGGCTATGTCATCACGTTGAGTCCTACCAATGATGACAATATCGTCGGTGTATACTAGTAGTTGCACCGATTTTGTCACATGACTGCTCATCGCCTTGCCTATATCCTGTTTTGGTATCGAATGTATTGGTGAGGTCGTTTCCGACCCTGATGGAGCAGCGAGAATTCTCCATTATCATCTTACACAAACGGAAGAGTTTGGGATGTATACCAAAACTAGACATGGCTCTGTATAGTTCGTCTCCATACATGCTGTCGTATGCGGCTTTGATGTCCATGAATAGGTGGTGGAAATTGATTTGGACTTCTTGGGTTTTTTCGGGATCTGCCGAAGCGTGAAAATTTGATCGGTTATGGACTTTCCTGGACTAAAACCACACTGATAAGTGTCGATACGGTTGTTAGTAAAGGTTTTCAGGCGTTCACATATTGTGGCAGATAGGATCTTACAGGTGATGTTGAGAAGACTTATGCCTCTGTTGTTGGGGCTGTTTAGAGGGTCTCCTTTTTTGTGGATCAGGCAAACGATGCTGAGGTTTCATTCTTCAGGCATACTTTCTTCCGACCAGATTTGGATTATGAGTTTGTGGGAAGGCCGTCATTTCCTGCAGCCCTATTAAGCTTGAGTTTAGATTTTGATGTCCTCACTTCATTCAGGTCTGGTGGTTGGCAGTTTTCGCTGTCGTTGCTAATATTGAATGGTTGGTTCTGCATTACAGCGGAATTTTGTTCGTCATCGCCGTTTAAAAGTCTGCAGAAGATGTTCTTCCATATTCTCAGGATCGACTGTGTCTCGACTATGATATTTCATTGTTCATTTTTTTTTTTTTTTTTTATAATTTGCGCGCACTCAAGGGGTTATGAATACCCTTTATATGTTTTAGCACAGTACGGTGTTAAGGAAATTCGGGATAAGAAGAAAGGAGATACCGATGCACATTGGTTTTAAATGTCTGTAAGTTATAATGGAAAGGAAAAACAGAGTTTGGTAGAGCATTCCACATTCATGTTGTTCGGTTTATGTATGAATCTCTATATTTCAGCGTACGTCCGAAGATAGGCTTGAGGGTAAACTGATTTGCATTCATTGCGTAACGAGTATTGCGGCTGAATTGTTGAATGGGAGGAATGCAGCTGGCTATTTCATTTGAACATTGGTTGTTAAAATAGCGATAAAACAAGGTATCGACAGGATTGTGTGTTCGCGCCTTTAAGCCTTTGCTTTGACGTTTTACACTTTGGTAAGACTTGCGAACATCGTTCCTGGAGTGGCACCTCTCTATATCCTCGATCGCGCGCTTTTCCTGCTCTTTTACTTCTTTCTGAAAAGCCGGTGTCCTTTACTTCTTCTCTGCCGATAGAGCTCAATGGCAGCTCTCGTTTGCCGGATCAGCAAGTTTATTA
Organism: Rhingia rostrata; assembly: GCA_949824845.1. Taxonomy (NCBI): domain Eukaryota; kingdom Metazoa; phylum Arthropoda; class Insecta; order Diptera; family Syrphidae; genus Rhingia; species Rhingia rostrata. The sequence continues at coordinate 46,023,082 of OX463756.1, forward strand.
AATAAAATTCCTCTTCCTTGGATCAAATTGTACTCAGAATAGTTCACTTTTTGAACATAGCTTTAGCTTACCCTTTTTTATTATCACCTATTGACAATTTTGCAACAAAAAACAGTCGCACCAAGCTGGAAATATTTTAATTCTCATTCTTAATGAAACAACAGATTTAATGTTTTTTTTTTTCTCATATTCAAGTCATTTTTTCATACTTTATTGACTAAATAAAAAATAATAATAAAAATACTGTATTTTTTCAAATAATTGGAATTTTTTTGCATCATCTCCTTCTTCAACTTTTTTTTACAATTACATTAAATAATGAAATAAAATTACAAAAAATAAAACTGTTGGCATTTAAAAAATATCATATAAAACAATTAACAACATTTATGCAAATTTTGAATTATTTTTTAACTGATAAATAAAATTTAAACTATTTCAAATTATAACAAACAAATTAGTAAAAAAATATATTCTCTGTATGTGTGTGCTAAACAATTTTCGCTTATGAGTTTTAATGTAATTGTAGGTTTTGTTTTTTATCTGCTTTTTAATTTAATTTTTTTTAGTATTTTTACAATTTTTGTTCTTTATTTAATTATTTTTTTTTTTGTTTAAATAATTGTCCACTCAATGTGAGCGAATATCTTCTCTTATATTTTGTTTAATTTTTTTTTTATATTTCAATTCCATAAAGCTACACTTAGTTGATAATAAACTAATTGATATCTTTATATTTAAATGTTTTTTTTATATATAATATTAGTGCATTTTTACATGTTTTGTTGCAGTTTTTTATTTGTTGCTTTCTAATTGAACTTCAAAAATAAATTAAATTTGATCTTGGTTAAATAAATAACAAATAAAATTTTATTTACTTTATGATGGTGTTGCGGGGGAAAAATATAATTCAACTATGGGAATTGTATCGTTTTGATGTTGGCGGTGACAACATTTTTTTTCGTCAGAGCGTATGAATGTTCATTTTGTTGGATGAACCGATTGGAGTTTGGAGTTAGGATGGCTTTTGACCGATCCTGTCGCTGTGTTACTGGGGTTAGATACATGCCGATTGAGGTTTTTCCATTATATTTTATATTTATTTTTGTTTGTTCAGTGTTGAGGTTTGTTTTAAGGTGTTGACATAAAACATGAACCTCATCTGCCATCGGTGAATATATGGCTTTATTCTGGGTGCTTTTTAGCGAAGAAATAATTAATTAAATAAAACTACATATACAATCTGGTAAATCTCAGTCTTGTCGAAAGCAATTTTGTAGCAAAAAAAATTCCAGACTTTTTTTTTGTAAAAATTGCTCTTGTGTATACAAAATTTCTTCATCTGTGTGGTGAGGTGAGTTTCGCAAAGAAAATTGTGTTGAGTTGATATTAACAAAGCTGCAGGATGTATGGTTTTTTTTTTTTTAGTAGATGATGAAAATATGTCTTTTTCGTTTTAGGTTCTATGCAATCCTATGTGCATATTGATGCTATGTTAGCAACATTTTCTATTTAAATTATGTTCTCATTCTTTGGAACTTATAATGTTAATTTGTTTTTCTTCTTCCTTTTTCGTTTTATTTTGTTTCCTCACAAAATTGACATTTTGTGTTTGTTTTTTTATGCTTAAAAATTATGGACTGGTTTTGCTTTTATCATCTGTTTAAGCTGAGAACATAAGTTTAATACAGAATTGTTTGCTTTAAAAGTTAATTTATGTTTTCACGTAGGTATTGAGCCTATATTGATTGGATGAACTCGATTCGATTATTTTCGTATCTTACTAATCCTTAGTTTTAAAATACATATCCTGCTGGCATTGTTAGATATTAGCTGCCTCGGTTTTTGTTATTAATAGACATAGATTGTCTTCAATTGAGGTTTCAACTCTGGTGGTATTGCTGGTGCGGGTTCTTGTGGTTTTTTCGCCACCAACCGCTTAAACCGACCGCTGAACTGTTTACGGAATCCTTTGAAACCATGTTTATCATTGGCTGTTACTAATGCATCCTGAAATGAAGAGAAGAAAAAAATGAATTAGTAAATTGTTTCAAGTGCGGGTAGTGATGGTGAAAATTATGAGTGAGGGTGAATAGTGAAGCATCTGTGGCGCCCTACTGTGGGAAATGCTATCACTGTGGGTTGTTAAGATTACATTTTATACAATTACACTACAGGGAGTGTATTTTGTGCATCATAGATATGAGTTTACTTAATAAACGCCCATCTGCTGAGAACTTCTGGCGCCCCTCTTATAAAAAACAGGGAATTTTTCATTTTATGATTACGTTAAAGTAGTCCAAAACTGCATATAGCATCTTTTGAAGAAAAACTGTAGTATTATGTACATTCAACTACAGCAGAGATGTAAAGAAATACAGAGAGTATCTCCAATAAAAATTGAATGCATTTGTTTACAATTCTGTATTTAAAAGAACAAGAATCAACACCAACTAGATTATCTTGTATCTTATAGATTATCATGTATCTCAAAATTACATTTTGTATAATAAAACCATTAGATACAACATTTTTATAAAAGTTGTTTATTATTATAAAATTCGCAACAAAAGAGAAAACTTGTATCTTTTTTCAATAAAAATTGCAGCGGTTTCACTTCTCTTCTCTCATTTACTTTTTTTGTGTTGCTTTGTTCAATGTCAATTAAGCGCTCATTTGTAGTTTAGACTTTACAATCTCTAAGCACCAATATCATGCTCTGACTTCGTGTTACCAACTGAACAGAGAGAAGTAGGGAAAAAAAAAACAAATACATATATATCCGCACGCAACATGGCAACACAACTTCTGGTGATGAAAACTGCTGTTGGAGATATAACAAACAAGAAATAAAGCACGTTTCCAACAACAAAATCCAAGAAAAATTGCGATAAAGCAGAGACAAATACAACGAACAAACAAATCGTAGCTCTAGCTCAAAACCTCAAGACTAAACAAAAAACAACAACAACTCAACCACAACGACCCATTTCAAATCGCAACTGTATGGCATTAGGTTGAGATCACATCAGCTGTATAATGTATATCGATGGATCTTTATTCAAAAAAAAGAGAATACCCCATGCACCATAAAGCTGATCGTATAATAACCCCCATAGTCATGGCGATCGTAATGACCACGCCAGCCACTGAAGGAAGCAGAGATGTTACTAAGTGCGATTCTCGCTAAAAAAATCTGATGAACAATTCAAAGTTTGAAATTCCCCCAAAAAAAAAAAAACATTTTAAAGAGCCTCAGACTGGCGTCAATGACGTAGGATACGGGTTTTACGAATCGCTTGGCATGATAAGCCAGCCGTATCGATGCGGGTGTGTGTACATTCAGTACCACTACACAGATACAGTTTAATCGTGGCCTAATAATCCCAAACCTTGCCTTTTGATTTTCAACACATCTGCAGAAAGAGAGACACGATTATTGTTTGTGTGGCTGTGTATTGGTGAAGTGAGTAGCTCTTCCATAACTTTCAATGAAATTCACCTCTCGACTTTACTGCAAAAAATAGAAAAAGAGGCTATACCTACATATATATCAAAACAAAAACAATACAACATGTAACCGCTCGAATAGATAGATTTCAATTAGCCTCGTGTTACTTTTAATTTGAACATGGATACAGTATGTTAGCGGTTCCAACATTCTCGCTTTTTAATTGCATTAATGGAAAATTATGTTTCTTGCCAATAGTGTTCTAATTTCGAAAAAAAACGATCACAATCAAATGTGTTATCAGCAGGGAAGTTATGTATCTCCAATTGCCACGCGTATCCGACAACTTCATGAATTTGAAATGATTTTTGAAACCCAGTCAACTGGCACCAATTGCTTTCAGATACAAACTTTATCCAACTTTTGTTTAGTTGGCATTTTCCGGTAGGTTCTCTCTATGTTTTATATAATTAAAAATTGAAAATAGAAATTGTGTAAAAATACGCGACAGTGAATGTTGCAATTTCGAAAAAAGACAGAGAGACAGACAATAGAACAACGTTTAATGTTTATTTATACATTCAAAAGGTGATCTTGACTTGGGCTGGGTGTGTATTTTTATTTTTTTTATTTTTTTTTGTCTGTTGAGACCAACATTTGTTAGCCTGTGAGACTTTAGCGCAACGGTGTAGTAGGAAAAGAAAAATTGCAAAAAAAAAACAAACACTTTGCATATTGAAATACGGCGGGATTTTTATTTTGCGGTGACAGTGTTTGTTTGGTTTTTTTTTTATCTCTTTTGTATTTAACATACTAAACTTGTGCAATGGGTAGATATCTATACATTTTCTACCTTTAGAATGGCTACCTTTATGTTACAGATACATAACATGTGGTTTGATACATATACATCGCATGTTTGTCTTCCTATTTCTAATGCTTTTGATCGTTGCTTGTTTATGTAGTTATTTTCTTCTATTTTTGTTGTATAATTTACTACCAACAGCTGTTAAAATTCAAGAATAGGTACAATTGTATCCGGAGAAACTTGTGTGTGGTTTTTCTTTGTCTCCATTTTGTATTCCCCGATAGAAGGTTATTCTACACTTGAAAACGTGAAACGTCAGAGGACAATTGTATATCAGGTTTTCTTATTCATCAAAGTCGATTGAAGAAGAAACCCTCTAATGAATCACAAAATTCAACTTTTGCCAAAAATGTGAAAAAGAAATTTCACCGTAAGCCATGTTGTATAACGGCTGAATATCAGTTGAATATACCAAAGCTGTCGCGGATATCTACAACCATACATTCAATTAAATACAAAAAAAAAAACAAAATTAATCAAAATGAAGAGGGAGAAAAATTTACCATCCAATGACAGTCAGACAGAGTAGCATTTTTCCCCCTTTTTTCGACGTTCATCGTGGCTGTCATCCGAAAATCGAAATGTACTCGTAAAGCGAATTTCATTTCAGACTGTACCCATATTACTAGCTGGTTGGGTTTTTTGTTAGTTGCAGTTGTCTGTCGCTTTAAGAATGCGGTGTATGCCGCTTTTATCCAGTTAAAATTAAAATGTTTCTCTTCCCTAAGACTATGAGTTGCTTAGTATCTAGATATAGAATTTGTAGCTGAAGGATCGTCGCGAGCGAACAAAAATCAAGCCAATGAACTTCATTGAAGGTACCTTTGTTGCAGAAGGACATTCGCACAGTGGGCAACAAAATAGCGAGTATAGAGTGAATAAACACTGCGAATATAAGGGAGAGAAACTGGAAAATAATAGGTTGATGGACGTACAAAGGTTTCTAAGCGGAAAAAAAAACGATATATGGCAGCCCTTTTGCTGAAGCATGGATTGTTTTTTTTTTCATAAATCGATCAATGAACTTTGGGTACGTTTTATTGTTCTGAGTTGAGTTCCTTTGCCTTTGTTGAGCGGCCAGACTAAGGCTACTTTTCTTTTTTTTTTGTAGCCGACAGTTGGTAAAGATACACACGAAAAAAAAGGTGGATTGCAGAGATAGACTGGTTGGCTGTTGGTGGTATGTATTATGTTTTTGCGTTTGAAAAACGAAAAACGACCTTTTTTCATATAAATATCAGTTGGTATTGGAGTGTGTGTGTTTAGTAACAATAAGACTGAATTCAAAGAAACCCAGAGGAAGAACGTACAAAAATAAAGGAATCGAGAAATGAGCACGCTGCTGTTAGGTGCACTAACCTATCTGTCGTCTTTGATCTTATCCTGCAGCAGCTGCTGATGGTGATTGCAGTTGCATTTGCAGTTGCAGTGTTGTGCTGCAGTTGGTTACTTTGGACGACCTAGGGCAACAAAAATGGTTTAATTGATTATTTTTTTCTTTTTGCATGGACTTTCTGTGCACCAGGGTGTGTTCGGTGTGGATGTGTGCGTGTTGGAACACGATTGGCATTCTTGGAAATGCATTTTTATGCCTAAAAATAGGAAAAACAACAAATAATGAGCATGTGTGCGGTGCAAGATGCTCTGGATCCGGCTTGGCTTGGTGGGAATAGAAATGCAAATCTATTTGCCATTGAAAATTATGCTTGAGATACACCGGATGGTTGGTATAATTAGAGTTTGGTATAAAGTTTTAATCTGAAGATTAATTTTTTCCTACCATAGATACAATTTTATCTTAATGATTTTTTTAATTTTTAATTAATGAATTTAAAAGACTCAGGTTAGTCTACCATCATATCCTGGCTTTGTTTTTATCCACAATTTTCCGGTTAAGATACAAACATTTGCTGTAGATACTTTTTTATCTTTAAGATACTTTTTGAATTTTCATCAAAATGATGTTTCTTTTACACTGACAAGTGTTATAAAATAAAATTTTAAGTCTACAATTTGCTTTTTTTTTTATAAATTTAGGTTGCGACCTAGAATGCAAAAGTTGTCTTTGCTAACATTTGCATTGAAAAACAATGTATTTCCCTTGGTTTTCAGTGAATTTTTGTTTTAAAGTTGCAACTGTACTTGACCGCAATACGATGTATGTATCTTCTCATTATGTGTATGTATGTTGTGTATGATGTTGCGTATGTCCCTCTCCCGGCGCCCGCCCCAAAAACAGAACGCTCAAAAAAGATGGAGTAAATATGAGTTTTTGTTTGTTTGTTAAATGAAAAATGTCCAATTAGAACCAGCAGGGAATTAGGCATAAGTACTTACAAAATTATTACTGCAATTATAGATGTTTGGTGTTGGCGCCTTTGGTGGAAACACCCAACCATTTGATGGTGGACTCTGTCGGACTATTGTCACCGTTGTACCATTACAATTTCCATTTGCTGTCACTGATGACTGTAGATTGTTGTTAAGATTGGCATTATTTTGATTGTGATTCGCTTCAAAGCTGGTTGTCGATGATGATGCTGTGAATATCTGCTGATGTTGATTGCTATTATTGCTGCATTGACTGCTCGTACTATTGCGATGCTGTTGCGTGGGCGATGTGGCAAATGTTGTGGTTTGAGCCTCGATGTTTGTTGCCGGACTGGCTGAGGATGTCTCTTCACGTTTGCGCAATTTGCTGCGAACAAGACGCATTGTCATTAGAGTTCCCGTACTTCCGACCATTTTGTTTTTGTTTGTTTTTTTTTTTTTTAAATAATTAAATAACTTATAAATTTAAAGAATGTTCAGAATATAATTTTTGTTTGTGTTTTTTGTTTAGGATTTTTTTTTTCTTTAACGAAAAAAAAACTATATCACAGTTCAGTTCAGTACGCGTTGTTTGTGAATATCTTTTCTTTGCAATTTGACAAATCTACCTTTTCTTGTAATTGATGGAGATATTCAACTTTGAGAATTGTTCGCTGTTGAAATAGGTAATTTGTTTTCTCTGTTTTAATCACACTAATGTAAGCCACAAACTATTTCTGACTAGAATATCGATTTTTTTTTGTATGTTGATTGATGTTGGTGTTAGTGGTTTGTTGATTTTTTTTTTGTTTTATTACTTTGTAATGTTCGAAGCTAGAATAGCATTCGGGTGTAAAACAATTAATTGTCAACTATATGCCACAAGGTAGTACATTTGATTTATAAGTTTTGTTCGCCCTATTTTGAAAGTTTAAACTTTTCGTTTACTCTCAAATACTTGCACGATTTGTTTGTTCTCAAAAAGATAGAAAATTTTAATAGTTCTAGCACACTAGAGAGTTTTAGAAACTAACACTTTCTCTTGTCACAGATATTCTTCAAATTAAAAACCAAAAACAGTGCGAATTCGTATCAAAGATACTTCTTCCTTTTCTTTTTTTTTTGTTTAACGAATAAACCGATTTCACTTGCACGAGAGCGTGTGAATCACTGAAATACTTGAATTATAATATTTTTTTTTTTTGAAAAAAAAAAATCTGAATTTCTCTTCTCCTTGCGAACCGCGTTGTTCGGTTTAACTAGAGAATCTGAGAGCTGGCCGATGTTGTAGCAAGCATTTATATACCAGCACGCTCGCTCGCTGAAATTTTGTATTTAGGTTTTTGCCTCTGCTTGTCTTGCTTGCTTCGCTTGGTTCGGTTCGGGTTTAGTTGGGATTTGGATTCAGTGAGTGTGACGTCACAGCGAGCGAATATCGAAACATATGTTCCGTTACTGTATTCGTTTACTTTTTGTTTTGTTTTCATTGGTTTTCATATGCGCTAAGTATGTGGTGTAACGACAGAAACAGATACACTCACAGGTTATGGGGTGAATTTTATATGAAAATTCACCAATACTAGAAGGTGCATAAATTGATTATATCGTTGTGTGACACGGTATCTTTTAGTATCACACCACACTGAAGGAAGTACTATTGTAGACAGTAATTGCGACTACTATCGCGTATTTGAATTCTCCTATTTTCGTTTAGAAGTGGTAGTGACTCTGCAGAGTGTATCTATGTGTAGTTCTATAACTGCTGTGCTCGGTATAGAATAATGACTTTACCCTACACACGCTAGCTACCAATCTAAAGTCTAAGATTCATAGATAGATCGCTCGCTCGCGCCTCTTGAGCACTAGTCGGTTGTCGCAGTGGTGTTTTAATAGGAAATTGTCAGAGACGGAGACGTTATTACTCGTGGCGACGTCATCATAAAAACAACGTCTGTTTGCATTTGACAAGGTGGTGTACCCTATACAAACGCTTTGTTTTGGGTTTGCAGCGCACTCGAATATGTAAATATCAAATGACTATACTCATCGTTAAAATAAAATGTCGTGTGGCATGGCAATGGACAAACGAGTAGCGTTTCCCTAACCTATTGTATGGGGGTTTTCTATTCGCGATGCGCAACTACAGATACTCGAGTATCTATAGAACCCAGTTAATTATTATATAGAAACTGGAATCAAGAGTACGACTGGGTATAGGTAAGGTAGGTTTATTATTCCGTTTTAATGCATTAATTGAATTAGAACGTCGCACATACCTACACCATTGGTTTCTTTGTCTCTGACCGTATTCTCGTATCTCAGGGTTAACATTTCTGTTACTTTATTTTAATTTTCTAGAGAGTCAGCTGGTTCTTACTTCTTACCCCTTGACAAAATATCTGAGAGTATCTCATTCATCTTGCAGTGTGCGTGGGGCGCCGCATTTGAATTTGCAGGTCAGGCAAATGTTTTGACTAGACTTAGTCATCCTAATCCGTATGGTAATCATGGGTGCTTTTAAAGTAAGCACACAAGGCTAGGTTGGAAAAAATTTGTTGCAATCATATATTACCCCAGACATTGTTGCATTATATAAGAGAACCGCTTATTTTTGCTATTGTTGGTAAAATATATCGAAAAGGAGTGAAAACAAGTTTATCTAGAATTGGTTAATTTTTTTTTTCGATAGTATTTCAATGAAAATCCGGGTCTTTTAGCATTTATCAGTATTTCTTGGAAATGTAAGCTCGAGACGAATCTCAAGGGGCGATTTTCAACTGACGCCTTTAATTATCATATGAATGCGATTGTTTTTTTGTTGTTTTAGAAATTCCGTTGAGATGGTGGTTTTATTTTTGTTTTGGCTGCTGGAGTGATTAATCAGTTTTGGAAACTTTGTTTTGATGAATCCGACCAGACTTGTCGAATGACGGCAATAAAATGTGGGGTATCTACCAGCAAACGTGGAAAAATTTAGACTGCAATAAACGGCGCGCGGGGAAAAAGTCGGTTTCTTGCTGTCAGGTTTTATAGGAAGTTCATGAATAAGGAAGTGCCTATTAACACGCAAAATGTATACTCATCATGCTATATAGCGTGCAATAGCAGTGAATTCCATCCTGAACTAGATATAAGTAACGTTTGTTGGGTATTAGGTTTTCTGGCAAAATGAGCGTAGGTAGGTATTATCTTACGCGATTTAAAAACTAATAACCAAGAAAATCGTAGGTTGCCTTTGACCATAAAAAGATCGATATATGGTTAATTTTAGTTCAGTCAAAAAAATTAGTCAAATATGCTGGACCTAAATTCAAGTGTACACATCGATAAAGGGTAGAGACGTGTACACAATGCGGAGGTTCGAGCATGATATTGAATGAATTGTTAATTCGGACGTCCCAACTAAAAATTTTTCTTCTATAAAGTATGAATTTCCAATTTCAAGAAGCGATTTCTTTTATTGAGTTTTTTTGTACTTGTGCGGAGAAGGTAAGCCTTCGGTAAGGAAATCTTACACAGTCTTGTAGAGTGCGCCAAGTTTGTTTACATAAGACTCCAAACAGTTAATATTGCTGAAGAGGAAAAAGCTTCGAAAGTGTTTCATCGAAGCGAAATTGTTAGTCGGCGTACTTAGTAGTACCATGCTTAAGGCCGAACTATAATAGAAGATGGTTGCAGGCGACCACTTCCGTAACTGAGCGAACACATGCAATTTGTATGTGCTTTTCGCTCCGAGTCGTTCAGTTTTCGTCCACTTTTGCTCACTTGCGAAACAGCGAATTAATTCATTCGCTCTTTCCCTCTCTTTTGTTCTTTCATACAAAAATTTGACATTTCACTACAACAGCTGTGTTCAAAAAGACTTCCACTCTAACAATCGCTTCCATTTGCAAAAGCCTGTTATGGGCAACTTGAGTAATTGACAGTATTGAAACTTAACGTAGAATTTCGACATAACCTTCCGATTTCTTCCGACTATTATAGTTCAGCCCTTACATGCAAGTGTTTGCTTGTTTTGTTCAAAGAATATAAGGCCAATGACGGTTTACATTCAGCCTTACTCCTACCAAAAGCTTCTGAAATTTATTTTGATAATCATAATCATAATGATATTGATACTTCATAAGGATCCTCTGATCGCAACACGAACGTTTCCATCTCTTGTGTGTAGTAGATCAGAGGTAAGTGTGTTTAAGATCCACTTGTACGAAAAAAATTTTTTATTTAACCACTGATAAATTAATTTAACTATCCGGACATTTTCTTGAGGATTTCAGGCAGTTATTTACTGCTTAATTAAATAAATGCAAGTGAACTAAATAAAGGGATCCTGGTTGAAATCCTGAAAGTAACAACACCAATATTTGCTGTCCCACCTATTGCGAAAATATGAATAAATCCATGATCTGCAATCATATAAAGCTTCTCGAATGTACCCTTCGGAATCGGTTGTATGGTCTGTTAAAGTTCTTTAAGTTGCATACCCCCAAAGGAACAGTTTTGTACGATCTAAATTAAAGACAGATAACATGGCTTTGATCCAAGTCCGTTAGTCCGAATAACACTTATAATCTGCCCTACCGAGGTATCCGTCGGAGCGGACAATTTTCCGCAGCGCATACTTCTTCCAAGGCTTAAATTCCATTCGAGGTAGGTGTCATCGGAAAAATATCACTTCGTTACAATTCGTAAACTAATTCCGCGAAGAATTTGTGTTGGAGAAAATTAGAAAAAGAATTGCACTTAGCTGTCAAAAATTGCACGAAAAATGCATCTGAACGCATTTTAACGCAATTCGCCGGTGTGCGTTACAAGATGTTGGAGAAGTGTTCCGTACAGCTTTTCGGAAGAATACCGAAAGCTAAAATCCTCCGAATCGTACAAAATTGGAGAATTTCCTGCTAGGACGGATACCTCGCCGGGGCCGAATATCGGGTTAACAATCACCGAATGATGGAATATCCTCTTTTTTTTTACCGCAACCCAACACTTTAAATTTTGAGTTGACTTGGGCGTCCGCGCATGAGATGAGCTGAACTCTGGCATAAGTACGGTTTGATACCAAACTTCAAGCGTTCACGAGATGAATATGCCGGCAGAAGAAATTGTATACATGAACCGCTTTTCACTGTGATAGTAGTTCTATCGAAATTACCATTCGCCTTGAGTGAGTGTGAGGGTATTTGCAACAACAATGATGTTGTCTGTTCGGCTCACAAAACGAGTATGAAAGCCGAACGAAATATTCAAATTTTCAGACATAAAATGATGAAAAATGTGTTTGTGTTGTTCTACCGCAAAAACTCGGTTGAAGAATTTCAACCATGTTCGCTCCGTATACCTCAGTCCCCTATTCCACAAAACCGGTTTCATACCAAAATATTCATCTAATGTGCGGAGGCCCAATAGCAACCATAATCTTCCGTAAAATATCATTCAATGGTTCAAGGATCCGTGGAATCTTACATAACATAACATGGAGGACAGCCAAAACACATTTTTTGTTTTTGGAAATTTGGAGTCAAAGGAAGATCTATCGCTCTATTCAACTTCATGTTTTCAGCCCAATATGGTAGCTTTCAATGTTCTATGGGAACAATTTTTGAAAATTTTTTGAAATTTTTTCTCAAGGCGTTGCCATAGCTGCAACTATTCCAATTGTAGAGAGTATACTCAATGACAAGGACGATATGACCCGCATTCACCACTATTCATGTTTTGAAAATTTAGAAAACGTTATATTTCGTGATAAATTGTGTGAGTTTAAGAAATTCTGGAATTTCAACAGTAAAATCAATTTATCACGACAACAGTGTGGGAATGGGTGTAGTTATAGTGATTGTGAGCATTTTAAGCAGCAGGTTGAAATATATAGAGCAAGTATATCCTTGGCGATTGGAAATTACGCTACTGACGTTACCTGTGATATACCGATCTGGAAACAGATTTGATTTAAATGGCTGACACTTTCCATGATACTTTACTTTGCTTTTCCAGTTCAAACCCAGCGACTCGAAGTTTCCCTAATCTATTAGGAATCTGTATCTGATTATACCCTATCCCAGGGGTTTATTGGTGTTGACATTAAGTTTGTAACATTGAGAAATAATTTCGCTAGATATACCTCAAAGTATATTGGTCGACTAATAATCGCTAACTGAGTCAATCTAGCTATGTCTGCCTGTCCGTCTGTCCGCGCGTCTGTTCCGATATTCCGGCCTTAAATTTTGAACAAGAGTTTTCAAATTTGGTATATAGACTCTCTATCCGACGAAGCAGAACAAGTGTAAGCATTTTTAATATCCGCCCACTACCACACCCTTTTTTTAGAAAAACGTAGTTTCTGACAATTCTAATGTCTATATTTCATCCATAAGCGGCGTTTTCAGTAAATAACGTTTTTTTGGTATAATATGATAATATGGTATGATAATGTTAACACTTCGTTCATATATTATTTTAACCCACGCCCACTCTTTGGAGGCGTTTTCATACAAAAATATTTGTATACCCTACGCCATATCATATGCAGTAGAAAAACGTTTTTTTTGTCGAACCTTAAAAGGTTTCGAACAATATGTTGTGAAAATTTCATTTTCAATATTTCTTTGCCATAAAGCCCACATTTTCGCACTAACCATCGCCCAATGGCGCGAGGTTGGAGGTAGTAGGAGGACCCGCCATAGTGCTTAGAAGTACACACGCACACATGAATGGTTGTGAGAAAAAATGTAGGACATGGGTACTAACGAGCCTGTTGCGCCATAAATTTTTTTTTATTTATTTTTATTTTAAGGACGGGATGGGATAGGGTATTGAACAGCGGACTGGAGCCTTCTCATTTGTTTTTGTCTCTATGTTGATTATCTTATTCAGATGTCAAAAGTAGTGTCGGTCATCGTACAACATAAACAAATGTCTTCTATGATATTCTAACACCTTCGTAAAGAACTTTTTATTTTAACTCAAAAGAGGTAGGTATATTTTATTGAAGGTTTGTTTTGTTACCCTTTTGTAGAAAATTCTATGACTTTTGCTAAATTTCCCCAAAATTTGGTACAAATAGCAACACTGTTCAAATATTTCTTTCAAAATTCATTGAAATAAAAAGAATCCATAAATAGGATGAAATAGGTAGATACGGCAGTTTTTTTGTGATAACAACTGTGTTTGCGGGTTCCTGGTGTTCCATATGTCAAAAGCCTTTGAAATGCTTCCGCCGTCAAACGGAGGTTCTATGTCAGTCATGATATTGTTTTAACATAATGGATATCGTAGAAACAAAGTATGTTTGTGTGGTAAGAGATTGCTTCGTTTAAATATCTTTTAAAGTACTTTCCATCCCTTCATTTTTTTTTTGACGTCCAAAGGAACAGTAGAAAAACCACATTGCAACAATGACCACATATGCCTGAAAAAACACGGGTTTTTTGTCATAGATACATAAAAGTGACATTTATTATTGGAACACAAAAATCGTTGAAATTAAATTTGACTTGAATGGAGGGAAAAATTAAATTTTTGGATAACCATGGTTTGAAAATTATAGACTTTCAATTTATGAAATAAAATTCAAACTTATGTGTTTTAATGAGAGCTGTTACTGAACACTTATTCAAAATGACCCCAAAAATCATTTCGGTTTGGTGTGAAAACTGTATTAGTTGTCTCGAAACCGCTTCGTAGGTGATTGCTAAAGCGAACAAACCTTTTGATATGTTCCACATACCTACTCACTGTCAAAATAAAAAAAAATACTTTTATTCTCGAGAATGTTTCAGCTTCCGTTTTTTTAAAACAAACTTAAAGTGTTGATTTCAAAATTAAATGGACGGATAAATCTGTATGAATTTTTTTATGAAACGTGGAATAAAACCTGACAAGTTTTCGAGTGAAAGTGTCAAGCATTTTTCGAAAGCTCAGTTTTAATCACACATCTATATTTAACTTTTGTCGTGTGGCTACAGATTTCAAATTTATTAAACGATACAAGACAATAGGTCGGTAGCAGTGAGTTTTGAATAAAAAACATATGACCGAAGCGGAAGTCTGTTTTGATAAAAAAAAACATTTTCACACTAAAGAATAAACATGGGGATTGTGTTTTACCAGTTTAAGAATTTTGTCTTTTCCCTGGATGATTTAAGAATCAACATCAAACACACAAATGACGCTGCAATGAATATCCGATAAGGAATTACCCTTTGTGATAGATGATTCTTTGTTTTGACAAAACAAATGTGGATAAAACTTCTTACAACAAGGATCAAATTAGCCTACCCATCTCAATCCGTAACTTTTACGATTCAATATTGCACTGAATGCTGCACATATTTTAGGTAATTGTACTCAAATTTACTTAAATTTGATTTGATTTTGAAAACCAGGAATTCCAACCATTTCAAAGCTCCATATCACATAATCTACCATCTACCTCCGAATCGTTAGGAATTTCCAGCTCAATAACATCCCCAAATGATTCACAAAAATGTCACTTTAAAAACTAAAAAAAAGGTGTCCCCTTAAAACGATTAAATCGTCAAAAAATTTAACTGCTTTCAGAAACAGTAATTTAACTGCCATACATAAGAATGATAATAATAAAAAAAAACAAGTTTCAACCGTTTCAATTGAAATCCAAAGAAGAAGAAGAACCAAAAACAAAATGAAACAGAAGACGGCCATAGAAAACGAAGTGAAGGAACATCCTCAAGAAGAACCCACCAAGGATTATATTTAGAACGATTTATTATAAATAAACTTTAACCGCGATGAAGATGAGCCGCGGCGCCGCAAAAGCGCGCACCACACTAAGACGAAATACGTCAGTAGGTAAGTTGAACGACGAACAAGGGTCTGCACTGCGCAGACGTACACCTCAACTGACGCTTAATCAAACCAAACGAGTTTCGATCTTGGTCAGCAACGCGTATATAATTTTTCATTTGTTTGTGGTTTTTAATAGAACATATACATGCATACCTGCAAAATGATGAACTTGTTGGAATTTTCGAACGTACGTAAGTTAAAAATGTAAAAATAATAATAAATTGAGAAATTCCTCATCGACAAAAGGAGAAAACGCAGAAAAAAATTGAGGATGTCGCACGTTTTTTTAATTTCAACTTGCATTGTTGCATGAATGTGGTAGACACATATCCTGTTTCCTGAACGAGGGTGAGAGTTTAGTTGCATGTTTTTACCTTATATGGTATTTTAGAATGGTGTTTCATCGCTCCAATTAAGGAGTGGAATTATTTTCAGAAGCTTATCCAAATTTGGCGGTTTTATTTTAAATGTTGTGTATCATGTTTTACTGTAAAGAAGTTAGTTAAGACAACAACCATGTTATTAAAGTCCTGTGTTTTTAAGGTTTGGTTTGAGTTTTCACTCTATAAATTTACGGGGTGCCCGAAAATGTATTTGGTATTTGGCGAAGTTTTTTTGACACACTTGAATGCAAATTCCGGACGAAATTTTTGAAACGCTTCTCATGACAGTTGGACTCTCTTGGGTATATGGTAGAATTTTACAAAAGCTGGGGCAGTAAACAAAACTTTGGGAGTTGTCATTTTCGAGATTTGGCATAAGATACCTTACAGGGCGAAGTTTTTTGACATAAAGAATGGAACTTACACTTCAGAGTATTCGGACGGATGATTTGAGAAGTTGCTCCTTGCAGTTGTACTTTCATGGATATTTGATGAACTTTTGCGAATGGTGAGGTGATTTGACACATGTTAATAAATCCAACCAATAATACACTAGGCCACTGCTACTACTATAAATTTTACAAATGTCTGCAATTTGTGTTGATAATTTTAAGGTTAACTAATGAATAATATATGTCGACAAGCCATGGAATGGTAGACTCTTCAAGATCGAGGGATACTCGTGACTACTTTTTTAGGGAAAAAATTGTTAGTGATTATGGCACACCGTAAATTTTGACGCAGATTTTCCGACTTTCCAACTGCAACTGGTCAAACACATAGATATTTAGCCACTCGCTTCGAACAGACTGGAACAACACTTGAAGAGGCATCAGATGGCTCCGTACTTTGCATTTGGCCGGGAATATCGCTGCCGTATCTGAAGATATCGTGGAAGCTCTATCGACTTCGAATAGATCGAATGGGTTATTATATTTATGTTCCTATTTGCAGCCCTTTTTAACGAATGCAATTTACGCCCAGGGTGTCAGTGTGTCATTTGTATACCCTTTCCCATAGGGCTAATTCGTTTTGATACATAGATCGTAATAAAGAGATTTTTTTTAGGTAACATTTGGATCGACTCAGAACCGCTAGCTGAGTCGATTAAGCCATGTCTGTCTGTCCGTCTGTAGGTCACCAGTTTTTAGGGCTTTCATTTTGAGTTATGATTATGAAATTTGGTATATGCGATCCTCGTACGTGCTGTTCGATCTGCCTACTTCCACGCCTACTTTTTTGAAAAATTCAAATTTTAGTTAAACGGTTAGGAACTTTGAAAAAGTGTTTGAACAAGATATTAAGGTAATCGCAATATCTATAATACGTCTTTATAAAATTGTTTGCACGCCCACTTTTTGTGGGCGATTTTAGTAAAATGTTTTCCGATCAAATTTTAAAATATATGAAAAAAACGTCTGATGCTAAATAGTTGGTAGTATTAATAAAAAAAAATTTCGTTAATAATTAATTTTAACCCACGCCCACTTCTTTGGGGTGTTTTCCTACAAAAATCATTTGTATGACGCACCCCAAGGCATATGCAGAGAAAATTGTTGTTTTTTGTAGAACCATAAAAGATTTTCATAAACTGGCTGAACAATCTCCCCTAGCGAGGTATCCGTCGGAGCGGACAATTTTCCGCAACACATACTTCGTCGGAGGCTTAAATTCCATTCGAGGTATGTCTCATCGGAGAAAAATCACTTCACAACAATTCGTAAATAAATTCCGTAAAGAATTTGTGTCGGAAGAAATCGGAAAAAGAATTGCACTTAGCTGTCAAAAATTCCAAGAAAAATGCATGTGAACACACTTCAAAGCAATTCGCCGGGGTGCGTTACAAAATGTCGGAGAAATTTTCCGAACAGCTTTTCGGAGGAATACCTCGAAGCTAAAATCCACCGAATCGTGCAAAATCGGAGAGTTCTCCGCTCCGACGGGTACCTCGCTAAAGAGCCGAATATGTTGTGACAATGCCAATTGTATATTTTCTACTCTTTGGGGATATTCATTCTAAGGATGGGATGGATTGGGTATTAAACGATCCGCACAGCGGATTGTAGCCTGATTTTTTTTTTCAAAAGACAACGTTGGCAACACAGTTGCTTTGATTGGTGACCAATACAGAATCATGATAAACGAGTTTTTACTATCGCAAATTGATAAGTTAGGACCTGGAGGAAATGTGATTTCAACAGAAAGGTCTAACCGGACATTGGCTATTTTGAGTGATGTATTACCGGGTCGTCAACATTTTTAGTTTTAATGGTTTTTCCTGGTCTTCTTCAGTTATCCAAACTTTTAACTTTGGAAAATTTTCGATGAGAGAAAGCCACCGATTCTGAAAGCTACCAAAAAGAATATCCGACAAAAGTGCGAGATTAATTTTTCGTCAAAGTTTTCGCCAAACCAATTGAAAATATTTTTTAAAGAGGCTGAATATGCTCATCAGTTATGGCGGCCGGCTTACAGTTACCCAATATCGAATTTTAAAAAAAGGAAGGAAAAACAAACATATATACAATTTCTGTAACTATCCCATCTTGAGGGGATTTAATTATTGTACGTGATATTGAATCTTCAGATACTCGTTAGTACCTAGAGCTTTCTCTTAACCACTCCGCACGATGGCGGGACCGCCTGCTTTGTACCGACTTCAACGGTGAATTTGTGATACTTTTTTCTTGACAAGTGATACTACTCGGATGATTTGTCAAATCATCACTAGAGGAGCGCCAGTGACAAATCATTTAAGTACGGCTACTGCTGAGAATAGAACCCTTCTTCGAAGCCTTCTGCGCGGTAGTTTATCGCACGTCTAATATTAAATTTGTTCTCATTGGTTCAGAATATTTGACGATATCTGAGTTATCGAATGCACCAACATCGAAAAAGAACCGTCCAACATTTTTGTCGATTTTACACTAAAGCAGATCGCCCAGAATTAACACAATGTAAATGTGCTCAAGAAATTAGGCGGAATTCAAAAAGAGCCTTAAAAATGCGAAAAATACAAAAAAGGCAAATCAAACAGTAATGATTGAACTAGGGAACCATGGTTCATTTCGTTTTCAAAACTCGATTAGACAGCTCGACTAGCACCAAACAGCTTTTGATCTCACATGAAGGTGATCAGAGTGATCTTAAATAAGGAGTCGAAGTAGTATCCTGATTTTGATCCGGCATAATGCCATCTAACGTTCCATGTGATCAATTCGACAGAATAACCTAAAACATGCCTACCATGTTCAAAAGTGCGAAAACCTACTTACCAAGTATATTTCCCCTTCCCATATTAACCTACAACCTGTATGAGTTGAACTACCTCCGATACTTTGACCCTTCTCTAGGCGTGTGTTGGAAACGACAATCAGTCCAACCCACACTAAATTGACTACGTTTGTTAAAGGATCATTTAACAGTCTGGTTCTCAACAAATGCCACCCGGTAACGTGTGGCATTTTATATAAAAATGATACTCCAACCATAGAATCGAATTACTTACTGACACAAAAAAAAAAAAAAAAAACAAACACGCACACACCTTTTCGATGCCAACTTCTGGGAAATTGCAATACAACAACAGACATGCACGATTGCAGTTTGCATTAAAGTTTTCATTAGGAAAAATGTATTTTTAATTACATTAAAAATAAAAACAATCTATAAATAGAATTCATAAACAGTATCAATATCCAGGGGATTATTATAAAACTTGAGAGAGTTGTTAGAATTTCCCTTGATTATAAGTTACGTTTCGAGTTAGTTGGAATTTTTTTATGGCGTCACTTCATTAACAAATCGGTGAATTCCAATTGATAAATTAGTGCTCTCAACAGTTTGATTATATAATCGGCGGATAGTCGACAAGTTGTGTGAGAAGTGGGGTAGAAGAGAAGCAAGTTCAAGGTGAAGACTGCACCTAATTAAATGGCTTGTTCTCTATTGTAGAGGAAAAAAACTTTTTTCTTATCAGAAAAGTCAGTTTTACAATCTAGATACTGGTCGGAAATACCGTTTTAAACAACTTGAAAGGGTTGGTTATATTGCAATTGACAACGGTGTTTATTTGACATGAAATGTACATTTTGCCAATTTTATGTTTGTTAGTTGTCAATTGAGTTTTCCATTATTGGACTAATGAGACATTTATATGATAGGGAAACACAATATTGTGTAATGTGACGCCATCTACGATTATAAGTAATAATTAAAATATCGACGAATATATATTGTTTGGTAGAAATAGACGTAATAAGAAGAATATTCCTAGGGTAAATATAAATTACTTCATCGATGTCCACATCGACATCTATAGCAGCATTTGTCTTAGCAACAGCTCAAATCCCATTCCATCCGTAAATTAAACATCCTAGAAAAGTGGGCGTGAGATTTTCACAAAATACACCCAACTTACAATTATTCCTCTATATAACAATAAAATGTAATTTCCACAAGCAATTATTTCTGTAGGCCTTATATAGTACTTGTGCGCGAAAGTTTAGCATTTGTGCAAGTCGATTGTTTGGGTAGAAGCCTGTTTAAGAAATTATGCAAGAAAATTCACAAGCATAATCGAAGTTATGGTGGTACAACCTCTCTAAGGTTCTTTTTAAGCTTCCGAAGATGTGTGTACATGAATTAGACGTTAAAATGTTTCGGTAGAACTTCGCAAGAAATTATTCCGAAGCAAAGCATGAATGAGGGTTACGAATGAAGGGTGCGAGAAAACGCGATTTCGAATCCCATTTTGATAAGAGTTTTTATAATTATTTGCATTGAAGTTCATTCTCTCATAATAACGAATTGGGTTTGAATAATGATAAGGGATCGAAAGTAATAAATGTAAACAATATAATAACATGTAAAAACAAAAAGAAAATAATAAAATATTTTCGGAAATACATTTTGCGCAGCTTGTTATCGCTTTTATAAAGCCTTTTACAACAATCAAAGTTTTTTCTGTAAGGCTTTTAAGAAATACTTTAAGAAGTCTTATGGAAGACTTCCTCAAAGTGCGCCAAATGTTTTTCCATAAGACTTCTTACAGGTAATATTGCTGGGGTGGAAATAGCTTCTATAGTGCTGTATCGAAGCGAAATTATTAGTTGGGCACCTCAGCCAAATATAAAAAATACAAATTTTTGGTGAAACAGGCTCGTTAGTACCCAGGGCATAGCTTTCGCACAACCATTCATGTGTGCGTGCGTACTTCTTGCACGATGGCGGGACCGACTCGGACTCCGAACGACGAAGTTGAGTCTTGACATTTGATACTGATTTGTCAAACGATCACGAGAGGAGGACCAGTGAAAAATCTTTTCGGTTTTGCTTCGGCTTGGAATCGAACCCAGACTAACCATCGCGCCACTGAGACCGTCTGGGCAGCTCAGACGGTTTGTCAAAATATTGTATGGTTCGTCAAAACAATGTAATTCTGTTGCATATGCTATAAGGCAGGGTAAACAAATCGTTTTTGTAAGAAAACGCACCCCAAAAAATGGGCGTGTAAAAATGATACATTCACGAAATGGATCTGATTTTATATGGCAGAAATATAGACAGTACTTTGCGCAGAAACTTTCATACAATTTCTTATGAGTTGATAAAAAAGACGTTTATATAATAAGTGGGTGTAGAAGTGGGTGGTTCTGGAAATTTTGTATACTTGTTCTTCTTCGTCAGACAGAGAGTCTATATACCGAATTTCAGCACTCTAGCTCAAAATTTAAGGCCCAAAATCGGTGACACA
The DNA here is from genome assembly GCA_949824845.1 of Rhingia rostrata. Taxonomy (NCBI): domain Eukaryota; kingdom Metazoa; phylum Arthropoda; class Insecta; order Diptera; family Syrphidae; genus Rhingia; species Rhingia rostrata. Next base: position 46,044,678 of record OX463756.1, read on the forward strand.
CAGACGGACAGAAGGACGGACGGACGGACAGACAGACATGGCTAGATCGACTCAGCTAGCGATTTTGAGTCTATCAATATACTTTGAGGTATATCTATTAAAATGATTTCTCATTACAACAATCTGAATTTCAAACCTATGGCAAAGGAAAAAAAAAATGCTGCGCGTTAAATTACACAAACACTGTTTTGTTCTTCATTTTGCTACAGGCTAGTTGAACTTTGCAAAGGGGGGTAGATATACTAAATTTACACCTTCAGTCTGCAAACATAAATGATATAGCTTGCAAGAAATGTATTTGAGTATAAATTAAAACAGGATGCCCATACTGCAACAAAATTCATCTTTTTTGGGAGCAATTTTGAACTTTGGATAAATAACTCAAATTTAACAGCTTGTCTTGCAAAAGACTAACGATACTTTTAAATTAAAAATGAAAAACAGCTGAATACTGTAAAAAATTGTTTCAGATTGTTGTTTTTCAACAAGTACCCTGTTTATTTTCTGACTATGTAGGCATCTACTAATATTTGAAACAATTAAATGTAATTCTCAGTTGTCGCGCCAAAATCACTCAGTTACCTACCCACCGTACATCATCAAGCAAACGCCAGACAAGGTCATAGATGCATTACTGTATTTGTGACAGCATCCAGCATCCTTGTGAGAAAATACCCAAGCGAACGAGTGGTAAAAACGAATAGAAAAATAATTGTTGAAACATTCATTCAGGCGATTGTTGGGTACCTACATTGAAAGGGCAATGAGTAGATACATTACCCCGCTAAGAGGCTTATAAATTACCGAAGTATAACAAATGTGCAAGCGCATGGGATATGGGAATAAAGATATTTATTTATCTTTCCATTTTTGTAGGTGTGCCTGCATATTGTCTGGCCTATAAAAAGTCACAGGGCCATATAATTAGAATGTCTTTGTTTTGAAGAATTATAGCCGCTTTCGAGTTTCTATCTCTGTGGTGTTTCCCGGATGGCATTTTACAACATCTTTGTGCTGCTACAGGATAATGTATTCAGGTTGTATTTAAAAAAACTTGAGTTTCATAAGAAGTTGGGACTACATTTAACTATGGACAGTGAGGCGATAACCGCAGATGCTTCTAAGACAAGTATGTCGTAAAGAAATAAAAAAAAATGAATTGAATGTATTTAGCGGAATGAGCCATGTAGCTTAGACATCAGCCGGTTTATCTTTAGCAATGAAGTCAATTCAGACGATCGGTTTTAAGAAAAAACGATTTGAAGATGTCGTTTGGACATTTGAATTTGTATCTTACACTCTGGTATACAATTTGTACGCTATTTGGTGGTTTTTATTTTACACCATGATCAGTATGGATCAGTATGGATCAGAAAATCAAGCAACTTGGATAGTGCAACAACTTATAGATCGCCATCGTGATTTAAATAATAACGACGTTCACGTGAAGTCGAATGATTTTGTAAGGTCATGTAAGTTAAACTTTTCATTTAACCATATGATCAATATGGATCAGCTTGGAAAATAAAAATAAACTGATTGTCCCCTTTACTATAAAAACCGACTTTACGTAAAGTTGTTGTAATACTGATATAATAATCCTACGGGTTATATAAAATAACCTCGATGAGCATACAGGTTAAATAAAATAACTTCGTTGCGGAACAAAATAAATGATGCATACATTTCAGTGCGTTTGAAAATCTGCCACCTTCGTAATTTTATAAATTTGAAAAGTAAGCGAAAAAATATTTAAGCAAATTTTCTTGTTGCGTTCTTGTTTTTTTAGAGCACGCTTTTGTAGTACTACACAAACTAGATTTCTTTATTATGTTGGTCAAAATGATGGGGTGGTTCGCATTTTAGTAAGAATTCCGAAACAATTTTTTGTCGGAGAGCTTCTGAAGAAATTCAACATCGTCGTCGCGCGATCATGTGCGATGCATTTCCGACCGAATACCTCGGTAGAAAATGCTCCGATATCGAACAAATCGGAGAAAATGTTGTTTCGAATGGTTATCTCGATAGGGGTTAATATCTTATAACTGAAGTAAATTTTTTTGTATTGCTTTATCAACGCAATCTACGTTTGTTACTGCTGCAGATCATTACAAATGGCATCTGATGTGACAAGATCAAAATCAAGTTCAACGCTCTTTATGATATATGAATACGAATTAAATAAAAAGTGGTTCGATCAGCAGTATCGCACATAGATACAGTTCTGGAGAGTTCAACAAAATGGATTATCCTACAGTTTTAAGTGATCGTGACAACCAAAACCGTCGCAGTTTAGAATGCTTTTTATTGTAATAGATTCTTGAAGAGCGATGTGAATTTCAACCACTGGGTTATAAAGGAACTTGTATTTGGAGTAAAAGCCAGGAAGATCAGTATCAATATTATATTAAATAACTTCATATATCATTCGTGATATACCTAGAACTTTATATCCCAATAACATAAAGTCTCTCTTGATTGTTTAAGAGTTCTTTTTTATACATGCCACATGATCAATCTCAACATATAAAAAATGAGTTAAATAATAGGTTGCAGATAGTGAACTAGTCAGAAGAATCATTATCACTGACAAATACATAAAGTATTTCATCATTATTTCGCTGATAATACGTCAAGATATAACTAGATGTATATATGAAGCACTACGAGCAGAAGTGGAGTAACTGCACCATGTGAGATATTCGTCTTTAAAAATTTTACAAACAATTAAATCCGCATTATTTGATTTATTTTTTAAAAGACAACTTAAAAACGAAAAATATAAAACAATTAGTGACACTTCTGCATCGAATGAAATATTTTGATTTATCATTATGGTGAAAAAAAAAATCAGAATTGAGAAAATGACGGTAATGGCACTACTGCTCTTAATTAATCATATAGCATATGAGTTCTGGATTAATTTGGGAGTATCTTTTATGACGAAGTTTACATTCTTCTGGGAGGTCTTTAAACATCAATGGAAGTAAGAACATGCTATCATGACACACCCTTTTCAATAATGAATAAAAAAAATGCATATAAGTTGTAGGCTGTAAAGTTTAACTCTTGTTATGCCGGGTGAATGTAAGCAATTTTTTATAGAAAAAATTAAAAATGTCTCTCAGGCCCAGATTTTCATTGGTGAACGTAGAACATAGTCAGCTAATAATGGATTAAATATTTAAGCTAGAGTCAATTCATGTAGCAGTGAAGGATTACATTTGTCTCCATGCGTGGTTATTCAATACGGTAACACTGATCACGATTAGCCTGGTCCTCGACTAACTGCCTCCGCAAACAGGACCGAAGAATTTTCTTCTCGAATCGACCAAGGATTTCTTCAACCGCTTTTGAGACGGAGAGCAGGACTGGGATGATCAAGGTCATGTATAGGATCTCCTACTAGCGTCGTTGTCCTTATTTTGTTTAGCAGTGACCCTAGCTACACAGATATAGTATATTTTGAATTCAATATATACATTAAGACTAAAGATAATAACAGTCCTAGTATGCTTTGAAACTAGCTGATCTTTAGACATCCGATGATTATACAACACAAAATCAAGATATTGCTGAAAATTTACAATACATTTGTTGCTGTATTTAGGCTTAAATACAGCAATCGTTTGCGATAGTTTAATCTGAACTTAATTTGTTATACAGGTCCACCACACGCCACATAATAAGGTGTAAGTGATGGCAACATGCCACCAAATCAAAGTTCACAAAACTTATCGGCAAATTTTCCATTATCGCAAAGATTTCATTCATACGATTGCCATGTAGGTCTCGTATCGTATCGAATTTGTTCCCATGTCCCTGATATACTAGCCTAGTCCACTGGATCGCAGCGTGTGATCGTGTGCAAATAATAAAAATAAATTCTTTACTATGGAAGCCATTTGCAGTAGTTGAGATAATATTCGGTATATAAGTTTGTTTTGGTTAAGCCGAAGTGGGTTTTCCAATCGATTCGAAGGGTTTACGATGGTTAACCCAACCTCAATGAATATACTTGAGAAATTCAACATTTATACAGGAAATCCATTTTATTGCAGAAGGTGATAAGTGATAAGTAAAAACAATACGTCTTACAATTGAAAGAACGTATGGGCCGGATGCTCGATACATCAATACATTTAGTCTGATAAAGTTCGACAAATGGCATTGTTTACATGCGTGCTTATGTCTCATTTTTGTTGTTCTGGATATGAGTACATTTTCGTAAGAAATGTGTTCCCTATCTCTGTGATAATTGGCTTTAGATGTAGTGATGAGTAATGTTAGTTTAAGACGATATCACATATCGTATGCGTTTACTCATACGCCTTGTGTAGGGAGAAAGTGCTATTAGTCGATGTTGACCAGTATGGTGTGTGAATTTATCTAATCGCTACACTGTTGATATTGATAATGAATACAATTCTAATAATAACCAAATTCATATTGAATTAAAATGTATTCTTGTCTATATTGGGCAGGGGAATACTTTTGACTGGTTTGATGGATAGAATTGTACAATTAGAAGTGGCCGTCTCAAGAGGAAGAAATTGTCTTGTGAAGAATGAATCAGAAGCAGTTACTTGAAATTCAAAATTGTTTTAATTTCTTTTAGTGATCGATTGGTCTGTCTAGATACCCGATGAAGATTGCAGTAAGACGATATAAATAGAAATAAATTAGTTTTTATATAGAAATAGAGAAATTGTTTTGCAAATATAAACACATTTGGGGAGCTAATATAAAATGATAATGATGGGTTTGTAGTGGAAATGGATATGAGAGTGGGTTGCCTTTTTTTTTATTCAAATGGAGGCATACTTTTAGGAGAATTGGTTGATTTCTTAAACCCAGTTTCAGATAAACCTTGATCACGCTGTAGTTTCTTTCTCATACACTACTAAACAAAGAAAACTAATTTATTCGGATTAAATTTGAACAAGATGTAGTTTCTCTCACACAGTTTAAAAATTTAAATATAACAAATTCATTCAGATGAACTTTGAACACTAACACGAACGGGCTGTCAAACCGATGATAGTAGATCAACAAGATCAGTATCAATGTTATTTTGTATGACAGTCTGTCATGATACTGTCGTGATAGTCTGACATGATTCATTAAGATAATATAACCAAATTTTGTACCCTGGGTGCTATAAGCACTATGATTTCTGATAACCAACATCTTTAGCTTTACTTTACACTCTAAAAGTTATATTTATCATCTGTAACAATCAAAACAAAAAGTTTTCTGATCTCGATAGAATGTCAGCAAGATCAGTTCAATGCCACATACAATTATCGATCTTTTTATAATTTGTCTGCCAGCATATACAAGAATTTTCATCGCCAAATATTTCAAACGTCAAGTTCAACGATCTTCATGATTACATTCATATTTATGAGTTACTGCGGATCCATCTGATCAATAGTTTCTGTAATATTTTCTCAAATTCAAATACGTCATCGCCGAACATACAACATCTCCGAGAAAGCTGATGGGCTAAACCCAAAATCAATCAAAAGAAAAATAATTGCAGCATGTATTGTCGTTTCGATTGATAATCAAAAATTCGACAAATTGAAGCAAAACAACGAAATAATGTCAACATATATTATGACAAAAAAAAAAAATGAATATTGATCAAACATTGTGTAGAAATTTATGCGATTATATCAACCAAATTTTATGGCATGCTATCCGAAGGTACCCGTGACTGAGAAAAACACTGATCGATCTGAAAAGTATAGTTTTAGTGGCAAGTAGTTTTGGTATAGCTTTCAGAAGGCAATAAATTAAATGAAATACCTGACATTGATGGTCGAAACTGACCCTTAAACCTTGCAATAAGACTTTCACAAATCTCGAAATATTGAGAAAATGTGATATTGCATGTTTTGGTAATGAAAATTGTGGACTAATCAGAAAGATCTGTAATTGTAACATACAAGGCGAGCCAAAAGAAGTCATCCGATGGCTCTCTAATTTTTTTTCTAAATGAAAAACTTCGATTCGGTTTTTTTGATTATGTTTATTCAAACCTTTAGAATTTTATTGGTCAAGTTGAGAAGACGATATCGGCCAAATAGGCGCCGTCACAAATAATTGCCATACGGGCTCGATTTATGACATTTTTCATAACTTAGGCGAGAACTTCGGGCGACAGTTTCTGGCACTCGTGTCGAATGTTGTCCTTGACGGCTACTAGGTCACGTACTCACGGGACTTCAAAAAACCCCACAAAAAAAGTCCGGAATGGTTTAATCGGGCAAACATGCGGACCAGTGCAAATCGCCAAAACGAGAGATGAGGCGAACCGGGTCGCGCAGTGTATGCTGTTGCTCCGTCCAGTCCTAATTCGTATAATTGCGGTAGAAAAAACTCGGTCAATATGACCCTATAGCGTGCTTCATCTACTATTGTCGTTTGACCAGCGGCGTTCTCGAAAAAAATGGCCCGATGACTCCTCCAGCGTGAAAAGCGCACCACGCAGTAACTTTGATGCGAAAGTCTTTAACCAAAATTCGCCTTAGGGACGACCGGCTGATCGCTAGTTGCGAGGCACGGCGTCTGGTCTATGTTTCCGGCGACAAGTCGACAGACTCGAAAGCAGCGGCGATATTCTCGGCACAACGGGCGCTCCTGGGCCGGCTACCCTTGGCAACGTCTCCTGTGGTCCCATACTCTTCAAGGTTGGTGGCCAAGCGGCACAGTGTTTGCGCAGTCAGTGTCGGACGGCCGGGGAATCGGCGACGAAATTAACGCTGCGCCAACACTAAAGACGAATTGTTACGCTAAAAAATAGACAGGATTATTTCGCGTTCTTGGGGAGTGTATCGCTCCATGGCTTGTTCACTTCTATTCTACAAATGTCAAAACAGATTCGATATTGGCGGCCATTTGCAAAATTAAGAGCATCTTCCAATAGGGTGATCTCTCTTAGCCCACCTTGTACATAGGCAGATCAAGATTAAACAACGACAAGCAGTTTTTTTCACTGGTGATGCATCATGACAACCAAAACAGTCACTCTTTCGAAAGTATATTGTTGTAGTAGACACTTAAGTCCAATGATCCTCATTAAACGCATTTAAATTGAATAGGTAATAACGCACAAATATTAAGCGTATATGATCAGAAGATCAGCATTTATCTAATTATTGTTTTTCATGATATAACAAGAAGTCGATATCCATATTATAATATACCTTGATCAATGTCATGATCGAACTTAATGACGTGATTTCTATTTTCAAGGACAGTGTTTTGGCTATTCCAGTAGGAGAAAAAGATAATTTTGCCAAGATCTTCATCGTTTTCATTTACAATTTGATAAAAAAAAAACTTTGCAAGCAGTTGATCTTGTAACAATGGGTCCTAGGTCAATACCGAATAATGAATATTGTTAAACATTAAGTTAGAAACAACCAAAATATTGTAAATTTAATTAATATCACTGATGATGATGATTAAGATCAAACTCAAATCAAATTCCAGGTTTAAAATTGTTAACATAAATTTTTATAATTGGCATCTTCTTCAAGTTGATATTACTATATCAAGGCAAATCTTATTCGTGATGTTTCGGCGATTGTCGTGACATCAAACAAATTGATTAACTTGACAAGATCACCGGCAAACATCTATTCGATCGTGAATTCAAAATATCACAATATAGATATCAGAGCTAGAAAAATACTGCAATTGCTATAAAATAATTATCACAGCCGACTTAGCTTTTGTAAAGATATTTTTGAAAAGTGTATCTGATTCGGCGCAATATCTGAAATCTCTATCTTTCAGATAGGGTGACACGTTATAGCTTTTGTGCATACTTCGGGGAAGAAAAGTTTCTATGCAACAAGATTTCAACTCTTTGAAATATATTTAGTGAATGTTGGAAATGATAACTTATATATTAAAAAAATTATTTGATCATTTTGTGAATAAAATTTTGATAAAGACTTAAAATACTAGAATTGGTTTATACCTCTATGTCACGTTCTAGTTTTCAATAAAAAAATATGAAAAAAATTCAATATACACACCATATAAACACTGTGTACCTCTCTTATATTGAAGCCCTTAATCAATTTCTAATCAATCCGTTTCACCATTCAACAGATAGCCCTACATGACGCCGACATCAAAACCTTTTTCCCGCAGCGATAAAAAAAAACTAAATTCCCATCCCACTACATTTATTCAATGATTTGGACACTTAACGACAAAGATATCAATCTTGTCAATTATGTATTTGATAAAACAGCTAAAAAGGCTTATACACGTGCCATTTAGCAGGGGATATGCGGCCAATTATTTTGTTAGGTACTACAATTACTAATAAGTGTAAAACCATTAGCTTGATGTAGAGTTCCCTAAAAAAAAAATACCAGTAGGGCTTGCGGCAATAAATTGTTTTTTATCAAACCACGTGTATCTTACCGCTTTGTACCAGATTGGCAAACATATTTAAAATAATTAATTTAATGGGGGAACAATTTGTATCTGACGTCAACGTATTTCTGAATCAATCAATTCAATTACAACGGTCTTGGGAGATTATCTCGATTAAACTGGTTTCCATTCCTATTGTAAACAATGAATCTGTCATGATTACAGTATTGGGGGAACATTGGGACATTGTGCCATTTAAGGTTGTAAAATAGATAGAACATGACATTGTGGCAATGATTATGAATTTATGACATAAGAGAATACCTTATATAGTGTATTCTCTATTCTTTTATATAAGATATAATATTTTCTTTTTCTTTTTATTTATTCATTTACATTTAAAATTAAAACCATAATGCACCCTATACCTTGGTAGATTCAAGTGGGAGGCGTTTCTCTTTGTGTATAACATAACCTCACCGATTAGGAAAAATAAAAAGCCAACTGCATTTGGGATTCAACCCCTAAGATTGATTGTTTACTTGCTGTTATGGATTTATGACAGTTCAAAATATTACAAATAAAAACTAATCTTAAAATTTATGTTAAGCTTTTTATAAGTAACCTTACCCTTGCCCGCCACAGGAAAATTCAAAATAAAATTGCTAACCAGCTAACCAACATCCATTATAAAATTCACATGATGTCATAAATATAATGTTAACACTTTTACGATAAACAATAGAGTTGCGTATTTTTAGGCGGGTCAACAGTCAATTTTGTGAATTTGGGGTGTATGGATTGTGAATGGAGATAGTGAGACGTCCTACGTGGAAGAGATACGAATGTTTGAGGTCCTGTCTTTTATTTTTATTTATTTATTTACTTAAGTTTAGTACAAGTTGATCTTAAGAATAAATAACCTTAATAAATTAAATTATTAGAAGAAGGGTTAAGGAGTAGCGGTAGATGAGGAGGACATAAGGGAGTTTCGTAGAGCAAGTTTGCTGCAGCGAAAATCATAGGAGCTATGCCCATTAGCCAGGTGTAGTATTCTAGTCATTGGTTTTACCGTAGTTGGTTCGGTGGAATTTGAGTCGGAAAATGGGAACTGATTTTAGGTTTCTGGAGTTGGCGTTGAGGGATTTCTAGCAGAGCGGGGCAATCAATATTACCTGCTAGAAGCTGATGTGCAAAAAGAATGTCGGCAATTTCACGACGCTTTTGAAGTGATTGCAGGTTTATTAATTTCAAACGATCCTCGTAGGGGGGTACATTAAAACTGTCTACCCAGGGGAGCAAAACGGATAAATCTGCGTTGGACCCTCTCAATACGGAAGGAATGGGTAATGTGATAAGGCGAACATACTTGGTTAGCATATTCAAGGATAGGTCTAACAAATGTAGGAAAGAGAGATTTTGTGACATAGGGGTTCGAGAATTCCCTCGACCAGCGTTTTAAAAACCCAAGTGCGGAATTGGCTCTGCTGATGATATTATCAATATGAGAATGAAAGTTAAGTTCTCTTTCAAAGATAGCACCCAGATAACGCATGAAAAGCACTTTTTTTTTGTAGCGAACGCATATCACAAAGCGTGTTTCATTTACGGATCTTCCAGAGATTTTTTTTTGGAATTCCGTCCGTCGATTCGTCAGTCGGTCTGTCCGTTATAGTATTTCCAGCCTAAGCTACTTGACCGGTTTTCTTCTTCGTATCCAGTGTTTTTTTGTCATAATTCAAGGCCATTTTTTTATTGCTGTTAGCCATGTTATTACCGGTACCTGGCATATAAACATTATACATAACCTCAATTTTCTCAAAAACGGCTTTAACGATTTTGATTAAACTTCATATATAACGGATGATCCAAGTAGAGATACTTTTTTCAATAGCCTTTTTTGACAGATCACGTGTGAGTCGTGTCATGCTGTCATGTTATTTTTGTTTAGTATTGTTTGGCATTTCATAATGGAAAGACTTACGCGTGAACAACGTTTACAAATTGTTCAACTTTATTATGAAAATTCACGTTCAAGACGGCGCCACTTCCCACACATCGCATCAATCAATGGACTTATTGAGAGAACATTTCGGTGAGCACATAATTTCACGTTTTGGGCCGTTCGATTGGCAACCAAGATCGTGTGATATCACACCGTTAGACTTTTTCCTGTGGGGATATGTAAAGTCAAAAGCTTATGCCGACAAACCCGTTTCGATTCAGGCCATGGAGGAAAACATCACGCGTGTCATTCGCCAGTTACCAGTCGAAATGCTCGAACGAGTGATCGAAATTTGGACTCAACGGATGGACCATCTGCGACGTAGCAACGGCCAACATTTGATAGACATAATCTTCAAAAAATAAATGCCAAAGAATGTTCTTTCAAATGATAATAAACATTCTCCATTAAACTTGAATTTTCTGTGTTTTTTTCTTTAAAAAAGTAGGGAACCTCGAAATGGATCACCCTTTACTATAAGCATATTAGTTTCAATAAAACTGCATACCCATTTCTTTAGCGAAAATCCTCAAAGCGGACTTTTGTATTTAGGCCGTATAAAGAAAATTTTTAATTTCTCCCAAACTATTTGACGAACTTGAATAAAATTTAATTTATTTACTACTATTACTGGTTTCATGAATTCCACATAATTGGATTTAGCCCAATCATCCCTAAACAGAATTTTCAGTTTTGGTCATATCGGAAAATCATTATTAGCCCTCCGATGAGCGTATGAGTCCTGTGCAGACCAAATTCGGCAGGACATTTCAACCAAATCGGGACAAAAAAAATGAGGACACCTTGAATTTTACTTTGAGGTTTTACTTTTGAAAATATTTGAGCGATCATTATATCGATTTTTCGATCGATCGCAAAAATCAAATCATAAAATCAGGCCAAATTATTGGCTATACGAAAATACTTGAGCCACTCGATCGTATAATGCGAGACATTTGAAACGATCACCGTCTCTCCGGAGTTTTCTATTTGAAAAATGCCCGCCATTCCAAGAACAACACCAGCAGATAAGCTGAAAGCAGGAAAATTACATTGTCGACAGACATGGGCAAGCCTCAACTTTGATATTTTTCCTGACAAGCATTTGTCAAGCAACTTTTATATGGGCAACGACCCTGATTCTTCCTGACACAGGAAGTATCGTTCTTGTTTATCGTTTGTTAATTTAAGCTTAAAATTGAGGATATTTGTACGAGCTGTCTTACTTCCAAAAAATGTTGTTTTTAAGTAAATTAAAAACTCCTGAATGGTGGCGAAATAGAAATGCGTTGGCACGGTTAGAAAAGAGAATCAAACTATGTCTGGGTTGGGGCTTGTCTAACATGAAGACTGGCTGGGCACTCGGGACATATGCCAACGATAGCCTACCACACGGATTTTTATTCTGCTAGGTTTAAGTATTTTTAAGTAGTTAAGGTTATCGTTATGCTAGGTTAATATTTTAAAATATGAACAAAAAAATATTTTCTGACTTGAATATATCATAAATGTTAAAAATAAAAAAAATAGACCGAGAGGGATCAAGAAAAAAAAATTATAGATGAGCATAAAGTTTCCGCTAAGGGCCAGTAAGTTAGATTAAAAAAAAACCTGTTAAGAAAGATTTAAGCATATTTGTCGAGTATTAAGTCAGTATTTTAGAAAACACTAAAATTGAATTTAAAATCATTTAAAAGAGAGAAGAAATTAAAAGTAAGAAAAAGATCTGATCATTATCCAGTCGATTTTCTCAATTTATCTGAAAGTTGCGCCACAAATAGGTACTGCTCCTTCGGAATCTAAAGTCGCTAAAGTTTTGCAATAGGAGTGGAAGTGAAACAAGCTTTTTTCATCCCAGAGACGATTGTCATTGGATAGTTCTTTTATTCAATTATTTCTTTGTCTATTGCATATTTCTGGTCCATTTTTTCAGACCGAGGTCAGAAGTTGTTTGAGCAGATAAGAATATAATAACATAAACAATCTGAGACCGATACAAATCGCGAATGCACACACACAAAACAAACGGAAAAGTTATCTGTCTAGAGTCTCATTTTCCGCTCCAAGTTAAGGTCTACAGTATACTGGCATGTCACTACCTACTACTACCGGAGTGTGAGTAAATGATGAGGAGGCAAGAACTTCCCCATCCGACGAGCTAAGCCGATCATGCGAGAGATTGCCGCTCCTAAATGCCCAGTACCTCTTCGATTTAACCTAAGATCACCAAAATTATTTATCTCGCATAAAATGTTTTTAGTCAATGAATACCAAACAAAGTACATAATGGAATCTAATTAATTTAAGCCGTCTTGTAATTTCTGAAACTAATTGTATATTGACAGGAAAACGTCTGCCGGGTTGCGATAGTATTTCATAAAATTCGGTTTTGAGATAAATTATGCAACAAAAAAAAAATTCAGATAAACCTTTGATTTTACAGGGTGTCCGCAGGGAAGGTATACTACTTTGTTTGTTTATAATTTTTGATTAAATGAATGAAAATGGATCTTATATTGATAAATGTTTTATTTAATGTCGCCAATTATGTATGGAGTACCATATCCGGTAAATGTCCACCTCTGTTAGTCTCACAAATGCGTGCCCTTTCGAGCACATTTTTCATTACATTCTCACAGATTTCACGCGGTATTTTATTAATTTCATCACGAATTTTTTGTTTGAGTTGCTCAAGCGTTTCTGCTTTGTTTACATAAACCTTTTTCAGATATCCCCACAAAAAGAAGTCCGGAGCAGTCAAATCAGGCGACCGTGCAGGCCAATCAATATCGCCATTTCTTGAAATAACTTGTTGTGGAAAGAGGTTTCACAGTAATTCCATTGTAATCCTGGCTGTATGCGATGTGGCACCGTCTTGCTGATACCACATGTTAATTAAGCCAAAAGCATGCAGTTGTAGCGCTAAAAAGTTTTCAGTCATACCAAGATATCGCTCCCCATTCACAGTTACCGTAACGCCATTTTCATTTTCAAAGAAGTAAGGTCCAATGATTCCTCCTGACCAAAATTGCACACCAGACTGTAACTTTTAATGGATGCAAAGGTGACTGATGAACAATTTGAGGGTTTTCCATTGCCCAGAACCGACTATTCTGTTTATTCACATATCCATTCAAATGAAAATGTGCCACGTCACTCATTATGATTTTTTCATGAAAATCGGTTTGTCAAGGGCTAGCTGTAACATCCTATGTTCGGCGGCGTAAGTGGTCTTGTGGAAGAAGCTCTTCTGTCAACTGAATCTTAAATGGAAACAAATGAAAATCCTTGTGCAAAATTATGGCCAAAGTTGTTCTTTGAAGACCAAGCCCCTGACATCTTCGTCGAATTAAGGTTGATGGATTGTTTTGAGTGATTGTTTTAAACACTTCCTTCAGCAGCAGTAATGTTTTCAGCCGATCTTGCAGTACGTTGAGGTCCATGATTGGGCCTATCACCTACAGATCCTCTTTCTTCAAAATCATTCACTACACGATAAATAGTGCTTTTTGTTGGCACTTTGTTTCTCCAAAAAATTTCACGTAACTTTCTCATCGATGATTGATTTTGATAAAATTTTTAACCGATTAAAGCACGTTGGTTTATCGAATATTTTTCCATAACAAATTTGCCACGTGTCTACTTCACGACTGCCAAATATGAACTGTAAAGACTAATGTTTACCAAAATGGCGGCAAAACAAAGTAGTATACCTTCCTGGTGGACACGCTGTACTTTTACGATTTTGAGATGAGAATTGATTATTTGTTCACTTTAAGCTTTTCATTATGATTAAAACTGTCATACGTGTGCCTAATTCCACAAAGCCATCAACAAAGCAAAAAGTTCAGATTGGGGGTTAAGGCTACTTGTAACTACCTCAAGCAAGCAATCAACCTAATTGAAGGTGAAGAATATTTCTGATGTAATTACATTTCCAGTAACAGGTGGGGTATACATTTTTGTTGCTGCGGGTTCGTTATATTTTTTAAATAACCTTGTACTTTGAAAGTACTAAAGCATCATTATCAACTGAAGCGTTCCAATATGGTTTGAAATTCGTAAGTAGGTGAAGTTAATTGTTTAATGTTGAGCAGTTAGGTATTTTTACAAAAAATTATTTTAACACCCATGTAAGCATGTTGAGAAAGGGAAAATTTCCCCTACAAGCATTTGGAACATCAAAGCCAAACCTCAATTGAGGATATGTTTCCAGAAAATGGCAAAACATGGCCTTGAATTCTATTTAAAAAAACGAAAATTTCAAATCTATGCAAACACACTTACAACTTCTCAGTAATTCGATAAGAACACGCCGTAAGCGTTACGTAAGTATAAAAACGTGAAATCTCTTACTGTCTCAGAAGAAGCGCTTTACTTGCAAAATGACTCATGTTTCGAGGGAACACCATCTACAGTCGTTGAAAAATCATTTCATTCCTATTTGATGAATGATTCTGTTTAATAGCAACTACACCGCGAACTACTTATATGAATTTCTAGCAAGTAGTTGATAAGATTTTGTTCAAGAGTTATTAGATACTTTAGCTCACATCGGAATGGCATATAAAGTTTGAAGCATTTCAAGAATAAAACAAACAAAACTATAAGGAAACACTTGAGTATCTATTCATTGAATTAAGTTACTTTATTGCAACAAAACTTAAGTAACGTATTACCAATAAAGGCGGTGCTTCATTGAACCACATACCTAATCAAAAATTTCGAAAAAAAACAAGGAATGCAATAAATGTCAAATAAAACCAGTACCTCCATTCATTCATTTCCTCTACTAAATGCAGTCGGGTTTGACGTTGCGCTCTCTCTTGGTTATGTATCTGCGAGCTACCCCATTCTTGTCGCTGCGTTTTTTTATGGTAAGAGTAATATTGACCCAGTTCACCAGATAAGAATAAAATAACATACACAATCTGAGACCGATACAAATCGCGAATGCACAAAAAAAAAATAACGGAAAAGTCCTCGGTCTACAGTCTCATTTTCCGATGCAAATTGAGGTCTACAGTACACTGTCATGCCACTACTCACTACTACCGGAGTGTGAGTAACAATAAACCGCACAAAGAGAACACTTTTTTTTTTATATTTTGAGTTGGATTTGTTTGTTGGGAAAAAAATTCAAAGTAAATGCAAATTTCATGGAAATATACTCTTGAATCGGGAGGAAGAAAACACAATCACTCGTAAGTAAAAGCAGCACACCAAGGATTTTTTTTTTGCGGACACTTAACTTACAGCTCTGGCGAGACGAAGAAGAATGAGATCGAAAATAAGACCGAGACATGTTAACCTTGTTATTGAGTTTTGTTGTTGTAATGTATTTGAGTCCTTTTATTACTTTTTCTTTGGTATAGTTGATGCCCCCTCAAGATGGCATGTAAAAGAATCGAAGAGGGAAAAAAAAAACACCAACTTGAACTGTTACAATCAGGAAGTATCTGAGACAAGTTTTTTAATGATTTTTTTAGATGTCATTCACTGATTCACTTATTCTCAGTCGAATGGAGTAAAATTCCAATTTATCCATAACACATTTAGTATCAGAGATACATATTATCCAAAGAGAACACCAAACATCTGTGGTTTTGACATTCTTTAAATTTATTTCTTATCACTCGTTATATTTACCTTTCGAAAAATAGAAAAACTAATATCTCCTCCATGGTATCCAAGTATTTAATTATCCTGGTAATCCTTTGTTCGTAATTCCACACCGTTTCCGTAAAGAAAAAATTCCTAATCAATTCAAATTTGCGTTGACACAAATTTGCTATTAAGACGGAGGAAAATCCATGGAAATAAATGTAACGTATCCACCCGCAGATACCTTATGAAACAAAAACACAGTCAAAACAAACAAAACCGCGCGCGAGCGATATCTGCAGCTTTGAAAGGTGTTATGGTCGGCAAACGTTCGTTTGCAATAAACCGAAACTCATAAAAGTTCAAAAATTTATACTACAGATAGTAGATTTTCAGCAGCGCTATGTTCGCGGTATCTTTTTTTTTTTTTGTTTTGCTTTCGCTAGTATGAGGTAGGTATGGCAAGTCAATTGGGAAAGAATTAGTGGCGGCACCCGCAGCAGTCAAGTTAATAAGCCCGTTCGCGTTTTTCGTATCTGTATCTTAGCATTTTGGGGGATTTTCGCTTGTCACACGGTTTTTCGATTTATCACAATCGAAAAAAAAGAAATTTTATACGTGTTTTGGTATAAGATTGTATTTGGTAAAAAAAAAATACAAACCGCATTTGGGTTTTGCGTGCACTTAACCCACGAACGATTGCAAATGTCTAAAGAGAATGCCAGTTCAACTTAACGATTAGAAGATCGACTTATAACTGAACTGTTGATTTTATCGTTAACAAAATTGCTTAAATACCTTAGCAGATACAATTCACACAGCAATAAAAAAAAATCTCTTTTGGAATTGGTATATAGTTATATATACAGTTAGTCTACAGTCACTATTCTACATAAGCTGAGAAGCATATCTACTCTCACTCGATTGCATCGTAGTTAAGTATATGGGTAATTCATTTAAGCGAAACTAAAAGGAAATTTATAGACGTATTTATCGAACAGAAAAGTACAAAAAAAAAACACATTACCCATAAATAAGAAAAAAATGTATACACGACTGATAGAAGTAAAGGTGTAAAGTTACGGTAGACTTTAGAGACGAATCCCCCTTTCGACACTTACCACCAAACCCAAATGCTAAGGGCACGAGACTTGATTTTATTTTTGTAACCGGATACATGGTGTTACCCCCTTCATTGGAGACGTCCGACATCTGACGTAGTTGGTAAGATTGAATCACGAATTATTAAAAATAAAAATTAACACAAAACCACGTCTATTTTGTTGTCGCTGCACACCGTAGATACAAACTGTGCAGATGCAGTAACTCTTCACTAACCACGTAATAGTACACATTTTAACATAATTTCCTTATACCGTGCTGAAGGATTACCTAAATGCAATTGTATGTATTTATATAGACAAGGAGACGATGTGCTATCATCTACGAGTTGAATTGCCATTTATAGTTTGCGACCCTATTTGTCTCTATTGGTGTTCGAGTTGAGGTAACAAATGGAGAATCTGGAAGAACTGTCATTGCCATTGCCATTGATTTCCTCAAATGGAAATTAAGTGCTTTGTCTTTTTTTATTTTTTTTTTTGCACAGATAAATTCGAATTGTAATAGATTTATGCATGTGGATGCAATAAACACATGCACAAACTTGTTATTTAATAGATCGGGAATAGAAAATTTTGTAGGCTTCAAGACGCACATTAAATTGTTTCTTAGAACGAGCAGGCTTGTGGTGCGCTTTTTAATTTTCAATTGAAAAAAAAAGTAAACAACTAGTCAATATATCTGAAAATGATGGATGGAGATTCAACTAGCTGAAACCAATATTTCATTCGATATTTGCATAAACGCTCTATAATTCAAATCAGTTCTAACTGGTAAACAGATATTGGTTGCATAGATTTGCATTCAATTATGAGTGGGAAATACCTATCGAGAATTTGATCTGAATGTGCATTTGGAGTGTTTCCCATTGAGTTGGATTCCACACAAACATGGAAAACCAGTTAGTGTGATCTTTTTGTGTGTTGAAACAATCATTTGGTAGGAATTCTCGACATCGACGTCATTGCCTGTCAGCAAAAGTTGACTTTTTCATTGGTAGTTCGAAGTTGTTGGTTAGACACGGATGTAAGGCAATGTTAGGTTAAAGTAGCTCCATGCATAAGGACCACGCCAGTCGTTTCCCTACGCCAATCATACCGAGCTCAGTATAACCCGGTACAAGTTCATTCCTTCTTCAACTGGCGCTACAGTCTGGAACAATCCTGGACCTTAACCAACATGCCTATCAAAATAGTTTGGTCCTTTGCTAACTGTCCCCAGCTGTTTGTATCGGTTTCTATTTGTGAGCGACACTGTGAGGTCTTACTCTACTAGGTTCGACGTTTGGATGTTAATCAAAGACTCTGCAGGCAGGAGTATTGGTGTTCATTCGCTCTACAAGTCCTAGCCTTCTTAAACATACAAGGCGGAGTTTTTTTCGTATTCGTAACATAGGTTGTAGTTAAATCATTGTCTCCGTAGGCCATCGAAGCAAACGGGACCGATGATTTTTTGAAGAATTTTTCTCTGAAACCGACAAAGGATTTCTTCGATTTTGATACGGTCCATGCTTCAGCCTCTCACACGAAAATGAAGGGAGAAGCTAGGTTTGAGGTAAATGCCAGATATTCTCATTTTTACGGCTGTCGTTGAAGGAGCAGACATTCTCAATGAAAATCACGTTACGCTATAGCCTGCACAAAGACTCTTTAATTTCAATGATTTCCGCCCGGAAATCGATATGATGATAAGGAAGCAGCTTAGCGTGTCATAATTCTTGAGGTTAAGGTTTCATACGTTTTGGCTGTGATTTAAAGCAAAACCTCTCACCTAACAGGCAAACATTTCTGCGGCTCTTGGAAGTTTGTTAGACTTTCGAAGAGTAATGTTCCACCTCTTCGAAAGTCTAACAAACTTCCAAGAGCCGCAGAAAAAAAATCTTTTTTGTTGTCACTTTCCGGATTTGAGTCTGGGATTTCGCACTTGGAAGTCCAACGCACTAACCACTATATTACGAAAATGCACGGTTACTTGCCACAAAATGCACTGTTCTGCACTAAGTAACTGAATCACCATTAGAACGTCCAAAGCCGGTGACGCGAATAATGTCCATGGAGACACACTACACGTCCTATGCTCTATCCGGTAACGTCTCAGTATCCCTAGATTAAAAATGGACTACAAAGTACTCCTATTATCATCCCACAACTTTTTTCCGCATAGTTGATCTTTAGAAATTGACATACACAAACATGTCAAAATCGTCAGAGCTATTTTTAAAAGCAGATTTTCGAGCAAACCTAAAGACAATCCTTCTCAAATGGATGTTTACCCATGGCAAACATCTTCAAAGAGCAGGTTTGTGATTTCAGGCACGTTCAATTTGAAACAATGCACACATTCCCATCACCTGCTATTCAGTTTATGTTTATATCCGTTGGTCATCATTAGATGCTGATTCGCTGCGAAAGATATTATCCGAGTGCAACCAACATCTGTGTAGGTATGTTGCGGAATACCAGAGCAAGTATCACCAGGAACAATGAAAACAATCTACTAGGTGGTCCATTTAGATGCAGGTGTGACGACAATAATAAACAAATTCCTAGCCCAGAAAGAAATTTTGATTTTATTTGAGGAAATATTTTGGCAGTTAATCGCTTTATGTAACCCTTGTGTGTTGGTCTGGACTGACTTTCTTTAAAATCGTTGAGTATGTATAATTTATGAGCTCTTTAGTTTTTCCTTAAAATAATGTTATTACAGAGGGACTATTACATCATCCTGAATAACATCACCTCTGGCATTCCTATTGCATGTGCAATTTTTCTTGATTTTATTTAATTATTTTCGAAAAGTTTTGGATGCTTTTGTTTTCTTGGAAATAAGCCCCACAGGCCTTATTTCCTTTTCGAAATGGAAGTAAGCCCCGCGCACATAAAGCATTAACACCTGCAGGTGTTATGTACATTTGAATTTGGAATTCAATTCAAGTTTGTTGTATGGATGTCACCCCCTTTGTATTCCTTTTGCATGTGCAATTTTTCTTGATTTTATTTCATTATTTTCGAAAAGTTTTGTATGCTTTTATGTTCTTGGAAATAAGCCCCCACGGACCTTTTCGAAATGGAAATAAGCCCTGCGCACATAAAGCATTAACACCTGCGGGTGTTATGTACATTTGAAATTGGAATTCTATCCAAGTTTGATGTATGCAAAGTTTAAACGTGAGTGGGGGGCATGTTGCCCCCCTGCAACCTCCAGCTTGGACTCACTGTTTGACTTGGGATGTGGGCGAGTTTGGATGCATGTAAATGGAAATAAACTTTGCAGCCGCGGGACATATTTCCATTTCCAGGAGGAAATAAACCCCCCGGGACCATTTATTTTTTGTTGGAATTAAGCTCTATGGGGCTTATTTCCGCAGGGGTTATTACACTGCAGCATGAAAATGATCGCAGCGAGACTGTCAATAAAAGCGGTGATACTGTCTTCTGGTATCCAAGGTACCCAAAAATAGAAAGATATGGATTGACATTAAATTAGGTCCACTCCCATTCCTCTGTGCTTTTAAAGACGCTTAAGAGTGCCATTTTAATCAAGAGTGAGGCATCATGTTATCAGGTGATACATATACAACTAACCCCATCGAGATCACTTTGGCTACCTTTGCTATTGCTAATATCTCCCCCTATAAGGCACTGTTATGTTGTGGATAAAATGCATTCGTACAAATGGATATGTTTTCGGTATCAAAACTTTTTTTTTCACAGGATATTGCTATTTCAAAGTCAAGATATATATTGAGGGAACAGAAGTGAGCCCAAGTGTTAATCTAGACTTCGAGCATTTCTGCTTGAAATAATTTTATAGCAGTTAGGCTGTGTAATCATTAGAGCGCTTTTAGCTGTCGATTCGTTAGAATGTAAGGGTACCTGGTTAGTAATGCTTTTCAGTCCCTCTATTAGTGTGTTCCCATTGCACTTGTCATGTGCACACCTGCTATTGCCTGTACCTTAATCATAGAGTTCAGATAGATTACTTTATCTTTGGATTACTACTAGATAATCCATGAAATTATTTTAGGTATTGGATTCTGTGGGAACTGAGGATTTGACCCTGATTAATTTTTGTTTAGATTTCTGCGAATATAGCACCTACACCCAGCTATTGATAATCCTATGACAAACAAAAAGAGAGCCCAGCTTTTCGGATTCGCATTAAAGCTGGAGATCCACATGCATACATGATTGGTTGTGAGTAAGAACCTATCAAGTCTGTCACGTCAAAAATATGTTGACATTGACATTGACATCACATTACTTCGCACATGAATGCAACGAACTACAAACACATTACAGCACTGGAGACTGAGGCCATCGGCTGGTAGTGGTAATAACTGACGGTTTTTACTTATTACAAACCATATGATTTTACAAGGATTATGAATTCAAAAATAGGTATTTTTACGTCACTTTAATATTTAGCGCAATCGGATAATTTGATCAGAAATATTCTTAGCACGTCCATGCGCTTTAAGATCGGCTTACTTATGATATTCGCTTGAAATAATTTACCAATTTATAAATCAGAATCGTTGTCACTTCTGACTATCCTAAGCTTGCCAACATTATCCTCAATATATATGACTGTCAAGATGAATTAACTGCCGCTCTTATCTAAAATACCATTCCATATATATCACGATATACTTGCATGACACATTTTCATGATCCACAATCCCATGGAATTTTAATTTATTTACATCCTGAAATTTTAAGACATTCAGAATTTTGCGAATTCATTCCTCTTCCTTTTCGAGTCATCGCACATCACATGCTTCTCAAAATAACTGATTACCATGTTCCAAAGAAATTAAAAAAAAAATCAAGAAAATTTATACCGCAAAATAATTACCCACTATCTTATCGCTTTTTTTTTTTTTTTGATTATTCAAGTATCATCTGTAGCACTAACACTTGACACTGACATTGATGTATTCTACCGCATTATGGTTCATTTGACACAAGTAGCTAGCGTTTGATAGTAAAACAATGGAATGACACTCCAGATACATTTCTTAATTCTCTACAAAAGTATAATAAACCATATGTTACTGGCACGTTATTAATTAATCTTCTATATTCCACTATCACGTGAATTTATGAGAGAGAATTTATTTTTTTTTTATGAAAATTTTTACCAAGACTATTGGCATGACGTTGGGATGGTAATCAACGATTGTGATTGCTTAATTAATATGGCAGTTGTCTGTCTGCTAATTAGTTGGAAGTGCAAAAATTCAAACTGATACAGTTATAAGCAGTTTTATTTTTTGCTGATGTTGTTTATACAAAAAAAAGTTCAATTGATCTGACTATAATAACTTCGCCATGTTTTTAAGTAAGCACGAAAATATTTGCACAAGCAGATCTGTTTTTTATGATGAAGTGTCAATTAGCTTGTTTTTTATCTAGGAATAAATATTTATTGTGTCGTGTGAGTATTCAGTTTGGTCTCAATTTATTTTTGAAAATGAAAGACTTTGGTAAGCGCCGATATGCTGTTTTTTTTTCCAAAAATATAACATTTTGTATGGCATAGGACATCTACACTTTAAAAAAATATGTGTGTAAATTGACTACGAAAATGTACGTTTTTTTTTTTTGTTTAACATTAGGCAAGTTGAGTTTTTATACACAGTTCAAAGATAAAGAGTTTGATATTATACACATTTTCTGCATATGTAACTTTCAACAATATTTGTTCAGTAATTATCTAATATTATTGAAATAATACTATTAGAATGTTTATAAATAAAACAAAATTAGTACGTTCGTAAAATAAACTGCAAGTATATTAGGAAACTTGTTGCCACGATTTGTATACCCTATCCCATAGGGGTTTACTAGTTTTGACATTAAGTTTGTAACATAGAGAAATATTTGGCTAGATACATATACCCCAAAGTATATGGATCGACTCAAAATCACTAGCAGGGTTGATCAAGCCATGTCTTTTTGTCTGCCGTCCGTCCATCAGTATTTCACCGATTTTTGGGCCTTAAATTTTGAGCTAGAATTTCGAAATTTGATATTTAGACTCTCTATCCGATGAAGCAGAACAAGTTTAAATATTTGAAATCCGCCCACTGCCACGCTGCCCACTGCCCATTGCCACGCTCACTTTTGAGAAAAATATTCTCTTTGGCGAGATGGTAAGGAATTTTGAGAAAGTTTGCGAATAAGATATTTAGACAATCCTAATATCTATATTTCGTCTTCACAAAGTTTTTTGCCAAGCCCACTTTTTGTAGGCGTTTTTAGTTAAATTCTTTATTCGCTCAAATTATAAAATATTCGAAAAAAATATCAAAGTCATTGGTTATGGTAATATAAACAGTTCTTTCATATATTATTTGAACTCACGCCCACTTTTTGGGGGCGTTTTCATACAAAAACCATTTGTGTACACTACCTTATAGCATAACCAAGCGAAAAACGTTGTCTTTTTGTCGAACCATAAAAGATTTTGATAGACTGTCTGAACAATATCTTGTGACATATTTCATCGACATAAAGCCAACATTTTGGGGAAATTTATTCTTAGGATGGGATGGGATGGGAGATCTTCCTAATCAATTCCTTTTCATTGTATGTAAATCAATAGCCACCTCTTTTTCGTCATGTCGTTCATGATCTTAACCCTTCTCCTGTCAATTTATCTATAATTGCCATTATAAATTAACATATCTAAAAATATTCACAGGTTTATAGATATACTCTTCGAGACAGTGTTTGCAATAAGGATTCTTTGAATCTTGAGTAGACAACAGGTTACTTACGTTTGCTGCATTTATCTTAGTGTCCTATTGGTTAGTGTGTTTGATAACACACTTTCACACATTCAGTGCCACTGAATTAGCAAGTATTAACATCTAAATATTTTTCACTCCTCAAATTCTTGCAAAATTCTGACAGACTTCCATGAGCATAACACTGTCATGAGCAAAAAACGGTCGGATATATCACATTTTATGCAAGTCTCGGTTTTTTTAAGTTATGTTAGATTATATCCAGAATACTTTAACTAGACTTGCACCATTGTGTTACTACATGGATCTTAGTTCAAAAGTTTAAAACCATCCAGATAAAAATGAAGGAGGCTTTTCACTTTGTTTTTGACTGACAACATGAACCACGGCGAAGCTTTCTTTTATTAGAGAGGGTTGGATATTTACAATTACCAGTGAGGCCAAGAAGCGGGGCAGCATGTCCCCCATGCCAAATTTGGAATTTGTTCTTATTTAGTTTGGCCTTATATCAAGTCACCGAAGCAATGTAATACCATTCATAAAACGTTTATTGCTTGCAGGAATGGGTATCGTTAAGTGTACACGTAGGCCTATCGTAGTTTATGCCTTAACAGAGAGCCAAAGACCCATTACACCCTAACTAGACCTTTTCAAGTATAGCTTTAGCCAAATCTATTCCTTCGGCATGAACCCAAGTAGCACTTGTGTGCCTTTTTGTTACCACGACTCGTGTGATCTTTATTACGATTGTTACCAAATGTCACACATTTCTTATAATACCGCAGGCTGTGTTATTTCAAAAGCAACATTTTATAAAGCCCTGACGAAAGGCGATGTCCCGTAAAAAGGTAAAATGTAATCTGTTTTCCCTAATATGTGGTCAGGTTTTAACCACTGTACTGTCCTAGTCAGTAACATTTTTAATTTTTTATGATCTTATAATGGCGTTGTACGTAGTGGTACTTGCTATCTGTAGTTGGTATGAAGGAATCTCATAGTGCGATACGTTATGTTCCTAATTTTCAATCTGCATCTTTTTGTGCAAGAAAGAAGGGGGTTCCTTTCAGGAGGTAGGTATTCTCATTATACCCTATCCCATAGGGATGTATTGACGGGCTCAGTTGCGCGATGCTTAGTGCGATGAACTGCCGCGGAGAAGGTCTGCTTTCGATTTTTCACTAGCACTCCCCTCGTGATGATCTGACAAATCATCTGAGTAGTATCAATTGTAATGGAAAGCTTATCTCAACTTAGCCGTTTGAATTCGGGATAAAAAATGAGCTCCCGCCATAGTGCTAACAAGTAGGTACACACGCACACTGGTTGTGAGAAAAAAAGCTACTAACGAGCCTGTTGCGCCATAAATGTATTTTTTTTATAGGAATGTATTAGTTTTGATACATAATTTGTAACATAGAGAAATAATTTAGGTAGTTATACCTCAAAGTATATGGACCGACTCAGAATAGCTAGCTGAGTCAATTTAGTCATTGCTATCTGTCCGTCCGTCTATTTGTTCTTCACCGATTTTTGGGCCTTATATTTTGAGCAAGGATAGTGAAATTCGGTGCATAGAATCCTTGGCAGTGCCTAAAGAACAAGTGTAAACATTTTTTAAATCGCCCATTTAGAAAAACGTTGTTTTTTACCAAACGCTTGGGAATTTTGAAAAATTCTCTGAACAGCATATTAAGAAAATCTCAACGTCTATATTTCGTCCATACAAATTTTCCTACCACGCCCACTTTTTAGGGTCGTTTTTAGCAAAAAACATTTTTCGGTAAAATTTTAAAGAATTTCGAAAAAAAAACTTCGATGGATACCTCCTTATTTTTTTGCAAATACTTCCATAACGTCAATATAAACATTTGGTCTTTTGATCATTTAAACCCACGACCAATTTTTTGGGGCCATTTTCTTACAAAAACCATTTGTATACCCTATCCCATAGCTTATGCCATAGAAAAACGTCGTTTAGATACCTTCTATCGGAGCATGATTTGTTGGCAATGTAATTTTCTTTATTTCGTTCCCATTCAGTTCTATGTCACGCCTATTTTTTGGGGACATTCGTTTTAAGGATGGGATGGGTTAGGGTATTCAACGACCCGCACAGCAGATCATATGTTTTTTACTGATATCGAGATCGTTCATTGCAACATTTTGGTAAGTTATCTTCGAAGTAAGTAAGCAAATGTCCAATATATAGTGATACCAAAGGGATAGGTATGATGTATCTGTTCTGACTAAAATCCGACTTAAACATAGAGAACAGGTTCTTTGATAATTTCAAAAGTGACTTTCAAACGTATCTCTAACTACTCAAATAGCAATTGCGAAGAAAGAACTTTTTTTTTCATCTTTCTATATCTTACAGCTTCGGAATCACTAAAAATTCATTGACCTCTGGTAAAACAGTTGGTTAGAAAAACCAACTGTCCTGTAAAAAAAACTGACTCCAAGTAAAAAACTGCAAAGAATAGCATTCAATTACAAATAGATCGGATAACAGTGCAACGACAGACTCAGCTCATCCTTCCTAGAAAGTAAAACTAACATCGTCTCATTCTCAACGACAGAGGACAACGACCATGTCCCACAGCCATATCAGATGATCCCATAACCCAACCAGTAAGCATCCACACATCTCATATATTCTCATCTCCATGGAACAATTAAATTGACAAAACAAACAAATTAGACCCACCAAAATTTATTGCATTCCCCAGACTCAAGTTTAATAGACCATCCAGCTCAGTTAATTGATAAGCAAAACAAAATCACAATCATACATCCATACACAACGTGGGCCACCGATTCTAATTTCAGCAACTCGATGCTCCACACGCTTACAGCTACTTCCAGCAAATTGCCACGAAAGAGCACAATTTTTAGCAAAGCTACACAATGAAATACGATGATTGTGAGAAGTGAATCCATTCGTGTTGCTAACAGCCATGCCGGCCTCAGGTCTCCGGCATCCAAGACCAAAACAAAAGTATACCCGGTCATAGGATCCACTGCACGCTTCTGTCTGGCGGTCATTGGAACCTTGGAAGAAAAAAAATATAAGATACAACAAAATAACCGCTGCTACTTCATTGTTGGGTTTTGTTTTGACGGCGCGCAAGTTAAAAAAAAATACAAACAGACAGAGGATAAGATACGTGGAAACCTATTGAGTGGATGCAATTATTACGTTTCGCGTGAACATGTGGGCGACAAATTGTCATAAATGATATGCGTGTGCCGGCGTAAAGGACATTAAAATGCGGAAAAATGACCACCAGACATGAGGTGATTTATTCAGTTAGCGAGTATCTTCCAGATATTTCCAAAATCATTTATTCAAAAACAACCAAAAAAAACAACGACACAACAAACCCAACAAAGACACAAAGAACACATCACGAACGTCACGATTTCTTAGAAGTGATCTCTGTTTTTGAAAAAGAAAACTTTAAGCGAAAACTGTTTCAATTGGATGTTTTCTAAAAATATGCACGCATATAATAAACCGAATTGGAAACGTCTTTATTCGTGTCTCCAATACTGGAAGACGTGATGTCTGAAAGATCAAGAAGATGGTGGTGGATTTGATAAATTTAGATGTTACTGGGTCGGATTAAGTGAGAGCAGTTTCATAGTGTGGTATGATCACATCATTAAAAAGCGAGATCTATTCCTTTGGTTCAATTTAGCTAAATCTTGTTGCCTAGCGCACATGGTTTGGAAGATACTTTTGATATTTCATTTAAATCTTAAAAAATTGGAAGATAAATCATGTCTAATGAGTCAATGGAAGCAGCGATCAAATCGGATCAGTCATATTCATATGGTACTTTTGTTAGCGTTATAGATTTATGATGATGCTGTTGGTGAGTTATAAAGTATATTGGGGAGGATGAAGGAAGACATGACTAATCGCCTTTAATGCACAGTAGTCCTAAAAATTATCGGGTTAATCATTTTTCTGAAAAAAGATTTTTTTTTATAATTTGCGCACACTCAAGGGGTTATGAATACCCTTTATATGTTTTAGCACAGTACGGTGTTAAGGAAATTCGGGATAAGAAGAGAGGAGATACCGATGCACATTGGTTTTAAATGTCTGTAAGTTATAATGGAAAGGAAAAACAGAGCTTGGTAGAGCATTGCACATTCGTGTTGTTCGGTTTATGTATGAATCTCTATATTTCAGCATTCGTCCGATGATAGGCTTGAGGGTAACGAGTATTGCGGCTGAATTGGTTGAATGGAAGGAATGCAGCTGTCTATTTCATTTGAGCATTGGTTGTACAAATAGCGATAAAACAATGTAAGGCAATAGATATTTCGACGGTGTTCAAGCGAAACTAAAGAGTTCGATATTCTATAGGCTTTTTCGCACGCATTTGAATCCTATCTAAGGGGTGCAATGTTTTTTTGGTGCACCAGACCAGATGTGGGCATTAAACTCGAGTTTAGGGCGTATAAACGCTTTATATATTGTGGCCAGATCAGAAAGTTTAAAATATTTTTTAAATTGATTAAGGAAACCTAGACATTTTGCTCGTTTTTGTCGACTTGGAATACGTGGTCGTTCCAATGTAAGTTGTTACTACAACACATACCTAGCATATAAAATTTTTCGGTTTCTTCGACGTAAGTGACATTCATGGACAATGGCTCTAGATTTTGGTTTCGCTGTAACGACATTGTGTTTTGGAAGCATTGAATTCTATTCTGTTAGATTAACCCCATTTGATGATGCTGTCCCCATTTGATGAAGGTCGGAATTCAATGAGCTTAACATATGTTGTCGTTAACATTCCACGTTCGAAGATGAGGGACGTGTGCCTGAAAACGAATATGAGAAGCTGAGAGTGCTGTCATCAGCGAAGGAATGAATTGGATAAGAAGTTGCAGACAGGATATCATTGATGAAAATAAGAAAGATAGTCGGAGACAAAACTGAGCTTTGAGGGACACCAGCATTTAGTTGGTGAGTTGCAGACTTAAATCCGTCCAAAACAGCTTGAATTGAACGTTTCGAAAGACAATTTCTAATCCATAGAAGAAGTTTTTCATTGATTCCAAATGCACGCATTTTCGACAAAAGGGCTTGATGCCAATCCCTGTCAAATGCCTTTGAAATATCAAGTGCAACAATCTTACTTTCTCCATCGAGGTGGATTGATTGTTTCAGCTTTTCGGTGAGATATGTCATCAAATCACCAGTGGACCTGTTGCTGCGAAAACCATACTGCCGGTCATTAAGAAGTTTTCGTGCTTCGAGATACTTCGTAAGCTGACGATTTATCAGCGTTTGCATGACCTTGGAAAGAAGGGACGTAAGTGTAATTGGTCGGTAGGTGGAGAGAGAAGAAGATTAGCCTTTTTTTGGTACAGGCTGGACAAATGCAGTTTTAGTTACATCTACTCGATGACCAGATGAGTAGGATAGATAGAAAAGCTTACGCAGTGGTTTTGCTAGCGTAGAAGAACACCTCTTCAGAATAATGAGGGAATACCATCTGGACCAGCGGACTTGTGAATGTCAAGATCAAATAAAACTCTTGGAACTGTACGAGTACGAAAGTGAACTTGTCCCATAGAATGATTTACGTTCCCAAGTACAGGACGAGACTGGGCACAATCTGGCAATGTAGAACTGGCGGCGAAATGCGTAGCAAGCAGATTGGCTTTGTGATGCGATGCATGAGTACTAAACGTAACAAATGTTTTTAGTAGAAATATTTTCTTAGAAAATTCGGAATATGTTCGATTGTATTCTCATTTGAGTAACGTTAATGCTTTTGACGGTGTTTTAAGGTCTTTGTTTTTGATCACTGATAACTTTATTAAGAAGGATGAAGACACTTCAAGGAACTTCTATCCCTTGCCTCTTACTCATTCAATTTTATTTTATTAATTTAGTAACTTTTTCAAGCTAAATAAATACAAATTTTTGTCTCAACGGCTTGTTAGTATCTATCCAGGGACTTGCTTTTCCTCACAACCATTTACGTGTGAGTGTGTACTTCATACGCGATAGCGGGACCTCCTGTTTCATGAACGGCTTAAATGAGATAAGCTTTTCTAGATAATTTATAATACTCGGATGATTTGCCAGATCGTCACAAAATGAGGGCAAGTGAACATTTATTTTGGTGTTACTATGGCTGGGTATCGAAGCAACCTTCTGCGCAGCATTTCATCGCACTAACCATCACGCCACCTATAGAATGCTGTCTTGTCTGTGAAGCTGATACTCAAGGTTAAGTCATAAATTAAAAAAGGAATATACTGTCAAAAAACCAGCCATTTTCGACCATATTGGTTAGGGATGTGTGATGCCCTCATTTTAGACTTTAAGATTTTTATACAATCCTCACTTTTCCAGAAATGACACATTGCTCTCGCTATAAACCCCAACATTACCTCATATCTGTGTGCATTGAAATTTCGCACTTCCTTCTCAGTAATCTCGACTAAAGCGTTTACTCATTCACAATAGAGGCATACGAATTGAAATTTAAAAAAATGAATTCCCTGAATATCTCACGTCATTCACACGCTCCATTCAATTTATTTGTTCATGTGACTAGAACGTGCCGCATGTTAAATCGAATCGCGTCCGTTTTTTCATTGATTAGCGTCGACTGTAAACTTTCAATTGAAAGTGCGACCTCAGTTGATTGCCTTCCTGAATGGTGCCCCACCAGAAAATTCTCCACACAGAGGATGATGCCGGCGGGCTTGCAAATGAATTAATGACCACCATAGCTAATACAGGCGGTGTCAACTTCCACTTGACAACATGCAATGCATAGGATCCACCTCCTACCAAATACGTCATTTGCATGTCGCCATCATCACCAGTCACATACCGATGCAAAATCAAACTGAAACTGCCACTTTTTTTTCAACAAATTTTATTTTTTTTTCATCAATTGATCTTGATGGTCATTTTTTTCTCAATAATGCCAGAATGTACTCTTCACGGTTCAATGTCAAATGAAGCATTGCACCGATGGAACTCATTTGACGTTGCATTCACCAGCGTTACGTCAATTTATGGAGATTTGTTTTAATTAATTCTTTTCGTTCCGCATGATTATTTGTGATCGCATTTGCGATTCATTTGTATCGACTTATTGGAGAACATTTAGACTGACGTCAGAGATTTTCGTCGGGAGCACGTTTCTCTAATGTAAACTTCCTGCTTAAAGCGAGTGTGTAATTTCCTTCGATTTAAATAGACACGAACTGTAATTAGCAGGGGTCATTGCCATTTTCAACAAGTAAGTCTCCTTTTCATGATCCTCTTTGCGTTTCCTTCGAAAATAAAACCGTCGTTTTTTGAAATCAAAAAAAAAAAACCAATCGAGCTGGGTCTGCAACTCTATTCGAATACAAAAAAACGGACTCCTGTCGCACCGCATACAACATACAGATGCAAAAAAAAAGGGTTCAAGGTTTTGATTTTCTACCTGGATCAAATGTCTGAAAAGGGTTTCTCCGCCGAGGATAATGACCTAAAATTCGGTTTGCAAATATTTTTTCAACGTCTATTCATGTGAAATATTTATATACACGTGTGGATTGCCGAAATCGAAACAGAGGACACAATTTTTAAAGAATGAAAAAGGATCAGCGAAAGATTTTTCTTTTTTGTTGTATGGAAGTGAAAATGAGGTAGTTGCATTGAAGCTAATAGTTAGGCTTAGATTTCGAATTCACAGAAGTGGCTTTCATTTTCATTGAAAAGTCTCAAACAATGTTAAAGTCCTTTCGAGCACATGGAGCTGTTAAGACATGTTGGGAAGTTGTAGGTCCTAAATGGGATCTTTGGACAAAAATCAAGCACTAAAAAATACCCATAAGTTATAAGTAAGCTATATACGTTCAGAGAGGTTGTAGATGTTGATCATAGGACAACACTTATGCAATGGATCTGTCTGATCGAGATTAATCTTCGTATATGAAAGTATATGCTTGTCCAAAGAAGAAAATTTGTTCAATATAAAATTTAAAAAACCGCATGCCAAATATTCGCGGATGAACTGTGAAAAAATCGTGCGACTGCCTTTTAAAACATACTACACTCGCTTGATATCAATGGGAAGGGCATAATCCAAGCCCTGTCAAAATGCCAACAGTACAACGTAATCTTTAATACAAAGCGACCTTAAATTAAGTCTTTCCATCAAACGGGTAAACTGGTTCCAAGTTCAATAGGGATGACGTTATTCATCAGGCTGCCACTTTTCCGAAAAATAATCCGAAATCACGTAGGGACCTTTGTATTTATTAACAGCCAAGCTTTGCTCTGACCATTGACACCCAATGTCTTAAAATTTTTAGCAGTGCAAGGCAGTCTTAAATATCTAAACTATATTAGAGAAGGAGTTAGAAACAAAACGGCACCCTATTACAAATCTGAAAAAAAAACTAGGCGAATTCTTCTTTCCCATTTGAAGATTTGTTACAATTTTTTTGTTACATTTCTTTGTCTCAACAGGCACGTAAGTACTCAGGTCCGAGCTTTCTCACGACCATTCATGTGTGCTTGTGCACTTCTTGCAAGATTGCGGGACCTCTTGTTTTATGCCGACTCCGATCGGCGAATTTAAGATAAGATCTTCTTGACAGTTGATACTACTCGGATAACTTGTCAGATCACCACCTTTCTGGTCAAAAACGTGGTCAAAAACGTTCTGTGAGAGTCGTGTGAAACAAACATGAGCTTGAATATTTCCAAAAAACACAAGTTTGTTGCCGATGGCATGTTCAAGGCTGAACTTAACGAGTTCCTTACTCTTGAGCTCCCGAGGATGGTTATTCCGGCGTTGAGGTGCGTGTCACTCCAGCACGCTCGGAAATCATCATCATGGGCACCAAGTTTCAAAAAGTTTTGGACGAGTCGTATTCGTGAATTGACCGCCATGGTCCAGAAGCGTTTCTACTTTGTAGCCGGTGGTATTGAATTGTACGCCGAGAAGGTTGCTACTCGTGGTCTTTGCGCCATCGCTCAAGCAGTTGCGTTACAAGTTCACCGGAGGATTGGCTGTTCGTCGTGCTTGGTATGGTGTTCTCCGTTTCATCATGGAGTCTGGTGCCTGAGGTTGCGAAGTTGTTGTGTCCGGCAAATTGCGTGGCCAGCGTGCAAGGTCGATGAAGTTCGTCGATGGCATCATAATCTATTCTGGTGATCCATGCAATGACTACGTGGAGACTACCACCCGTCATGTGTTGTTGCGTCAAGGAGTGTTGGGTATCAAGTTCAAGATTATGTTGCCATACGATCCCAAGAACAAGATTGGCCCCATGACCATTGCCAGACAAGGTTTGAACCACAACGTACTGCAAGATCGGCTGAAAGCATAACTGCTGCTCAAGGAAGTGTTCAAAACAATCCATCAACCTCAATTCGACGCCTTCCTCAGGAGCTTGGTCTTCAAAGAACAACTTTGGCCACAATTTTGCACACGGATTTGTATTTGGTTTCATTTAAGATTCTGTTGACACAAGAGCTTCTTCAAAAAGACCATTTACGCAGCCGTACATATGCCAATAGGATGTTACAGCTAGCCCATGACAACCCCGATTTTCATAAAAAAATCACAATGATTGACGACGCACATTTCATTTGAATGGATATGTGAATAAACAGAATAATCGGTTCTGGGCAATGGAAAACCCTCAAATTATTTATCAGTCACCTTTGCATCCATTAAAAGTTACAGTCTGGTGTGCAATTTGGCCAGGAGGAATCATTGGACCTTACTTCTTCGAAAATGAAAATGGCGTTACGGTAACTGTGAATGGGGAGCGATATCTTGGTATGACTGAAAACTTTTTAGCGCTACAACTGCATGCTTTGGGCTTGATTAACATGTGGTATCAACAAGGCGGTGCCACATTGCATACAGCCAGGATTACAATTGAATTACTGCGAGACCTCTTTCCACAGCAAATTATTTCAAGAAATGGTGATGTTGATTGCCCTGCACAGTCATCTGATTTGACTGCTCCGGGCTATCTGAAAAGCAAGGTTTATGCAAACAAACCAGAAACGCTTGAGCAACTCAAACAAAATATTCGTGATGAAATTAATGAAATACCGCGTGAATGTGTGAGAATGTAATGAAAAATGTACTCAAAAGGGCTCGCATTTGTGAGACTAACAGTGGCGGACATTTACCTGATATTGTATTCCATACATAATTGCCGATATTTAATAACACATTTATCAATACAAGATCCATTCTCTTTCAGTTAATCAACAATTAAATATCATTTAATCAAAAAAAAAATCTGTACTTTGAACGGAAGCGCTGTTAACACGTTTTCACATATAAAACATATTAAGTTTAGTAGAATTGAAAGAGGTTGTATCATCATCCATAAAGCATGTGGACCAACATGCCTTCGATAGGATGCTACCGTAAATTTGTAAAAATTTGGCACACAAGTATTACAGAAGCTCTATAAAAGTATTTACTTTGGATAATTGGATATATCGGCCTTATATAGTCAACATTTTTAGTTAGTTGGGCATGATAATTTACAGGATGCAGATACCAGAACTGTAAAATGGCTTAACTTCACCGCACAAATGCTATCGAAGCTCCTTAGAAGGAATTTCAATTGGAAATTTACAATTTGTTCCTTTTAGAGGCAACATGGAAAATACATAACTTTTAAAACAAATGCAGGTTTATGGAAATTTTAAAATATCCGTTTTCAATGAATCGCGACGACTTTTAGGCTTAACTAACTTATTCCTGAGCTATTTCACTCACAGGGGAATTTCAAACTCAAACATTCTAGATTTTACGAAAAAAAACCTCAAAGCTTCGTTGAACTCCTCTTGGTAAATGCATTTATACGTAGTTCCGTTTTGAAAGCCGTATATAAAAGCAAAACAAAACCCACAATTCAGTCAACAACAACAATCTGACTTAGTCCGCACTTGCTAATCGTCATTTTGGCATTGATTTCAAATGTATCTCAACAAAACAAATTCAACATCTAGCTGAGTGTGAGTATCTATTGTAATAAATACAAAACACTGTCATTGATTTCGAACTATGTATTGACAATCAGTAGTGACTAAGCGCATTGAATTGCATTTCAGCTTAGCTATGCTTTCAGATTGATTGCATCCATCGTGGGGTATCCCACATTTTCTCTGTTCTTCAGCTCTCATCGGGCGAATGTCAATTCAAATCAGATCCTTACACATCTCTGAAGCTTCTTTCATCAAAACTCACCGCAATTCTCAAGGCTGCATCTTTAAAAATCCTAATTAAAATCTACCCAAACAATTCGAACAGGAGGGTGGGGTGCTTTGAGTATGTTTTTGTTTTGGCATCGCTCTGTGTGGCGCGTGACATTCGTTGTTTGCTACCCACTAATACAGTTAATGTGTTTAAATGTGTTGTTGTTTTTTTTAAGAGTATGAATTTTTTCAACAAACAAACAACAATGTTGTCCGCTCTTTGCGTCTTAACTGAACTCATAAACAAATCGAAACGCATATTTAACCCGATAAAACAATTAAGAGTTCTCAGAATCATATCATAACAAAATAATTCTATTGCCAATGGTCACATCACAACACTTGGGCGATGTCTTTCATTACGTAAAATGAACATTTCTTGTTTGTTGAACACACATCTGCAAGATCGCCACAAGAGCGGTGGGCTAAAGATACTCTCGTACTTTGTGAGCGTTGTCAAATGACTGAATTAGAAATAGCATCTGCATTTTGGGTAGGTATCGGTCTGGGCTGGTCGATACAATTCGCCGACAGATACTCGTAATTGTAGTCGCATTTTGAAATTTAAATCAAAATTGCGACTTGGCTTGGGGGGTATTTTTAGCAGAGACAGGGTCGCCTTTGTAAAGAGTTCCGCGACAATAATATTAATAGATACAGAGAAGCAGACAATTTTCAGGGGTATCTATGTAAATAGCAACATATTCGTTTGAGTTGTATCGACGGGTGCATTTGAGGGTAATATTATGGCCTTAACACCTGCTCAAGTGTCTCTAAATGTCTATTTTCGGTTGGGATTCAGTTGACTGACAAAACAGATCAACGAACATCGCGAGACGCGCAGTTCAATAGACGATAAATTGGTGTTGGACTTTTTGTTCGTGTTTTTGTTATTTTTTTCTGTTTGCCAACGTCGTACCGCCAACGCTCTTCTTTTTTTTTTGGAAAGTTGTACACGAACACAAATGAAAGTAAACCTGCCAGTCATGCAGTCGCCTGGGAAAAATAAGGAAATTCACTTGATAGCGGATTTATTACAGGGCTGTGTTTGCGACGATGGCTATGCTGACAGAAGAGTGATTTCCTCAGAGTTGGGTGTTTAAACAAGAGTGCAATGTTGATTTCGATTCAATGCGAAGTGCAATTGTCCTCATCGGGGAGTAACATTGTGGATGTAGTAACAGTAAAGGAAAATACTTTCGGAATATTTTAGTTTAGAAATCATTTAGGGGGGAAATGGTTGCTTATTTGGTCATTCCGATATGCGATTAGTTTATGGTTGGGTATGAGGAAGTTGAAGGTGTTTTCAGTCAGCTTTAAGTTACGGGCGGGTGGTGTGCACGTGCACACATGGGAAACGAGATCCTAATATACGGCGACTGTGCCAGTACGACCCGACATAGAACAATTTTTCTTGTATGCACTGTGTCATCTGTATGACTTTATAATCTCTGATGGTATACGATTCTTTTTATTTGAAGACTATTTCATCAAGAATTTGTTCTTTGTATGGTTGTACTACATGTATTACTTTGTGAGTTAATGATTACCAAAGTGAAAAATATATTTTCTATTTGTTGTCTAATATTTTATCCGATAACAATTCAAGCCAATCTGAGGCTTCTTTAGGGAAAGGACGAAATGAGTCAAATATGTGGCATGTTCGTTATACTCCTTTCGAAATGATTATGCGAAAGGCAAATTACTCAAATAGACTACGAAGAGAAATAGTACAAGAAGTTACGTTTATAGTTTTACTCAGACTTTATCATTTTCCTTTATATTTGACGCATTCTCTCTAGGATTTTACCTACATAACAGAACAGTAACTACATACAAAACTTTTGTTTTTAATAATTACTTGGTTCACTTAACGTGTTTTTCAAATGCATCACACATTAAAAAAAAAAAATTCTACTCACTCCAAAGAAGCTGAAAAAAAAGTTTAGGGTTTGGTATGTGTGGATAGGACTTGGAAAAAAAAATCCTGCACTTACAACTACTTTAGCGCCATTTGTTTATAATATGGCCATCAAGCATTGTTTTTTTTTTTGACAGCTGTCATGCGTGGGCATTAAGGTAATGATGAATGGAGGAGAAGATACAACCGCGAACTCTATAAGCTGTACCAAGATGTGTATGTAGTCCAAAAAGCCAAAAAACGTCGACTACATTGGCTCGGCCACATCGAGCGAATAGACAATAATGCTCCAGCTAAGAGAATCTTCGAACCCCAGCAGCAGGGTCGAGAAGGAAAGGAAGTCCAAACCTCTGTTTCAATGCCTTCAGCTGCGAGCTTCTATTTGGTTAAGTCTAATTTTACTGCCAAGCCTACTTTTCAGAAAAAAAACGTTGTTAAACGAGCGAGGTATTTAGAGTTTCTTAATGTCTATATTTCGTCAAAACAAAGTTTTTTGTAAGGTGCCCATGGCTCAGAGGACTGCCAAGCCAGAAGCTGCGGGTTCAAGTCCCAGCTTCGGCAGAATTCTTTTTCTACGAAAATCACCAGCTCATCTGAGGCCACCTGTGCTTTCCTTCTGTGTTTCTATCTGTCTGTAGTATTAATGTCTTGCTCTGTCCCAGCCGATGGCCTCAGTCGCCAGTGCTGTTATGTGTCTGTAGTTCGTTGCATTCATGTGCGAAGTACTGTGATGTCAATGTCAATGTCAATGTCAATGTCAATAAAACTTATATCAGCAGTGAGTAAAGGTTGCACATTTAAGTTGTGCTTAGTATACTAAGGGCTCAGTGGCGCGATGGTAAGTACGATGAACTGATGCGCAGAAGGTCTGGGTTCTATTCCCAGCCATAGCAACACCCAAATGATTTTTTTACCAACCTTCCTCTCGTGATGATCTGACAAATCATCCGAGTAGTACCCATTAATTGTCAAGCTTATCTTAAATTTGCCGTTCGGAGTTGGCATAAAACAGGAGGTCCCGCCATTTTGCAAGAATTACACACGCACACATGATGTTTGTGAGAAAGCTCGGCTCTGCTGTGAGCCTGTTGCGCTAAAAATTTGTGTTCTTAGCAAACTAAGGTCGGGAGATATTTACTTTAAGCCAGTAAGTGATCTCATGATTTCCACCAATTTCAAAACGTTGAGCTCCTATAAAAATTACTGAGCTTTCTGTCAAGGTCGAATTGTATGCCCTCTTTGGCTGAGTATTGTGAATTTCAAAACCGAATTCCAAAGCAAACTGTCAGCTGTAAGTAAGTTAGAGTGCACAAATTCAACCAAACGGCAATTGATGAAAGCTTTTGACTATAATACTGTTCAGGAGCTTGAGCACTACGTGTCTTTCAAACGAATGCATCTTGGCAAAGTCCAGCTGGTCGAATCACAAACTAAATCGATATTGATTGAGAATTACATGTCTACGAATAAAAAGTTTTCCTGTAGCTGAAAATGGATGATACTTATATTTAAAAAAATGAAAGGTCGTCAACCATCTAGGCGCTGCTCATATTCTCGACCTTGGATTTAAGTCCGTTACAAGTATGATGCTGAGCCATAGTTGCATTACAACCAAAGAGCATAAAGTCATACAGATGACTCATTGAGAACAAAAAAAAAAAAACTTTTGCTCACCAGCTTCATGGTACGGGCATGTGCGTGTGCGGTGTGCTCCTGCACACATGAGAAACGAGATCCAAACATATGCCTGGCTGTGGCAGTACGACCCGCCATAGAACAATTTTTCTTGTATACAGTACGTCATCTGTATGACTTTATAATCTTTAATTGCAACTCACCGAGCTTAAGCTCTGGATTAGACTTATCACAGCCACTCGTTAAAATATTCCTCGACTGGGGGGTACCATTTTGTCAGTGGAGAATTTTGTCATATCAATCTGTGCTGCATCTACATCCGCTAATTTTAAACTGACTGAGCTTGATAGTACTATTTGTCATTCGCACGCACGATAATCGGTTTGATAGTGATAGCTTGCTTTTCGTCATTTCTCACCATTCTAACTGTTATTGACTCAGGTCCAATTGATGCTTTGAAATCTACCTCTATAACGACTGATCTCGACAACTGGTATGCTGAATTGGTGTTATAGCTAACCAAGGTATTTACTTTAGTTAGTCATGAGTTTTAACATTTTTTTTAGTTATAAAATTATACGTGCTCAACACATTGCATTTCTATAGGGTATTGCTTCATCGAGGAGACTAATGCATCGAGTTTAGATTTCCGCCATCACTGAAAGACGATAAGACTTTCAGGTGGCTGTTGACAGCATAAAAACGAGTGTTCTTCGCTTTCAATAAGCTTACAAACAAACGATATTGCAAGATCCAGCTGGTTATAGCAATAGTGCGTTCGGTCGAAGTTACTTTAGGAGGGACACAGATCTCAGATTTCAAGGGTTGGCAATGATTTTGCTAGTTAGGTAATATCACAGAGTATAGAAAAAATGGAGTACGCATCACAGCAAAACAATTTGTAGCCGTTTCAGTCCTGACGCGGGCGGAAAGTGCTAAGTGGAAATTTCGTAGAACCTATGCGTTGGCAAGGCTGTTGTTTGGTTCTGGGGTAGCAATGTGAACAATGGGGTATCAATATCAGTACTCCACATAGAAAATATTCATTGTATGAGATGCGCACTCTATGTAGTTCTATACTCTTTGGTAATATGCAGAGAGAATGTCGAATACAGTTTCGTGTTTTTAAGTGGTCGAATATTTTTTCGGTCCTAACCGACCGAATCAGGAAAACGAATGGACTTGTATAATACACGTTCCATTCGGAAGACCATGAAGAATGGTCTAAATATGAAAAAAAAAAAATTTGGTTTCATATGTTGGAGAATTCTTTAGAGCAGCGTTACATAAACTCAACTGTAGATTTAGCTCTGCTGAAAGTTTTATCAATATGATACGAAAATTTAGTTCTCTATCACAAATAACATCTAAATACAAAATAGGGATTGACGGATACTTTTATGAAAGTATGCCAGTATTGAGCCTCAAGAAATCGGTTTGTCACTAGGTTGAGTAGTTATTTAAGTCCGAGTGAGGTAAATATAAAATAAAGATCTAAAGGCAATGATGGCTAACTTAAGGCACTGTGAATAAAACTGTGAATAAAACCGTCGTATTGGAGTTATAAAATAAAGGGTTTGATCGTCGCAACTACACTCCATTTTAGCTTAAGCTCGTTGGAGTTTGAATGTAATTATTCCATCAGATAAACAATCGAAAGGTTTAATAAAGTGAGTGGCAATTTAAAATATTAAATTCCTTGCCATTCTATGTATAGTTTAGTTCCCAAGGTATTAACAGAAGTGTGTTCGCATGTTGAGTAGAAGGTTAGACTTGCAGTTCAGGTCTAAATAGTTTAAACCATAATTCAAAGAAATAAAAATTAAAGTGCAGTCGATATCCCTTACATTACTCACGTAGTAGTGATCTCTTTATTTTACCTCCACTTCCGATTTAAGTCATGCGCTGAGCTTAAGCCCCACAAAGGTATAAAAGCACTATCAAGGTACTTATAACCAGTTGAGCGCGTTATACATTAAACCTAATAAAACCCATAGAATTATACATACAGAATGATTTTTTGGAAAACTCAGAGGGATCTGTAAGTATATTTGAATGTGAGGCTACCAGACACTTTTGAATATTTAGCATCTCTTAATAACGCAAGCCGAAGCTAACAGCGTTGCAGTGAAAAGTTTAACAAAATCGCAAATTCGCTTGTGTAGAAGAAAAGGCACGTTTAACATTTGTTGTGCTTTCAATTTTAGTAATAAAATTCCCAACAACAAGGGAAAGTACAGCATAAGAGCGCCTCTATTTGCACCCCATGAAGCATATGTCTAGTAGTTCAGACCGAATTATCTAACAAACATTGTTGGACATTTTTTGGCAATCCTTTGTTTCTTAGCATTTTGAAGCCCCCTTCTTTCCAACATCTGTATAGCTTAAGTTAAACCTTAAATCAGCAAAATGCCAAGCACAGTGGTCAACTTTTACTAAATTTATGAAGGTACAATGTTCAATTCACAGTTGGCAGCAGCCCTGACAACGCGATTGTGAATTACACAACCGACACCAGAAACTAAACATGAACAGTTCAAAAAAAAAAAAAACCTTCACAGTGTTTGTAGTTATTTGCTTTAATCAATAAACACTACTTACAGCATCATTACACAAATTGCACGTGTTAACAAGTTTTCTCTGCTCAGACTCCACACATACACATACCTCCCGTCCGTCTGTATAATATTGTGTAATATTTCGAAACTCAATTGAATGCAGTTTTTTTTTTTCAAAAATAAAATATTTTTTTAAATGTTTATAGATTTGCAATTACCTGTCCTTCACGTCAGCGGTGAAGTCAATTAATTTAAAACGTAATTTGCTGCCGCTGCAATCTATTTAATGCAACAACAACAAAACGCAATGATATAAAACAAAACAATATTTTTCGAAAGTAAATTCTCCAATTACCTTTTCCGATTTTTCACCTCACGTTCGATTTTTCTTACGTATACGTAGCCGTATATAAGGTCACATTTTTTCACATCAATTCCCCAGACACACAAGTCTGTCGTGAACTTTTCCAAACGGCTCACTTCAATTAGCTAATGCGATCAGCAAAACGTGCCTAAGCTTCCTGTTTTGTTTTTGCAAGCGCCAAATGGTAATTATAATGTGATATCGCAATATTACCTCTTAATTGTGTTGGATTGATCGAAGTATAGTTTGGGGGCTGTGACGCTTGCATTGGGTAGTGATGTTTCATTATCAGCCATCACATTTATCAATCATCAATTGGTAAGTATCTTTCGATATACGCGTTTTAGATTCAAATCGAATAAACGTGTATTGCTTTCTTAAGTTTGTCCAATAAATTCAATCGAATGTTTACAATTTTGCTGGAGCAAAAAATTTCCATTCGACCGTCGAAATGTATCTAAAGAGAAGAATCAACTAAATTGTTATGGTGCGATAGAATTTTATAACCAACAAAAGAAGTTTGTTTTGCCTTCTTTTTGTTTGCATACACACGTTATTGTGAATTACCATTTCGGATAGCAACATTTATGCGTAAAGTAGATCACGGCAAAGTACTGTTTTTCTTTGATTTTTTTTTCGTTGGGCTAAACGATAATAAATAATAAAAATAAATTTGCAAATATGGTTATGGAGGCGGTTAAATATTTGTTTAAAAGAATCGCAGTGGATTTATATATTGAAATATATGTGGCTATTTTGCCAAGTGGTTAAGTCGGATAAAGTTTTTCAGATTCAAACAATTGTTGAGTTATTTTATCGTTAAATATGTTTTTAAAGATACATTTAAAAAAATGCAGATAACAAATATTTAAATTGATACCAACTAACTATAAAATCCACTGCCCCTACATTTTGGCACCCTAACAATTGCATGGGATAAAAATTGTCTAAAGAGAAGCCCTTGCTATAATTTTATTTTATTTAACACTAACACAACATGAGATGGGCCGGGAAAAAAGAGGATGAAAAACTGTGACATCTACTACCGACCGTGTTATAGTGAGCAGAAACAGCGACTATTCGGATGCGGATTTGTTTTAAGTG
Organism: Rhingia rostrata; assembly: GCA_949824845.1. Classification (NCBI taxonomy): domain Eukaryota; kingdom Metazoa; phylum Arthropoda; class Insecta; order Diptera; family Syrphidae; genus Rhingia; species Rhingia rostrata. Next base: position 46,087,417 of record OX463756.1, read on the forward strand.
CCAAAACTTAGGCAAGAAGTCTTATGTTTCCAAAACATTAGCGAACGCATTGTAACAATCCGCATAAAGGCCAAGTTCTCCAACATAAGCCTTGTATGCGCTCACGCCTCAACGGAAGAAAAAGATGATATAGCTAAGGAATGCTTCTACGAGCTCCTTGACAAAACCTATAAGTACGACTATCGAAGTACGATGTTAAGATCGGTAGAAAAAAAGGTAGAAAGAGAAGACATCTTTAGCAGTATTGTCGGAAAACAAAGCCTACAAGACAACATGTCTGGTAACGGACTTAGGCTAATTGACTTCGCTACGGAAAAAAATGCCACTATAGCCCACACACGGTTTCCTCACCTCGATATCCATGAGGGGACATGGCGGTCTCCAGACCAACGAACGGTCAACCAAATTGACCATATTGCGGTAGACAAGAGGCACGCATCCAGTATTTTGGATGTCTGAACATTCCGAGGAGCTAACTCCGACTCGGACCACTACCTTGTTGCAGCCAAGGTAAGAATGCGGATATCCACCACGCCACAACAATCCAGAAATATTGTGAAAAAATTTAATGTCGAAAGACTGCAATCGCAAGAGACCGCCAAGACCTTCGCGCAACGCGTATCCGATCTATTAACACCATTCCACAAACATCGAATGCCGAAGAACAATGCCAACGGTGCTAACAAGCCATTAGATCAGCCGCAACTGATGTGCGGCTGATCTAAAACCAGCGAGAAACCCCTGGTTTGATGAGGAATGCCGACATAAGCTCGCAGCCAAGAACGAGGCCAACAAGGCTAAGCTGCAGGTGAAGATGAGAGCTGCCGTTGAGCTCTAGAGGCAGAGAAGAAAGGAAGAACACCGGCTTTTCAGAAAGAAGAAAAAAGAGCAAGAAAAGCGCGCGATCGATGCTATAGAGAGGTGCCACTCCAGGAACGGTGTTCTCAAGTTTTACCAAAGTGTAAAACGTCAAATCCAAGGATGCAAGTCTCGAAGTATGGTTTTAGGGCAGGAAAGTCCACAACCGATCAAATTTTAACACTTCGGCAGATCCTCGGAAAAACTCTAGAAGTCCAAATCGATACCCACCGACATCATTTATAGAGACGAGCTATACAGAGCCATGTTTAGTTTTCGTATACCGCCCAAACTTGTCCGTTTGTGTAGGATGACGATGGAGAATTGTCGCTGCTCCATCTGGTTCGGAAACGACCTCACATGTAGCTATATATAACGAATGGACACCAATATTCCGGCTTGCAGAGTCTTCGATTCCCAGCCAGATGCCGAACGCAGTAGTGGAAGAGCTCGCCTTAAGTGGCGAGCACAAGTAGAAACCGACCTCAACCAATTTGGAGTGCGCAACTGGAGGCAGTTATGTAAGGACCGGGCTAATTGGAGAGGCATGTTGGTTGAGGCCCAGGTTCATTCCGGACTGTAGCGCCACTTATGTAAGTAAGTAAGTAACACAACAATGTCTTAATGTTTCTTTTTTGATTTAACAGCGTTTTTTTTTTTTTTTTGTAAGAGTCCGTTCCTTGCGAATATATTAAAATTATGTCCTTTTGTAGTTAATGTTACTCGCTTATTCACGTAACTATAATTCAACAGCTGCAAAATCCACAGGTCTGTTTCAAATCTAATGTTTAAGAAATAATTTTGGCATCTTTAGGGGTAATTTTTACTTAAAGAAAATTAATCAACAAATAAATTGAATGTGTTTAATGCAAAAAAGCTTTTAAAACCTTTTGATCTTCTTTGATGACTTGTGTTTACATTTTTAAAAGTGACATGTACCTTGTCAAACAATTTGCATTGGGCATTCAAGGTAGAAAGAGCAAATGTCCACAAATACTTCGGCCTGCAGAGTTTTCTACTTCCAAAAAATGACCTCAACTAACATGCGTTCCTTGAGGTAGCTGGTTGAGGCACAGTACATATAACATCGGAAAACTTAAGTAAATATGTGCATAGTGGGCAACTAAATATGAAAATTCGACGTTGCATGTAAGTCCCGAAGACTTCAAGTATAATTCCTCATCTTGGAATATTTTTTATAGGACAACAACTAAATATTGAATTGCGACGGTCCTTAAGGATTTTTTTTGTGTTAATGACTTTTTATATACAAAAATATTATTATTACATATTACCAATACAGGAACTTGTTGAGATGAAGGAACATTTTTTGTAGAGTGCTGATATAGGGAGGGTCATCTTTTATACCGGTTTGTGAATATTAAAATATTTAAAAAAAACTGTTTCCATATATGAAATATTTTATATAATTTGTTCTTTAAAAAAATTAATTCGACTAGATTTTACAACAAACATCAATCAAGGGGCTGCCTCTATTGGTGAAATTGAAATGTGCTGCGTTTTCCATCATGAGTATGTCGAGCAGTATAGTGATAAATTCGGCACGAATATTTGCCACGAGATCATCAATGGTTTGAATATTGTTGCCGTACACTTTATTTTTCAAATGAGCCACAAAAAGATATCCAGATAGTTCAAATTTGGAGATCTGGATGTCAAGTCAATGTTGCCAATTGTTGGACAGCACATGTCAGCACTTTTTGTTTCAGAAGTTGCATTGTTTGATTTTCAAAGTCATGTTGATACCAATAACCGATCGAACCTTTTCCAAGCATTTGTGGGCAGACATAATGAGCCAACATCAACCAATATCGAATGTTTCGCTTTCATTTACGGAAAATGATGTAATGAAGGCTTTTTCTGCGCCAAACATCTACTTTTTGATCATGCAATGGTGTTTTATATTTATATCTCGTGGTGGACTTTTTGCTCAAAATGTGAAAATGTTGCTTGTTAGCAGCGTCAGAAAGTGTAAAATGGGGCTCGTCGGTCATCAAAATTTGCTTCCAAAAATCAGGTTTGGTTTACACACCTAAAGCGCTATTTTCAGTGTACAGCATATGCAGCTGTGAAGATTCGTTGAAGTTGAATTATACTGAATTAGCATTTCAAAAACAAATTTACTCAAGTTAATCGGTTGATAAACGTCAAAGTTATACAAAATTTACATACCAACATAAAAGATCATTGTCTGCATTGAATATTTCTTTCTGCAGTCTGCAGAACAAGTTCTCATTTTACACAGGGTGCGGTAAAATGAAATCATGTTCTGCAGACTGCAGACAGAACTATTCAATAGAGCCAATGATATCCGAGATGGCCTTGAACCCGCGCTCTTCAAATTGGCTACAGATGACTTGGTAGATAGCATACAACAAACATTTTATAAGATTTGGTAAGGCTATATGAGAAATGAAGAACTCCTGAACTGAGAGCATTGTTTGTAGAATATAATGTGGCATAGGGACTCCTGAATTCCTACGTCATCAATGTAATTCACTCGTTTCTGATAGCTGTGAAGCGATTCATTGAAGTTACATTTTATTGAATTAGCATTTCAAAAATAAATTTACTCAAGTTAATCGGTTGATAAACGTCAAAGTTATACAAAATTTACATACCAACATAAAAGATGACGCGCCCTGTGTAAAATGAAAGCATGTTCTGCAGACTGCAATGATACTCGAAACGGTCTTGCGGACGGGCTCCTCAAATTGGCTACAGATGACTCGGTAGATAGCATACAACAACCCTTTTATAAGATCTGGTAAGCGTATATGACAAATGAAGACCTCATGAACTGAGCCAACATTCTTTATAATGCCTGAATCCCTACGCCATCAATGTAATTCGCTCGTTTCTGATAGCTGTTAAGCGATTCATTGAAGTTGAATTACTCTGAATTAGCATTTCGAAAACAAATTTACTCAAGTTAATCGGTTGATAAACGTCAAAGTTATACAAAATTTACATACCAACACAAAAGGTGTCTATCACGTCTATCGAATTTGCATACCTTGGCAGATCAAAAAAAAATAGCAACATTGAAAAAGTCTATACAAAGTTAGGTCCAACTTTGAAAGAATGGCGATGAAGAATCCAATCGGCTACATCAATGTCGTTACAAAAACAAACCGAGACCTTTGAGGTAAAAAAAATTAGTAATCGTCAGTAAAATGTAGAAAAATGTCAAGGCAGCAACAGGCTCGCAATATTTTTATAACCTTTGAGACTATTAGGACATGTAGACATATTGACATTATTGGCAGAATATAGCTGCATGTCACTGGTGTGATGCAGCTTTTTTGATCAAAGTCGATTATGTGAGAGCCTTTAAATTAATTGCCGGGATAGGATGGCTAAAATAGGAAAAGGACAAGGTTAGCTTATTCAGCGCACTGATTAAAGGGTGAAGGGTAATTATACAAGGCTGCTAATTCCTTCGCATTACGAAAGACTTGCAATGTATTGTAATTTTGTCTGTATGTTCCAAATTTTAGCCGCAAATTTATTATAAGAAAAAGCTTCATGGAGATACACTAAAGCCAAGTTGACTTAATAAAAGAATGATTAATGGGTGTATATTCCTCATTTATGTCATCAATCTTCATGAAATTAAGTCTCTAGGTATCCATAAATACGTTAATTCTTAAAAATGATTTATGTAACTATAACATAAGTAGATCATTTCTAGAAATAATTCAAATACAACCTGGTTAGATACATTGAGTAGAATTTGTAAAACAACGTATCTTATCCTGATAGATACACCAGACATTTGAGGATTTAGGCTGAAAGATTTTACCTTTAACTGAGTGATATGATTGATCAACTCCAACAAAAAGATACGAAACAACCGAAAAACTAAAAACGATTATCCAACAAATTCGCTGGACGTACATGTGTCATTCTAGGTGCCTGCATATGGTCTAGAACAAACACCAACGCACTCGACGCCAACCTCAGAAGAAACGTGCAACGTCTCGTATTTGTCTTTTTATTTATTCACTCAGTCGTCTTCGATTTATTTCAACCATTTTTATGCGTAGATATATTTTTTTTTTCAAGCTGAGTGTGGGAAGAAGTTTTATTCGTTTACAAATTTGTCAACTTTTCACTGCCAATGTCGAAGGACAGTTTCTGTCTATTTCGTCTGACACATATATTTGTTTTTAAACATATTGTTAATTTTTTATCTTTTCTTTTATTATTAAAGGCTGTTTTTTTTTCTGATAGATTTAGTAACACTTAATCATATAAAGTTATGATACCATATCCTTGATTGCTTTAAAGTATTATGTTACTTGTTTTTTTATATGTACTCACTACTCATCCATATTTATAGTGCAATTTACTTCCGAAATAAAAATAGCTCTTAAAATTCATCATGCGTAGTACTCCATACCCTAAATTGATTATTGCCGGAAATTTAATCTTTGTTACGATCCATAAATTGATCAGAATTTCAATTGTTAAGCACACATGCCTAGGCTTGGTATTGAGTTTTAACAATCAAAAAAATACACTTACCTTGATTACAAGCTATTTATTGTCGTAATGTATCTTGTATTTGCTTGTAAGTTGAAACAACGCATATAAATGAACTCAGATACGCTATGCATTTCAGAATAAAAAAAACAAAATCACCTTTGTTCGATAGTGGTTACACTTTTTTTTTTTGTACAAGGAAACTTCTCCTTTATCGGTGCAACTAATAATTTAACTGAAAACTAGGCATTCAACAGAGTTTATGATTAATTGCATTAACAGTGGAATATTTATATTTCTTAAGGTCTCATATTACGAATACAATGCCTTCCGTATTTGGTGACATGCAATCGACGTACCAAGGTAATATTCATGAATAAGGGCGCACGCTTTCGGTCTGATTTCGTTCTATATATCACGTGAACAATAAGTGGATCTCCATGACTTATACGTAACATTTTTTTGTCACCTGCATGTCATTATTTTTTTTTTTTTTGTATTTTTCATGAACTACAAATGTATATAATTCTCTTGAGCTCTGTCACATGCAACATATATATATAAATTCCTTTTTTTTTTTCAAAACGTGTCACCAAAAATAAAGTCGGAAAAATAGAAAAAATCCACTTTCGACATTTTATTGACGTCTTTCATGTCATTTTCGAATTTTTTCAACAAGTTATGTACCAATTTAAAAAAATAGAAAATCATTAAATAAAAAAACAAACTGTCTGTCGGCTTACCTCTCACCTTATATTTTAGTGTACAATCATATTGTTTATCAAAAAAAAAACATCACAAAATTTTAGGCGACAGATTTGGAAATAGAAACATGACGCGCATTCCATGGTAATTGATAGCAGAATACGTAACACCATCATATAAGAAAATATTTTCATTTTTTCAAATGTCTGCTGACAAATGAGTGACAAATTCACATATTTTATAAGCATGTTGTATAAATTGTTTTTGTGTTTTTTTTTTATATTGCGGTGTCTGCTCTTACGAAAATAAATTTTATAATCCGAATCGAATGCTATTGCACTTTGCATGGTTTTCAAGGTTGGATTTCCTATCGGGAGTTTTTTTTTATTTTGTGGGGAGTAATTATAAATTTTTAAATTGTCAATTAAGGATAACCTGACCCTTGCCAACACCCTGCCTTACTGTAGCAATCATTTCTGGCGTATGTTGGCTTCATTTTTCATAAATAAACTGATTGATCTTCTCAAGAAAACATAAATTGCAAAAAAAGATAAAATCGCATAGATAAATCTATTGATTAACATCTTCGGCATCTTCCGAGTGGCGATTATCCAAGCTAAACATTACACAAACTACCTTATGAAGAATTTTTTATTTTCCATACAAATTGTAATACCCAATGATTATTATTGGCTTATAAACGACGTCAAAAAACAAAATGAAGATCGATATTTTATTTTCCAAAAATTGGTTGTCAGAAGTCTATTTCTACTGCAATGGTTTTGCCAACAAAAAGTTTCTGGGGTCCGGGAAACCTGCAAATAGTTGAAAGGCGAAAAATGCATAAACTTGTGACATTATTTATGGTATCTCGAGAGAGAATTAGACATCGAAATAACTCGCAACTATGTCACCAATTCCGTAACTGTAGTTGATTTCAACACAATGGCGCTACTGTTACTTTTTATGAGAAATATTTCAAAGGCTGCTGATATACATTTTCTATAAAATACAGTTTATGGCTTCTTCCTTCTGAATTATCTAAAAAGATTCAATGAGAGCAGCACCCGAAGGTTAAATACCACAAACGTGTAATGAAATTTACAGCACTGAGTCTGGCCATACCTTCAAGGTATGGCGTTTAAATGTCAATTTTCAAGAGCTTACAAAAAAAAGCTACGGTAGCTCCTTACGAATGTAATGAGACAATCATCCAAAAATGGGATATGCATACAATACCACAATTTACTGCATGAATGTGACTATCATTTGACCCATACCTCTGTATTGGTATCACAATCGTATGACGAACAGCTCTACAAATAGCCTAAAACCATACTCTTCTGTTGATATCTTGCATATGCATTAGCGCTGCCTTCAGAACCAGAGTGGTAGAACACGCTTGGAAATTGTAACTTAAATCACATCTACACGGATGGGTGATCAAATTTATGGGATCTACCTCCTTTACGTCAGCCCACGTGGTATCAACTTTCTCCTTGAGATAGTAGAGGTATAGAACTTTGAAATGGAATAAACGATGATGTTTTTTTTTTAAATTGATATGCAATTTATTTTATTCGAAAGATAATCTTCTGGCATTAAATTTTGAAAATCATTTCTGGCATATGACCGCCACGACTGGCTCGGACGTAGTCTATTCTAGAGGTCCAATTTTCAATGACTTTTTTCAACATTTGTGGCCTTACATCGTATATCAATCGTTTCGAGCTTATCGGCATAGACTACCGACTTCACATATCACCACAGAAAATAGTCAAGCGGCGTTATGTCGCACGATCTTGAAGGCCAATTCACTGGACCCAAACGAGAAATTATGCGCTAACCGAACGTTTCCTTCAAAAAATCAATAGTGGCACGAGCTGTGTGACATGTTGCGACGTCGTGTTGAAACCACAGCTCCTGCACATCAAGGTTGTTTAGATGATGAACGAAAGAATCAGTAATCATGGCTCTATAGCGGTCATCATTGACTTTCCGCCAGCATAGTTTTTAAAGAAGTACGGACCCATTACTCCACCAACCCATAAAGCAAACCAAAAAGACAGTTATTATGGATGTAATGGTGTCTCAATATACACTTGAGGATTATCATCACTCCAAATACGGGAGTTTGGAGTCAAAAGTGAGCTTCATCGCTAAACAGAATTCGCTTATAAACATTTTGATCAACGACAATCTTATTTTGGACCTATTCACCGAATCTACCCCTTGCTAGGTGATCCTGTGGCTTCAATTCTAGCACACAAAAACAAGATCTTTCCGCAAAGTCTTCCACAAAGTGGAAGGACACATATCCTATTCCTGTGCACGATGGCGGCAACGACTTCTCTTACGATGTGTCTGTGGATCCGTATCCGTTCCATACTTAAAGTTAATTGATCTGATAGACGATTATGTTGGCCGTAAAATGGACGTAGTTTTTCAAACAGAACCATGATTTTCAAAATAAATTTGCACCATTCGGAAGCGTTGTTCAGACGTCAGCCTATTCATGTTGAAATGCCAAACCGAACTTAAAATAAATCACTTAGTATTACCAACGTATAATTATGTACCTTTACAACTTTTGGGTGTCGGGACACAAAGGGTGATGAGCAGCCAACGAATTTGGTTGACCTTGCCTTTTTTACTTTGTTTGTCATATTTATCAGTCTAGGCCCAGTTGGCAATTATCCAAATCAATTTTGGATTTAAAGTCGACCCGAAACAGCATTTCGCCCCCTGAATGCAATTAGTGGATAACTCGATTTTTTTTTAAATATTTGAGATATCAACGTTTTCTGATACCTTGATTCGATGTTAATAAAGTGCAGTAATCAGCAAACTCATTTTTCTTATCTGCTGCCACCAAATGGGTATTTTTTTCTTACATGCCGACAAAAATTCATGAAAAAACTAGCTTACTTATCAACAACTTAACTAACACTGGCCCTATGCGGGCGCCCTAAACTAAATGATGACAACTGAATTCTAATGCCTTTCGGCCTAATATCTAAACCACCAAATGGGTATTTGAAAGAGTTAGTGCAAAAAGTTGATATCTGATCTTTTTTAAATTTTAGAGTATTTGTTTCTCCACAAAATATTTATATACCAATAAAATTTTTTTCACGATTTTGCTCTTTTAGCTTAAACCTGACGAACTCAGTGGCGCAATGGTTAGTGCGATGAACTGCTGGGTTCAATTCCCAGCCGTAGCAACATCTTAATGATTTTTCGCTGGCTCTCGTCTCTTGATGATCTGACAAGTTATTCGAGTAGTAACAATTGTCAAAAAGCTTATCTCAGATACGCCGTTCGAAGTCGGCATAAAAGCGGCTGTGACATCTACTACGGACCTAGTTATAGTGAGCAGAAACAGCGAATATTCGGATGCGGATTTGTTATAAGTGCCAGACTTAGGCAAGAAGTCTTATGTTTCCAAGGCATTAGCGAACGCATTGTAATAATCCGCATCAAGGCCATATTCGCCAACATAAGCCTTATATGTGCTCACGTCCCAACGGAACAAAAAGATAATATAGCTAAGTATTGCTTCTACAATTTCCTTGACAAAACCTATAAGCGACTAACGAAGTACGATGTTAAAAACGTGCTAGGATCTCTTAACGCAAAGGTAGGAAGAGAAGACATCTTTAGCAGTATGAAGCTTTATAAAGCCAGCGGAGATGACTTGTTAAATAACATCCACTAACTCATAAGCCAAATCTGATCAGAAGAAAGTATGCCAGAAGAATGGAACCTAAGCATCGTTTGCCCGATCCACAAAAAAGGAGATCCTCTGAACTGCGCCAACTACAGAGGCATAAGTCTCCTCAACATCGCTTAAAATATCCTATCTGTCGTAATATGTGAACGCATGAAACCATTTACCAACAACCTGATCGGCCCTTATCAGTGTGGTTTCAGGCCAGGAAAGTCCACAACCGATCAAATTTTCACACTTTGGCAGATCCTGGAAAAACCCAAGATGTCCAAATCGATACTCACCACCTATTCGTCGATTTCAAAGCCTTATACCACAGCATCTATAGAGACAAAGTATACAGAGCCATGTCTAGTTTTGGTATACCGCCCAATCTCGCCCGTTTGTGTAGGATGACGTGGCGATGCAAAATCCTCGTTGCTCCATCTGGGTCGGAAACGACCTCAGCGAAATATTCGATACCAAAAATGGTTTTGGGCAAGGCGATGCGCTGTCATGTGATTTTTCAATTTGAATCTTGAGAGGATTGTGCAAAACTCACGAGCCAACACCAGAGGCACAATTTCCCAAAAATCGGTACCGCTACTAGCATACGCCGACGATATTGACATCATTGGTAGGACCCAACGTGATGCCATAGCCACGTTTGCTAGTATAGAAAAGGAAGCGGCAAAAATGGTTTAGCAGTAAATGAGGGCAAGACGAAGTTTATGCTGTCAACACGAACGGACACACAACATCGACGAATTGGACAGAACGTCACCATTGACAGATACAATTTTGAGGTATTACGCGACTTTGACTATCTCGGCTCTGACAAAAACATCTCGTCAGAAATTAAACGAAGAATTACTCTTGCCAACCGCTGTTTCTTCGGGCTAAGAAGACAATTGAGTAGTAAAGCCCTCACTCGAACTACTAAGGGGATCCTATATAAGACCTTGATCATCCCAGTCCTGCTCTACGGTGCTGAAGCATGTACCGCCTAAAAAGCGGATTAAGAAATCCTTGGACGATTCGAGAGGAAAATTCTTCAAAAAATCCTCGGTTTCATTTGCGTTGACGGGCTATGGAGACGAAGATTCAACCAAGAACTATACGAACTGTACAGCGACATGCCCCTGGTCAAAAAACTCCACATTGGACGTTTGAGATGGCCGATGACTTTTAGAACGAGTTGACACCAATTTTCCGGCTCGTAAAGTCTCCGATTTCTAGCCAGACGTCGGACGCAGTAGAGGAAGACATCGCATTAAGCGGCGCGCACAAGTAGAAACCGACCTCAACCAACTTGGAGTGCGCAACTGTATGCAGTTAGCTAAGGACCGGGCTAATTGGAGAGTCATGTAGGTTGAGGCCCAGGTTCATTCCGGACTGTAGCGCCACTTAAGTAAGTTAGTTGTCATAAGCCCCCGAAGAAATTGGTTGCCAAAAAAGTGGACATATTCCCTTTTAAAGAGATGTTTTGGAAACTCTTTAAGTGAATCACGTTACTTTCAATATTCTAAGAACATTCCGCGGTTTGTATCTGATCTTGAATTATGATGAACGTAATAAACGACTTTAGAATAATAAGATAATTGATTTTAAAAAAAAACCAAAAGTTAACGAAATGACGCTTTCCGGACTCATCACGTGATGTTCAGTTACCATCATACATATAATTATAATTAATGATTAATATGTTGACTTACAGATTAAGACTCATTACAAAAATTAACGTAGAGTTGTTAATAAATTTCTAAACTGCAGGGTTAATCCACCAAAGTTTCTCGGTTCATAATACTAATTAATGACTCAATACAGCATTTAGAACTACTTTTGGGTCGGGATTTTTACCCATCTATCTTAATTAGAACCTTCCGATCGAAGCACTAAATATGACAAAAAAAATACTGACCTGTCTTTCGTGTGCTTGAGATGAGGTATCAGTCTCGAAGTTATAAATCCGATCTTAGCAGGAGTATATTTTGAAATAAAGGCTTTTGCTGACGTTATTTCGATACGAACAAGTAGTGACTCAACAAATGGTTAACTCCAAAAAATAATTGCAAATACGTCGCTGAGGTAAATGAGTTGTAATTGGTACATTGAAATGCATACATCGTGTGAATGTTAATCGATTGACTGATTGACTGAGTCGATGACTGATTGCAGTGACAGATTTTGTGTATAATGTATAGAAAAGGTTTAGTCATGGAGTCGTTTAAAACAAAATTGTGGTTATAAAATTGAGGGTTTTGTCAAAGTACCTTTCTGAGGCCGGAATTCGAGTCACTGGCGATCAAGATATTAACATGCATGCTTAGCATGTACACATCAAAAAAAAATTCCCACTGTTAACCAAAGAACTCGAAATGAGCTACGTATCTCCATTTGTCACAACACAACTCCAGATGCTTACTCACATTTAGTTAAATCTTTCATTTGCCACTAAGTCAGAATATTATTCGAAACATTTAGTACCAATTGCTGAAGCTGTGGTGAAAAACTTCAACGCCGTCATTTCTGCAAATGAAGGACCCAAGACTATCAGAGAAATAAATAATGTTCTAAAATGGCACTGAAAACTTCAAGTTGCCCCTAAATATTAGTGTCGACGACGTGACGTCTTTTAACTGGGCTCGAATTGTTTCTGGCCATGAGAGATCCCTCAACTCATTCAATGCTCTCCTATAGGACCATCGCAGGCGTTTGTTACCAACAACAAATCGTTTTTCTTAAATAATTGGAATTTATGCCTTTTTTAAAGTTAAGTTTTGCTTTTTTTGCATTTTTAGGTCAACAAAGACCCTGGTGATGATCTTGGGTACTACTTTTAATTGGATGCGATTAAGAAAATAAAATGAATATAGATGGTGCAAAGTATTACTCTTAATACTCTTTGGGTATTTTTAACTGATCATATATCAGTACTATAATCAGTGTACTTACAGGACATGTCCCCATAGATATACAAGTTGGGCCAAAAGAGATCAGCCTATTGGAAGATGCTCTTATTTTTTGCAAATGGACGCCAATGTCAAATCTGTTTTGACATTTGTTGACTAGACAGACGTAGAATACAAGTGAACAAGCCATGGAGCGTAACACGTTCCAAGACCGCGGAATAATCGTGTCAATTTTTTTGCGTAACAATTCGAGTTTAGTGTTAGCGCTGCGCGAATTCCGTCGCCGATTCCTCGGCCGTCCGATACCGACTGCGCAAACACTGTGCCGTTTGGCCACCAACCTTGAAGAGTATGCGACCACACGAGACGTTGCTAAGATAGACTGGCCCCGGAGCGCCAGTTGTGCAGATAACATCGCTACTGTTGCCGAGGATGACGAGCTGTCGCCGAAAACATCGACCAGACGCCATGCCTCGCAATTAGCCTTCAGGCGGTCGTCCCTAAGGCGAATTTTGGTCAAAGACTTGCGCATGTATCCCGCACAAAGTCCAGTCCGTGCATCAGCTGCTGCCTGTCGACCGCTAAACGCGTGTAACCTTCGCCCCAGCCATCCTCCATCTCGAGGACGAAGTGGACGATTTTTCGACCAAAATCATTATGCGCGATGAGGCTCATTTCCACCTCAGCGGGTACGTGAACAAGCAAACTATCGCTCCTGGGGCACCGAAAATCGACGAATAATATACGAGGAGCTATAACACCCGCTCAAAGTTACTACATGGTCCTCTGTTCACGCTGGAGGAATCATCAGGCCATTTTTTTTTCGAGAGCGCGCTGGTCAAACGAAAACAGTGGACGGTGTGCACTATAGGGCCATGTTAACCGATTTTTTTTTCTGCCGCAATTGGACGAATTAAGACTGGAGGACATGTGGTTCCAACAGGACGGAGCAACGGCACACACTGCGCGAGCCGCAACCGATGTTAATGAGAGCCAAACAACAATGGATGACTTCTTTTGGACCACCTTGAATATGCTAAAAGGCTTGTCTTTTTGGAAAATGACTTCTGCGTAAGTTTTATGTAAATACAAGGAGGAGGGGATCATTACCCACTTTCTATGTTCAGGTCCAACGATCAGGAAGACTTAACCTCAAATACCTTTTCTACTGCAGCCGTGATGCCCTGGTTTACATTTATATGGATACATTACTCCTAACTTACCTGCATCTTCAAGATTGAGCATAGATTCAGCATATCCTGGTTAAAGTTTGTGAAAAAGCAATCGTCAAGAGGTGTAATTGGTACATTGAAATGCATAAATCATTGTGAATGTTAATCGATTGACTGATTGACTGAGTCGATGACTGAGTGTAGTGACAGATTTTATGTATTTATAATGTATAGAAAAGGTTAAGTCATGGAGTCGTTTACCAACCAAATTGTGGTTATAAAAATATAAAATAAACTTTATTTAGTCACCTTTCAGAATTCGAGACACTGGCAGTCAAGATATTTACATGCATGCTTAGCATGTACACTTCAAAAAAACAGTCTTAACCAAAGTACTCAAAATGAGCTACGTATCTCCATTTGTAACCAAAGTCACAACACATCTCTAGATGCTTACTCACATTTATTTAAGTCTTTCATTTGCCACTAAGTCAGAATATTCTTCGAAACATTTAGTACAAAATAGTAATTTTTATTCGCAATATTTCTTTTTTGGCTGTGATTGAAAATATAAAATATTCACCCACCCAAAAAGCAAAAGTAATTCCAAAAAACATGTCACTTAAAATGTAAGTTAATTTTTCATTTAAATCTGTCATTAACCTTATAGATAGTCTTAGATAATTTTAATTATCAAACCTTAGCATTTCGCTGCTTTACAAAATATAGTTACTGCGTAATTTGTATGACCAGGCGAATATATTGATGAAAAAGAGAGTGCAATATTGATTCAAATGAAAATGTGATCGATTGAGATCGACTACACTGATTGGAATCACCAATACTTTTGGTGAACGAATCAATATGATTGAATCAATCATTATTGAACAAGCGATTGTTGGGATGAGCTTTTTATCAATGATTTGAAATCGTATAATATTGAAAACTGATTGATTGAATTACTAATACATTCCGGTAAACGGATGTGTGATCTAAGTAATTATTATTTAAAAAGCCATAATTGGCATAAGCTCTTCATCAATGCATTGGAAGTAGGCTAAAACTATTTATTGAAAATATGATCGATTGAATCACCAATTTTGTTCGATCAACGAATCATATTGTCGTTCCAAACACGAAGTGGCGTGTCTGCAAAAGTGTCATTTGGAGATATGTGGCGCATATTGTCTATTGCCCGTTATTTATAATCGCACGAAGTGAATTATCTGTATCTCTCAAACCGTTATAGTTTTATTAATAAAGGGCTGAGGTTGGTTTTTGGAACAGAGATAAAAATGACATTTTGTCGTCAAATCAGGACACTAATGTCATTTATGTTCAGTTTGGTTTGCCATTTCTTCATGAAATTTATTTCGAAATAGTGTGTCAGTTCGCGAAGTTTACCGCAAGCTCCGCCCATTTTATAGTCGAATAAATCGATTCGCCACCGTGCACAGCAATAGGAGCTTTGTCCATCAACTTTATGGAAGATTTTGCGCAAAGATCTTGGCTTACGACCTTACAAGGTCCAGCTTGTCCAAGAATTAAAGCCGCGAGACCATGCAATGCCTCGTGATTTTGGTGTATGGGCCGAAAATAATAGATCTCGATGCTGATTGTCATCGCAAAATGTTGTTCAGTGACGAGGTTCATTTTTGGTTGAATGCCTCCGTCAACAAGTAAAATTGAAACATTTGGATTGCAGGGAATCCACACGAGATCCTTGAGACGCCATTACATCCAAAAAAAAACTGACTGTTTGGTATGCTCTACGGGCTGGTGGAGTCATTGGGCCATACTTCTTCCGAAATGATGCTGGAGAGTCAGTTACCGTTAATGGAGACCGGTATAGAGCCATGATAACCGACTGTTTTGTTCCCGAATCGGATTGCATGAATGTGGATGAGATGTAGTTCCAAAAAGACGGCGCTACATGCCACACAGCGCACGTCACAATCGATTTATTGAAGGAAACATTCGATGATAGCATAATTTCGCTGAATGGACCTATCAATTGGCCACCAAGATCGTGTGATTTGACACCATTGGATTATCTTCTTTGGGAATATGTGGAGTCGCTCGTCTACGTTATGAGACATGGAAGCCAACATTCGTGGCGTTATTGCCGACATACGGCCCCAAATGAAAAAGTGGTTGAAAATTGGACCTCTAGACTTAGCTGTATTCGAACTAGCCGCGGCGGCCACATGCTTGAAATCATATTTAAACATTAATGGCACAAAAATTATCCTTCCAATAAACCCAAATTGATGGACATTTAAACGATTTGCTTGTGTTTTATTTCAATTTGAAGTTTTACACCTCTAAAAAAACACCCGATACTTTCAATTTTGAAATAAATAATGAGTAAATAATTTTACTATTTTTAACGCAAAGTACGAACAGAGGTTTTCGATGTATATGCCAATTAAGATTATGCACATACGCCACTTTGTGTTTGGAACGACGATATTAACCAGGATTTCCAGTCAGAACAAAAAATTCTCTCAACCATAGCAGTTCAATAAAAAGGCATACAAAATAATTCAAAACAACGACAACGTATAGGTTTTATTCTGTATAAAATCATATTTAGCACCGGTCTAATTTGATTTTCTTAAAAAAACAAGTGACGATGTTGCATTATACTATTGTTTGTTCACAACAACCTTTGCGAGTTTTATATTAATGTGTTCGGCTTTTCAAAATTCAAAATAAAATACAACTAACGCCACCTTTAGAAAAACAAAATCTGCGAATTATAACCAAACATTTAAAATAAGCAGTTTATTTCCCGATATGATGGTTCGGACACCACCCATTTAGTAAAGAGAGATAACAAAGGTGTTTGGTACAGATCCACAGATTCCACCTATTCTACAAGACTAAAGAAATATAGGATGAACCTCAAAATGGGACCAGAAATTATAAGAAACATTGACTCGATTTGGAGAAACAGAAAATCGAAAAATATTGGAAATACTACTGAAACTAATTTCACAAATAACATTAGTCATTCATTCACCATATGGTACCACTGAATAAAATAAATTGAGGACAATATTGACAGTCCCAAAGCGCTAGGTGATAAATAGTTAACTCAATTTGAATCACATTTAAGCACATATTTTGATTACCATACACATGAGTCTCTCAATTTGACAAATTAACACTACTTGATCAACAAATTTTAAAAAAAATATTCAAAAGAAACAACATGATATAACAAAGGGGGAGTGGCAAAAATCTTTCCACTTGCGTTTGACAAATTGTAAGGACAGATGTACTTTGTTTTAAACAGTTAAGATGATCTAAATTTTTTATTAAGAAATTAAGAGTTTAAGTTTTTAAGAATTTCAGATATATTAAAAACAAAATTTAAATTCAAAAATTTAAATAAAAATTGTAAATTTATTTAAATTTATATCTTAAAAAGGTATATCGCGCCCACCAGCAAGAAACCCCTGGTTTGATGAGGAATGCCGACAGATGCTCGCAGCCAAGAACGAGGCCTACAAGGCTGAGCTGCAGATGAAGACGAGAGTTGCCGTTGACGAAGGGAAGAACACGGGCTTTTCAGAAAGAAGAAAAAAGAGCAAGAAAAGCGAGCGATATAGAGAGGTGCCACTCCAGGAATGATGTTCGCAAGTTTTACCAAAGTGTAAAACGTCAAAGCCAAGGATACAAGGCTCGAACAGAATCCTGCCGAGCTGAACAAGGAAATGTCGTAGTTGAGACACAGTCGATGCTAAGTATATGGAAGAACCACTTCTGGAGACTGGTAAACGGCGATGAAGATCAATATTCCGCTGGCAGGCAGAACGAACCATTCAATACTGGCAACAACACGAAAACTGCCAACCACCCGACCGGAATGAAGTGAAGATAGCAATATTTAATTTTAAGCTTAATAAGGCTGAGATGACTTCGTAAGTAACATCCCCCAACTCATAAGCCAAATCTGGTCGGATGAAAGTATGCCTAAAGAATGGAACCTCAGCACCGTTTGCCCGATCCGCAAACAAGGAGACCCTCTAAACTGCGCCAACTACAGAGACGTAAGTCTCCTCAACATAGCCTACAAGATACTATCTGCCGTAATATGTGAACGATTGAAACCGTTTACCAACAATCTGATCGGACCTTATCAGTGTGGTTTTAGGCCAGGAAAATCCACAACCGAAAAAATTTGCACACTTCGGCAGATCCTGGAAAATCCCAAGATGTCCAAATCGATGCCCACCACCTATTCATCGATTTTAAAGCCGCATACGACAGCAATTATAGAGACGAACTGTACAGATCCATGTATAGTTTTTGTATACCGCACAAACTCGTCCGTTTGTGTAGGATGACGATTCAGAATTCTCGCTGCTCCATCAGCGTTGGAAACGACCTCACTGACACATTCGATACCAAAAAAGGATTTAGGCAAGGCGATGCTCTCGCATGTGACTTCTCCAATTTGATTCTTGAGAGGATTATGCAAAACTCCCCGGGACCAGAGGCACATTTTTTCAAAAATCAGTACAACTACTAGCATACGCCGACATCATTGACGTCATTGGTCGGACGCAATGTGATCTCATAGCCATGTTTGCTAGTATAGAGAAGGAAGTGGCAAAAAGTGGGCTAAGCAGTAAATGAGGGAAAGACAAAGTATATGTATCAACACGAAACGACAAACGACATCGACGAATTGGACAGAACGTCACCATCGACAGGTATATCTTTGAGGTAGTACGGAACTCTCGGCTCCGCTATTAACTCTGACAACAACATCTCCTGCCCTACGGCGTTGAAGCATGGACCGTCTCAAAAGTGGATTAAGAAACCCTTGGTCTATTCGAGAGGAAAATTCTTCGAAAAATCTTCGGTTCCGTTTGTGTTGACGGGCTATGGAGACGAATATTCAACTATACGAGCTGTACAGCGACATGCCCCTTGTCAAAAAAAAAACTCTTCATTGGACATTAACGATGGCAAGGACATGTAGAACGAATGGACACCAATACTCCGGCTCGCAGAGTCTTCGATTCCTAGCCAGACGTCGGACGCAGTAGAGGAAGACCTCGCCTTAAGTGGCAGCTCGAGGCAGTTAGCTTAGGACCGGGCTAATTGGAGAAGCATGTTGGTTGAGGCTCAATCCGGACTGTAGCGCCACCATATTAAGTAAGTAACTATTTCAAGTACTATCCAAACTTGTCATCACAGATGTAAATCTGAACTTCACTGTGTAAATTGCTTCATAAACGATAACCATGTTATATATACATATTGAGCACAGATTGGCACACGTCCCGAAATGTCTGTGACCGAATCCGATTAAAAATGTTTTTGTTTTTGATAATGATATCGGAACGCTTTCCAATATCAACGATGTTTAAACTAAGTTCATTTGTGAAGCATCAATTTCCGTTCTGGAACTTTTTGTATTCAAAGTACTTGAGGAATTTCATCATAAAATTCAATTGAGCATAAACTAATTAAACTGTCAACCCGGCGGCGGTCTTAATCTTTATAGGTATCATGTTAACACAAATTTCGTCAACAAGAATGGACAATGTTCGGCCGGTGTATTTGTTTTTGTTTTTTTTATTTAATTTGTTTATTGCACAGATTACGTGTATCGCCTCAAGTAAGTTCCAAAAATATCTTTTATTTTTGCAAGGAGTAATAAATACTAGCCGAATCTAGTCAAACCTTGATTGCGCGTCATATTCAGTGTATCATGTGATGGGTGACAATTTGCAAGTATAAGGCTTTCGTACAAATTAAAAAAAAACTGCATGTAATTTAATAAAAACAAAGAAGCAATTCTTGACTCAATTTAAACTGAGGGATATGCTATAGCTTGATACATTAATAATACCCACATCGTTGCGAATTTATCTGTCAGCGACAACCCAATAATGCATTTGAAACGCAATTACTAATTGCTATACATTTTCTATCGCAGTCAAACCGACCCCTTACTTAAAAATGCCACAAACAACCAACTGCATAAATAAAAACCGAAAGGACAAGGACAATCCGCCGGTTGTATTCACTCTAAATAATGACTGCCGAGAACGTACTATCTTGACATTGGCCTCAGGCATGGCCAATATCAGGACATTCGAAGGCCATAATCCACACGCCAATGAGTCGTCGTTTATCGATATTATTTCTATGACATTTCATGCCGGTTTATATCCGGCATGAGTACTTGTAAGCCATGCCGCGGAGGAATACCTGATGGGAGCCTTTTGAATAGTTGATAAGGAAATCGTTTAGTTATCGATTGGTAGAGTGCGGATTTTATATCTTATTTATGACTGCCGGGTCGTGGCTTAGCCTAAAGCGTCTATCATGTGCTCGACGTGAATAGATAAGATACAATATTTAAATCAAAGTATCGCAATGACGTAGGTCGTCTTTTAAAGCAAATAATTTTCCCATGACATTGCTTATTGTGGTTAATTCGGTTTTTCGGAATTTGCACTATCTGTCATTTATAGAGATGGATGGGTGTTATAAAACATAAATCGCCTAGAACTGTGCTATTTAAATTAATTGATCGAGAAAATAAGTTGTTATCTTATTTTTAAACGATTTGTTTTTTTTTTCCATTTTCATCACATCAATTAAATTTAATTTGTTTTGTTTGATTCTAATAATAATTCCATTGTTTTTTTTTTATAAATTTATTTGGTAAGCATTTGACGTTTGACCTACAACTCGCATTTGCTGCTAATTGTTTGCTGCTAATGGTTTTTGAATTAACTGATGCGTTGTAAGTTAATAGCTCTGTGGGCACTCGAATAAATAACAAAATTACAAGACGCAGATGAAGATGTAAGCATACAAACTTTGCGTGATAGAATGCCGTCTCAATTAGCTTGTCATTAGTTAGAACAAAGTGAAAACAAAAAACTACCCAAATGCGGCAAAGTGATATCGAGTAGACAGTCTTGTAAGATTGTAGCTTTTTGAATGAGTGAGAAGTTGGTTGGTTTTTGTGTCATTATGTAGTCATTGGAGTGTTATTGTTTGCTGCGATGTAAGTATATGAAGTTAATAATGAAAAAGCTCGTCTGTGTCCTTGTCAAGGTTTTTGTGTATTCCATATGACGCGTGGATGATTATTTACATGATTTGTTTGATCATGTATATACACAATTGTTATATCACTATTAATATAATTAGATGAGAACTGACCATGAAATACTTGATTATTATTGTATGATTATTTTTATTAATGAAAATAGCTTTATAATTACTGTAGATACCTAACCAAGTTAATGATATTAGCGTAATCAAAAATCTATTTTCAAGTCTACTTTTTAGAATCCTTTTCGCTTGTCCATAATTCCTTTTTCAAACCATTTTTTTACTTTTATATCTGACATTCTTAAGTCATTTTCTTATTTAATGTCGACATTCAAATAAAAGTTGGTTTTATTTTAATTTAATAAAGTTATTGCTTGGGATTAAAAATTTATTAAAGTTCAATATGAAAATATTTTTGTACTTCCTGAAAAGTATCCCCGAAATATAAAATGATGTAACTCGATATATGAAACACCAATTGCTTAGTTTGGCCGATATGCTGGGTCAATTTGTTTGCACGGTATAGCAGCAACGAACGAATTCTAAAAATGCGTAGACAACGAGAACGTTTAAATAAAAGAAAAAAATTGTTCTTGTCAATTGTCGTTTTTCTTCAATTATAACAGTTAGAACCAAAATTGGCTTTAAATTTGTGAATTGTTTCTTTTTTATTAAAACTTTATTTAAGTGTATTAGGTTTTTTATTTTTAATCTTTTAATACTCTTTTAATTTTAAATAGGGCAGACGTAACATTAAAAGATGCGTCCGGTATGAAGCATTTACATATTTGTGGTAGGAAATTAAGTAAAACCACAAAATCTGTTCTACAAATTGTAGTTATGCTAAATAAAGAACTTTTTCTCTACAAAACCAAAACAATTAATTTCTCAAAAAATAAAAATTTTATAAAAAGTATTTGTACGTGAAAGTGGACAATTTTTGGAGTCCATTCGTTTTGGATTGACTGAAAGAAATAGTGAAATTCCACAGCTTCCGATTGCAGGCCGTATAGAAGCTACAACTACTTTGTTTCTTATTCGATAAACTAGGAGGTTCAATTTGTGGTCTTACCAAAAACTAATGTTTTTTATTTCTAATTTTTTAATACTAAAATTTTTTAATGGAAATGGCTTGGCAACAAACAAATCCTACTAAATTCATGAGAACGCATCTTATGTCTTTTCATGTCTTTTCTATTACGTTAATAGTACTGGTGTTTTCTCCGACAGGCTATATCTCAGCCTATCATTCCGTCTTCCTAATCGGAACTCATAGCGATTAAAATTGCCTTATCTTGGCTGAAAGAGAATGTAATATCCTGCAACGATATTAGCATATTCTTGGACAGCCAAACCCTCATCAAATACCTGGAATCAGTCTCAACAAATTCAAAGACAACCCCAGATTGCCACTTTCAAAGCAGTTTGTCATTCACCTATGCTGGGTGCGTGTGCATACTGACATTACAGAGAACTGTAAGGCTGATGAATTCGCCAGAAATGGGACTAAATTATCAGTTGTACCCGCAACGGGTGCAGTAGGTATTCATATCGCTACATGCAAAAGCTTACTAGCGCAACATGGTAACAGCTAATCGGATCTCAGATGGAGTCTTAGCACGACGTTTCAAATCACCAAACAAATTTGGCCAAAGCTGGATTTCAGAAAATCCAAGGGACTGATTTTGCTCGATTGATTGTACGTAACCATATGTTATCAGTGGACACTGTTTAGTAGGCAGGTACACAGAAAGGCTAGACCTCCACTCAAGCGATTTCTGTAAGAGCTGTATGGACGAAGAGTAAGAAGAACCAATAATTCTCCTCCTGTGTAACTGCCCGGCCCTTTCAAACAAAAGGAAGATAGATCTTGGAGCCTATTACTTTCAAAATCTCCTCTGTTTCATTAACGTGTCATAATCGGTTGCTCCCAGGTAACAAGGAGACATCACAGTACTTCGCACATCAATACAACGGACTACAGATACATAACAGCACTCGGGACTGATGCCATCGCCTGGGATTGAGCAAGGCATTAATACAACAGAGAAAGAGAGACAGATAGACACAGATAGAAGGAAAGCCATATAACATAAACCTACGTGGCACAGAGCAGGAGACGTAGATTTATAGTGTCTCATATTATCGCACAGGTTTCCTTAGATAAGCTGGGGTTTTTTTACAGAAAAAAGAATGCTGCCGAAGCTGGGCCTTGAACCTGCAGCGTTTGGCTTCAACGCATTCCTCTGAGCCATGGCCACCTGTAACAAGGAGAATGGACATTGTCCATGTGGTATCATAATGGAACAAAAAATTGTGTAAGTGTGCTGGCGAAATCGCTGGCAACTTTACCTAACCTAACCTAACCTATCCTAACCTAACCTTACTTAATAATACAAAATGTTTTAGATAAAAAATGTTTCGTCCTTAGTTCCATCCCTTCTTTTTCATAATTTCCACAAAAATGACGTGCAAAATCGAATCTCTTTCTTATCGAAATTTTAATACCGCTGTAAACACAGCAGTGAGCATTGGCAACACGTGTCGAAAACCAAAAAAAATTGCAAGGATTTTTCACCAAAAGACCAACGGCACAGCGTAATTCCGTAGTGAATACTGATGGACTTAAGTCTAGGCTTATCTAATATATGTGAGTTAGTCCTACAGGTAGTGGGTTGTACTTTATTTTTACGAAGCAACCAAAAGCCATGGGAAGACTGACACGCGATCACGCTAAATGTAAAAGGACAAGGACGTTCGTCTCTACAACTAAAATGTTAGAACATTCAACAGAAGACGTTCATCTGAACAACAAGCGGAAACCTTATGCTGCTACCAAGCAGATACTATTGCCATCCAAGAAATACGATTGGATGGGTCGGGCAAAAAGAGGAAGCTCACGCTTCGACGAAGAATTTTTACGAAACAACCTTAATCCATTGAAAGAATGACTGCGGGACCAAGCTAAATTTAAAAATGATAACGACGTTCATCTGAAATGTGAGAACATTTAACAGAAGACTTTCATCTGAACAACAAGTGGAAGCCTTAAGATGCTACTAAGCAGATATTACTGCCATCCAAGAAATACGATTGGATGTGTCGGGCAAAAAGAGGAAGCTCACGCACCGACTAAGAAATGAGATGACATTGCTTAAGACTGTTTCTAACAGCTCCTGGACACACTTATGAGCGACTACCAAAGAACAGGTTTAAAATTGTGCTGTGAAATTTCCAGCGAATGTAGTAAGATAAAACATTTTTAGCAGTATTGTGGGAAACAATAGCCTACATGACACCACGGTGGTCTCCAGATTAACAAACGATAAACCAAATTGTTCACATTGCGATAGAGAAGAAGCACGCATCCAGTTTTTGGATGTCCGAAAATTCCAAGGCGGGAAATTCTTAGACCACAACCTGGATGCAGCCACTGTAAGAATGTGGATATCAACTAGTACACAACAAATGCGAAGTACTGTAATATAATTTTTTTTGAAATCGCTAGAAACCGACCACACCATTGAAACCACTTACCCCTAAATATTTCGATTAATACCATCCCACCATAATGTCGAAGATTAATGGCGATTATATCAACTAGCCATCATATCGGCTAAATGTATTTAACGCTTACTCTCCTTATGGAAAAAAAAACATTCTATTTGCAAAAATACCCCTGGGATGGGATGGGTAAGCATTACCCATATCATGTTAACATAACAACATTATTCATATAAACTTGTAGTTAACAAATCGTTAAAATAAATAAAAAAAAGTCAAGAGCTAGACTAAATAGTCCACTTGAATTTATTTTAACAACTAACACATGCTCTGAATAATAATTTAGAGGAATAATTAAAGTGGTAACACATAAACAAATTAAGACTACAAACGATGATGTATCCATAAGATATACGAAATATTCATGTGTTTTTCAATGAAAATTGGCCAACGTCTTTATAGGTTCAAAGGGCTAATGTATTCACCTGCAAGGCAACAGCATAAGGCCATAAAATACATAGTTGACAAAATACCTTTATATCTGATAAATAAATTTATATAAAATTCAATAACTGACGGGAAAAAATGTGCTGAAAAAACGTCAATTAACCGTCATAAAAATCATAAATCATTGAACAGATTTGTTGTTAACTCAATTTCGCCAATCGGGCATACAGTGATTTTTTTTTTCAAATGCAAAAGCCATTACTGTTGAAAGCATACAATATGTACTTTCACAAAACCATTTTGTTTTTTTGCGTTCACATTATATGCAAATGAGCCTATTCGTTGTAATCGTTTCAAATCAATCACCTTGCACTTACTTTTTCAAGCAGAAAATTACCTCCTTACAGTCGACAAAATAAATTGACTCAAGACTGTCTGCGGACTATGATTTTTTTCTTGCTAACGGTTAAAGTAACGAAAACCCATTGTCATAAATTTCACCAGTAATTGTTCAATTTTTCTTATTGCAGTCATTTGTGTTTATTGTTCAAAGTCATAATTATGTTTCCTTATTTCCCTAAATTGTAGCAATTCACACTTAGATACACACACCCATTAATATAACCGCATGGCATGGTTCTCATTGCTTAGTGTTTATGTTAAAGTCCGGCACAGACCTGGATAATTATAATTAAAAAAAAATCGATTTTATTCCGAAAATAAACGTGGATCAGCATTAGAGTTTAAAAATAGAAATACAATGGTAAAAAAAGTAAAGTTTTCTGGCGCTTATTAATGCGTAGGATACTTCGAGAGTGCTATGGGATTCGCAATTTGTTGAACCCCAGAGGGTTAATGTTTTTTTTGCTAATATATTTGTTTTTTTTAGCATGCAAACAAAAATATGTTAATTAACCACGTGTTTGGTCGAATTATATTTAACTGACACTTATTCTGTTTACGTTAATAAATTAAAAGGATTAAAGAAAATGTTGAAAAATTATCCGCTTCAGACCAATAAAATATTTGCAGTAAAATGGGGAACAAAAAATATAATTTAAAAATTTTAAGTGTGCACGTGGACAAAAGTATGCGACTAAATTAGCAAAATATATATTCTTGTTATTTTAAACATAATTTATTAACCTACACGAAACAAGATGCAGAGATAACAATTTCAAATTAAATTGCAGACTTAATTATAAAAAAAAATATTAAGTGTTATTTGTTGGGTAAAAGTTGTTATTAAAATTTTAGAATGTAAAACTGTCCAAGCTTAAGAAAAAAATTTTAATTGTTTTGGTCACTAAAGAAAAATTAAACACATGGTACATGGCTGTGCATACATTTGTTGTGTTTAGAAAAAGCGTAGGATATAATTATTAGCAGTCAACTTATAAAAGACGAACGCAAATAAAAATGTTGAATGCTAATAAAAAAAAAACACAACCCAAATAAATCCTGAGATCGTAATCCAAAGAAATAACCACATAAATTTTTTTTAATGAAAAAAAATTGAACTCCATAAAAAGCGCAATAAATGTGTTAGTTAATGTTGCAGTGACTGCACGCGTGTACACTTAGACCATAAAGGTCCATTTCGGTACCACATGGATCTGTTATTTTTGTTCGTCAAATTGAACCATTCTACGCTTACTGTGAAGCATTGGAGGTTTTCTGAGATTCCGACATTGTCTAAGATCACTTAGATTGTCGAAGAAGTAGGCTCCTAGATGGAGCTTCATTTTTCCTCAGAGATCTGGACAAGAACATAGAAGGTGAGTTATATTTTCTTCCTTATTATCAGTGCTGAAGAGGGCTAGTCTTTTTGCGTGTAGTGTAGACTTATAGGACAGTGTCCTTTAAGGAAACCGATTATGGTGCTGGTGTTTGATTCAGCATTTTCAAGCAGATGGAGCGCCTTTGGTTAAAGTTTGACCAGAGTTGCTTGGATATTTGGCGAGTTGTGCAGTTTATCCATCTGCGGGTTGATTTTTTGATTGAATTCAGTTTGATCTGTGATTTACATGTAGCGAGAAGGATACCAAACATATCTACTGGCGGTAGAATATCTACGTTAGTACCTTGTCTGGCAAGCTCATCTGCCTTCGAATTACCTGGTATGCCTCTGTGGCCCGGCACCCAAAAGAGATGAATGGTATAATGCTCTGCCATCTCTATAAGAGATAGTCGGCATAAGTGGGCTGAATTCGAATTGAACGGGATTGCTTCGTGGGATTTGATTGCCGCTTGGCTGCCGCTGAAGATGTATACATTCTTCGTGGATATTACATTTCTTTTCAGCCAGGAAAATAATTCCGCTTAGAAAACGCTACAATGATCGGAAACCCGAAATGATATGCTTAGGTAAAATAAATCAGGAGAAAACACCCGTGTATTTCAGACAAATATATATATAAACGTCTGTCATATCCTGTGAAAAGGCTTCTTTTGATTTGAAAAAAGTAAAAAGTTTGTGCCGCAATCATTTAATCCTACGCTATTAGGACTGCGCTGGGTAAGAAAAATCCTGTCTAAAGCCGGCTACACACACGCAATTATAACTGTCCGGTTTGCCGCCTGTTCAGTTTTACCGGACCACCATAGCGCATTCACACGCTCTGGTAAATATTTGAGGCCAATTAGTTTTGTGTGTTTTCGTCGTTCGATAAACACAGCATCTACCGTCTCCGCACTTTTAAATTTCACTTTAAACTGACGACCTGAATACCTGATGCTACACACGCTCCGGTTTTTCTAATAACAAGCAGACTGAATGATTGAATTTTCGATTTTTCTCCGACTGCCGGACAAAACAACTGACAACTTTATCATACAGTTCAGTTATAACTTCGCAGTCGGCCTGAACAGGCAAGCCGGAAAGTTTAAAATGCGTGTGTGTAGCCAGCTTAAGAAACACTTTAACCCTTCCTTTCTAAGAATATCAGATTTGGGGTGGACAGAATCCTCTGCGGAGACCTTGGGACTCTTGATACTAGTATGGAACCCCTAAGATCTCGGTAAACACAAACTGCAACACACAGGAAAATATTTCCTTGCCATTTATGCTACAGAAAACTCGAGACCTGTTGCTATGGTTGGCGATCGTTTTTAAAAGTTGCTTAATACTAAACCAGATACCTTACTCTTGGAGACGGACTTGAGTGGTATTTATACTGAAGGTGGGTAAACGCGGCCACGTGACCGCGAAGGACTTCAGAATAATCAGTCTAACCTCCTTTGCACTAAAACCCTTGGAACGTGTTCCAGACATCCGTATCCGAAGTTGTCTAGAAGAATCTTTGCTATCCAAATCACAGCACGCCTACCTCAAGGGCAGATTAAGCGACACAGCTCTCCACGAGGTAGTGCGGACAATCAATAAATCCATACACTGTAAGGAATGCACTCTAGCCTCCTTCTTAGATGTAAAGGGATCTTTCAACAACGTTCTCACTGCAGCTATTTGGAGCCAATGGATTCTCTCTATGCTCGGAATAAGAATTTTCCAGGCAACACTGGGAAATAGCCACGTAACCAAATTTTCCCATAAATAAACGCGTCAAAATTGTCGCGTATGCGGATGTCGTGGTGATATTAGTGTCAGGAAAATTCCCCTCCGTGATAAGTGAATTCATACAAGCTGCTCTAGACAAGGTTACTCCATTCCGAACGGCTACATAACACCAACACTAAGCTTCAAGAAAGGCTTCCACGTAGGATTTCCATCCAGAGCTCAGTGGAAGAGAAACGAAGTAGTAAGAAATTTCGACACGGTAGTCTACACCGACCGATCTAAGATAAACTGTGGTGTGGAGTCCGGAGTCTAGTAGGAATCACCAACAATATCAGTTTCATCGTCTACCGAATTTTGCCAGCGTATTCCAGGCGGAACTACTAGCTATCCGAAAGGCCTGTACCGTACTGGGGCGTGACACTACGAAAAACAAAATATTGCTATTCTCATAGATAGGCAAGCGGCCATAAAGGCCATCAACTCGGCTACCATGTCCTCCAAACTGGGACAGGAATGCCGGAACGAATTTGCCCACCTTTGCGAATGCTTCAGGGTCACAATTCCCTAAGTTCCAGGGCCCAGCGACATTGAAGGAAACGAGCGTGCAGCTGAGCTGGCCAGGCAAGGCTCAACTCTACATGGCTCACTTGCGGCTCTTAAGTTATTACACTCCTCAAGACTTTTCCTGATAAGATATCAATTGTACCTACATGTCTTCTTTAACATTTTATGGGAATTTTGGTATTTGCTGAGATAGCATACCGAAAGCTAATGAATAACCAACAGTTGAGATTTAGTACCAAACATACTTGCTGTTGCTGTTGAGTTGTAATCATATCAACCGAAATATGCCACCAATCCACAATTATAGAGGAATTTGGAATCGATTTTCGAAAGATTTTTGACATGGTTTTGCATAGCTTGCTCCTATAGAAAAATACATGAATGTGAAATCGATAAGACTAAATCTGTGAGTCTTCGATTCCAGAAAAATTTATGTGTAGTAGTAGTATAATTCGCCGAAACCGATGTCAACTTGAACTGTTTCAGTAATATGGCCATATAGAGTTTTGAAGGTAAACAAATGGTTGTTCTACCAAAATATTGAAATATATGATTTTTAATAGGTGATTATGGATGAGGCTCAGATTTATATTTGGACCCTTATGAATCCATAATTAATACAGCCATTTCAAATGAATGAAACTTGCATTGAAACACCAAAAAATGTATCCAAAAAAAATGTATTCTCACAGTCAAGTAAAACTATTTTTTACAGTAAGGACCTATACAGGTAGTGAATAAAGCGTAAATTATCTTTTTTTCTTCGATTCAAAACGTTGTGACAATTTAATACTCATGGATATTTGTTAGACTTTCACAATAGGTACGACAGTGATTAAAAGTTTATTTTTCTCAGGTCTATAACTCCGAAATTGTTGATTTTCGCATGACTCTTTTATATAATATCATACATCTTTTACACTGCATTTAAGGCACACATATGATAAACAACACATTTCGATTACTTACTTTTCATTTGGCAAAAGGAAGATTAACACTTTTGTTAGTCACACTCTATCAATGTGTTTCACACTGAACCTATAATAGTTGCTAAATAGCGAACATACTATGATGGTATTAACCTAAATGAAGAGGAAATCTGACATCACCAACAAAAAATGCCAACCAACTTTGCCAATTTTGTAATTTTCCACCGGCAGCACGAAAAAATAAAATTGTGAGTCACCGAGGAAATTGCCTTGAATTTGCGCACAACCGCAACGCAACGTAAACAGAAAAAAAATGCGAAGTGGGTGTCGCACGCAACTATCTGATGCAACCAAACATGTTTGGTAACAATCTTTTCAAGAGATTCGACTGAGTGTAAAGCACCGATTAGACTTGAAATGAGAGCAAGTAAATTATTGTTAAAGTTTACAACTTTAAGTGGACATGTAAATTGGTGTTGTAAATTTGAATGCGAATAGCAAAGTGACGCTTAAGAAGCGAATTTACTTTTATCTGAATCTATGCTTACGCATATTCGAATATATTAAATATATGTAACCAATGTTATGTAATCCATGATGATAAAAATTAAGAGACAAGTTAAGCAAATGTATTTGGAAACATTTTTTTTAAGTAGATGAAATCCAAGGAAGAAGACCATTAACGTTAACTATGCAATTTCATCCATTTGAAATTAGTTAGAGAAATTTATAACAAAATCGTTACATGAACACGTTATATATAACGGATGTCTTTTCCATTAACATCAACACATTGAGTAACGGCAGTCGAAATTAAAATGTTTAAATATAATTTAAATGAAATATTTTTTTAAAATTCACTACGTTTTAGCATATTTGAATCAATAGAATATCTTTTTATTATTTAGGGTAGCAAAGGCTGGTGTAATATATTTCAGATTTTTGTTTAAATCCGAATTCGTCCTTAGAAGTGTGAAATTAAGATGAAATACAAGGCAACCGTTGAATCCCACTTTCATTCTCATTTTTTTTAAATTTTGATCATTTTTTAAATTTAACCAAAACTTTTGAAAATATATATAAAAAATTTAAAAAAATTACATGAACATAAACATTTGTGATAATTAACAATTGTAGCGCTTAGAAGATGAACGGCCTAAGCGATATTTTCAAAAATTTGAGTAATCAGCGTTTAAAGTTGTTTATCTATAGCTCTTGATAAACACAATAAAAATTATAAACAGATAATTTGAAGTAAACAAAACTGAAGTGTTTTAATATAATGTTAGCAATATTTTTAATTGAAAAGGCAGGATTCACGGCATATTTGCAGTATGTGCAGACAAA
This sequence comes from Rhingia rostrata, assembly GCA_949824845.1. Classification (NCBI taxonomy): domain Eukaryota; kingdom Metazoa; phylum Arthropoda; class Insecta; order Diptera; family Syrphidae; genus Rhingia; species Rhingia rostrata. The sequence goes on from OX463756.1 coordinate 46,118,682, forward strand.
ATAAAAAAAAATGTCGCTTAGGCCCTTCATCTTCTAAGCGCATCAATTATCTTTCGATTATCACAATCCCAAAAATACGTTAAAAAGCAACAAAAATGAGCTTTATATCGATACCTGCCCGAAAAAATGTAACTATAAAGCGACAATTTTTTAGGAAATTAGTTTTTGTCTTGCCCTATCGTGATTTTGCTTTTTATTTACAGTTAATATATTACAGGGTCGCCCATTTTGGCTTTTCTATACAAAGAATTACTAGTGCCAACCGCTTTTTCTTCGGACTAAGAAGGCAATTTAGTAGTAAAGCCCTCACTCGAACTACTAAGGAGATCCTATATAAGACCTGATCATCCCAGTTCTGCTCGATCTGAAGCATGGACCGTATCAAAAGGGCACGAAGAAATCCTTGGTCGATTCGAGAGGAAAATTCGAAACATCTTCGTTGCCCTTTTTCGTTGACGGGTTTTGGAGACCGACATTCAACCAAGAACTATACGAGCTGTACAGCCATATGCCCCTGGTCAAAAAAGTCCGCATTGGACGTTTAAGATGGCTAGGACATGTAGAACGAATGGACACCAATACTCCGGCTCGCAGAGTCTTCCATTTCAGCCAGACGTCGGACGCAGCTGAGGAATACCTCGCCTTAAGTAGCACGCACAAGTAAAAACCGATTTCAACCAACTTTGAATACGCAACTGGAGGCAATTAGCTAGGGATCGGGCTAATTTGAGATGCATTCGCTCAGGGCCTGGTTTATTGTTGAGATTTGGAGATGCTATACTTATTGGTAAGGGGATCAATTAGCTATTGCAAAAGCAAAAGGACCAATTGCTGAAGCATTTGTGAAAAAGTTCAGCTCGGTCTTTTCTGCAAATGAAGCACTGAAGACCATCAGAGAAATAACTATTTTTTTAAATAGCGACTAAATTCCAATTGTCCTTTGTCAAATTGTCTTTAGACTGGGCTCCACTCATCTCTGCCCATGTGGAGAGTTCCGTTCTCCAGCTCTTTCAAACCTCTTCTAAAGGACAATCGCAGGATTTTATTGCTAGGTTGTACAGTTTTATTTTAATGCCTTCTATAGAGTTAAGTTTTGTATTTTTTTTTGTAATTTTTACATCAACAAAGTTCGTTTCCAGCTAGTCACATTTTTACGTTCTTAATAGAATTCATCCCGCATTAAAGCACCTGTTGAGTTGGTTGGTATCTTAAAAGTATCTTCTGACCGACTTTGTGTTCCTGGTTATATTAATCCACCTCTGCCGTTTTTAAATGTTTAAAATGTTTCCTTGATAAGAAACATGTTTCTAACATATCAATAAACTTTGGGAACTGATAAATACTGTGCAGAAACAAATAACGCATAGTTCTTCATCTTATTTTTATGAACCAAAGCTCGTTAGTACCCAGGTTAGAGCTTTCAAACAACTATTCATGTGTACTTCTTTCACGATGGTGGGACCTCCTGTTTTATGCCGACTCCGAACGGCTAATTTGAGATAAGCTTTTCTGGATAACTGATACTACTCGGCTGATTTGTCAGATCATCACGAGAGGAAGGCCAGTGAAAAATAATCATTAACGACTGGGAATCGAACCCAGACCTTCTGCGGTAATCCCACTAACCATCACGCCACTGAGTCAAGACTTGTTTCGAATGAATATTCTCTAACCCTACGATTTTGTTTTGTTTTTTAGATTTGTGGAATTAAATTTTTGAAGATATATTTATAGAATTAATAATATTAATAATATGTGTCATGAACATACCTATAATATTTAAAAAAAAATCATATGTCACAGGCAAATCATAATAAAAGTTCGGAACCTTTTAAATGGAGAAAATACAAATTCAACCTATAGTTTTATATTTATATGAATTTTTTTACCACAAACAATTTTTAGGACTTGGTTTCTTACTTGGTGTTAAATGGATATGTAGACATTTTTTTGAGTTGTAAGCCCATTTTAGTCAGTTTTATGGAACGAATATGGAAAGATGTATGATTCTGGTGATTTTGGAGAGCTTAGATTAAGAAAATAACGCGTATTTCTCGTTGTATGTATTGTCAATGTAATTTTGTATTTTTTGCGTTAACTTAACCTCTTCAGCTTAATAATAAATGGTCGACCATCAAAATCTGTCAAAGCTGTATCTGGGAATTCGTCACTCTAGACGTCCAAACCAATATAAAGAAAACTCTAAAATTTAACCGGCTTATATCAACATAGTCTTAGATGCAGCGTTATTTGGTGTAAAGATTACAATGAACATGAGTCCATAGCTTCACATAAAGTCAAAAATTCTTTGTAGATTCCAGATCTAAATAAAATAAACCGGAACTTTCACCCATCCATCCGCCGGGAAGGTATACTTCTTTGTTTTGCCGCCATTCTGGTTAAGACTAGTCTTGACAGTTCATATATGGCAGTCGTGAAGTAGAAACGTAGCAAATTTATGACGGAAAAATATTCGATTAACCAACGTGTTTAAATCGTTAAAACATTTATTAAAATCAATCATCGATTACTGTTGCGATGAGAAAGTTACGTGTAGTTTAGTGACTTGATTGATTTCGAATAATGAGGGTCTGTAGGTGATAGGCCCAACCATGGACCACAACGTACTACAAGATCGGCTAAAACATTACTGCTGCTCAAGGAAGTGTTCAAAATAATCAATCAACCTCAATTCGACGCCGTTATAAGGAGCTTGGTCTTCAAAGAAAACCTTTGGCCACAATTTTGCACAAGGATTTGCATTTGTTTCCACTTAAGATTCAGTTGACACAAGAGCTTCTTCCACAAGACCATTTACGCAGCCGTACATATGCCAATAGGATGTTACAGCTAGCCCATGACAACACCGATTTTCATGAAAAAATCATAATGAGTGACGAGGCACATTATCATTTGAATGGATATGTGAATAAATGAAAATGAAAACGGCGTAGCGGTAGCTGTGAAATGGGAGCGATATCGTAATATTATTGAAAACTTTTCAACGCCACAACTACATGCTTTGGGCTTGATCAACATGTGGTATCAACAAAACGGTGCCACATCGCATACAGCCAGGATTACAATGGAATTACTGCGAGACATCTTTCCACAACAAGACATTTCAAGAAATAGTGATGTTGATTAGTCTCCACGGTCGCCGGATTTGACTCCTCCGGACATCTTTTTGTGGGGATATCTGAAAAGCAAGGTTTATGCAAACAAACCAGAAACGCTTGAGCAACTCAAACAAAATATTCGTAATGAGATGAATGAAATACCTCGTGAAATGTGTGAGAATGTAATGAAAAATGTGCTCAAAAGGGCTCGCATTTGTGAGACTAACAGAGGCGGACATTTACCTGATATTGTATCCCATACATAATTGCTGACAATAAATAAAACATTTATGAATATAAGATCTATTTTTTTTCATTTAATCAAAAATTATAAACAAACAAAGACGTATACCTTCCCGGCGGATACCCTGTACAATAGATAGGCAACGTTGTGATAAGATAAAAGTCCACCTCAAATAATTTTTTTTTGATTAATTTATACGTTATGCTTGGTAAAATATAAATCTTTTCGGATGAGTGTTGAATCAAAACAGCATCTAAAATCCATTACTCATTAAAAAGTTCTGCATAAAATAAATACTTCCAAAAAGATGCTGGGAATTAACGACGAACCCATTTAAGCTCTCTCGATCTGGCAAACTCACCGGAGCAAGAAATTCATGTTATTTATGAAAAACAAATGCCGCCGAATATAATGAAAGTATTTAAATGTCAGATTTGACAATAGTGTTGTCTACACCAATATGTTTGACTATACAGTTCCAAGGTCAAAAATATACGATTTAACATAATTCATCATTACGTCTTCTTATTGTCAAAAAATCTCATAGAGGCAGACATTCAATATCTTTAGAGTGCACAATACATACGAACTTTAAGGCAGTGAAGACTTATACCACATACTAGGTGGTATGTAACAAATATTTAATTTATCTCTAACGTAAGTCTATTAATTATATATGAAAATGTAGCACATTCGATATACTTGATCAAAAAATCAATATAAAACATTTTTTATAAAGAAAATATATACATAATTTTACGTTTCAAACGTGACTTTCTAGAGTGAAGAACATTTAAATTTGAATTGTCTAAAAAGTGATATTAAAAAAATCGACAACATGTCAGAACATCATTAAGTGCTCACGTCAATAAAATCAACAAATTGACATGCACTCGTTTTTCCAGATTCTATCTTGACATACCAAATAGCTTGGACACACTTGATATGATTAAAGTCAGATATTCATTGCTTGTTGTTTGATCCTTGAGTTTTCTAAAAATATATCCACACCTATTTTTATATTAAAATATAATTATTTACATTTTCATTTTACTACCTAGGTACTCAATCAAAAATTATTTTTGAAATGTCTAGATTATTAAAAAAAAATCCTAAAAATATACCAACAAAAGCAATATATAAAATTAGAAGTCTTACTTAAATTATCAAGATAATGACATTGAGGAATCAAATATTAGGTAGGTACCGGATTTATCAGTTATTATTAATAATCATATAAATAAAAACATGAAAACGTATGAAGAACCAACCAAAAATATAGAAAAAAAGAAATCCCATATTTATATGCCAGTACTTGGCAAATTGACTTAAAAAAAAAAAAAACAAAAAAAAAAAACTAGTTTTTCGAGGGACGTTATTGACGTAAAAAACAAGTTCATCTCACTAAATTTGCGTGTTTCGTTTCAGAGTTTTTCGTTTTTTTCCAACCTGATGATATCTATTTGTTTATTTAATCAGGATGATTTAAAATTTATATATTTTTTGTACTATAAAACACATTAGATCATTACGGAGACGGGTAAAGTTCAATGCATTGTCAACCCACAGATAAATTAATGACAAGCAAATGTCATTCATTTCGATTGCTATCAAGGCCTTCAGATTTGTTCCCATTGCAATTAAGTAACCATGTTTGGGGTAATTGACACGAGTTAACATCAATCGATTTGTTGTTCTCTTGATACATAAATTGATTTATTTTTGCTTCATTTTTTTTAGAAATAGCAAACAGAAAAGGGAGAATAGCTGTTAACGAAATGTTAATTAAATTAAACTGAACAATCAGTCTCAATATCTTTAAAGTAGACCGCAATAAATTTGTTTGTGATGTAGTGTGTCAAACAACACATTTATTTAACTTTAATATACAAAAAAATCTACATTTTTATTGAGGGTATATGGTATAGGAGGATGATGAAAAGGGGGCGCGGTAAAGCCCTGTACAAAGTCATTTGTCTCACCTTCACCTTGCACAGTTTATTATTGCAAATCTCGATGGTGGTGAATGCAAATTTTTGAGATACATTATTTATGCTGTTGTTATACCTGCGTAGTGCTATTTTCATTACACAAAAGAAAAGTATATATGTACATAGTTCAAGTGTTGTATGGATATTCGCATGTACAATTCGTTATTATTATCTGATATGAGACTATGGTCATACTAGAATCTTTGCGATAGGTTAACTGAGTAGAACGATTGAAAATAAAACGCAATACTAGTATCTGGGTTAGCGCAATGACGTATTCTAATGTTAGCAATAAATTATGTCAAAAAAAAAACAACCAAAGGAACACGATAAACAAGTGAAATATAAAACTACTATCTAAGAAAGTATAAATATTCAATGGAACGTGATAAGACATTTAGTTTAATGTATGGAATTATGGAGTTTTGTTATATCATGCTCTATTCGATTAACCCAGTTATTGGAGTCGTTAAATGTTGCAGTTAGGTTTTCCAAAAACCTTATGAAACTGTTTTTTTTAAAGATACAGATCATTCTAGTCCGGCTATGTATTTTGAAACTAAAGGAAATGCGATGTTTTAGTTTGTGCTGAAGCGCTATAAAAACTTAATAAAATGAGCTAATTAGGACTTAGTTATAGTTATCATTGAACAACTTCATTGGAACACAACACATTGTGGAATCGAAATGTCACCCCCATAGCTTCTCATAGGAATTATTGGAAAATTCCGTTTCATTTCGGTGGAATGGCAATCATTATTTCGCTAAAATAAATCTTGTAAGTGAAAAACCAGAAGTGATTTTCTGCGAAAACTATAATTTAAAATGAAATAATCATGTTCATGCCAATGATTGAATTTATAAAAGTGCCGCAAGAAGTAAAAGAAAATTCCCAATGAGGGCTTGCAATCATAGCTATAACTGGGCTCTTAAGGTGATGATACAACCCTATTAAAATGTAAGGATAACCTCCAGATTATCGTAAAATTAAGCTTGATAGAAAAGGTTAAACAAAAGTTCATCAAAATCTTTCATATTATATACTTGGACCCAGTGCCTAGCTTTTTTTCAAAACCGTTCATGTATACGTGTGTACATGATTCGATGGATGGCCCTTTTTTTATGTCGAATTCAATCCACTGAGTTAAGATATCAAATTTTATAATTCAATACTTATAATGGAATGAATCAATTTTAAGGAATGTAACATGGAATTTAAGATCAGGGAGAGTATGTCAAATGGCTGTGTGTTCCTCCCTTTGATTTGGAAATTCGACTCAGAATGTTTTCTCATGAATGTTTTCGAAGGGATTGCTTCATAAATGTATATAAGTAAAATTTAAATAACATTAAAAAAAATTAAATAAAAATTTAATTTATGGCGCAAAAGGCTCGTTAATAACCAGGGCCTAGCTTTTTTCTCAAAACCATTCATGTGTGCGTGTGTAATTCTTTGCACGATGGCGGGACCTCCTGTTTTATCCCGAATCCGAACGGCTAAGTTGAGACAAGCAATTCATGACAATTGATACTACTTGGATGATTTTTCAGATCATCACGATAGGAGGGCCAGTGAAAAATCATTTAGGTGTTGCTACGGCTGGGAATCGAACCCAGTCCTTCTGCGCGGCAGTTCAACACACAAATCATCGCACCACTGAGTCCAGGAGCTTTCTGGACTAAAATCCGGTGAAAAAATCCCTGGACTTAAAACGCGAAATTCATTGAAAATCATTTTCTTTTGTTCTTTTGTCTACAAGTCAATCATGAGATTCGTCATAAGGAGGGGAAGCGTTTAAGTACCATTTTTTTTTATAAATCACAGAGATTTAAAGCAGTAGGCTCCAAGGTGAAGCTTCTTGTTTTGACATTGACATTGACATCACAGTACTTCGCACATGAATGCAACGAACTACAGACACATAACAGCACTGGCGAGTGATGCCATCAGCTGGATGTTCTTTTAATAAAAGCACCTAAAAGCTACTGAAAATATGTAGGGTTATCTGTTTCTCCCATTCATCAATAAAGTTTATAAAAACCTTTCACCTATGTACCTATGAGTTACTGGCATTATCATAGTAGAATTGTCCCTTTCTTAACTCTTGTTATTATATTGGACCTCCAACTTAGTTTACCAACCTAAGCACTATCAATATGTTAAACTATGTCGAGTAAGTAAGCTTCCAACATTGACGGAAAGAATTTTTGTAGAATCTTGTTTCCACCACGGCTAATTTGGCTCCCAAAGTACACTTGCTAAGATATTTGTAAAGTCTTTGTAGTTTGTTTTGGAGAAGTTCTCTAATGGCTTCTTTATAGTAAGATATCAACGTAATCCACCTAAGCATTCCTATAGCTACATCTTTGTGAAAAAAGTCGCATTAAACGACAAAGGAGTTAGGAAAAGTGTGCCTTAAACTTATCTTCTCCGTTCGTTTGTTATATGTTTGTCTCAAAGAATTGGACCTACATTTTAATGGACATTCCGAACTGCACATTTAGGAAGCTTCTCATCACTGTTTTATCTCATGGGTATTTGTCAGACTTCCGCAATATGTGAAAAACCTAGTTTCTGTATTTGAACATAATAGCAAATAGGCCAATGCACCTACTTACAAAACTGTTAAGCCAAACTTTTTTTTTTAATCCATTTTTGGTAGCTTTTAAAGGAGTTTTCTGGACTTATACTTGTTATAAAATTAAATGGATGTAAAACCCAAAGGCTGTAGCAAAGGTCTCTTTAACGCAGAAAACCTAACTTGTCAAAAATCACAAAGCTGTGAACAAAATTTTTGATGAAGTACAATGTGGGCCCTATTAGAAGATGTGTTTTGTATTGACATTTATGGACTAGACAGATGTCGAATACAGGTGAACAAGCTACGGAGCGATACACTTCCCAAGAACGCGGAATAATCAAAGTGGACGATTTTTCGACCAAAATCATAATGAGCGGTGAGGCTAATTTCCACCTCAGCGGGTATGTGAACAAGCAAGACTATCGCTTCCGGGGCACCGAAAATCCACGAGGAGCCATTACCCCCGCTCAAATTTACTGCATGGTGCGCTGTTCACGCTGGAGGAGTCATCAGGCCATTTTTTTTTTCGATCACGCCGCTGGTCAACCGACAACAGTGGACGTTGCGCGCTATAGGGCTATGTTAACCGAGTTTTTTATGCCGCAATTGGACGAAATAAGACTGGAGGACATGTGGTTCCAACAGGACGGAGCAACGGCATACACTGTGAGAGCCACAACTGATATTCTGATGACCAAACAACATCGGATGGCTTCTTTGACCTACCCTTCAAAGCACTTATAACGCTGAATGGGGTGCTCCTGAATGAATTATTTTCCAAAAAATCCACCTTTTAAACGTTTAAACTGACAACGACTTTAACAAGAGAATCATTGGCAAGTTTTTCTTGAATCAGCTATAACTCGTCGCCTTAGTGACACACAAACGTATGTCAATATTTGATAATATCCTCTTTTTTTTTGAGTTTGCGATTTTTTTTAACATTTTTCATTTTTATATGAGTGAATACCTTTGTAAAGTTCTGAATTCCATTCTACTTCCCTTAGAGGTACAATTTTTTTCACAATATAGAAATTCTATATTTTTAGTAAAGTATGACACCCAGACGAAAATCGTAAAATAAATTTATTTACGTTCTTGTGCAATTAACTATCGAACAGAAGCTTTCGGTAATAGAATGGACACCAGATTTGTGTGTAAAATACCATAAAATATATACCTAGTGATGGATTTTTGGTTGTTACCGAAAAAGTAACAAAAGCTTTTTTTTAAATTCAAAAACTTCTGCAAAATCTAAAAAGTAGCCATGGGCGACGAATCTCCCATGAAAAGGTACTTAAATTTCCCGCTCAAATGTGTCACCTCCCCAGTCATCTTTGAATTATGAATTCAATTTATCAAATACTTTTATTCTAATTGGAACAAATGTCCTTGGCATGACCAAAACGTACGCTTGGTCATTTCCATAAGCTTTACTTTTACCGATAGTGCGTAAATTAAAATGACGGTGCGTTGATTCCAGTCACAGTAGTATAAGTTTCAAAGACGTCTTTACTTTTGTTCAAAACAGCAAAGTTCAGTTCCAGTTAAGTGTGGCATTACAATATATGTCAGGGTACCAACATTTTGGATAGTTGCGATTAAAAATTCCAGTATGGCAAGATGTTTTCATTTCATCCAATTCATGTCTCATCAAAACCTACTAAATATTCCCTTTAAAAGTCATCGGTAGTAAACTTATTTACAAATACACCCTCACTGCAAATGCTTTCAAATGTTTCTTAGCAATTATCATAACTTACTCGATATTTTCCATCACAAATTGCTTTGTAAACATAATTAGTGTGGTGGTCTATGGTTAACAAGTTGTCTAGTTGACAGGGCAAACAGACACATTTCTCATTCCACTATAGAACCAACCTCAGCCAATACACGTGCCCCCACTCCGTTGGTCTTATATAGTTAATATTATCGTTAAAATGACACTACGAGTTATAACACACCTCCTTTCTTATCTGACAGTGAAATTACTAAAGGTATTGATTATTTTACGAACCTATGCCTCCCTAGCTGTCAAATTTATCGCCACAAGTGGCACGCTGCTGCTAAGCTTCTAACTAGGTACTAACTACTACTAACTACGAACAAAAAAATGCTAGTAATGCGCAAAAGAGACATATACCAGGAGGTTGTAAGAGGTGCTTAACCAGATTTCCAACTGCATAACCAAGATGACCTTTAGACATCCCCTTTATCTTTATTCGCCTTCTCCTGTCTAGTCAACATAAAGCTCTTAAGCAGAGGATCACCATCATTAGGGGGTGAGAAATCAAATAAAATGCACTTACATCGTCGGCGGCTGATAGTCTAATGACGCGGTAGATTATATTGAAATTTCATTTTGACACGTTCAATAAATACGAACCTATTCACTTTATCAATATAAATTGCGTAGCACTTTACAAATGTTAAACATGTAATAAAATTTCCTTTTTGCATATTAGACCCGGCCTTACGTCAGAAATTGCGACTGAACTGAACTGTGAATCGGGTGGTCTATTTCCCACCATTACACGTCCTTTCGCAGTAAATTTTATTATCTGAACATTCTTATTTTATCAACTATTATACATAACGTGGTGGTATTAGATAGAAAAATGTTGTAGATGTACTTACTTGATTGTAACAGCAACTAATACTATAATAAGTCCAACCAAGAGCATGGCAATGACCACCCCACAAACCATGTAAATGACATCATTGGGAGCATCTGAAATTAAAAAAAAAAAAATTGATGTAAAAATAAATGTAAGTTGTACTTAATATCGTTTATATTTAGTCAGAGACAGTTGTTAGACAAAATATTATTACAAATTAATAAATATTTATATTTAAAAAAAAAGTTACACATACGCCACCGTGTGCAAAAAGTTTCATTTGATAAAATTGTATAAATTTTATTATTTAAGATTTATTTAGGAAAATTCATTTGAGTTAGTACTTTATTACCAAAAAAACATAGAGGGTTATTTTATTTTTTAAGAAATCTCGAAGAAAATAAATCTAAACTTAAAATTTACCATAAACAATTTAATAAAGAATGCTTCCAAAAATTTGGCGTGGCTAAAAATTATTAAGATATGGATGAAATAAAGAAACTGATATTTTCGAAATATCATTATCAGCCACTTTACTTCCATACGGTTTGACTAAAAAGGGTACGAATTGTATTGAAAAGCATATCACAACCCAGCTCCGCAGTAATGGAATACCTACCTTTAAACAAAATTTGAGTGTTCAGTTGTCTTCAGCTAGCTGTTTTCAAAAATCGTCGACCCTGTTTTCATTGACGAGCTTTGGAGATGAATATATAACTCCAGTTGACGCTTAAGAAGATTAGAATATGTTGACTTTAGGGACAGAAATACTTCTACGTAAATAAAAAAAAAGACCTCTGTGCACACACGTATAGACCTGTCGGGTATTATTTTAAGAGGGCAAGTACATATTTAAACAATAAAACACAACAAAATTCAATGAAGTGACCAACATTTCAGCTTTATTAGCTCACATATTTCATGGCATTTAATGTTTTAAAATAATTTCTGGTAGATGACCTCCGTGACAGCGCTTAATGAACGCCATCCTGTCGATCCAATTTTGCAACACTTTATCGAGCAAACCCGGTCATATTTCGTCAGTAGTGCGTCCAATGTTGGATTCTTAGTGTTGAATCGATGCTGATTTATCAGCATAAACCAGAGATTCGACGTACCTCCAAAAAAGTAGTCCAAAGATGTTATATCACATGAACACCTCGTTCGGCCATTTCACAGGTACAATTCTTGAGATGATTCGCTCACCAAATGTTTGGATAAACAAAGTCGTGGTTGCACGCTCAGTATGGCATGTTGCGCACGTCCGTCTTGTTGGAATCATTTCGTCTCAGAATGATTTTCAATGACATGAGGAATATAAAAAAAACGAATCATTTGCCTGTTCGCCATTTACGGTAATGTTGGAACCGATTTTGGATTTATAGACAAATCGCCCAATGATGAGTTCGGCATGTAAATCGCACCGAAAAATGATTTTTTTCGTGATGTAATAGAGACTCAAGGTTAGGGAGAAGTGGCAGTTCAGCATGAACCCAAGTAGCACTTATGTGCCTTCTTTTTACCATACTCGTGTGATCTTTATTACGATGATTGTTGTGGATATGATACAGGCGGTCTCTAGATACAGCCTGTGAGGCTTTGAAAACGGATAAGATCTTGTATCCGTTTCACCCGAGATTTCGCTAAGGTTATCAAAGAATTGTTGGTATAACGAACGTAACCTGGCTTTTGCTAGTGCCGGACATTTGCAGATGAAATGGAAGATGGTTTTTCTTAAAAGTCTCATTAGGGGTTGTGCTCACTACAAAAACAACAATTCTGCTTTTGTACATACCCGTTAAGCCAAAAATGAAGAAGATGATTTGATGATAAAAATCTGGTTCAACTTCCAGTTGTTTCTCAGCCTATTCACTGAACATACGACGCAAGTGAAAATTCGCTGGCTTGAATTCTTGCACCAATAGGATCTTAATTGGATGTAGGCCAAGATGTTTTAATAATACTCAAGCCGATTTCTTGTTTCAAGGCATTGGTGGTCCTGGGCTTGTTTGCATAGACCTTTGACTTCAAACAACCACAAAGATAAAAATCCAATGGCGTTAAATCGCAAGATCTGAATGGCCAATTCTGACCGAAAAAACGGCAAAAAAACTCGATTACGAAATAACTCTTGCAGTAATTGAATTTTTTCTCTGGCTATATGGCATGTGGCACCGTCTTGTTGAAACCACATGTAAGTCACATCCATAACTTTGGGCACTAAAAACTGGGTTGACATGTCACGACAACGGAAACTAGCCGTATTTTCAAAGCCCGAAATCCGCACCAAACAGTCGGCGTTGTGAATGCATTTGGTTGTCAACAATTACTCGTGGTTTTTCTGAACTCCAAACATGACAATTTCGACGATTAAGGAATCCATCGAGATGAAAATAAGCTTCATCGCTGAAGATGCTTTTGTTCGAAAAATCAATATACACTTGTTGTTGTTCTAAAATCCATTTAACGAACTCCATTCGCGCTGCATGATCGGAAGTCTTCAGTTCAATTGACTAATTGAACTTTGTAAGCATGATATTTCAAGTCTTTCGTGAGAATTCGCTGTAGGGAGCTTCTGGAAATGCCCAATTTTCGATTACAGTGCCAAATGGATGTTTCTGAACTAACGGCAATACTCTTGGGAGCTGATTTGATGTTTTCTGTTGAACGACTTGTGACAGATCACCCAGAATGTCTAAGACCACTAGTCGATTCAGTCTCCCTGAATTTTTCAATTATTCTCTTCACAGTTTATGGTTTTAAATCACTATAACGGCTATATTTCATAAGAAAATGACGGACGGTAGCAGACATACGTTCATTGTTTTGGTAACACATTACTATCAAATGACAAAATATACAAATACAAATTTTTGGCGCAACAGCCTCGTTAGTACCCAGGGCCGAGCTTTCACACAACCATTCATGTGTGCGAGTGTATTTCTTGCACGATAGCGGCACATGGTGGGACGCCATTTGTTAATAGGATTTTACTTTCATCTGACATTTCTGAGTTATATCCTATAAACCAATAAAGTTTTCTATACCTAATTTATTTTTCTTCTACCTTCATTTCCACATCTTTCCCCTATTTCCGTTATCCAGATTCATATCCAGACAGTTAGCTGTAATAGTCCTTATTTTTTCATTTGTCAATTTAGTCGCCAACTTTGCGTCAAATTACAAATCTCGTGAATTTATTTTTGGAGGTTTTTGTTGCTTTAGCCACACACCCATCTGTTGATATGATAAAAAAGCAATTTCGTCTGCAAATATGGCTATTCGCATGCTCTATATAACTTGTATACAATGAATATAGGATCGGTTCTAGTACACTTTCCTGTGGAACACCAAACGCTAAAGAACTTACTTGCTATGTGAAATAAAAGTGTTCACTACTGTCTAGTTAGATTTCTATGAAGTTTTTTTTCTTAAACCTAAATCAGACTTTATCGAAATCCTCTTAAAGAATATAGAAGAACACATTTTTTTCCTGACACAGCATTATCTTACGATACACTTAGTCTATCGTCTAGCGCTTATTTGTAAACCTAAATGGAATATGAGTACAGGAAAGCCATGATTCAATATTGGTTTGATATTCAAAGTTGAGCTCGGTCGAGAGCTCCACAATGCAAATGAATTAGCAGTGGATTCACAGCAACTTTCTGTGTGAGTTAGGAATTTTCAACGTCGGAACCCTTTATGAATATCAGTCAGATAGGTGAAGTAAGTTAATCAAAATCTATTCCGATAGCTTTTATTGTTTTAAAAAAGAAGTATCAGTACTAAGAACGCACAACCAAAAATAATTGCGCAGCTCCATCTCATTTATCTGCGATTTGTATAATCTTTTCTACGTTACTAATACCACACAATGGGCATTCTACAGTGTCTACAGTAGAACGCGCCTTTCTACTCAATGCCTTAGTTCACTACTCATCATAACGTATTTTACAGTTTACAAAACATTTACACAAACACCGAACAATTTCTTCCACTTCAAAGGTCAACCTCATCGTAAAAATAAATCTTTTCCTACTCACCCGCAGGTGTGGTCTGTCATGTCAAACAAGCCCCAAAACAAAATGTATATTTGTTTACAACCCCCAAATGTATTTTTTGAAATTGTATACTCTAGCATATAAAAACGAAAAAATCCTCCTCTTTTAAATATTTTGCCACCATGATTCACAGGAATTGACTCAAACATAATACGCAGCAAAACATGCCAAAACATTGCAATAAAATTCAAAAGGATAGGCCAGCCAATTACCGATATGTTTATCTAGTTTGGATTTCCTTCCTGTGTATCAGCCGCTGAATAATCTTACATGTGTACGGGTGTGTTTCAACGATTGTTTTGATCCGGTGTATCATTTAAACGAAAATGAAAACAAATTTTCTTCGGAAACCCCCGTCAATGAAACAATTCGCTGGAACATCAATTTCGTTATTTTTTTTTTTTGTAACAAAACAATCTGCAGTTCACTGGAAAAAGGTGTAAAGTGTTTTCGACCAAGTCAAGTGCGCTCTGATTAGCCTCTGCGAACGACCGTTCAACCGACTCATCGGCCACTTGAGAGGAGATAAAACTAAAAATATATCCCTCCAGAGAATACGATGGCACTTCCGTGCCATGCAATATTTTGAGAATATTTCAAACCCAATTTGTTTGGAAGAATTCAATAATTTTCTCAATTTTTCAATTACCGCCTCAATTACGGCATAACACCGTTTTTGGGGTTTAAAAATATCCAACTGCCCAAAGTATTTTTTCGCTAAAAGTAGACTCTGTTGAACTACAATAGTGCACTTGGAAGAAGCAGTTCTGTCGAACGTCACTTGTAGTGAAACGCCCCTCTTGGTAGCGCGGCAGATAACGTATGGCCGTCTAGACCCTGGTTGGAGGCAAAGGGTGAACAGAAATAGATGGCAAAATTCACGCGGTAGTTGTGGTTAAATTTGGCATTTGTCACACGCCCTCAACTTGTGCACTTTTTTTTCTGTATTTTTGAGACGCCACCGCAATACATTAGTGACTTGGGGAGTTGCCAAGCAAAATAAAATGACCTGATGATTATTTTTAAGAATTCTGATTTCATGTGATCATATTGGTGAAACGGGTAGTGCCAAAGAGCTGTCTTTTGACTAACTCTACAGTGACGGTATGAAAACTATGACGCGGTGTTTATTGGAAATATATTTGTTGCGTAAACACTTTTGAGGCGCAATTAGTAACGAATTTGTTCCTTAATTTTGTCTCACGTTTAAAAAAAATGTTTTTTCTGAGTGCAAAATTATTAATATTAATGCGACTGTATGCATTGTCGTGTGAAATTTGGATGGTATCCAACATTGGGCGACATTTACCAGTGGAAGACATTGAAGTATTTTTGGGATCCTATACTTTATATAATTTTTTTAGAGTGTGTTGTTTTTTTGTTTGCTGTTTTGATCATTGAACCAAGGAAAGTGATCAGACATCGATGTATTAGATGTTTTTTGTCTGTTTGGCGCCACTATTAGGAACTTATTTCGCATCAGACGTTTCTTGATGAATAAATAATCCGTTTTAAATTTGGAACAATTTATTTAAAATGTAGGATTGCCTAGTCACACCTCCAATGAGATGAGATCTATTTCTAGCAATGATCAGCAACAACGGGTACAAGTGTTATAAATATTGAAATTAGTACTTTTTGTATATTTTTTTTGGCCTTAAATTGTGCATTGTAGGCAGACACGATCTAAAGGGAATTGAATTGGGATTTAACCATTTTTGTTTTATGTAGAGCTGTCATAATCATCAAAATTGTTTTACCACTCTTGAACACTTGAGAATATTCGAAGATTTTTGAAGTGAAACTTCTTTTGATACGGTGTGAATTGGATTTCATGAAACGAAAAGTTGTAACGAAAAAGAGATCATTCACTCTCGCTCTCTTTACGAATTATCCAGAATAAAGTTTACTTCTATAGCGTGTGAACTTAAATTTCATTGTTTTTAATTGAAGGATGTTAGTAAAACACAATTAAATTTAAAGGGCAGCTATAAACGATTAGCAAGATTATTGAAATCAGGAAATCAGGTTTGAAAAGAAATATAATGATTGCCGTTTGACCTGAAAGGTCTACTATTGTAAATGAGAGTAAGATCAAGCACATACTTATATGCTTCATAACCTATAAGCTGATACAACTTTGAAGGATTTGTCTACCTAGGTTCAAATTTTACGTTTTACAACGAGATCATTTCAACAATCAAACGGAGAACAACCTTGCCAACCGCTGCTTCTTTGGGCGAAGAAATCGATTTATTTATAGATTCCATATACGACTCTAATCATCTCAGTTCTGCTCTACTGTGACGAAGCATGACCGTTTTGATCCAAAAATTCTTTTGGAAAATTTTAGGTCCCATTTGTGATTACTTACTATGAAGACGAGGATTGAACTAAGATCTTTAGGAGCTGTGCAGTGATGGGATCTAAAAACTCCACATTTTAGGTTTCTTATCGCAAACAGAAACCAATAAGATCTTTAGGAGCTGTGCAGTGAAGGGATCTAAAAACTCCACATTTTAGGTTTCTTATTGCAAACAGAAACCAATATTGCGGCTTTCACAATCGTCGAAGTCGCACCTATTAGGGAAAGACGTCGCCCTTAATGTTACAAAAAATTGACATTGACATTGACATCAAAGTATTTTTCACATGAATGCAACGAACTACAGACACATAACAGCACTGCGACTGAGGCCATCGGCTGGGACAGAGCAAGACATTAATACAACAGACAGATAGAAACACAGAAGGAAAGCACAGGTGTCCTCAGATAAGCTGGAGATTTTCGTAGAAAAAGAATTCTGCCGAAGCTGGGACTTGAACCCGCAGCGTTTGGCTAGGCAGTCCTCTGAGCCATGGCCACCTTACAAAAAACTTTGTTTTGACGAAATATGGACATTAAGAATCTCTAAATACCTCGCTCGTTTAACAACGTTTTTTTCTGAAAAGTAGGCTTGGCAGTAAAAATTAGACTTAACCAAATAGAAGCTCGCAGCTGATGGCATTGAAACAGAGGTTTAGCCTTCCTTTCCTTCTCGACCCTGCGGCTGGGATTCGAAGATCCTCTTAGCTGGAGCATTATTGTCTATTCGCTCGATGTGGCCGAGCCAATTTAGTCGACGTTTTTTTGGCTTTTTGGACTACATACACATCTTGGTACAGCTTATAGAGTTCGCGGTTGTATCTTCTCCTCCATTCATCATTCTCGCAAACAGGACCAAAAATCCGCCGAAGTATTTTTCTCTCGAAGGGGCCCAGTATTAGATCTCCCTTTTGCTTATCGTCCAGCATTCAGCGCCATAAAGTAGAACTGGCAGGATAGGAGTTTTGTAGGGCACACATTTCGTCCTTCGAGTAAGGAGTTTTGAATCCAGTTAATTTGGCCGAAAAGAAGTAGCAATGGTTTCCTAGGGTAATTCTTCTCCGGATCTTTACTAGGGTGTCATTCGAGGAGTCCATGTGTACTCCGAGGTAGGTGAATTCCTTAACTACCTCAAAATTGCTGCCATCAATAGTGACGTTTTGTCCTAGGCGGTGGACAAACGTTTTTTTGTTTGCTGAGAGCATGTACTTAGTCTTGCCCTCATTTACTTCAAGGCCAACGGATTTTGCTTATTCCTTAACCGCCGTGAACGCCGTGATGTTTTTTTGTAGGCGGTGGACAGATGTTTTTTTTTTTAGCATGTACTTTGTCTTGCTTTCATTTACTTCAAGGCCAACGGATTTCGCCTATTCTTCAATCGTTGTATACGCTTCAATCACGCATAGCCCAGCAGCTGGACGGACTTGTTGAAAATATTGCCTTCAGTGTTGACACCTGCTCCAGAACGAGATTAAAGAAGTCTAATGCGCGTCTCCTTCCCGAAATCCGGTGGATGTTTGGAATAGCTCGGAGGAGCTACTTCCAAACTGCACATTGCACTGCGTGTTTTTCATCGTCACGCCACACAGCTGAATCAGTTTTGCCGGTATTCCGAATTCGGCCATCGCCATAGAGAGCTCCTGAAGATGTTTGCTATACGGTGCTTTGAAGTCAATGAATAGGTGGTGAATTTCGACTTGAAATTCGTTAGTATTTTCTAGGATTTGCCTCAGGTCTATAGTCGATCTACCGGGCCGGAAGCCACACTGGTATATGCCGATTAGTGTGTTTCAGAACGGTTTTAGACGTTCACACAGTAAGTTAGATAGGATCTTGTATGCGACATATAGCAGGGATATGCCTCGATAATTCTTAAAAGACATAGGATCACCTTTTTTGTAGATGGGGCATATGGAGCTGATAGTCCAGTCGTCGGGCATGTTTTCTTGCTGTCCAATCCCAATATTCTAAGCAAATACTCTTATGAGATGAATTTCTATATAAACAAAATATTTTTTAGAAAACGAAGAATCACTTATAAATGTTATCCCTAATTTCACACATAATCTGAAATTACCATAATTTGTCCGACAAAGTTATGGCAAAAAAACGCAATTTGACATCTGAAAACATGTAAAGTGCATAATTTTTTGTATTGTTTTTGTTAAGCAGTATTTCAAAAATAATGAAAGTCTGGCTCTAACAGTTCAAACAAACATGTCCTAAGATATTTGCGTATTTTCACCTTGATTGCTTAAGTCATCATCAAATTTACCGCATTTGGGGTTCAGAGAACCAATATGTGTTTTCGTGAGACAAACGAATCTATAACGTGTCACTACTTTTTTAAAAATTAAGGCAGGTCATGAAGCAGACGTTGATAACACGATAACATTCCACCTAAATTGGATCTATTTGATGTGCAGAATGTGTGGTTAACAAATGCCATACAGCCCGTATACAATTTCTTCATGAGACATTTCCTGTCGTAAAGCCTCTCCTTTCTATGAATAGAATTGGCATTACCGCCCCTGGATTTATTTCCATGAGATTATTTGAAGTCAATGGACTATGGGAACAGGCCCACAACCATCCGTATGTTTAGGGTATAAATCTAACGCTACATCAACGAAAGTCATCGATATTTGTGCAAAATGGCAAAAGATTTGTATGTGCCAGCCAAGCTGGGTAGACTATTTGTCGGAAGTTCTATACCATAAAACCACACATTCTTTATGTTGCAATAAATATCAAATTGACAATATGTAAAGGGTGATCCATTTCGTGATTACCTACTTTTTTAAAGAAAAAACACAAAAAATTCAAATTTAATGGAGAATGTTTATTATCATTTGAAAGAACATTCTTTGGCTTTTATTTTTTGAAAATTATTTCTATCAAATGTTGGCCGTTGCTACGTCGCAGATGGTCCATCCGTTGAGTCCAATTTTCGATCACTCGTTCGAGCATTTCGACTGGCAACTGGCGAATGAATGAATCGAAGCGGGTTTGTCGGCATAAGCTTTTGACTTTACATATCCCCACAGGAATAAGTCTAACGGTGTGATATCACACGATCTTGGTGGCCAATCGACCGGCCGGTGATGTTGTTGCGAATATTACGCTCAGTAGGCCGATTATGTTGACCATAAGTTGAGCGAAGTGAACGAAACACATTCCTCACAGAACGTGAATTTTCATAATAAAGTTGAACAATTTGTAAACGTTGTTCAGGCGTAAGTCTTTCCATTATGAAATGCCAAACAATACTAAACAAAAATAACATGACAGCATGACACGACTCACACGTGATCTGTCAAAAAAGGCTATTGAAAAAAGTATCTCTACTTGGATCACCCATTATATATAAGATACTTTGGTTGTCTTTATATCCTACATGTATGTACAAATCTCTTTATTTTAAAATGTGTAATTAAATAAATATATTAGTTATTCAGCTTACTAATGATAAATTAGATGATTAATTTATATTTGTTTTGCTTAAAATATTTATTTGTTCATTAATCTAGGTATCTATACAGAATTTTTTCATGTATGACTCAAGTAATACGCAATTGATAGATTATCACAATTGATCAATTGTTGTTAACGTCACCATTTTGTATCTCAATTTGACAAAGGTGCTATGTTTAGATTTATTTTAGTGCTTATCACTTATTAAAGTGATGCCAATGCCTAAAGTCAAGCATCAGCAAGTATATGGTTAACTTTGCATTTTTGTGCATTTTTTGGTCTGCTTATACGCCCTTTTTAAGTACGTGAACTGAATTCCTTGCTAGTTGATACATGACAAATATGGTTAAATTTTATACACAATCATAGTCAACGTAATGAAAAAAATACAACATTACATTAAAACTGCAAACAATTAGAAATACGAGTCATTTTTAAATCTCAACTATGAAAAATCATCAAAATC
This sequence comes from Rhingia rostrata, assembly GCA_949824845.1. Classification (NCBI taxonomy): domain Eukaryota; kingdom Metazoa; phylum Arthropoda; class Insecta; order Diptera; family Syrphidae; genus Rhingia; species Rhingia rostrata. Next base: position 46,139,605 of record OX463756.1, read on the forward strand.
ATACATCTATTCGTTTTTGTTCCATTAATCTAATTAAAATGGGCTTACAACTCCAAAACAAATTTTTTCTTCATATTTATCTTACACCAAATAATACCGCATCCAAAATTAAGTTCATGCAATGTTTTATTGGATGTATGCATATTGCACCGTTCTGTTGATAGATGTCGCTGTTATTATCACTATTAATTTTCGTCCATGCTCCTTTTGTTTGTTAACATATAATCCACAACAGACATTCATTTTTAGGCATCCAAAGTCCGAAAATGATAATCGTGATAATCAGACAAATCGGATTGGTTCACAAGTGCTTCAGAGCCTAATCTTCGAATGTGCTACTCATTTTGACATTTGTGAAGCAAAGGGAATTAGTGTGAATAAGCATTGGAAGGCTGTACTCTTGAAGAACGAGGAATAATCGCCACGATATTGTTGAAAAATCATTCCTCTGTTAATTAGGCGCAATTTAAATCCCGTGGTCTGGACACCTAGTTCTCACGCATGACCCTAAGTGAGTTGACAATATGGCGTGGAGCAAACTCTTTCAATCCCTGTACCTTTCTTTAGTCCAGATTATCGCTGATGTGGTTGAAAATCTCAACATCGACCAGACGATGTCCCACGCAACTAGCCTTTCCCACGCACGTGGGCAGTTCATCAGGGTATGATGTACGGATACAAGGTACTAATGATCAGCGAGTAATCTCCAAAAAAGTAAGAATTGATAATTCCTTGTGTCAACGTGACAGGTTTGAAGGGTTTTCTGATGCTTCCGTTTCGAGTTCTTTGATTTCCAGTAGCAGCAGTTCTGCTTATTTACGTGTGCATTAAAACGAAAATGAGCTTCATCCCAAAAAAGTTGTTGGTAACATTTTAAAACCCCCCAATTGCCTGGCTAGGGAAGTCAAGCCTCTAACTGACATTCGACATCGACAAATTGGACAGAACGTCACCTTTGACAGATATAACTTTGAAGTAGTAAGGGTCTTTCTCTATATTGGCTCCGCCATTATCTCTGACAACAACACCTCGTCCAAAATTACGAAGAATTACTCTTGCCAACCGCTGTTTCTTCGGGTCCTCACTTGAACTACTAAGGAGATCCTACTTAAGACTCCGATCATCCCAGTCCTGCTCTACGGCGCTAAAGCATGGACCGTATCAAAAGCGGATGAAGAAATTCTTGGTTGATTGGAGAGGAAAATTCTTTAAAAATTCGTCAGTCCCGTTTGCGTCGACGGGCTATGGAGACGAAGATTTAACCAAGAACTATACGAGCTGTACAGCGACATGCCAGTTTTCAAAAAATTCCGTATTGGAAGTTTAAAATGGCTAGGACATGTAGAACGAATGGACACTAATACTCCAGCTCGCAGAGTCCTCGATTCTCAGCCGGACGTCGGACGCTGTAGAGAAAGACCTGGCGCGAACAACTAGAAACCGACCGCAACCAACTTGGAGTGCGCAACTGCAGGCAGTTAGGTAAGTACCACGCTAATTGGAGAGGCATGTTGGTTGAGGCCAAGGTTCATTACCGACGGAAGCGCTATTTAAGTAAATTAGTAAGTTATAGTCGGATGCTCCGTATTTGATCTAACGCACAACTCACTGTGAAAGATATTGTGACGTGCTACCTAGTACTGACTAGAGTATGTAGTACTCGCATGTCTAAAATCAGAATCTTCATTTTAATCATGATCTTCAAAACAATTCAAGAAAAAAAAAACAACAGTTAACACAACATGCATCAAACGTATATGATGTTCATATTTACAATTCTTTATGGGATAGAATTAGGTGTTTTCTAACTTGAATTGCAGCTTCTCCTTTTTGAAAAATGGGAAAACCTTACTATTATTTCATTTTTTTATTTAGATAAATCAAGTAAGAAATTTAGAAAGGTTTCTTTATTTTAATTACCCGATTTCAATAAAATTATGTTTGTATGGACTTTCTAAAATGATGAGAGGGATATATAGTGAGGTCTGTCTACTATCACCGGTCGAATACTTAAAGTAATGTGCAGCCTATTTTATTACTTTATGTGTAAATCATCTTAAAGAGATTCATGTAAAGCCCCCACAAGTCAATCTTATTTAATGTATACCCGGTAATATGTTTGTTCAAAAATCGTACCTTCAAAACCAAAAACTCACTTCATCATAATAACCGCACACCACCAACAACGGTGTGCTTAGAATCCTAAAATAAAATCATATCACAAACCACCACTAATCCCGCTCGTTTGCCTATAAATTATGAGTTTTTGGTGTTCTTGTTTCCTTCGACTCTTCTGTTAATTAGCTGTCACATTTCGCAACAAAGGTTATTCAAAATTTCGCAAGTCTCTTTGGAATAATAAACAATTTTTAATCTGAAATAGTTAATCGAAATGCTTGCCAAAAACTAATTCTCACAGTCTGGCATCATAAAGGCACACCGCTGTCGAATTCGAGCGAAAAAAAAATACTGAAACCACCGACACAATCCAACTAGAAACAGCGTCAAAACGCCCGACTCAAAATCAAAATTGATTTTGCTTAAGAAGTTTTTTTTTTTGAAAAAAATCATTTCCGACAGTCTTCCAAAAACCACTCACTAAGTTTTTTTTTTGGAGAACGTCCAGACTATAAGGCGGCTCATACATATTTTTTTTATATGTATCTTTCGATTGATCATTGATTCGATACGATGGAGAGATACTTCCTTGAACTTGCGTAATAATATTGCACGGGAAGGTTTTTCATCGTACAGCTGATAAAAATATACATTTCGAATCAAGTTGAGATGAAAAAAAGTGTTGTATTTACATTTTCATTTATTTTTAATGCCTTAAGGCTGTGTGCTAAATTAATCCGAAAAGGTCTTTCTTTTGTGTCGAAGTTAATTTTAATTCATTATTGCGGCAATCATTGGGATTAAACGTGCGTCACAACGGGCTCTCTCAAATTAAGTGTTTTCTTTTAAATTTAAAAATACGCGTGTGCACGCAATCCAAAATGAGATACGTACAGCTACTGTTTTGTCGTCCTCGGTGCGTGTGAAAATGGATTTGGGAAATAGATGGAAAATCTATTTGCGTCTTATGAGAGAAGCCCCTCGTTTTATAGTGGTCGCGGTTGGCAGGTGTGGATGAGGATAGTGCATTTGGTTAGAGGCGTGTTTATTCTGTTCACTGCCTGTTGCGGTGAATGACGTCAAAGATGACCGATTAGTTATTTTATATTTTATTGTTTGTTGTTTGGCTCGTCCGATTTATTTGGATAGCATCGGTTGGGTTTGGATGTAGAACAAGAGTTGGTTTTTAAAAGGAAACCTAAATGGAGCAAATGGTTTTAAATAGAAATTAACAAAATACAATTAATTCAATTTCGATTGATTTTATGAGCTTTTTGATCTGAATATAGAACCGCAGCCGGCGTTAATCAATAAAAGTGTGCCATTTATAGATACATTTGTGTCTTCATAGTCTTAATATAGATGGTGGTAAAATAAATAATGCTCTTCTACTCTGTTGGTGTGATACATTTTAACATTTGCTAGTTATATAGTTTTAAAACAGACCTTATACGAATTTCCAGCTTCAGATTAGTTTAAATGGCTATCCATGTTCATAGATACTATCACCCAAATCTCTCTTTACTCACTAACTATGACGCTGGAACGTCTGTACCACGTTCATCAACCGAAAATTCACGGTTATGAATCAAATTAATCCAAACGATGCATAAATGACTGCTTTCGGAGCGTCTCTGATTCAATGAATATTTGTTAGACAAAACAAAGCGTTGAAAACATGGTTTAACCTTCTCTAAATGCCTTGAGTGCATGAAGGCTATGTTGTAAGGTAACATTATTTAAACCTTGGAAAGTCAAGATTATCTTTTCTAAATTTTTTTGAATTCTTTTGGGTGCGTAGCTTGCCTTATAGAATGTGCACTTAGGGTTACATTGATACTACTTGAAGATACACTTCGATATCGTGAAATTATATTGAAGATGCACATATTAAGAAACAAATGATCGACCATACTGGGATATTGTTGCTCCTCTTATGGGCAAAGATGAAACCATGCGGATCTTTCACATTTATAAAAGGTTTGGTAAGGTTAGTGGATTGATAGAGCTGTCCTCATCATTATACTCATCTTGCGATTTATATAGGAATTTTTCTGAGTGACTCCTTCGATTGTTTTCTTGATCACATTTAAGACAATTTCTGGGATTTTATATGAAAACGTCAACTGATTTACCAACAACCTGGTCGGCTCTTATCAGTATGGTTTTAGGCCAGAAAGTCCACAACCTATTAAATTTTCACACTACGGCAGATCATGGAAAAAACCCAAGATGTCCAAATCGATACCCACCACCTACTCATCGATTTCAAAGCCGCATACGACAGCATTTATAGAGACCACCTATACAGAGCCATGTCTAGGTTTGGTGTACCGCCCAAACTCGTCCGTTTGTGCAGGATGACGATGGAGAAAACTAGCTGCTCCATTAGGGTTGGAATCAACCACCTCACCGACACATTCGATACCAAAAAAAGGATTTAGGCAAGCGATGCGCAGTCACATGACTTTTTTTAATTTTATTCTTGAGATGATTGTGCAAAACTCATGAACCAACACCAGAGCCACAATTTTCCAAAAATCGGTACAACTACAAGCATACGCCGACGATATTGACATCATTGGTCGGACCGAACTCGATGTCATAGACACTTTGCTAGTATAGAGAAGGAAGCGGCAGAAATGAAGGCAAGACGAAGTAGACAATATCGACGAATTGGACAAAACGTCACCATTGACAGATGTAACTTTGAGATAGTACGGGACTTTGTCTATATCGGCTTCGCTATTAACTCTGAAAAAAGCATCAGAAATTGCCAACCGCTGGTTTCTTCGGGCGAAGAAGGCAATTCAGTAGTAAATTGTAAGGAGATACTTTATAAGACCCAGATCATCCATGTCCTGCTCTACGGCGCTGAAGCATGGACCGTCTCAAAAGCGGGTGAAGAAATCGTTTGACTTGAGGGGAAAATTCTTCGAAAAATCTTCGTCCCGTTTGCGTTGACGGGCTATGGAGACAAAAATTCAACCAAGAACTATACGTTCTGCACAGCGACATGCCTAGGGTCAAAAAGCGTTCAAAAGCGGGTGAAGAAATCGTTTGATTTGAGAGGGAAATTCTTCGAAAAATCTTCGTCCCGTTTGCGTTGACGGGCTATGGAGACAAAAATTCAATCAAGAACTATACGTTCTGCACAGCGACATGCCTAGGGTCAAAAAACTCCGCATTGGACGGCTATGAGACGTACAACGAATGGACACCATTTCCAGCCAGATGTCGGACGCAAAAGAGGAAGACCTCGCCTTAATTGGCGCGCACAAGTAGAAACCGACCTCCAACTTGGAGTGCGCAACTGGAGGCAGCTAACTAAGAACCGGGCTGATTTGAGAGGAATGTTGGTTGAGGCCCAGGTTCATTCCGGACTGTAGCGCCGCTCAATTGAGTAAGTTTGACAGTAAGCAATGCAAACCTGAAGAAGTCGGGATGGGTTTTGCTGTCAATTCAACCAATTATTGGTATCTTGTTTAAACTCAGCATTATTTTCGCCAAAATTCTGCTTAACATGATTTTTGCGGCAAAAAATCCTTGCAAGTCTTGAAAGTACAAAAATTAAAACCAACTATTTGGAGCCAGATGTTTTACGAGCGAAAATTCAAAATCCCGTGATACGACCACGATGGAGCGATGGAAAGTCTGCTTTAAATTCCCAGCCCTAGCAAAACCTAAATGATTTTTCACTGGCCCTTTCACTCATCTGTCAAATCATCCGAGTAGTATCAATTGTCAAGAAAATCTTGTATCAAATTCGCCGTTCGGAGTCGGCATAAAACAGGAGGTCCCACCATCGTGCAAGAAGTACACACGCACACATTGCTGGTTGTTAAAAAGCTCGTCCCTGGTTAATTAAGAGCCTGTTGCGCCTAAATTTGTATTTGTATTTGTAAAACGAGCATAGGTGTGCATTAACTTAGGAAGAGTCATTTACTGGTACATACATATCATGTTTTCAACTTTAAGTCATCATGTTTACTACTGCAGGCACACTTTTTGTAAAACATAGCCTAATTTTTTTCATTTATAATAAAATGGCAGCCAATTCTCATGTCTACATAACATTTGATAAGGATGTGGTAGCCCTTTCAAAATAGGTATGAGCGTTGAAATTAAGTAGAGGGATTAAGCAATCAATTTCCCTCTGTAATTTCCCGCAATCATTGCTCCATTCAGAAATCCGGAAGTCAGTTAACTTTTCAAATCAATTAAGAAATCGTCTGAATCGCAGAAGACTTGGCCAGCTATATAAGAGAAATACAACGAAATCCAATTATTCTGAAGGACCTGTTACAAAAGATCTCGCCGTGTACAATAATAAAAGGAAATTATAAGATAATTGGGTGTTGTAAATCGACGGCAGACTCTGACTGGCTTTAACTTGGCTAATGCCCAGTGGTTGCAAGTCTGACTACACATCAAGTACTTATTTTCAACCTGCAAGTTGTAACCATCGGGTACTGGTTACATCCAACCGGATTTGACTTGCTAAGCGATAAGCGCGAGTGTTGATAACACGACGAAGAACAGCAACACTATAAGCAGCCAGGTCAGAATGGCACGGAATGAATACCCGGCCTGCTGTCCCTGTAAGTAAGTAAGCAGTTAACTCATAAATGCGATTTAAAAAAAACCCATATCCCAGGCTTATGAGCTGGAGTATGTAACCGCTTACCATTCACTGGATTTTTGTGGCCATTATCAGATCCATTATATTGAATGATGCGGTGGTTTGCTAGGATACTTTGAAAACCTTAAAAAATGCTTGTTACATAGGAATATGAATACTGGAATTCTAAATATTATTCGACATATTCTTGAACCATGAATTAACTTTCCTAACATGAGGCTTTAGCGCAGTTTTGGAAAACGAATCTCAATCGCATTGAGTAGGAATCGGATATGGTTGCAAAAGATACATTCTTTCTTGCCAACATAGATGAGTCCAAGACATGTTGTAAATTGATATATCAGCATATTCCGTCGTAAGCTTAAAATTAATGGATTTACCAGGTAAATGTCACGGCTAAATGCTCGCTTTAGTATATTGTGATAAATGTTAAGAATAGTTTCTGCCTCTTTAATGATTGACAACGGGTTACCAAATCCACAATATATATCACACTCAACTCAAAAACAGCCCACGAGATCAAACTATCTCTTACTTAGATATCAGTGAATTTTTATTTTACTCTTTATTGGGTTATACAGCTATCTATTCTCGATATCAAGTCACAAGTCTAATGAATATTATGTTTGATAAGAGACCGCCTAAACTTTTCATCGCAAGTGAAAAGCATAGAGATCCTCTGTTACATAACTAAAACAAATGGAGTGCTATCAGGTAACCAAAAAAAAAAGAGAAGTTAAAACGATAAAACCAAGCAGATATAAAGCAGATTCTCAAGCATAACTAGATAAGGCTGAAGAGATCACATGAAGACTATATTATGTCTATTTTGTCTCCAGAAAGGTAATATTCACAATGATTGCTGTATGCTTCTGTGCAAAAAAAAACTTTGGGTTCGGACCACAGCCTAAGGAGCTTGGTCAAATATTCTTATCTACTTTTGTGTTACCCACCAATAATCTGATCCTACTTGAAACAAATTTCAGTCATTTTCGGCCGAATCTATGGCCTCAAACCTAGCTACTGCCTTTATTTATGTAGGCGATATTATTTTTATTTTTGAAGCCTCATCCAAACACCAAATTTCAGAAGCTTCTCATGACAGTGTTACTTTTGGATGTTTGCACAGAAAACTCTATGGTGGCTTTAAACTTGGTTAATAACTTAGACCACTGCAGTACAATTCTATCAGGAAAAAAAGGTCTTTCAACAAACCAAAAGCAGACATGAATTGAAAAAAACAAATCTTGGGATCTTAAGTAGTCATTGGTCTAACATACAAGTTCTTAAAATTAAGTGATCTAAACAAATCTTTAAACATTGAATTACAAGCCCATCCCGAGTGTGTAGGGGACCTAGCCCATAAAAAAAAAAAAAAATCTTTTATAATTATATCGACACACCCTGTGTACGTATAACAACACCAAAGAATTCAACCATATGGAATTCCAAAAGCGATTCAGTTTTGACGAAAATTAGCACGGGACGCGATTAGGTTCATAGTCATATTCGTCACCACTAAACTTCCTTTTCCATTTTACCTCTTGCCAAGTGCAGTACATAGTTCACAAGCCTATCTAATAGAATTGATAATTACCACATACTATACATTGCCTATACCCCATATCGACAAAGTATACCAAATTACTAAGGTTAGTTCATCGAAATATATAAAGTTCGCTTGGATTAAACCTAAATTATGTTGTTTTTAGTGGAGTGCTGCGCGATCTAACGAGAAAAAAAAACTAAAAATCTAAAGTTTTTTGATTGGACCACCTTTACTGGCTCGAATAATATATTTTTTTCCTGCCAAGAGGAGAGCCGTAACTCTTGCTCAACGTTCCATCCCAAGCGATAAAGTTGCAGCTCAGTTATCACCATCTCAGGCATTGGTTTTTTTTTCAAAGCACGAATTTAACGCTGCATGTGCATTGTATTATACAAAGTATATACGTGTGCATGCACATATATACATCGTGTACCCAAAAGTTATTTTCAGAACTCAAAAAAAAATCCTAGTTCTACTTTGTAGACTACACGAAACCATAACCCGTCATATATACACATTTACTACATACATGCGTGGAGGTAAGAGAGTGGTACATCATAAATATCAATTAAACGCTCCAATTAATATGTCATTCACAGAAAGAAAAATCTGCAGCGCTGATACTCAAGAGTGCAGTAAAAGCGCAGCAGGTACAAATACCACCAGCACATACTTTTGTTTTGCTAGACACATAGCCGTACTCTTGACCTATCCCACGTTATCGAATTCTCACTGGGAACAAACTGTTAAAGCGGTGAGCATACGCACTTTGTAAAAGAGGCCAAGGCAAAGGCAAATCAACAGCAAACAGCAGACGATCAGTTTACCCAAGAGTGTGATATCGGTCAGCAGCACAACCAAGCTCGGCTTCGCGAATTTCCTCGTGAATCTATATTCCCACCCCCTAACCCATCCTGCAATCCATTCTTACCACATTAAAAAATAAATAAAAGTGATGTGTTGACATAACGTCAAACTTAATTTAATCAGTAAATTTAAACTAACATTGCATCACAGTACATATAAAAAATTGGAACCTAATGTTGTTCCTTAAAGTTTAGTTTGCTTATTAAAAAGATATGGACTTATTGTAAGCCGAAAGTGTGTTCAAGTGCGATTATAGTGATATACATTTCCACAATTTAGCAGCGATCACCCACCACCTTCTATGCATGCTGTGCGCACAACATTCATCGAGCGTCGTCAACAAAATTGGTGAGTCCCGTAAGTTTATAAAGTGATAACTCTTTGATTTAATTTGCTTGAACTATCTATTGGTTGAATTTTGATACTTTTAATAAACATTAAATAACTAAAATTGACCTAAGAAACTACGATTTGTTATGAAAATATTTAACTACCTTACCTAAAGAATAATAATTTAATTACATGCATACAAACAAATATCAAACATAAACAAAACTATTGATTTTTCTAAATTGAAACTATATACCTAGAATAAATATGAATTTGACCTAATTTAACTTTTCTATTATAAATTTAACTAATGAATTAACTACTTATTTACTAAATTGAAACAAATGAATTAACTACTTAGAATACTATGGTGATGCAATCGTAACAACGTAAACAATTATATACATACATAATGAAGTTAACCTAAATATCTATTTTATTATTAGTACGTTATGATCATTTTAATAAAGATTTTAATCTTTTTGAAGATATGATTCGGTTCAGAATTATTTCTTGTTGTGCCATCGATTTTAGAATGACATTATAGTGAATTGATCGATTAGTGCAAAAGGGGTGTGAAATGTCGTGTGAGCGATACATCGGCGAAGATGTTAGCGAATCTTGATTGGTTCGACTTTCGGTTAGGGGCTGTCGTAAGGAGAAATGTTAGCGTCGCGGTAGCCATGGTTAGTCTTTATATTCTCTCGGGTATAAATGACTGTGGGAGGGTCACGCTTAGGAAACCGCCTCCACCTTAGGGTTTCCTCAAAGTTTTTAAATTCCAAGATTATCTTGTATTGACTTCATAAGTAGTCTAACACCGGTATTTAAATATTTTTTTTTTAATGCTCCGCGCATTTAATAATAATTTTTTTTGGCATGTAAAAGCAACGATCGTCCGACAGTAAGTGTAAGAACACCTACGCCTCCGTCGAGTTCAAGCCGCGCGTATGCAAGCATGCCTACTCACACTTCACTGCCAGGACAACCCACTCTATGACTCATCACTCTCGGGATGAAGTCCTGTATTCGCTAAGGGTGGTGGGATGTATGATTCTCACAAATCCATAGGGTGGGAACAGCATTCGTTACACAGGTGGCGACCAACGTCGTGGGGCAAGAATTGACAATGGTATTTCAACATCTGCCACAAAATTTGTTTTAAACTAAAATTTTGAATTTAAATATCTTAACACGTTACCTTGATAGTTTTTCAGGAAACAAATTACAAATAATCGTATGTCCATTAGATATTATGGTACACTACCAGAATCTTTTCGCAGCATCGATTTTTTTTAACACCTCTACTAATCAGTTTTACAGATGACCCAGATTGTTTAATACATTTTTTGGAACAATAATGTGTTTAGCATCGTTTTCTGTTTAGTATATACATATTGATATTATGGAAAAAGCATAACTACCCTGATTCAGTTTGGTAGACGACCGAGAGTTATCGATACAATTGATATCACAATTCTGTCTGCAGCGCCTACTCTTTTCTGTTTTAGTCAGCTTTCCCAAAAATCAAAAATATATATACATTTTTGAAAACTTGATTACTTTTTGAAGTGCAATCATAAACAAACATTTTGAATTTGGTTAAAGAAGTATGGTATTTAGTGTCCACGAAGCATTTTTTTTATTTATGCTGCTTATAGCTAGATTGCGCTTCGCCATATCCTTTAAATTTGTCAAAATGAATACACCATTTGGAATATGAAAACGATTTGTCGATGTATTAACTCAATTACATTTCACATACCCAAGCACACACTCATGCATATAAAATCAGCCCAATTTTTTTGAAATAATTTTTTATTTTATACCAAGATATTAGTTATTGTATATCTTTGTTTTAGTCTTTGATAAACATTTTTTTCTGTACACAAAAATGCCTCCTAAAAAGAGTCAACATAACTTGAGATCGAATTTTGAGTCGAATGTGAATCCAGTCACATTCAATGATACTCCTCTTCGTCGATTTCCACATGAACCAGCAGGGAGTCAAGCTCATGCTAATCCCAATGAAAATGTATCGAATATACCCGGAAATTCTAATCACTCTCTTATTCGTAATGAAAGTCTTACACAATACGTCCAAGAAGTTGTTACCGCTTCGACAGGTCTTAGTAGATCAGCGCATTTACAAAGAAGACGAGAAGAATTCGAAATAGAGAGAGAAATAATCAGACAAGATGTAGTCAATACTGTTCGTGCAGCTATTATTGCAACTACACCTTCACAAAATTTACCAAATGATTACGATGTTAATCGCAATCCTCAACATCAGAGTACAGCTAATATAGCACCTCCTGGGAATCGTGACAACCAAGTTAGACAGAACGATTCACCAGTCGAACTCGAAATTGAGCAGCTCAGTGCAAATGCACAAAACTTTTTGTCACAGCTTAACGCTTTAAATCTAGGATCTGACCGTGATGGTCAACCTGAACGAAATATCCCATCTTGTAATACCTACCGAACGGTCGAGTTTCACAAGTGGGGGTTGAAATTCGATAATCAAAATATGACTGTCGATGACTTTATTTTTCGCCTAAACAGACTAAGAAAATGTTATGGAACATCTTGGGAAGACATATTTAGCCACTTCCATTTATTTGTTTCTGGTCCGGTACAGAGTTGGTACTGGATGTATCTTAAATCAAATCAGAATGTAGAATGGCCTGTTTTCAAAATGGCATTATTTGAACAATTCAGAAGTCTCGAAACAGACTCAGAACTTTCTCGACGAATGTTCGATCGACGTCAAGGAATAAACGAAAGTTTTGATGAATTTTATAATTCAATTCAACAATTGAACTCTCGACTTTATCGTCCTAAAACGCCAACAGAATTAATTGATCTGTTGAAACAAAATGTGAAGCGACGCATAGGAGAATTGTTAATTACGTACAGCACAAATAGTTTACCTGAAATGGTTTATGTATGCAGAACCATAGAAAAGTATATCAATCAGGGTGAGTGCTTACGTAATAAACAATTTCCACAACAAAACTTTCGAAGGCAAGTCAACGAACTTGATGGTGAATCCAATGAACATTCTGCAGAAATAGAAGCTTTACATACCCAATATGCAAAAAGAGGTGTAAGTTCTTATATATGTTGGAATTGTAAACAAAAAGGACACTCTTTTATAGATTGTGACGAACCTCGTAACATGTTTTGTTACAAGTGTGGATTTGAAAATACCACATCTCCACATTGTCCAAGATGTTCGGGAAACTGCAAGCAGGGCAATCCGAAATCCGGGGAGAATTGTCCGCAACCACGACACCCGGAGAGCAAGTAATTGAAAAACATAAAATCAAAAATTTGCCTGACGCTCAACCTTTACCTGAAATACAAAACCCACCTGACTTACACTCTCCACTAAATGTAACACAAAATATCACAAAAAAAGTATCTATTCTTAAAAGAAACAAATGTGAAATCGAACAAAATTCTGCCAAAGCAAACCCAAAATCTTTGCATGAACGATTGATCAATTATTACGAAGCTCGTGATCGAATCTTCAACGATAAACCTTCAAAACGTATTCTGAAGCTTCGTGATCGTTTTCAGAGAAAGCGAATAGCACATAAAGCAATCTGTGCTACATATCTTTGTAGTTCAGATGATCCAAGACCATACGCAAGTGTGTCTATCTTAGGAAAGCAACTGCTAGGACTATTAGATAGCGGCGCAAGCATCAGTTGCTTAGGCAGCGGATGTTTAGAATTTCTTGAAAATAATGGTATTTCTTACAAAAAGTTCTCGTCTAACGTGAAGACTGCTAGCGGTCAATCTCAACCGATTATCGGTGAACTAACCACAAATGTATGCTATAAAGGTAGCACTAAAGAAATTTCATTTTTCTTAGTTCCTACTTTGGAACAACAACTGTATCTGGGGGTTAACTTTTGGAAACTTTTTGAGATAGCTCCTCAATTAATTTCCGAAATCTCGTCCAGATCGCTACAAAATACAATTGACTCAAATGCTCACGAATTATCAGTAAAACAGTATAAACAACTCGAAAATGTGATCAGTTTGTTTCCGTCCTATGCTCAATCAGGTCTAGGAAAAACAAACATCGAAGAGCACAACATTAACACAGGTAATGCTGAGCCAGTAAAACAACGTCACTATCCGGTTTCTCCAGCAGTGCAAAAACTTATGTATGAAGAATTGGATAGGATGCTCGAAATGGGCGTCATTGAAGAAAGCAGTAGTGCTTGGAACTCACCAGTGGTCTTGGTACGGAAACCGGGAAAAAACCGATTATGCCTCGATTCGCGAAAAGTGAACCAAGTCACGAAAAAGGACGCCTATCCACTTCCTAATATAGAAGGACTGCTAAGTCGTCTTTCAGAAACACACTATATCTCTAGTGTGGATCTGAAAGATGCCTTCTGGCAGATTCCTCTGGAGAAGTCATCCCGGGAAAAGACAGCGTTTACAGTGCCTGGCAGACCCCTGTATCAATTTACAGTAATGCCCTTTGGCCTCTGCAATGCTGCCCAACGCATGTGCAGACTTATGGACAAAGTGGTGCCACATAAATTGAAACAAAATATCTTCGTATATTTAGATGATTTACTGATAATATCGGGAACATTTGACGAACATTTGGAATCACTTAAGTTAATAGCTTCACGGCTGCAATCAGCAGGACTTACAATAAATCTTCGCAAGTCTAAATTTTGTTTCAGAGAACTCAAATATTTAGGATACATAGTAGGAGGAGGATGCCTTAAGACTGACCAGGATAAAGTCTCATGTATTAGAGATTTTCCGGTACCAAAGACCCCTCGTCAAGTTCGACGTTTTCTAGGCTTATCTGGATGGTATCGCCGGTTCATTAAGGACTATTCTTCTCTGGCTAGTCCAATCACAGATACATTGAAAAAGGGTAAATCATTTAATTTTGGCCCAGAAGCCATAAGTGCCTTTGAAACTCTCAAACATTTATTAACTGCGGCTCCGGTATTAGTAAATCCGGATTTCAATCGACCATTTATTATTCTATGCGATGCTTCAACATCTGGCATTGGTTGTGTCTTGTGCCAAACCGATAAAGATGGTGTGGAGAAACCTATATATTACTATTCACACAAACTAAACGCTGCGCAACGCAATTATAGCGTTACAGAATTAGAATGTCTAGCTGCTGTTTTAGGAGTTGAAAAGTTAAGGTCTTATATTGAGATGCAAGAATTCAAAATAGTAACCGATCATGCGAGCTTGAAATGGCTCATGAACCAAAAGGATCTAAGTGGACGCCTCGCTCGATGGAGTTTAAAGCTCCAAAGTTTCACCTTTGAAATAGAGCATCGAAAGGGATCGCAGAATGTAGTACCGGATGCAATCTCCCGAATCTATTGTGTCGATGAGATACCAGCTGTTACAACGTGTGGAGCGAATCCTTTCGATGTTCTTCATATCAATCTTACAGATCCGAGTTTTAAATCGGATGAATATGTGAGGTTAATTGAAACAATCGAGAAAAATAAACAACAACTGCCAGATCTTCTAGTTTCAGAAGGTTTTGTGTACAAGAAGGTCAAGTGCAGTACAGGAATTCCACAAGAAGATGATTGTGTCTGGAAATTGTGGGTTCCATCCTCTCTAACAAACTCACTGATACTTTTGGCTCATGATTCCCCAAAAGCATCGCATGGTGGGATTGCGAAGACACTGTATCGCCTTCGTGAACGATTTTACTGGCCTAATATGGCGGCTCAAGTGAAATCATTCATCGCAGACTGCAGTGTGTGTAAATCCTCAAAAGCACCAAATTCAACACTAAGACCGCCAATGGGACAAGCATTTGTAGTAGATAGGCCTTTCCAGCATGTTTTCATCGATTTTCTTGGTCCTTATCCCAGGTCGAAGAAGGGAAACTCATTTATGATAGTGTGTCTCGACCAATTAACAAAATTTGTTTTGGTAAAACCCATTAGAAAAGCTACGAGTGAAGTCGCAATTCAATTTCTTGAAGAGCAAGTTCTTTCGATCTTTGGCGTTCCCGAATCTTTACTATCGGATAATGGAAAGCAATTCACCAGCAAAGAATTTCAAAAATATCTGTCCATTTACGGCATCCGACATGTGAGGACTGCATCATACTCACCTCAGGCGAATGCAAGTGAACGAGTCAACCGTTCTATCCTTGCCGCGATCCGGTCGTATATAAGAAATGAGTCAAATCAACTCAACTGGGATCGATACATTCACTCTATTGCGGGAGCACTTCGTTCAACAATCCACTTAGCCATAGGAATGTCGCCTTATGAAGCACTCTTCGGGCAGGCCAAAATTGAACACGGTGATGACTACATCCTCGTTAAAAAACTCAAGGGTCTTAATAACTCTTAATTTAATATCCTACCAAAAGCTTTACAAATGAATATTGTTCACAAGAATATTAAAGAATCGTTAGATCAAGCACACAAATCTTATGAACGAACATATAATACAAGGAGCAAAAGATCCCAATATTCGATAGGTCAAGTAGTATACAAACGAAACTTCGTACTTAGCGATGCCTCAAAGAAAATAAACGCTAAATTTTGCCCTAAGTTCGTCAAGGCCAAAATCAAGAGTATTCCAAGCCCTAATCTTTACGAACTTGAGAATATGAACGGAGCAAGTATTGGAGTTTTTCATGCAAAAGATATCCACATATAGCCATCATGAAGTAACATTTTATAGACATTTGATTTTGATGATAGATAAATCTCAGGCGTGGGCTCGATTTTAAAGAATGATGGTCCTTTCTCATTTCACTTTCACTCACTGTGCTCGAGAAACTGATATGTTTTGTAGGGGACCTAGCCCATAAAAAAAAAAAAAAATCTTTTATAATTATATCGACACACCCTGTGTACGTATAACAACACCAAAGAATTCAACCATATGGAATTCCAAAAGCGATTCAGTTTTGACGAAAATTAGCACGGGACGCGATTAGGTTCATAGTCATATTCGTCACCACTAAACTTCCTTTTCCATTTTACCTCTTGCCAAGTGCAGTACATAGTTCACAAGCCTATCTAATAGAATTGATAATTACCACATACTATACATTGCCTATACCCCATATCGACAAAGTATACCAAATTACTAAGGTTAGTTCATCGAAATATATAAAGTTCGCTTGGATTAAACCTAAATTATGTTGTTTTTAGTGGAGTGCTGCGCGATCTAACGAGAAAAAAAAACTAAAAATCTAAAGTTTTTTGATTGGACCACCTTTACTGGCTCGAATAATATATTTTTTTCCTGCCAAGAGGAGAGCCGTAACTCTTGCTCAACGTTCCATCCCAAGCGATAAAGTTGCAGCTCAGTTATCACCATCTCAGGCATTGGTTTTTTTTTCAAAGCACGAATTTAACGCTGCATGTGCATTGTATTATACAAAGTATATACGTGTGCATGCACATATATACATCGTGTACCCAAAAGTTATTTTCAGAACTCAAAAAAAAATCCTAGTTCTACTTTGTAGACTACACGAAACCATAACCCGTCATATATACACATTTACTACATACATGCGTGGAGGTAAGAGAGTGGTACATCATAAATATCAATTAAACGCTCCAATTAATATGTCATTCACAGAAAGAAAAATCTGCAGCGCTGATACTCAAGAGTGCAGTAAAAGCGCAGCAGGTACAAATACCACCAGCACATACTTTTGTTTTGCTAGACACATAGCCGTACTCTTGACCTATCCCACGTTATCGAATTCTCACTGGGAACAAACTGTTAAAGCGGTGAGCATACGCACTTTGTAAAAGAGGCCAAGGCAAAGGCAAATCAACAGCAAACAGCAGACGATCAGTTTACCCAAGAGTGTGATATCGGTCAGCAGCACAACCAAGCTCGGCTTCGCGAATTTCCTCGTGAATCTATATTCCCACCCCCTAACCCATCCTGCAATCCATTCTTACCACATTAAAAAATAAATAAAAGTGATGTGTTGACATAACGTCAAACTTAATTTAATCAGTAAATTTAAACTAACATTGCATCACAGTACATATAAAAAATTGGAACCTAATGTTGTTCCTTAAAGTTTAGTTTGCTTATTAAAAAGATATGGACTTATTGTAAGCCGAAAGTGTGTTCAAGTGCGATTATAGTGATATACATTTCCACAATTTAGCAGCGATCACCCACCACCTTCTATGCATGCTGTGCGCACAACATTCATCGAGCGTCGTCAACAAAATTGGTGAGTCCCGTAAGTTTATAAAGTGATAACTCTTTGATTTAATTTGCTTGAACTATCTATTGGTTGAATTTTGATACTTTTAATAAACATTAAATAACTAAAATTGACCTAAGAAACTACGATTTGTTATGAAAATATTTAACTACCTTACCTAAAGAATAATAATTTAATTACATGCATACAAACAAATATCAAACATAAACAAAACTATTGATTTTTCTAAATTGAAACTATATACCTAGAATAAATATGAATTTGACCTAATTTAACTTTTCTATTATAAATTTAACTAATGAATTAACTACTTATTTACTAAATTGAAACAAATGAATTAACTACTTAGAATACTATGGTGATGCAATCGTAACAACGTAAACAATTATATACATACATAATGAAGTTAACCTAAATATCTATTTTATTATTAGTACGTTATGATCATTTTAATAAAGATTTTAATCTTTTTGAAGATATGATTCGGTTCAGAATTATTTCTTGTTGTGCCATCGATTTTAGAATGACATTATAGTGAATTGATCGATTAGTGCAAAAGGGGTGTGAAATGTCGTGTGAGCGATACATCGGCGAAGATGTTAGCGAATCTTGATTGGTTCGACTTTCGGTTAGGGGCTGTCGTAAGGAGAAATGTTAGCGTCGCGGTAGCCATGGTTAGTCTTTATATTCTCTCGGGTATAAATGACTGTGGGAGGGTCACGCTTAGGAAACCGCCTCCACCTTAGGGTTTCCTCAAAGTTTTTAAATTCCAAGATTATCTTGTATTGACTTCATAAGTAGTCTAACACCGGTATTTAAATATTTTTTTTTTAATGCTCCGCGCATTTAATAATAATTTTTTTTGGCATGTAAAAGCAACGATCGTCCGACAGTAAGTGTAAGAACACCTACGCCTCCGTCGAGTTCAAGCCGCGCGTATGCAAGCATGCCTACTCACACTTCACTGCCAGGACAACCCACTCTATGACTCATCACTCTCGGGATGAAGTCCTGTATTCGCTAAGGGTGGTGGGATGTATGATTCTCACAAATCCATAGGGTGGGAACAGCATTCGTTACAAGTGTAAGGACTTTCTACAAAATTAAGGCACTTTACTATACAGGACTATCTTTAACACATTAATTCCATGAAAATCTAGGCGACTAGCTTAATAAGAGCAACGACAGTCTTTCCCGCATCGTTTAAGAAGGTTAGCATGGATAATATTGGAACATTGAGAAAATATGACGGCAGATTGATGTATATGGGTCTTTATGTAAATCGGCCCAGGCTTATATCTAACCTAACCAACGCTTCCTTCAGATTTCACAATTACAAAAAGTAGGAATATAGATATTTCAATGCATATAGTCTTACAACGTGATCACTCTCATTTATGCCTCCTAATATTCACAGATAAAGCTAAAATCATTTAGCTTGGAATCTATTATGGCAGACTTATTATCAAATCTGTTTCCAGACACACCCCCGGAGCAGCGTTATCTCCATATCGCTTAGCAACACAACCATGATATTCTCCATCTACGATGTATGCTAATTCCAACTGGTAACAACCTGAAGCCAAATTTAATTTACAGCTCCCAGCCGATTCGCCGCTTGAAGGGGCCAATATTTAGCTGGAAAGGAAAACAAGTATATTTACCCAAAAACTCAGCACCAAACATTTGTTGCCAATTAAGATATCTTTCGACATCTGACTGGGTGTTTATTTCATTTCCGTAACAAATATGTTTTTTTTTTTGCCAATTCCGAAGCGCAGTTGAGTCACAGTTTATTGACTACGCCCTTGAGCTTGGGTAGTTTTAAAAACAAAATATTTATCCCAAGTTGGCGACGGTATATAATTATTTTCGATTAAACCTCCGATAACCGTAATTATTGCATTAATTGCCTAACAATTGTTTTGTTATTTTTGATACGAGATTATTTTGTTATGAGCTCTCGGCACACCTGTCAGATAAAAGCAACATAATCCGCGATTAGATACACAGATACATGAGGTTTGTTTTCACTTGCTGTTCAAATTGTAGGGTGCATTGCTACATAAGATACACGAAGTTGGCATTTAATTTATTCACTTGTTTGAAAGTGTATCGGTGCGACTGGTCAAGTTGAAGGGTGCATTGCTACGCAATAAAGATACAGAGTATCTATAGTGCGATGCTTCAGTTTAACGATTCGGTTTGTCGGCTTGAACACGTCTTCTGTCAATGACCGATTATTAACTGCACAACGAATAAAGGCAAATTGAAATTAACTCCAGTGAACAATGGAATAGTAAAAATAACCATAAAATAAGTACTGATCTTGACATTGGAATTCGTCAGGCACTTGACGGTGGCATAGCAACTGGTATTTCAACATGAAAGATCAGTTGATTTCTCCGCCTACCACTTTGTGTTCAAAGGTTTGATTATTTGAAAAAAAGTTGAGTATCTAACATTTGCTGAAATATTTCTTGCTTACAAACAAGAAGATCACACCGATTACCGACGCTCTCACTCTACAGCACAATGAAATATCTATGACTCATTGGCGCAGTCTGGGTTCAAAACCTTGGAAGTGTTTCATTAAGATTCCCCTACACACATTTTTAAAGTATGAAAAGCATAAATCTCTATTCTTATCACTCACTCTATCTTTCTCGAAAGAGATGCAAATTTAAACAAAAATATTTGTTTGTCATTTGATCTCTGAACCGGCTCTCAAGGCAGCGGGTGGTTCATAAAATAACCAGACTAGGGAGATAATAAAATTTACCTACACAAGTCTACGGTGACAAAGGACATACTTTTATACAACATGCTTATTAGTTTTTCAATAGTTTTAGATTATTTATTAGGTGTCAGCTAATGTTAACATTAAGCTATAAATAGGTTTTAAGATCCAATTCGCAGTTACAGGTTTGATAAGGGAATGAATGCATAATAGAAGAAGTGTCGCGTACAGCGCGGCGTAGTTGTTTTTTTTCGATTAGATTAACATAAAATATCTGTCTGGACCTTTAAAAGATTGATAAGGATATTGCGATTGAATGAAGTAAGTTGTGTTTATATAAAATCTAGGTAATGTACTTATATTTCTGTATGCACATGGGTGATCTTTATATAGCTTTTTTTGTGCATTCCGGAACTCATCCGCCGCCTAGAATGAAAAGTATTAGGGTTGTAATATCAATACCAGCTGAAGAAATTACAAATCAAATCTTTGGCATTAACTGCCTTAGTGACGCGATGGTTTCTGCAATGAATTGCGCGCAGAACATCTGTGTCCATAAAGAAAAATAAGTCAGCGGGAGACGATGGTATATCCAACATTTTACTGAAACACCTACCCCCTGAAGCTGGGGATATGTACACCACGCTGTTCAACAACGCGCTGAATTATGCATATTATGCAGAGCGTTTGACGATTTCGGTGGTCCATCCTCTCCCGAAAAAGGGAAAGGACAACTCCAATCCGGCGAATTTCCGGGCGATAAGTCTCCTTCCGAGTATCAAGAAGGTTTTCGAAAAGATTCTCAATAGAGCTCTGTTCAAGTGGTCTGAGGACAATAACATTATGGCAGAGAACCAGTTTGGTTTCAAGGATGGACATGACTGTATTCCTGCCGCCTACAAACTAGTCTCTGATATACAATGTAACAAAGCCTAAAAACAGTGCACGGGCTCATGTCTGGTTGATTTAGAGAAGACTACTGACACTGTATGGTTAAGAGGGTCTCTATCTAAAGCTGACCAGACTTGGCATAAGCAAACCACTGTTATATATGCTTCATGTTATCCTGACTCGTAGTACGTTTGTTGTCGAAAGTGGCAATGTTACTTCTACCACCTAACTTTTCATTAAAAATGGTCTGCAACAGGGAGCGGTAAACTTGCCGATTCACTTCAGCATTTACACCAGTGATATGATAGATAGTCTTACTCAGGCAATTGCGAATGCAGACGATCTTATCGCGTACAGAACAGCACCTACGGTCGAGGTCATTCGAACTCTTTTGCAGCGGGACTTCGATCCAGAGATATTGTGATGACTGGAAGTTGAAAATCAACTTTCAGAATTTAGGACACTGTTGTCTAAGGCCTCTAGGGATACGAGAAAGAACTGGCGCAAGCTGGTGATCGTTGGCATCCGGTTGAATCAGTATCTACATTTCGGAAGACATGTAGATGCTGCTCTAGCAGAAGCAAGGGGAGCGTTTGTCTGACAAGACGATTGTTATGTAGCAGTCGTCATGACAGCAGGGAGAAGGTGATTTGCTGCATTGATCTCATCAGGCCGATGATTGCCTATGTGTGCCCGGTGTCGTTCAACGTTGCCCCATCTCAAATGGAAAAGATACTGGAATTTGAGAGGCAGTGTTTGAGAAGCTGCATTGGACTTCACAGAACACCAGTATCTGACTACACAAAATATTATTCCAACCAGGTCCAGGTTTTCCATGTTTCTTACAGAGTAAAATCCCGAGTTTTTTAAAAACATTTTTAGGACTTTTAAACAGTAAAGACGCCTCAAGGGAAAAATTTCAAGGATTTTGAATAAAAAAAGACTTGGAGTTCTGCGATTTACTCTGCATAAAATCCGTGTTGCAGGTTTCTGTTTTATTAATAGTAACTGCGTTTTATTAAAATAAGCACTACTACAACAAGAGATAACATATTGCAACTTCGATTTTAAATGACCATTATAAACGAGATTTGTAATTAATTTTGGAAAATATAGATACATTTCTCTTACCACTTTATACAAATATTGTATAAGATAAAGTGTATGGTTATTCCAACAGAGCTGGTTATATAAAAATATACCGAAATATTTAAAATTATCTCAACACACTCAATTATAAAACAATCATTGCAACAAGATTTTGAATTGTTGAATGTTGTGAAATTATCATTTATATTGGTAAAGAAAAATTGTAAACAACTTGGAGAGTGATAATAAATCGGCAAATCATCAAGGGTATTACTTTAATATTAGACATCATAAATTTGGTTTTATCACTGACTACAAGTTTTTGTTTTATGAAATATTTTTTTTAGTTTCTCAGTTCACATCTGCGAAAGCATTCAGCAAACATGTGTTTGAATATGAAAGAGCAGTATCATCACTCATCAGCAAATGCTGTATATTTACCTTTAAGAGGTTGAAAAAATAATGTAAGGGTGTTTTAATTAAAGGGCCGATGTTGATTTTGAATAAAACACAAATTACTTAGAAAATTGCTGTCGTCGCTTCTTTTTATTATGATAATACTGGTATGATTCAATTATGTTGGTATGGTTCGATATCGGCCAAATGGCCGTCGAGACCTCGGCGACCAACCTCCGTCCAAATTTTCGATGACGCTGAGGCATAATTGAGGTTCTATGCCGTTGTTAATGTGATGAACTGTCTCATGCTTTAACTCTTAAACTGTTGATGGCTTATCAACATACACCTTTTCTTTCAAATAACCCCAAAGAAAGAAGTTCAACCGTGTCAAATCACATGATCTTGGCGGCCAATTGACATCGCCACCGCGTAGGATAACATGGCCATTGAATTTTTCGTGCAAAAGAGCCATTGTTTCGTTGGCTGTGTGGTAAGTGGCACCATCCTGTTGAAACCACATATCGTCCACGTCCATATCTTCCCATTCGGGCCATAAAAAGTTCGTTATCATCTCACGATAGCGAATACCATTCACCGTAACTACCTGACCGGCCACATTTTGAAAAAATTACGGCCCGATGATGCCGCCAGCCCATAAACCGCACCAAACAGTCACTCTCTTTGGGTGCTTGGATTATCAGTCGCCCAAATGCGGCAATTCTGCTTACTGACGAATCCACTGAGGTGTAAATGTGCCTCATCACTGAAGATGATTTTCTTCTGTTGCCATTTCTTGCAACCATTGACGACGCTTGAAATGGTCAATAGGCTTAAGTTCTTGAGTCAATTGAATCAATAAGCGTGTAAATGCAAGTCTTTATGTTCATTAACGACGAGTATTAGGGGTGCAATTGTTGGGCACGACGACGAGTTGAGGTGAACGGCTCTTCAGCCACACTATCGCGAACAGTAGCAATATTGTCTGCAGTACGAGCTGTAACGATTTGCCACCCGTTATATAACCCCTAAACCCCATATGAAAAAGTTTGTTTAGTAATACATATTGAGTGATCCACCATGTCAAAAGCTTTAGAGATGTTAATAAACAAGAAAGCCGGTATTTCAGAGAAATGTAAACTGTTTTACAATTTACCAGTTAACTTTAAGAGTGTTTTTCAGTACCAAATTGGCAATCACTAAAGGATTGTTTTCTTTCTAGAAACGACAGCATTCTTGACTTAATACCTTTCTCAAATATTTTTGAAAATATCAAAAGCAGAAATATACGGCGATACTTATTTAAACAAGTATTATCACTTTTTTGTGGAGTGGTATTACTACTGCTGTTTTTAGGGACTTTGGAAAAATACCTAGCTGTATACTTCTATTAAATATATAACACAAAACATCTAAAATTTGAAACGAAATTTTATTTTATCAAAGAAGGTAGAATTTGATGTTTTAAGAGAACAAATTATTTTATGAATCTCCAAAGAACTGCATGGTTCACGGAAAAAACTTTCAGTTAGAATATTTCTACTGTTAATAGCATAAAAATTAAAGTTTTTGTGTAAGTATTTCACAAAAGAACTTATGTTATAAAAATAATTATTAAATAAATCAGCAATTTCCAAAGAATCAGAAACAGTTGATTTGTTGGCATTCAAAGCTATATCCACTTCGGAAATTTTTTTATTAAGAATTTCATCAACCATCCGCCATTCCTTTGGGGAATTTCCAAGATCTCTACAGAGAGGGATTTCCACTTTAAGATCATTACTTAGCTCTTCGAAGTATCTTTTAAGCCTTATTTACGGGTGATTTTTCAAAAGATACGTTTTTCAGGTTGTCAGCACTGGTTAGTAATGGCGTCCAAATGTCATCTGTCAAGGTGAATAGTTTTCAGTATATTCTGCCATTTAATCATCGAAAGACTTACAAACGAGCAACGATTACAAATTATTGAAATTTATTATCAAAATTCGTGCACTGTGTAAAATGTGCACCGTTTGTTACGACAATTATGGTCGTCATAATCGATCTAGTGAATCAACAATTCGTGTTGTTATCGCGAAATTTCGCACCAAATTTACTTTGCTTGACATTAAACCATCGATTCGCATGCGTACAGTGCGTACCGAAGACAATATTGCATTCGTACCGTCCAATGTTAATGAATATCGTGAAATTTAAATTCGTCGCCGTTCTCAGCAATTGGGCTTGGTTACTCAATAACATGGAAAATTTTACGTGTCGATTTGAGTTTGAAAGCCGAATGACCTACCACAACGTCTAATTTTTGGTGAATGGGCCTTAGAACAGCTCCAATCCGCTGTTTTATCGAAAAATTGTGTTCAGCGATGAGCCTCATTTCTGGCACGACGGATACGCAAATAAGTATCTGGAGTGATGAACAGCTTCATGCCAAACAAGAATTACCGATGCATCCTGCAAAAAACGTGGCTTATGTGCTGCTGGCATAATCGGTCCATTTTTCTTCAAAGACTACCGTGGAAGAAACGTTACCGTCAACGGCGAACGATATCGAGCCTTCATACGCGACTTTTTTTTGCCCCAGGTGGCTGAGTTGAACTTGGTTGACATGTGTTTTAATCAAGACGGTGCTCGTGAAACAATGGAAATGTTAAAGGATGAATTTTTGGTGAGCAGCTTATCTCTCGAAATGGCCCTGTGAGCTGGCCGCCAAGATCATGCGATTTATCGCCTCTTGATTATTTCTTGTGGGGTTATGTAAAGTCGTAAGTCTATGTGGATAAGCCGAACACGATTGAAGTGTTACATGATATCATAACACTCGTAATTCGTGGAATACAGGCAGAAATGTTTAAAAAAGTGACGCGAAATTTAACCTTCCGAATGGACCATTTGAAACGGAACCGCGGACAACATTTACATGAAGTTGTCTTTAAAACGTAAATGGCAAAGGCCTATTTATCGATTAAACTTTGAATATTATATGCAAATTTGAGTTTTTTATTCGATTTTCAAAAAAACTAGGCTTAAAAATCACTCGTTATGTTCTTACAGATTGCACAAATGTACAGCAAAGACCTTTACTGAAGAATTGTTCATGGTTTTGGAGTCACAATCGTGCAAAAATAAAGTGTGTGCGAAGTTTTTATGTGTGCTTTAATAAATAACTGATGATTGGAAGTAAAGTTTGTTATACTTTTTCGTTTCTTTCCCAGCGCAATTTGTATGGAAAATATAGCTATAATCTAACAATACGGTACTTAATTAAAACGCACAGAATTTGATATTTCCAGTATAACGTTTATATTGACGAATAGTAAATTGTTTGGATTTTCATCTGTAACATTGTTTTCCCTTGGAAACGTTTACATTGCTTTTGAATTAATTTTTATTTTCCCTTAAAATCTTAACTCACTACTAGAAAAAAAATAATTCAATCTTTCGTGTATAAATAAAAACCTGTTGCTTAACTACAGATTGTCTTCAATCTGGATTTAAGGGCAAAAAAACTTCTTCGTTCGTCTATTACAAAATTTAGAAAATAGTGACCAACAGCTACATCCTACTACGTGAGTACTGTACTACTTTGAAGTTTCCATTTTTGCCACCTCCCCATTTAATGTTCGTTCACCTCAAACCAAAAAAATAAAGTCCCTCCGTTTCATCAGATTGTGAAATAAATCAAATCCACCTACTCAGACTTCCTTATATTTCTGTTTTCTGTAGTAAATCTCCAATAAACAGCCCCAAAGTGATATGTATATTTCGTTGGAAATGTTGTTCAAAACGAAACAAAAAAAGTTTCTCGCATTTTCCTTGGAACACCAAGCCATCTTTATTCTGACACACGACAATTTACTGCCTATCGTAAAAGTATCTTAGCAAGGAAAACACAATTTTAAGTCATAAATAAAATTCGAAACTACCCAGAGCCACTGCCTCCGACCTACGCAAATTATCCTGAATACTCCAGATTGCCCCAGAGAGATGGCAGTCTTTACCACCTTACCTCCAACTATACAATTTAAGCTCAACGCTCATGTAAACAAACATGATTTCTCGCTTTCAAGATAATTAACGTTTTAATTAGTGTTTCTATCGGATTTTATTGTCAGCCAGAATTACCAACACTATCGCAGCGTCAAAGTCATGCATTGTTTTAAAAAGGATGAAGTACACCAGAGATATCGGAAAAGTGTAAACAACGTATGTGAGTACAAACACTCGTATGCAGTTTCTACGTTGTTTATAAAACTGCGCTTGCACATCGTAGGTCATGGTCTATTTCAGGAGTTTATCAAGAAAAAAAAACACACACAAAAACTCAACATTTACGCACATTGTAGCCTTGTTTATATCGGCTATATAGTCATCTTAATGGCCGATGTTTTCTTGAACTCGATTTAAATTAGTTCCTCGGCAGTTCAGTTGCGTCGCATAAATAACCAAATTATAATCAAAAGTTTACCATCATCCAATTCAGATCAACTTGATGAAATTCAGTCCATAAATCCTATCCTTTTTGAAGTTCAGCAGTTTTTAACCTACTTCCGATGTGTTTTTCTTTAACAACCTCATAAAGTGGCCTCAATCAAATGGACCACATCGGGAGCAGATTGAAATGAAAAAATCTCATTTTCCGGTGTATGCCTTTGGTCAATCCAAATTGTGCGATATTCGAATAAATTATTTTTTTATGAGTTCTTAATTAATCTTGAGACAAACGAAACATGTTGACACTTAATATTTATTTTCTTTTCATTTTTTTTATATTTTTTTGGAAACTAGAGAGTGGACATCATACTCATCCCCACCACCGACTGTGCCAGCGACAAAAAGTCTGCAAGCAGACCATCATCACCACATCTTCACATCATCATGATTATTTTTAAAATAAAAAGTCAGTCTGCGTTGTGAAAGCAAATAAAAAATTATATTTCGTTTTCATGCGCCGACTGAATGTCTGGTGTTCAGCCATAGATACAAGTGGATCTTTCATCTTTTTCGCTTGCAAAAAAAAAACAAAAGAAAACCCATATGACTACTAACGCACGCCAATTGTGAATCAATCGAGCAATTTCAATCGCATGACTATGACTAATCGAAAAGACACAAAACCAAAAAAAAATATTGGATCGTATTTCAAAGATAATCCAAATTTGTAATCAACAATATGACTGCGGCTGAAATGATAATACTGCTGAGATTTTGTTTGCACTTTGATTTGAGGTTTTGGCACTCGTCAAGATCGTGAGCGATAAAATCCTCGGTTATATAAAAGGCCTGGCACAACCCCCAATCAGATTTATAAAATAACAATTTCAGCTCTAGTCTAGTTTAGCAATGATAGATTATATGAATTTCATGAAGAGCAAGAGTTCAGTATTTCGATGCATTTCTGGGGACCAAGACATATATTTGCACTTGCAGCGAATGTTGGCAGTGAAAATGATGTGCCAATGAAAATTTGTCAACAAAATGGATTTTGAAGAATATGTCGTGTGCATATCTGCGAGTCTTTAAATTTAATTATGGTATATAGATGGATGGATGTTTTAGCCTTCACAGTGCTGAATCCATATTCTGTTCACATGGCCAAATCGTGTCGGGACAAATATGCGGAACGCTGATGGACACACATGTTGGCATTTAGAAAAACTAAAAGCAGCTCTTTGGCAGATTGACAATTGTTTACAAATTACAAACCATAGATCGAGAATTTATGCACAGATATATCAAACACGTGGATTTTGGTTATGATGTGTAAGTTAGTGAAAATTTGATTTGGTACGAGAGTTGCCCAAGGGCGCTTCCTTGGGGTACACGTCTGCCAATATTTCTTTGATCTCCAAATATTCGTTTCCAAGTTTCACACGGAAGAGCCTATGCTTAAGATACGAGACGAGGATTTTATATAGCTTTTCAGGCAGAACTTGTCTTGCATTGTATTGAAGGCGTCGATGCCAATCCTTGTCAAAAGCTTGCGACACGTCAAGAAATACGGATGAGCAAACTTTCTTTTCTTCGAAAGCTTTCTCAATAACATAAGTAATCCGATGATTTTGGTCCAAAGTCGAATGTTTCTTAACCCAAATCGATGTTCAGGTAAACGGCGTTTCTGATCAATAATGGGGTGTAAGCGACCGAGTAATATCCTTTCAAAAACTTTTGAAATTATTGGAAGAAGTGAAATAGGTCTGATTTTATTTCTTGCGGTGATTTTCCAGGTTTGAGAACCTTAATCACCTCCATAACTTTCCACTCTCTTGGTATGTATTCTTATCTAATTGTTGTATTTACAATGTAGAGGAGTTAAGTTAATCGTTTTCGAGGCAACATTTTAAGAAGTGCTCTAATCAGGTTATAACCTGAAGCTTTTTTAGGCTTTAGTTTCTGTATTTCCCGTTTAGGCTCGGCAATAATGCGTATCTAACTATATTTTTATCGGTTGTAGTCACGAATAAATTAATGTTTTCTGGACCACAAATGGTTTAAATGTTTCCTCAAGATGTGCGGCGAAAACGTCTGCTTTTGCCTTATCGCTTTTTGTCCAAACGTCTTGTGTAGAGTGACACAAGACGGTGTGGTGTGGTGTGGTTTTGTGTGATTCTCAATAATTCTTTATTTTTACATATTATCCATCAAATTTTCATTGAACCGTTCACTGAAATTGACAAATAACAAATGTATGCCTCTTAATGCACGTATACCACTCACATAAATAAAGAGGTTGTTTGAAGTGTCACATAATGTTGGTTGGTTGGTCGTAATATTAATAACCCACCATTCCATCAACCTTAATGTCTTGATAGGCTTTTTGTATGGTATGGCGGTCAGATTTTCTTTGAGACCGTCACAGTAACGACATGCGCTGACTCATAACTTTTTGTTTGATTTGGAGGTTTCTATGTTGAGTTGTACACAAACTTTCAGTAACTTGTATTAATATTGTATACACCAACAAATATAGCTTAACGAATTCAATTTTTATGAGTTGAGGAAACGCTTATCTTAGGGATAGACCTAGTTTGGTGGAAGCATGACTCGTTTTGTAATTTTGTTGCGTAAAAAAACTGCATTCAAATTGTATGCAATACACAAATGTAATGGGTGTGCATAATTTTCAAAAAGACATTATTTAAGAAAATTCTATTAACTCTACAAAATGATATGATAGATAATTGCCTATAAAAATAATGTAAGCTGTATAAACATCCGGCATTCATTGCTACGTTTTACGGTAATTTCTTTCCAAGAGAAACTATGTGAAGATAGTAAAACCAAGTGTTTTACAAAGTAGGAGCAACTGCACCTATGCAGCTTTTCAAAAAGAATGCGAAACAAGACAGAAGTTACATGGGCAAAAACAGTTCCTGGCTTTTTTTAATAGAGCCGCATATTTTATTTATTTACACATACACATCAAACATGTCATATGTCGGAATGACGTGGAGTCAGAAATGACTGCAATGCCCATATCAAGGGTGTCAAATTCTTCCACGAAAATTGGAGGCAAAAAATTCTACTATCTCCCAAAAGTAGTAAAA
Organism: Rhingia rostrata; assembly: GCA_949824845.1. NCBI lineage: Eukaryota > Metazoa > Arthropoda > Insecta > Diptera > Syrphidae > Rhingia > Rhingia rostrata. The sequence goes on from OX463756.1 coordinate 46,170,010, forward strand.
ATGTTTGGACGTTTGTAAAAAAACATTGAGAATTCGACCTCATCCTTCAACCCTGCGCTTATTTACAATGGCATTGCAGGTGTTACGTCTCTCGACAACGACGATCATTTTACAGCCAATTCCACGCTGCCAGGTTGTGCCCTCCTCCCGTACTAGAGAACTAAAAGCATTGTATGGGACCAATCCACTTTCATGCTCGTACAGTCGCAAGAGTATTAATCTATATTGGCATACACAAATCGGCTGGTCCAGATGGTAACTCCCCCATAATTCTGAAGAGGTGTTCTTCAATGCTGGCAAAACCACTGCGTAAGCTTTTTCATCTGTCCTATTCATCACGAGGCCTTCCGAGTCGATGGAAAACTGCATTTGTCCAGCACGTTCCCGTCATCTTCTCTCTCCAACTACCGACCAATTGCACTTTCCTCCCTTCTTTCTAAGGTCATGGAAACCCTGATAAACCGTCAACTTTTGAAATTTATTGAGTCACGAAAACTCCTCAATGACCGACAATACGGTTTTCATAGTGATTTGATGTCGTATCTCACCGAAGAGTGGAACCAAACAATCCATATTGGTGGCGAAATCAAGACTTGATTTTTCAAAAGCATTTGACAGGTTTTGGCATCAAGCTCTTTTGTCGAAAATGCGTGTTTTTGGTATCGATAATACTCCTTTTCTATGGATTAGAAACTAAAACTCGAAACTCCAAATTCAAGTTGTTTTGGACGGTTTCAAGTCAGCTACTCACCAAATAAATACTGGTGTTCCCCAAGGCTGTGTTTTGTCTCCGATACTCTTTCTCATTTTCATCAATGGTCTCCTGTCTGCAACTTCTAATCCAATTCATTATTTCGCTGATGACAGTACCCTGAGGTTTTCGTATTCGTTCTCGAATTAACGCCCTTCACCTTCGGACGTGAAAAAAAACGACAAAATATGTTCCATTTATTAAGTTCCTACCTCGACAGCATAATTGAATGGGATGAATCTTATATAGTGGAATTTAATGCTTTCATATTCACATATTTGAAATCGCTAAAAATGCAGCGAAATGTATACGCTTGCATAACCGATGTAAGAAATATTTCACCCCTTTTGATCTCCTCAATATATAAACCGTATATACGCCCTAAAATTAAGTTCAACGCCCACATTTGGTCAGGTGCAGCCAAAACATGATTGCGCCTACTAGATGGGTTACAAAAGCGTGTGATAAAATGGATTGGAGACCCAGCCATAGAGAACTCCATAGTTTCGCTCAAACACCGTAGGAATGTCTCCTGCCTTACACTCTTTTAACCGCTATTAAATGTTGATACAACAGCAAATGCTCAAACGTTATAGCATCCTTCAACCCTGCGCTTATTTACAATGGCATTGCAGGTGTTACGTCTCTCGACAACGACGATCATTTTACAGCCAATTCCACGCTGCCAGGTTGTGCCCTCCTCCCGTACTAGAGAACTAAAAGCATTGTATGGGACCAATCCACTTTCATGCTCGTACAGTCGCAAGAGTATTAATCGATATTGGCATACACAAATCGGCTGGTCCAGATGGTAACTCCCACATAATTCTGAAGAGGTGTTCTTCAATGCTGGCAAAACCACTGCGTAAGCTTTTTCATCTGTCCTATTCATCACGAGGCCTTCCGAGTCGATGGAAAACTGCATTTGTCCAGCACGTTCCCGTAATCTTCTCTCTCCAACTACCGACCAATTGCACTTTCCTCCCTTCTTTCTAAGGTCATGGAAACCCTGATAAACCGTCAACTTTTGAAATTTATTGAGTCACGAAAACTCCTCAATGACCGACAATACGGTTTTCATAGTGATTTGATGTCGTATCTCACCGAAGAGTGGAACCAAACAATCCATATTGGTGGCGAAATCAAGACTTGATTTTTCAAAAGCATTTGACAGGTTTTGGCATCAAGCTCTTTTGTCGAAAATGCGTGTTTTTGGTATCGATGATACTCTTTTTCTATGGATTAGAAACTACCTCTCGAAACTCTAAATTCAAGTTGTTTTGGACGGTTTCAAGTCAGCTACTCATCAAATAAATACTGGTTTTCCCCAAGGCTCAGTTTTGTCTCCGAAACTCTTTCTCATTTTCATTAATGGTCTCCTGTCTGCAACTTCTAATCCAATTCATTCTTTCGCTGATGACACTACCCTGAGTTTTTCATATTCGTTCTCGAATTAACGCCCTTCACCTTCGGACGTGAAAAAAAAACGACAAAATATGTTCCATTTATTAAGTTCCTACCTCGACAGCATAATTGAATGGGATGAATCTTATATAGTGGAATTTAATGCTTTCATAACGCAATGCTGTCTTCTGTCATCTAAGCGAAACTAACATTTACAACCATTGTCCATGAATGGCACTCGCATCGTTGAAACCCAAAAACTTTCTATTCTGAGTATGTGCGTTCGTTGAAACGACCACATATTTGAAATCGCTAAAAATGCAGCGAAATGTATACGCTTGCATAACCGATGTAAGAAATTTATCATCCCTTTTGATCTCCTCAATATATAAACCGTATAAACGCCCTAAAATTAAGTTCAACGCCCACATTTGGTCAGGTGCAGCCAAAACATGATTGCGCCTACTAGATGGGTTACAAAAGCGTGTGATAAAATGGATTGGAGACCCAGCCATAGAGAACCGTAGGAATGTCTCCTGCCTTACACTCTTTTAACCGCTATTAAATGTTGATACAACAGCAAATGCTCAAACGTTATAGCATCGCCGTGCCATGAATCAGTTCAGCCTCAAGCTAATCCTCGGAAAAACTATGAAATACAGAGATTCATTATTTAACCAAACAACACGAATGTGGAATGCTTTACCAAACATAGTTTTTCCTCTCCATTATAATTCACAGATATTCAAAACCAGCGCACATCGGTATCTCCTCTCTTCTACTCCTCTATTTCCTAATGTCCACGTTGTTCTCAAACACTATAGGGCATTCATAATCCCTTTAGGATGTTTCCAACAATAAAAAAGTTAGTAACGTTAATAGAGAAACATTTGAAAAGTTGTGCATAAATCATGTCGACGATCGAAATCATGTGTGAAAAAGGGCGTTTAACTGGGTATTTTCAGCATCGTGACAGACAAATATTTATATTCTCTATGTATAATCTTTGTGCTAGAAAATTTATAGAAAATAAACGTTCCATGAAACAGAATTTTTCAATGATACCTACTAGCAGCTATGGGGTAAAATTTCAATTCCATCATGTTTTTTTTTGTTCCAATGAAGTTGTTCATTATTAGCTAAAGCTGCACCCTTATCATCGTAAAACTGATCGAAGAAACTTTTTTTTAAACAAGCCCCAGTATTGATTCAGTTAAGTAGTAATCATATAGCTGGCTTAAAAGAAAGAAACTAGGAAATTACAGCGGTCAGTATTTGATAGCTTTTTTGAAAACGAATTTAACCCTCCACAACACCATTCATTCGGTTTATATGTGTTTCCTTAATTTCGGTTTTCAAATAACGCCATAATCAAAACCCGAAAGTGTAATCTATCAATGTAACGAAAATTATTAATAAAGTCCAACTTGAATCTGTAACTAAATTTTTATCTCTAACTATCAATCAAACGATATAACTTCTCATTCGGGTCCAGCAAAAAAAATGCATAGAAAATCTTTGAAAATAGTTTGATCTAGTTTTTTTAAGAACTAAAAATAATAAGGATTACTTGTATATAAAAATATATTTATTAATTTTTTTTCAACACCAGTCTAGGTGAACATTCCTTAAGATTTTTATTTTTCTTGAGAAAATTTATTGGTGCACATTTTTTAGCAATTCCCATAATTTGTGTTGCTGTTTTAATATAAATTTTATCATATTAAATTTTAATGAGATGCGAGACATTAAACCCATCCAGTAATCTAAACATATTCAACACGCCCAATAATTTGTTAGTGGCGCCAACAATACCGACTGCGAACGCTGATACGATGTGTTAAAGGGGTGAAGATGTGATCTTGTCTTCGAGCCATAAAATTGCTTTTATTATGAAAGGCCAAATTTCCATTTCTATAGAAAATGACTTTGAAAATGGTCAATATATGCGTGTTTTAAATGGTTGACATAGTATTTCTGTAACGTCGTAAAAGACGTACACACACAAACATTAATGGTTGTAAGAAAAAGCTGGACCCTGGGGCCTATAGTGGCTATTGCGGTAAGGTTTTGTATGTTTGTATTTCTTAGCATAGATATGATTGGAATAATGTTAACGAGAATTTTTGTTAAGATTTTATAATTATCCAAATATGATAAGCTAGATAAAACAGGTTTGACCCTAGAATCATTAAGATTCAAAGTTTCATCTCGCACAATTAAACCCATTTACCGAAACATATAATCCCCACTAATGTTAGCAGCGGGCTCAGTGACGCGGTAAGTGCGATGAACTGCCGTCGCAGATCCTAAACGATTTTTCACTCGCCCTCTTCTCATGATGATCTGACAAATCATCCGAGTATTATCAATAGTATCAAAGCTTATCGCAAATTAGGCGTTAAGAAAACATCTAGATATTTGTAAGCAGCTTGGTACTTTAGTACAACTGTTTTTTTTATTGATTTGTTTATAACTAGAATTAAGGCATTTCAAACGACCCCACACAATATCATCCCCCTGGTCCGCATCAGATTTTCTCGCCTTTTGTTTTTAACTTTTGTTCATGAGCAGCCTCATTAATTGTTTGCTGGTTTAGGTCATATTTTTGAGTAATACTTAGCGCTCATCTTTTTTTAGGGCTTCATTAGGGCCGAGTAATAGCTATCATTGAAAACTCTCATTGGACATTTTCTTTTACTTCTTTTTAAATTCAATCATTGGCGAGTTGGTATCAAAAAAACTCTTGAATTAAAGAACATGATTATCCATGATTAACATGATTAAATTTTTAAAATTTGAATTACAATTTTCGCAGAAAATCACTTCTTATTTTTCACTGATCAAGATTTATTTTATTGAAGTAATTATTGCCATTCCACCAAAATGAAATGAAACTTTCCAATGATGATGATAGAGGTAAAACTCCAATTCCATCATGTTTTTATTTTTTTCTTATGAAGTCGTTCAATGGTAGCTATAACTGGGCCCTTAAAATGTTCATATCCAAGAACAAGGAACAAAATGGACAAGAACGTATAGATTATAGGTTCACAGTTGTAAATAACATGACTCAAGCAAAACAAGGAGAACTTTTAGAACAAACATTATGTCAATTACAGAGCTTTGGCAGGTTTATTCCTACAGCTCTGTACCAATCTGTACAAACCTGAGTTCAAATGAATCGTTCATTTGTTAAACAGGATGAAGATCCTATATAACCCAGTGCCTAGCTATTTCACACAGCTTTTCATATGTGCATGTGTACTTCTTACTTCAGGGCAGGACTAACATTTTATGACAAATCCGAACGGTCCAGTTGAAATAAGTTTTTCGTGACTACTCATATGATTTGTCGGATCAGCTCAAGTGGGACGAGTCAAATAATATGTTTACATACAAAACCGAATCAAGTTTATAAATTAAGTGTTTTAGCTAGTTTTAGCGAAAAATGAAATTAATAGAACTCCGGTTAACTAGTTAGTAAATTTAGCTGCAAGTGAGAAATCAAACACAATTATGCTCTTAGGCGTGTCGCTTTGATATCAAATATAACTTTGTATTGTAACTTTGTAAATCCATCTAGTGGCATTAAAGAAGGCGGCCAAACCGTTGCTGTGTTTATCAGAAAGATCTCCACGACTATCAATGAAGGGATTCGCAAGTGTTCGACGTCTTGCCAACAACAAGGCTATACTTTTGCTTAATAGATAAGCAAGAGCTGCTGTAGGTGTTGAGGGTATACAAAGTCAAGTAGTCAAATAGTTGCTGTAAACTGCGAAATCGGTTTCAAACAATATCTTGAAATACAACGAGGGCCAAAAGAGATCACCCTATGGAAGATGCTTTTATATTTGCCAATGGCCGCCAATGTCAAATCAGTTTTGACATTTGTAGACTAGACAGATGTAGAATACAAGTGAACAAGCCATGAAGCGATACACTACCTAAAAACGCGGAATAATAGAAGTGGATGAGTTCGACCAAAATCATAATGAGCGATGAGGCTTATTTCCACCTCAGCGGGTATGTGAATAAGCAAAATTATCGCTTCTGGGGCACCGCAAATCCACGTGTAATGCACGAGGAGCCATTGCACCCACCCAAAGTTACTGCATATTGCGCTGTTCACGCATTTTTTTTCACGGGCCTTTGTATTTTTTTCGATTTTTTAAATAATTTGAAAATGAAATGCTAGTTAGTCAAACTACCATTTCGGGGTGATAAAAGTAAGAATCTCCGATTGGGTTAAAGTCTTTCACTAATGCATTCCTCGTATACTAACTCTGCGATGTGTTTCGATGATTTGCTTACATCAAATTCCAGTCCGGATGAAGAAATCCTTGCTCGATTCGAGAGGAAATATCTTCGAAAAATCTTCGCTCCCGTTTGCGTTGACGGCCTATGGAGACAGAGATTCAACCAAGAACTATACGAGCTGTTCAGCGACATGCCCCTGTTTAAAAAAAATACGCAATGGACGTTTAAGATGACTAGGATATGTAGAACGAATGGACACCAGTACTCCGGCTGGCAGAGTCTTCGATGCCCAGTCAAACGTCGGACGCAGTAAAGGAAGACCTAGCCTTAAGTGGCACGCAGAAGTATAAACCGACCTCAACTCACTCGGATTGCGCAACTGGAGGCAGTTAGCTAAGGATCGGGCTAATTGGAGAGGCATGTTGGTTGAGGCCCAAGTTCATTTCGGACTGTAGTGCAACTCAAGTAAGTAAATGCCCCAACAAAAAAATGTATAATTGTGGAGTTGAAGTTAAGATATCGTCGATGTCTAGATAATGGCCTTAATAGTGGCTTGGCTGTCATCGAATATATCGATATTTTGTTTTGTTTATTTGTTTATTTATTTAATTCTACCATTATTATTACAACTTACAGACTATATAACTATATATGGAAAAAACTCTTCAAGTAAGAGAAAAAGTATATTTTTACAAAATTTATAAAAAAATAATGTTTCGCGGTATTGTCATGCTATTAAAATTTTAATATAATGTCATGCTTAATCGCACCTGGAATATGCTGGTAGAATCAGGAAGGCGAATCAATTTCTTTAGTTGTTGTGGGTAAATAAATGCGACGACATCAAAGTCCATTTCTGCGATGTACATGAGTGTTTTAAGGTTTTATTCAACTGAATTCTAATCCTGCCTTGTTGAAAAAAACAACGATAAAGCGTCAATTTATCACGCTTCAGTGAAAAAATCAAATCAATAATCTTGCTATTTCCATAGGTTTTAGGTTCCAGCAATTAGATTCATTGAGCCTGATGGCACTGCAAAATGCAAAGCTTGTAATTGTATACTGGATATCATTTTTGCCTTCCTCATTAAAAACCGGGCAAAAGATTATAGCCCACATGTTCACAGTAAATTACAAGTCAGAAAATCACCTTACTATATCACATTCAACTATGTACTTATATTTTTGTTAAATTACCCAATATCGTCACAATAATTTTTGACACATTATTCATATGTCGATTTAGAAAATGATTCATTAAAAATCAAAATGTGCTCACATCTCATTGGAAATACAGCTCTGAGTAAACTAAATCTTGTTCAATAGATGCGTGCAACACAAACCCTACACGTGATTCACTCTCAATCGGATTATTAATGGAAATTAACACGTTTCTCACTCGTGCTATTTTCCATAATCTAAGAATCGAGTTAGTCATTTCCCCCCGTATCCACTTAGTGAAGAATTACGAAACCTTACGAGTTATTAAAAATTTGCTGTTTTCCCCTGAACTGTTTCATAAATATCTTCAATTCAAGTATTTCTTCAAAAAGGTATTACTAACAGGTTAGCACGGCTTACTAGTTAATTCATTTAAATTAAAATAAGTTCCCCCAAGTTGTTGGGAAAAGTCACCTGCTAAAAACCAGCTACAAAACTATTAAAATTTTCCAAAAAAAAAACCGTACAGCCTCTCATCAATTCGTATTCTTAATGCATGCATAGGTAGGTAGAGGTGACTGTTTAGCATCTTAATGCATTTATTTTCCAAGCAACCGCTTATCCAGCACCAATACGCAGCGCCGCAATTCACATTTGATGAACCTCATTAAAATCACACTTGCACTCGATTTCCTAATCGCATGACCACAGTATTTATTTTTTTCCCTCATATTTTATAAAAATAGACACCTAACCAATCCATGATGATGCAATTTTTCAAAAACCTTGCGCAGATACAGTGGTCCAAATGGAACAAAAATCCCCCAGCAAAGATCGCGAGCAGTTTACGACGCCATCAAATGAGTCTTATCACGACAACACATTTGGCTTATCTCACCCCAGCAAGAGTTGATTTCGCTATGGAAATCTTTTGATTCATCATGCACTTACTGAATTTCCGAACACAAATCCCATCAAAAAACAGGCGTGTTTTTTTCAACATCCTTTATCTCGGCCCAGTTTACGAGCGGCAATAATATTTACTCGAATGTGCCACAAAAAAGAGGGCTCGTCCACCAACAGGCTTGACGTCAATAGGCCGATTGATGTCAATATTGTTTTTCAACACCAGGGGATGTGCATCTAGCTGCCGCAGTAGTATTTCGAAAATAACAACACAAAAGTGCGATAGTTTTGTTTTTAGAAATTAAGAGTAAATATTCCGGCTTGCATGCGTGTGTTTCAGGAGTCTATTTTAAGTTCGATCTGTGTTTACATCGAGAGTTGGAATGATCGCGAATAGGAAGTGTTTTAATTTTTTTCAAAAGATGCGGTTAACACAGGTAAACACAAAAATAACTTATTCCGAGAAGAAGTTCTAAAATGTTATCTCAAGTGGATGTCGGCTTATTGCAATGAGATTTTGTTTAGTCATTGGCATAAACAGATAAAGGTGGTTTCAGGTTTATTAGATGGTATTAGGTGGTCTTAGCAGGTAAATATGAAAACAGATTTTAGGAAGAGATACTTTAACGATGGAAAATTAAATTATTAGGTTTCGCAAAAATGTGCTAATGGGGAATTTTGTTGGCCTAATCATAGATTTGTGTACCCTATTCCTTATGTATTGAATATGAATTGAATGCTTAGTAGGTCTAACATGTCTGTTTACCCTTTCGTAGTTAGTTTTTGTAATTTTGATTATGAATTTCGTTGGATGACAGTTTTCATATGAACTCTTTGTTGAGCCAAGATTGACCATTTACTTAGGTTCACCCACTGAAACCAAACCAAAATAGGAATGGGAAAAATATTTAAGACAATTTAAGACTTCATCTTTGGCCGACTTAGATATTGTTCGAAGCCCATTTTGCAGTAGTTCCCCCCTTATCTTGTTTTGGAACCATTCATTTGGAACAGGGATTTAACCATTATCCCTCTGAGGTTATTTCTTTTTTAAGCTAACTGCAAGGCTATCATTTTTTATTAAAAGGGTCATAGGCTGTTGCTTGTGGGGTTCCTACTAATAACGGACTACTTACGGTCTTAAGCTAATGCGAGGCTATCATTTTTCATGAAAGGAATCATTGGATCTTGCCGAGTCTACGGAGTACTTCGTCACACAAGAAAGTGCTGGTCTTTTGCATTTGCGAGATCTAGGAGCTTTCAGGTCTGTCTCTCGCCCTCGATTTATAACGAAGTCAAATAATCAACCGTAGCGAGGTATCCGTCGGAGCGGAAAATTCTCCGATTTTGTACGATTCGGAGGATTTTAGCTTCGAGGTATTCTTCCGATAAGCTTTTCGCTATATTTCTCCGACATTTTGTACCGCATCCCGGCGAATTGCGTTGAAGTGCGTTCAGGTTCATTTTTCGTGCAATTTTTGACAGCTAAGTGCAATTCTCTCTCCGATTTTCTCCGACACAAATTCTTCGCGGAAATTATTTACGAATTGTAGTGAAGTGACTTTTGTTACGATGACACATACTTCGAATGTATTCTGCCCTCGCTAGGGCAGAATATGTGTTATTTTACGGAGTTCATAGAACTCTCCTTACAAAACAAGTGATAAAAATGAAGCATACTCAAAATGGCAATTGTTTTACGAGTGATGTAGGAAAAAAGTAGAACCAACCAATTTAAACGACAACAAACAGATGTTTTACAAGGAAGTAAAACAATTACCAACTGGCGGTTGATAGGGCGATTGTTATAGGGAAAATATGAACCAAAATAAGGGCAGACCATTTCAAACAGATACTTTTTTTTTTAAATATACTGGTTTCATTCAATTTTTTAACTACTTTTAGTTTATTTGTTTACAAAAAGCCTATAAGAACTTTGTAGTAGATAAGTGGAATAAAAATATGTAAGCCTCAAGCGTACGATCATATGAGTTCAATTTTGTTTTTGCCTTATCTCCACTCAAATGATAGAAGTTAGGTGTGTACATTTGGCCGCGAAAATTCACTGACTTTGCTAAGCTATGTTCAAAGGCGATGATTCTGTCTACAGCCTTAGCGAATTTTTGTAACGGATGTATGTTCATAATGAAAATATTATAAGTAAAAGTATTCCTCAGCCACTGATTTTAGCGGTTCGCTAGCAGAAGATATGATACGTAGATCTTGAGGCTTTCCCCCATCTACACCATGAAACCACTTTAAGCTGCGTATGAAGAAAGGAGGTAGAATATGACAGGAACCAGACCGAAAAAGGTGTATGGTAGGAAAGTACCTTTTACGAAAAACTGCACCTGTCATATGATGGAAAAAGCTCTTACTAGTCACAACATCTTATGAAACCACATAATGCAATTAGATTTCAAGCATGGCAGCATCTGCGATGAAGGACACTATCACTGGCACTATCCCAGACTCACTATCCTAGACTCTGCCAATTGAAGAACAGAACAAACGGAGTCTTCTACTTTAAAAATATTCGAAATCTATCTAAAATCCATTCTTCTAGTCTTACAGACTCTTGAGTATATTAAGATTGATGGAAAGATTTGAATCACCCAGGTGGCCGCAATTATCGCATCGCTGGCTCTAGTTCTCGGTCATAAAAAAGTGTCCAACCAAGGGTATGTGAGTGTGTAGTGAATTAACTCGAGTCAACGTATGCAGTATTGAATGGTCCTGTACTAGTGAGACAATCCAACGGTCGAAAGACTGAAAATTTTGGAGGCGTAACAATTAGTGGATTTTTGGCTCTTTTGAAATGATGATTCGAAATTGCCTTCAAAGCAGTTTAGAATCCCTAAGTCCATATTGTGGCAAATTTTGGGTATAGATCGAACTGATTTGGGAACTGAATCTTCCTTGGCATTTGAAGCGCCGAAACTTCTCCGACTGAGCTCTGTAAAAGTTCAGAATCTCAATCTATGCTTTTTAATAATCTGGAAAATTGCGCAGAAGGTGCAGAATGACTTCCCCCTCTTCTTCGTAAAAGCAGGTTATACAGAAGTCATTGCTAAAGAGGCCTAGTCTTTTACTGATGTTTAATGTGATCAGCATTATCAAGTGGATGAAGCGCTTCTTGTTTTAGTTTGGCAAGAGTTGCCTTTTTTTTTGACAAATTTACCTTTTTGAACGCATCCGGTTTGATTGCGTTTTACACATAGCGCGTGACGTACCTAGCATTTCAACTGTCCTGTCTAGTAAGCTCACTCACTTAGCAGTTCACTGGTATATCTCTGTGCTCTGGTACAGAAAGAAGGTTAACGGAAAAGTATTCTGCGATCTCATTAAGAGATAGTCGGCTTTCGAGAGCTGATTTCGATTTAAAATGGTGGATCACAGGATGTTGATTGCGGTTTAGCTTTCAATGAAGATGCAAATATTCTTCATGGATATTACACTACTCCTCCGCCAGGAAAGGATATGCTTATGTTAAGCATCTCCAAAAAAAAAACACCTCAACCCACTCCAGATTCTGTTTTAGGCCAATCTGTGAATGTAAATCGAGTTATTGCCTCTAATCATATTTGACTGTCATTCGAGGCTACTGGGACTAGGGAACGGGATCAAACATCCATAATTTCAGTCAAACATCTCAATTATTCTGAGTTTCAGTTGTTAAGTATTGTGGATTCCCTGGACCCAAAATTGACAACAACTAAAGATTTTTTACTGACTCACCTCTGTAAGAGTCTGACAATTGTAAGCATTTGTTTTTTGCTAAAACTTTCTGAAGGTTAAGTACGAAAAATTGCGTAAAAGGGTTTTACAAGTAGAAAGGTAACGTGTCTTCTATTGTTTCCCTAGTAGAACATCAGTAAGGTTCAACGCTTCGACCTCAATTTCCGAAGTCAGATTACTTCGTTGCTGAGTCCAATCAAATGGTTGTTTTTAAAGTGAAACTTCTTTGGGCTCGTCGGGGTATATCTAAACTCACGTGAAACGAAATTTGAACACGAAAAGTCATAGGAAGGCTAGCGTGGTGAGACTACGGAGGGCAAATAGCAAAAGAGAGCTTGAATCCAAAGCAAGCATATCAACAAATTTAATTGGAATGGTAGGGACTAGGGAGGCAAGCGCGGACAGTTAACATTTGCGACAAACAACACCATGCGAAAACTTGTTTCAGAAAAAAGAGCACGAGCGAGAGCGTAACCATGAGAGAACTCTCTGTTGTAAACGTGCGGGTTTTACGGCCAAGGCTTGCTGGTGCCTGGTGCTGGTGTGTTTTTGGCTTTTTCGCTCTCTATATTCTGCTCTCAGTTTGTTTTGATGACTCTTTTTACAATTACACATACACATAACTATATGGAGAATCATTGGCATACACATCTGAGGATGCAGCAGCACCTGGGGAAGATTTGCACAATATGCCAATGACTTTAAGCGTTAAGCGGTAATCAATGTCAATTTCGCCTCGGAAGAAATTCAGCCACTTGTACAATTTTTAGAGAGTAAATTTAATTTAAAAATGAAGAATGGTCCTAAAGATTCAACGACCACAGGCACGATAATAGATGCAATTTTTTCAAGACATTTAAATAATTTACAATCATAAGTTTCATACCTCAACCCGATAGTAATTTTTCTTGATTTTGAAAATATGGAAAATCAAGGAAAATCAAACAAAAAAGTCAACAGTTCTTCTGATCAAGAAGGACTTCTGTTATTTGAGAAACGTGGATGCATGAAATTTCACTTCAACCTCGTAGCACTCTACTGTCTCTTTTTTTAACATTTTTATGATGAATCATAATTGGCAACTTTAACATGGTGGTGACCTAAAACCTTGTTAAATATAAGCCATATTTTTGGATCATCAGGTGCATGTCAATTGTCCACCGACCATCGTTACTTAAAAAAACGCCTAATCACACCACAATTTCAACACACCCCTTAATCACCCCATTACTCGCTCTAGTTCACACTTCGTGCACTTAATTTCCGTCAAAATATAATTTCATGAATGAGATCTCAGTCGTAACTCAAAATGAAATGATCTCTTGACATGAGCTGATTATTTGAAATCTCTCTCGAATAATAATAATCAAGGGCGCTTTCCATGTTCCGTACTGTTTATAATCAAACAAGTATTTAAATTAAGTGCTTCCAGAACCCACCTATGGAGTAAACATAATTTACGAATATATACACAAACTCTGTGCGATTAATTTCAGAAAGGTCAACCAGTGGATATGTACTTATAATCATAATTTTTTCTGATTATTATTATTAGCATTTTCGCACACGTTTTTATCTTATTGAATTTCATAAAAATACCTCGATGGTTATAAAAATTGTTAAGTGTTGAAAATTTTGTTTGTCTATAGCACCTAAATCAAATATTCATTCCCATTATAATCATCGTCCCACTCATTGATTTTGACCATCACTATGTTCAGTCTAAATATTTGCAAAAAAAAAAAACAAAAATTAAGAAAGGCATGTGCAAATATTAGCACTCGATAGATGTATTCGTGTGCATAGAGCTCGATGATTTATCTAATAATTCGGTTACCACCGAAAAAATTGCAGACCAATGAATAATTTTGTTGTTCTAAAACACTGTCCAGACACCAGTCGCCAGAGGCCGGCTGGAGATGCTAAAGCTGCGTGCTAAAGGCCAGTATGGTGTTTATTTGTGAACTGAATATGTGCGAAATTAATCATTAGGAAATATTCCGAAAATTATTGTTGGCATGCAGATGTGAAAACTCTGGTGTCCTAATAAAGTTGGTTCGACATTGACAACCGACAGAGTGAGGGTGTGTTTTATAGGAGAGATGATTAAGTGGGGGTGTGTTATCGATATGATGGGTTATGTAAGGTTATCACTTAGCACCCGGTTGCTATGCAGAATGGACTGAGAGTGATTTTTGTTTACTAAATAAATGAAAATATAAAAATACAAGTAATCGTTAACTTGTTTACAACAAGTGTGCCATTCACCTATTTGGTGACTTGTTTTATTTTATTTTTCATATTGTAATATACATAAGAGGAGGATGGTACTTGGAGTTGAGTTGTTGATGTGAAAGAGGGATTTGCATTACTTTTGTTGCAGCAAACAATTTATTGATAAGAATATATGTATATGCCTAAGAGTATGCAATTGATTTTGAGCAATGTATAAAGCCCCTGAAAGTGAGCTTCAACTAAATGATTGTCATAAACAATAGGGTTGAGCTTTTAAGATGATGATCTCTACAGTTGCGACAAAATGTATTTTTAGTTTTAATATTAAATTGAAAAATTTTATTAAGCGCGTTTCTTTTGCAACTTGCTATGTTATATGAAATTAATGGTTATTTACATTTACCTTTTATGCATGGTATATAACATAAAAAATCCCTACAGGGTACATCTAAGTTTCAAAAGTTTGTTCTCCACCCGGTCAGTACTCAACTCAGTAGTAATTATACATTGTGACAGTGAGGAGCACGCATTTACCATCGAGGATTTCTTTTCGAATGGATGTTCCTTGTGCAACCTAGCACGTCTTACGAAAACAGTTAAAAGTACCCCCGTTGGAGCCAGAAACAAATTATTGTATGGGTCAATATGTTCGAAAAAGCGACGAGTATGACAAAACAAAAAAAAACTCTAGTCTCTCTCAGATCACCTAAGACCATTGAGGCAGCGATAACCTAATACTTGCAATCCACATATATATTCATTGAGGCAAATTCTTCAAGATGGCCTTCATTACCATGCGAATAATTTGGCAGGTTTCAATTTGAGTAGGACCTCTTTTCGAACCCGAATTCAATTCTCTGAAAAACGCATGTGAAACGCTTCTCAAAAACGTTCAAGGTGACGCAACTGCTTTTTTGTTCAGTGATGAACCTTATTTTCAATTGATTGAATTCGTCAACTAGGAAAACATGCCCTACTGGGCAGGCAACAGTACACGAGATTTGTATCAAGGGCATTTGCAGTCCCCAGTCTCTGTTTTTGTTTTTGAAGAAAGTCAGGTCATAGTGAATCCAGACAGGTATGTTAACACGGAAGATGTTTTTTTATGCAAAACTTGAAGAATTGGATTTGAGTCCAACGGAGAAATAGCTCAAACTTCAATGGCTGTTTTCAAGAAACACTTGTTTAAGCATCTTATCCCAAAAATAAAGTATTTGGAGTAGCCAGACCGATCTTACAATGTGTCCAAAATACGATGCCTTCTGTGATTTTTTTTAAATTTCGTATATATTGTCAACCTTAAATGGATCCGACAGACCAAAATACAAACATCCTCCGAAAAATTTCAACATACTCGCTACAATGCTGGTTTGGGACATTAAAATTGTACGATCTCTTTTTTCAGTGTATTGGTGATGGGGGGGGGGTGTCACTTAAAAGATAATTTTCTTAACCATATAGTAAAATTTTTTAAAGAAATATCTGGCAAATAACGTCCCACTCAGAGTCTTAAATCAATCTTCTCCTCTCATTTGTGTGTGCGAAGTTATTACTTTTGTCACACAGAAAAGGACCTCCTCCTAATTAATAGCTTCTGATGACAGCCGCATACACTTGGACGTTCGTCAGACTTTGAAAAGAGGTGGAGTAGAAAAAAATTACTGTGTTGTTGCTTTCCGGATTTGAAACAAGGACCACGCTTTATTATCTTTAATGATTATTTGATTGTATGCAAGTTTTTGAGATAACATTTTAGGCAACAGATTCAAGGTGCATTGAAAAGATCTGAAAAAGTAATTAAGTTATGCAGCCCCTGATTTGGTAATATGGAGTACTTTTCAATGCCATGATACATCTGAATCAACTTTCCAGAATGTGTTTTTGATTTCAAAAGCGATGTCTCCTAATATTACCTAAGGGTATACCTGTTTCTTTAGAACTTAAAGGGACATGATTTGTTCTTCCTCACTGCACACTATTTTGAGTGTCTATCTTTTTAGTGAATAGTAATGCAAGTGATATTAAAAGCAAAATAAATAAAATTGTGCAGTAAAAATAAACAGCTCCTCCAATTTGAACTAATATCGACCAGTCTTGCTTTCAATTACAATTGACATCGAAAATTAAACTTTTGCCAAAAAAACACGAAAGACTTAAGTACAAAAAAAGAAAAGCGTCTAATGATACAGTTTTTTTGGAACCAAATTTACTTAATAAAAACACTTTTACTTTTTTTTAATGCAATCACTAATTATATACAAATTATACAAAAATTTAATATACAAAAAATCTCTATAAGAATCAACCAACTTTTGACAGTCAGCACAAAGCTGAGAAAATCAAATGTATCCAAAGGAAAAGTAGTATTATTATGGCAGTTCGGATTCGGCATAAAACAGGAGGTCCCGCCATAGTGCTAAGAAGTACACACGCATACATGATTGATTGTGAGAAAAAAGCTAGGACCTGGGTACTAATGAGCCTGTTGCGCCATAATTTTTTTTATTTTTTAAATTAATGTATTTTGTAGATTTAGAATTTGATACTGAAAGACACACTAGTTATATGTTATATACAATTATCATTTAAAATTGACAACCTAAAACAGCTTTTAATTTGTGCACATATTTTCCGAGCTCTATAAGACTTCACCAACGCGAGCAAACTTTATCTAAATAAGGAGAAGAAAACGGCTGGACCGATTTTCTAAAATCTTTGTATCCAGGTTTAATTCTAGGCCATTCGAGGCATAATTCTAGGCCATTCTTTTTTCTTTTATTATATTAAGGGTACATGTCATATCAAAATTATACATAACCTCAATTTTCTCGAAAACGGCTCTAACGATTTTGCGTTTTAAGCATATTAGTTCCAACAAATTTTTATATACAGTTTTTTTTCTAGAAAATCCAAGTAAAGGATTTTTGCTTTTAGGCTATATAACGAAAATTGTCAATTTCTGACAACCTATTTTGTCAATTTGAACAAAATTTAATATTTAAAATTTTATTATACTTCTATTTCAGCTTTGAGATAACGATTACAAGTTGATGTACTCTACACTGACTTTACAAAGGCCTTTGATGGAGTGCACCACACCCTACTTTCAGTTAAACTAAAAACTTTAGGTTTTCATTCCTCAGTGCTTAAATGGTTCCATAATTATTTAAAAAAAAAAAACAAAAAGCAAATGGTACAGATCGATGGTTATACTTCTCGCGAATTTGATGTAACATCCGGTGTCCCGCAAGGTAGTCATTTAGGTCCATTGCTTTTCATTTAGTTTTTTTTAATGATATTTATGGTATTTTTAAATTTTGCAACGTTTTTCCGGAATAAAGCTCTGATATAATAAACTTCAGTCTGATATAAATAGTTTGTTGGCATGGTGTAATCATAGCGCAACGGAACGTTACATATCGAAATGTAAAATGTTTACAGCATTCCGTAAAAATTTACCTATAATAAATGATTATATAATGGAAGAAATAAAATATTTCGGGTGCCATTTTTTGACAAATAATTAGAATTTTCACATCATTATGATTACACTAGTATAGTATAGTAAAATCGAACTCAGTTTTAGTTTTTCTAAAGCGAAATTGCAAGGACTTTCGAGATGTATTTAGCCTTAAAACTAATTATTGCTCGTTAGTCAGACCGCAGTTGGAATACACATATATCATATGGGATACGCCATATGCAGGCACTTAAATAAGAATGAATTCAAAAAAATTTCATGCACTCCGTAAATTATTTACGTTGAAGAATTGCCAAGTTAAGATAAAAGATGTGAACAAATAGGTTTGCAAACCTTAAGTTTCAGGTGTAAAGCATCTTGCATAATGTTTGTTCGCGATATTCTGAATTCTCATATTGTTTCACTGGAATTGATTTTTCATATTAATTTGTATGCTCCCAGAGGATCGCTTAGGGAGCAAAATTTATTAATGTCGAATTCTCATAAAACCAACTATAGCAGCAATGAGCCTATCACGCGATGCATATACATGTTTAATTTGGTAATTTAAAAAAAATTGTTTATATTCAATAGTTTTAAATTAAAACATTTTTTATTAAAAGGGGTCTATAAGGTTGAAAAATCGGTAGATTACCATTTAAGTCTCTCAATGAAAACCAGTTATGTAAGGCGATACTGAGAGCGTAGTGCTCTGTGATGTATAAAAAATACTGTTTTAAACATTAGCATTACTCTCATACTTCATTCCTTCAAATTGCGTTATAAAAGTTCACATTTCGACATTAATTATATGATTTTAAGCATCAATAATCATAATGAATATTTTTGTGTATTTTGGCCAAACTATTCAAACCGCCAAATTCTCGCATGCTTGGAATTTGATCGAATTCCCAACTCACCGTGAAAGAGAAAGTTGCGCACGAGTAGTGCATCCATTACTCGTTTAGTCGTTTTTTTAAAGGATGGTTGCGAAAATGTAAAGACAGTAAAGAGGATCTACAACGCCATTTTCGTAATGCATCTGCTGTTTGAAAGTTTATGCTGTTAGCTGCTTCATTCTAAGGCATATACTATCGATCCAGAGTAGTGCAGTGCAAGTGGTTCACAGTTCTTGACAACATTTGGAATTCAGGGTGGAATTCATTGGTTTTGGCAACACAGATGTGGTTTACTTTAAGGACTTCTTGATATACCACCGCGAATGTTTGAATGCCATCTGGCAATGGAGCAGCCGTCGACTGTTAAGAGTCCCAGTGGCAAGTGGCTGGATGAGGCCATGCAGTACTTACAGCAAGTAGCAGATGCTGGTGTTGTGGAAGTGGAGGTGCATTCAGTGGTCAGTCGTATGACATCGGTATTCGTTGTTAAAGTTAAAGTTAATGAATCGATCAATGATAATTTGGTAGACAAAGGTTTTGCCCGTAAATCCGATGAACGTTACATGTCCAAGTCGGATCATGATCTGCGAATGCGAAAGCAGTCAGTTGCTCAAAGGTTCATTTAAGGTAATTCACGATCAATTCAACCAGAAACTGATATTGAAATTGACCTTCCACCACCAGAACTCTGCTTAATTGCCATTGATCTCCGTGGAAATTTATTCAGTCCGTTGGAATTTAATTTTTTTTCCGCAATGAGAATTGGCAGATGTAGACGCGTCAGCGTTGAGCGTGATTCGGTTAACGCAATAGTGCTGGACACCGATCGTCATGATGTGCAAGAATGCCTGATTGTTGCTGCTGCAGTTTCTGAGACGCATGATGGCAGTTTCTCTGACCGCTAGTCAGACCACCCTTATGCCACATATCCAAGGTTTCGCAACAATAAATGACGTAAAGATGATAAGGAAGTCATTCAGTGTCGTACCGTCTACGGTGATCGATGTGTATTCCCGATGCATTAAGGCATTCGTCTATAAGACGAGACATTTAACCGCTTGCATGCATTAGCCACGCACTGCAGGGAGCTACATCGTTTAAAGCAATTCGATGGTTCTGTACAGCCGGTGGTTTGTCAGCTATGCGATCAATGTTTGGACAATATTGTTCATCATTTGCTCTCGCAGCTCCACCGAGACCGGGAATATCGGATAATCTTTAAGGATCCGCATTAATCTGCTATTTAATTGAGACGCCATTTTTTGTTTAAGTATAATTTATTGTGTGAAACAAATTAAACAAAAAAACATATATGATGTATGGATATTTATCTGCGAGCCTTATAAAGGAAGGATTTGCGACCAGAGAATTGCTCATCACAACCTTATTATTTAGAGCATGTGTAAGTTGTTAACATATGAGAAGGATACAATCCACTGTGTGGATCGTTTTATAACCTATCCCATCCCATTCTTTAAAATAATATCCCTTAAATGTGGATTTTATAGCAAAGAAATATTAAAATTGAAATTGTCGCAACATATTGTTCAGGCAGTTTATCACAAACTTGAATGGTTCGACCAAAAACAACGTTTTTCTCCTGCATATGGTATGGTGTAGGTTAAACAAATGTTTTTTTGAAAACGTGTCCAAAAAGTGGGCGTGGGTAAAAATGAAGGAATGTTTATATTACCAAAACCAATTATTCTGCATCAATTTTTTTCTCAAAATGTTTAAAATTTTACTGAAAACGCCCCCAAAAAGTGGGCGTGGCGAAAAAACTTTGTATAGACGAAATATAGACATTAGAATTGTCTAGATATGTTGTTGTTCAGACACTTTTTCAAAACTTGAACGGCTTGGCCTAAAATTAGGTTTTACATAAAAGAGGGGGTGGCAGTGGGCGGGTTTCAAAAATGTTTACACTTGTTTGAACAACACGTACAAGGATCACATGTACCAAATTTCATTATCCTAGTTCAAAATTTAAGGCTCAAAAACCGGTTACCTACAGACGGAAGGACGGGCGGACGACGGGCGGACAGACAGACGTGGCTTAATCGACTCAGCTAGCGTTTCTGAGCCGATCCATATACTTTGAGGTATACCTAGCTAAATTATTTCACTATGTTGCAAACTGTATCAAAACTAATATACCCCTTTTGGATAAACAATAA
Source organism: Rhingia rostrata (assembly GCA_949824845.1). Classification (NCBI taxonomy): domain Eukaryota; kingdom Metazoa; phylum Arthropoda; class Insecta; order Diptera; family Syrphidae; genus Rhingia; species Rhingia rostrata. Next base: position 46,191,001 of record OX463756.1, read on the forward strand.
ATATTAATGGGGTTTTTTCATGATCTCTCTGAACCCTATTCGGTATTTTGTTTTATTAACAGAAAATATAGAAAAAGAAATGCAGATGGGGAATTATTTAAAATATGGTGAAAACAACATCTTGTTAAATCCAATTAACAAATTCACACCTGTCATAAATTATCCAGTGGATAAAATTTAACACATATTTTAACATTAGCCAAACAAATACTTTCGGTAATTGCATCATCAAAAGAAGGCTTATAACATTAAGCGAATGTTTTAGCCAATCTATGTGACAGTTAAAAGGCTTTAGATCTGATACATTGTTTTTCATGAATTTTATTGATATTTTCGACGAAGCTTATGTAGGTTTAGTATATAAGTTTTTATTTTAATTTTTTATCCTGATTGATTGATTGAAGAAATTAATATAATGTTTAAAATCTTAATATTTGAAAAATACGCTGATTCGACGAAATTTTAAATAATTTTTTTTCTTATTACTATTTACAGTAAAATATCACAACCATTCATTTGAATATATTAATTAACATTTAAAAATATTTGTGAAACAAGTAAAAAATAAATACATCAAGAATGATAATTAAAAACTATAATAGTTTCAAATACGTTAAAAGACAATCAAGGGTTAGTTAATAGAGTTGATCAGTGACACCACCTCCAAATAGTTTTTTTTTTTTAATATTTGTTAGTAAAAGCAATGAAAAGAATTAGAATACACCGCATCTAAAGCAGAGATTATCTACCCCTAACCGAACGAAAGAATGTTGAAAAGATGTCAGCTAACTTACCGACATGTGAAAGCGAGGAAAGTTCTGAATCTGTAAAAATTTAAAGGAATCATGAGTCATTCAGAAAAAAAAATAAAATGTTAGTGAATAAAAATAACTTATTCATTTCTCAGCGTTTAACTAGTTGTTGTTGTGGGTGATCTTTTATTGATATCTTTGTAGGGGAAAGAGTTTTCGCTACGCGTCAAGTAAAACATCTTTTGGGACGGTATGAATTGGATTTTATGGAACGAAAAAGTGTTACGAAAAAGTGTTACGAAAAAGAGACAACTTGTTGATCTGAAATTTTTGGTTGCTCTTTGGATTTTTGAAAATGTTCTTAATGAAGCGCATATGTTTGGTTTGTAAATGTGTAAATGTTTCAAAAGCTTACAACGCTTACCACCTCGGTTTGCATACCCAATTCGTGTGTTAAATTTTCGTAATTATTTGCAAAATATTTTCCATACAATTTTTATCAGTTCATTTACTAATTCGCAAGTGTAGCTACCACGTTGACAACTTTTACGACGACTTTCCGACATTGCACAAACAGGTACGTACGCCTACCATATTTACATTCATGACACGTTTCTTCGACCTACAAAGCGAAATGTGTGTTGGAAACACCATGAGATAGTGAATCATTTTTGAATTTTAAATTCATTGACTGAATTACAGCATATATTCAGGGAATGGAGCATGGTAGTTATCTAATACATAAACCGGATAAGACTTAGCAAAGAGCTTTTGGTCACCATGAATATCTTTGGAGAGTTATTGGTGCATACCGGTGTGCTTTTGTGTTGGGTCAGATATGTACTAAAATGTGATAAAAAGCTTAATTGTACCAAAAGTTTTAATGGTATAAATTTCAGTTGAATGTACAAAAAGCTTTATTTAAATATTTAACAAAAATTCCTCTTCTTCGAAAGTTGTTGTCGTTTGCCTTGAAAAAGCTTTTTCATTAAGGGTGCTGAAAATTGAATATTGCCACCATCTGCTTATTTATTGTGCCTCGAACTAAGACACTTGTCAAACAGCCGATTGCGTTGGGTCAAAGATTTAAAAGTCACACAGGTAACGCACAAGAAAAAATCGTTCTCTGGCGGGTCGTACTGGCACAGCCAACCATATGTTTTGATCTCGTTTGTTATGTGTGCACACAGCCCGCCCGTACAATAAAGCCGGTGAGCAAAAGTTTCTGCTTTTTGTTCTCAATGCGTCATCAGTAAGACTGTATAATCTTTGGTTGAGTCTAAGACTGGGTTCAAAATAAAATGAATGGTAGGTAGGTTGCCTCAGTTATAGTGACTTGAAACATTTTCAATATTAGTCTGTCAAATGTAGATAGCCTATGAACTGTCTAACAAATTTAATGAAAACAAAAATCAATGTTAGTTGTAAAATGAAATGTTTCTCGAACTGAGATTTATTGGCAAAACATGATTTTGTTTTCAATCCCAAAAAAAAATTATTTAACCACTTTTAAAACATTTTCATATCTGACAATAACGCACAAAACTCAATTTCATTGGGAATTCAAAAGAACTGCGCAGTCGACTAACCGAGTAGATATATTGGTTATTATTTGTTGCCAAAAGTTATTATTTCCTGTTTAAGTTTAGCGCCGAACCCAAACTGCAAATTTGAGAAGCTTCTCATGTCAGCTATACTCTTGAATGATTTGTTTATTTTGTATTTTGTTTATAATTATGCAACGTTATACGTTAGTCATCTTTCATTTAGAATCATTCTGAAATTTTCCTTCTCTGTGAATCTCATTTTTTTAAGTTAAGCCACATTTCATCATATAGGAACTTTATCTGTCAAACAATAATTTCCTTACTTCACAGCACATAAGAATGATGAAGTTCTTCAATGTAACAACAAACATTACCTGTGGTATTCTTGTAGCCGGATATGTGAATATATGAAACCAAAAAATTGAATCTCTCCGGATTTATTGGAGGAATTCGTAAATGGGATTGAGCTGCTGATTCAGAAAATTGCAACTAGCTAAAACGGAGATGCCACTAGTCGAAGAAAATCAGATTTAGTCCGACAAGAGTCGTACGACTTTAAGCATCTAGTCCATCCGCCTTATGTAAACCATGATCTATGACATATTAATGAGCTAAGCAATAATGTGGTTAATGTCAGATTAAAAAAAAATAATTTAAACGTAACTTCGCTTGACAATTGCATAGCTGACAGATTTTTATGTACAGGGTGGGTAAAAATAAGTCATCCGATGTTGTTTCGTTCTCATTTTTTTCTAAATGAAAAGTTTCTGTTTTTTGGTTTTGTTTATTTGAACCTTTAGAATTTGATTGGTCATGTGGAGAAGATGATATCGGCCATATGGGAGCCGTCACAATTAATTGCCATACGGGCTCGTTTTTTGATATTTTTCAGCACTTCAAGCGGCGTTCTCGAAAAAAAATAAAGAATGGCCCGATGACTCCTCCAGCGTGAACAGCGCACCAAGCAGTTACTTTGAGCGGGTTTAATGGCTCCTCGTGCATTACTCGTTGATTTTTTTTGCCCCAGAAGTGATAGTTTTGCTTGTTCACGTACCCGTTGGAAATGAACCTCATCGCTCCTTATGATTTTGGTCGAAAAATCGACCACTTCGTCCTCGAGATTGAGGATGACTTGGGCGTAGGTTACACGCGTTTGGCGGTCGACAGGCAGCAGCTGATACATGGACTGGACTTTGTACGGGAAAATGTGCAAGTCTTTGACCAAAATTCGTCATTGCGAGGTGTCTGGTCGATTTTCCGTCGACAGCTCGACATCCTCGGACACAGCGGTGATATTCTCGGCACGCTCCGGGGCCGGCCACTCTTGGCAACGCCTCGTGTGGTCCCATGCTCTTCAAGGTTGGTGGACAAATGGAGCAGTATTTGCGCAGTCGGTGTCGGACGCCCGGGGAATTGGCGACGTAAATGGCGCTGCGCCAACACTACAGACGAATTGTTACGCAAAAAAATAGACACGATTATTCCTCGTTCTTGTGGAGTGTATCGCTCAATGGCTTGTTCACTTGTATTCTACATCTGTCCACAAATGTCAATACCGATTTGACATTGGCGGCCATTTGCCGCCTCGTCCATAACCCCAAAGTATTCGTGAGATTCCTAACGATTCCTATTTAGAATAACATACAGAATTTTGTTCTCATAGATTATAGCGATATTTGAAATTTTATGCATTTTTTAGTAGCAATTATCCCTGTTTATCTAATTTGCCAAACGGAAATATTGCTAAAAATGTCGTGTTCGATGTATGTATGACATTTAAGCGACATTTCAGAATTTATATTTTATATTGTCATATGTTTACATTATCCAACTCTATTGTAAAATATTGTTTTTACCATAATGATGGGTTTGGCAGTTACTGATGGTAAGACCAAGTATATGCTGCGAACTCGAAAGGACACACACCATCGACTGGACAGAACTTCATCATTGAAAGATATAACATTGAGGTATACAGGATTTTATCTACATAGACTTCGCTATGAAGTCTGGCAACATCTCCTCAGAAATAAAACGAAGAATTTCTCTTTGCAACCACTGTTTCTTCGTGCTATGAAGTCAATTTAGTAGAAAAGCCCTCAATCGAGCTACTGAGGTGAACCTATATGAGACGCTGATTATCCAAGTCCTGCTCTACTGCGCAGAAGCATGAACCACATCATAAGTAGATGAAGATACGAGCATTCTTCGACGAGCATTGTTCGTTTAGGGCGAAAAATTCTTCGAAATTCTACGTTGACGGGCTACGAAGATGTCGGACGCAGTAGATGAAAACTTTGCGTGCAAACGCAAAAGCCAACATCAACCAACCTGAATTTAGACAGTTAGCTAAGGACCGGGTTAATTGGAGGGGCTAGTTTGTTGAGGCCCAGGTTTGTTCCGGGGTGTATCAAGCGGATACTGTACATATATTTACCAATTACATTCGAGAGTTATCTGCGCGTATTACTTGAAAAGAGAAAAATTGTCAAACTTGTGTGCAGCGATTTGAAATGGATTAAGTATTCGTTTGTGAGAAAGTCATAGATAATATTAATAAGTAGGTATAGAGTCAAAGGGTGCAGATAATTAGCCCTATCGAGGTATCTGTTCAAAGAATTTCAGAAACGAAAGTCAATTCCGATTGGAACACAGTTTACCATCGAAGTATCGGTTGTGGAACAAAATAAATGAAGCATACATTCGCGTACTTTTGACAATCTGTCAGCTGCGTAATTTTATAAATGTGAAAAGTGAGTGAAAAAAAATATTTAAAACATTTTTTCTTGTAGTACCCAATACACAAAATAATTTTATTTATTATTTTACTTACAATTATGGAGTGGTTTCCATTTTCGTAAGAATTCCGCAACGATTTTTTCGTCGGACAGCTTCCGAAGAAATTCAACGCGTAGCTGTCAAAAATTGTTGACTTAACGTACTAAGTCGTGGCGCGATTATGTGCGATTCATTTTCTCGGAAGATCTACTCGAAATGGAAATCCGAACGGATACGTCGGTACTAAATTCTCCGATATCGAACAAACCGGAGAAAATTTTGTTCCGAACGGATACTTTGATAGGGGTGAATATAAACAATCATAAGTTTGTGCGTGCCTTCAACTTTTGAGTGAGTAAGTATTTCATAACTTACCAAGCATTCAAATCAGCCAGCATAGAGAGAGACAATCAGTGGATTATAATTATATGCAGGTCTTTCCAAGAATTTCTTGATTTGTATAAGATATCCACACAAAATAAATTCCTTTACATATTGCTTACACCGTCTTCATATAGTCATACTTTTAATGAGAAAGTATTTCAAGCATGGAGTGCTTCTTTGAAAAATTGTTGTCACTTGTAACAAAGTTTATGAAAAAAAAAATATTCTGCACATCTACGGAACTCTACATATAATTTGTCCTTGATTTTAAGCACACCGTCGTAATCGGTGTCAGAGTAAAATTTAACGTTTTGACAGGTAATGATATTTTTCTAAAACTTCACCTAGGGGAACGCCTAGATCAAACATTTCAGAACATAGTACATCGATGACCTGCATTTCATGAAAATGAGGTTAATGAAGTAAAAAAAATATCCCAAACATTTGTCTACAGCCATTTAGTTGCAAAGTTAAGATAATTTACGGTCATAAACTTTATTATAAATTTCATTAAGGACATTCATTTGCAATTTCAATTCAATTGACGTAAAAGCTCTTAACACCCTAAAAATGGATTTATTTTTATCAAATCCAATTGACGCTGGTATTTTTGATAATGGTGCACCTTAAAATAACAAATTTATCCAAAATTCCACCCAGCATTGACCTCAATTGATGGACAAAGATTGTTTTTTTTTTTGAGGATAATTCACAAAGTCACGCAGCACTTACTCCTAATTGGCTTGTGGCTCGATTTAGGTATAGAATTTGCAAAATGTTTAAATAAGCAAAAATAAAAAAAGTAAATTAGACGATTATATGCTCATAGCTTATGCTGTATCTTATAAAAAGCGTTAACTCATCTCAATTGAACATAATCAACAAGAGGAATGAATTACAATTGAAAATAATTTTGAAAAATCACTATCACCGAGACAAATTACTACTTTGTCATATCTAGATACAAAGTACAATTCATGCTGTCAGCTAAAATAACGTAACACCAGTAAGATACGTAAACGAGTAGTTTATCTAATTGCAGCACAAACAAAAAATGTAGACAAGTATTCCTGTGGAATTTATTTTAATTGTAGATAGTTTTGATTTTGGCAAATTAGTAATTACAATTACTTACCAGTTTCATTTCCTATTCCCTGAGTATTGTCATTGTTATCTACTTCACTCCCATCTCCAAGGGCTGTAAGAAAAAAAAAATTTAATAAAAATAAAATAAAAAAAATGCGTGTGTGAATTTGTTGAGTTTTATTGCTTATGTCTCTTTAAATAAAATTTAATTGACTGAAGAAAGTAATAGAAACAAAAAATTTATATTTGTGGATACACACTGTAAATTAGATAAAAACAGGGGAAGCAGTATTGGCGTATCTGTAAATTTAAAACTGATATGGACTTCAGTTTCTTTTTATGTATTATCACGAGTTTTAATTAATTATCGATTGGTATATTAATCATTTAGTTATCACACGGGAATATGAATCAAAGGTTCATGATAGGAAAAATTTACCAGGTAATTTGTAGATAATATTGGATATGAGACCGGGAGGACAAGATGTGGCTTTGTGTGGGGATAGCCACATATCTAGTCATGGCAGTGGAAGAATTACTAATATTGCACCAAAGTTTGCGTATACAGTCCCAGTTAGGATGACAACCTAAATTATCTAAATGGCAAGATGTGGCTATGTGTGGGGGTAGCCACATAGTCATGGCAGTGGAAGAATTTCTAAAATGGCACCAAAGTTGGCGTATATAGTCCCAGTTAGGATGACAACCTAAATGATCTAAATGGCAAGATGTGACTAGTGTGGAGATAGCCACATAGTCATGGCAGTGGATATATTTCTAATATGGCACCAAAGTTGGCGTCCCAGTTAGGGTGACAACCTAAATGATCCAAATGACAAGATGTGGCTATGTGTGGGGGTAGCCACATATCTAGTCATGGCAGTGGAAGAATTACTAATATTGCACCAAAGTTTGCGTATACAGTCCCAGTTAGGATGACAACCTAAATGATCTAAATGGCAAGATGTGACTAGTGTGGAGATAGCCACATAGTCATGGCAGTGGATATATTTCTAATATGGCACCAAAGTTGGCGTCCCAGTTAGGATGACAACCTAAATGATCCAAATGACAAGATGTGGCTATGTGTGGGAGTAGCCACATAGTCATGGCAGTGGAAGAATTTCTAATACGGCACGAAAGTTGGCGTATACAGTCCCAGTTAGGATGACAACCTAAATGATCTAAATGACAGGATGTGGCCTTGTGTGGGGATAGCCACATAGTGATGGCAGTGAAAGAGTTTCTAAAATGGCACCAAAGTTGGCGTATATAGTCCCAGTTAGGATGAACACCTAAATGGTCTGTTTTGACAGGCCTCATGAAAAGAGATGGTACCCGATGAGGTGAAATGTCAACGGCAGCGCTCAATTTCGTAGTGGATATTGATGGCCCCGTGTTCTTGTGGTATCTAATAAATTGAGTTTGGCCGTCCAGGTTGGAGTTAAGCTTTGGGTTAACTATCAATTCAAGGAAAAAGTTATTAAATTTACAAAGCAACAACCTCGGAAAGGACTGATTTTATTGTTGACGACCATGCTAAACGAAAAAAAGTAAAACGACGTTAGTACCTGCACCTGGAACATTAGTTAAAACTTACAGAAGAGTTGCAGCCGAACAAACAACTAGCAGAATTCTTAATGTATGCTGGTACAAAGCAGGCACTACTGCCATTCAGGAAAAAAGATGATAAAAACCTGAGGCAAATACTATGGTCCTTTATATAGTAAGCAGAAACAGCTTTCCCGTGGATTTGTTAAAAATGTCAGACTAAAGCAAGCTATTTTTAAAAATAGCATTAAGACCATATACGCTTTCATGCTCTGAAGGATGAAAAAAAGATGATGTTGCGACTACCGAAGTACGATGTTAAAATTGTGCTTAAAACTGAGATTTCAACGCCAAGGTATAAAGAGAAGATATATTTAACAGTATTACCAGATAACACCGCCTACACGACACTACGTCTGGCAACGCACTTAACCTAATTGACTTCAATGCGGAACTAAATGCCACTATAGCCAGAACACAGTTTCCTCATCTTGATATCCATAAGCCGACATGGAGTCTCCAGACTAATGTAAGGGTCAATAATATTGATCACATTGCGATAGACGAGACATTTTGGATGTACGAACATCCATCATCAACTCGGACCACTACCATTTTGAATACAAAGTAAGAATGGAGAAATCCACCACGCAACAACAAATGAAGCAAATTTAAGTTTGATAGACTTCGCAATCACAAAAGACCGTCAAGTGCTTTGCAGAATATGTATACCGTAACCTATCGACTAAAACCGTACCACCAGCATCTAATAATACAGAACGAAGGCGAAAATGCTAGGTTTATCGCTCCCACCAGCAATAAATCCTTGGTTTGATGAATAGTGCCGACAGATGCTCGCAGCCAAGAGCGAGGCCTACAAGTCCAAGCTGCAGATGAAGACGACAGCTGACATTGAATTCTATAGGCAAAGAAGAAGGAAGGAGGAAAGAACACCAGATGAAGAAAAAAAGCAAGAAGCACGCGATCGAAGACATAAAGAGGTGCACCTCCAGGAATTATATTCGTAAGTCTTACCACAGTATATAACGTCAAAGCCAGGGATACAAAGCTCGAACAGAACCCTGTCGTGAAGAACATGGAAACATCGTAGTTAAGACACAGTCAATGCTGAAGATATGGAAGAACCTCTTCTACAGAATGTTAAAAGGCGATGACGAACAATCTCCCGCGGTCAGGCAGAACGTTCCATTCAATATTGGTGACGATAGCTAAAACTACCTGAAATGAAGGCATTCATGCCAAGCTTTATAAAATCGGTGGAAAAGATTAAGTAAGTACCATTGACCGACTCATAAGCTAAATTTTGTCGGATGAGTATGGCTGAAGAATGGAATTTCAGAAACTTTTGCCCGATCCACAAGAAAGAGGGCGGAATTGTTAAGCTTAAGCGTTCTGAGATGATGCTTGACGATGTTTATGGGACTCTGCTCTTGAATTGTTGTAGACTGTTTGTTTTAACCGGATATACGTCTTTTGGAACTTCGTTCCATTGATTGCTTGTTCTTTAAGAAAACTCTTTTTTAAAGAAAGGGGGCGAACTTATTTAGCTCAAGAAGCGTATTGAGATAATGCTTACAGATGTTTGTGGACTCTGTTCTTGAATTGTTGTAGACTTCTTTCCATTGATTTCTTGTTCTGTAACAAAACTCGTTTTGGTATTCCATTGTTCGTGCCTTTGTTAGATGTGCCTATGAGCTGCAACTAAGTGGCAGTAGGTCATTGAAATGCAAAAAGTCTATGGATAATTTCTTCAAGATTTTCTGAATATCTGCATTTATAGTATCTTTAGTAAAGAAAAAGATCGTCTACAAGTCTTCGCTGAGCAAAGGGTTTGAAATTCGAAGGAAGGAAGAATCGTCCATCGTCCGCACCTTTAAATGAATTCCAATAGGTTCAGCGTAAGTTTTTAGGCCGAACTCCAAACATGAGAATTATATTGAAGACCTGATTGTACTCCATATATACGTAAGTAACAAAAAAAAATTAATAAACGTTTATCAAAAAAAAAACAAACAAGGTTCTAGGGTCATTGTCGTATATTGTATATAAACGAAAAAAAAACACAGCCTTTACATGTGAATTTTATTATGTCTTTACCTATCTTCCTGGTTGTGACTGTAATTTCAAAAAGTGAAGAATTGACTCAAGTTTCATCGACAAATTCAATTGACCTTCACTAGCTAGCTGGGGTCATGAACTGCACGTCCATTTAGTCAAGTTGATTAGCTACCTAGCCCTTAAGTGAACGTCCCATAAGTATTAAATGTTCAATTAAAAAAAAAGCTCAGAAGTCACCCCGTTAGAATGCTCGGAAGACTGCATAAAACCACTTTTCAAATACAGACTAACCATCTAATTGTTTTTCTAAAAATGACGTCACCCGACTCGCATATATTTAAATGATTAAAAAAGTCGCTTCCATGATTAAAGTGTCAAGTAGATCTCTATAAACAGGTTCAATTTATCTGTATATTACGATCACATAGCTACAATTAATGTTAACTGACTTGACTGACATTCACTTGGATAGATGCCAATCTGCAGAACGAATGTCAGTTTTTATACCTACCGACCCTCTATGAAAAATTCACAATAAATTGTTAATTTTATTAGAGATTCCCTATCTGATGTCATTTGTTAAAAAATAACAAACAACTAAAAAAAAATTACACTAATAATTTTAATTTTGTGTTAATTTTTGTGTTTTGTCCAATTTCAGAAAAAATTTTTTTTTTGAATGCTAACAGTATGCATTTCACACACGTAATGCGGCACAAATAATTGTGAGATACACATGCCATCTCTGGACAGCACGTGGCATTAATTAAGTTAATTACCGGGTAGACCGCTTCTTTTTTTTTTAATTTTATTTTCATTGGAACTGAATGAATTTTTTGTTTCATGGCTTTTGGCAATGAATTTTTTCACAAATCTTGTTTACATATTTTGTATGTTTTTATGTGTAGAAATATTTGTCAAGCGTTTTATTAATGTGGCACTTTTTTTTGTTATGTTTTTTTTAGAAATGGAATTGATTTGTTTAAATTTCCTTTTGTTCTATTTCAAATCTTGATAATTTTCTTTTAGCGCATATGTGTGGAAGTGACTGATTAAATTTGAAAATAGCATTTCAAAAGTTTACAACGTTTACCATCTCAGTTCACTTACCCAATTAGTGTGGAAATTTCCTATATTGTTGTAAAAGATTTTCCATGCAAATTTTGACAGTTCATTTACCACTTCGTAATTTTCCAAAGTGTTTACAACGAGTTTACGACGTTGCAGGGGTATTCCTATTATGGCAATGAACGTTATGTTATCCTGTAAATTATTAATCGTATTAAACGATAGATGGCAATGCTGAATTAGGACATTTTGGTTTTTGTTACATTTGGTACAGTGGTCAATACAAGTATTTGCTTTGGTTAACCATACAGCATAGATAATTCTATGTTGATGTTGATGGTAATCAATGTCTCTTGTCATTGGTAACGATCAACATAAACATCAAAGTCATCCTCATGGCATAAAAGTAATCCTTATGCACATATTTGTTTCTTCATATACATTTGGTACAGTGGTCAAAACACGTATTTGCTTTGGATAATGACAGCACAGCTTAATTAAGAAGCTCCATGCAGTTTTCATACAATTTTATTCTGGTGTTGAGTAAAAATGTAAACTCGGTGCATTTATATTTATTGCCGGGGCTTGTCATTGTTATAAAAGCATTTGGTTTTGGACGTTATTTCGTTCTTTAATTATCATTCTTCTCTACGTACATGTCATGTATTTTGTGTTGGTTTTTTTTTTCATTCCTGCGATTCGAATCGTGACAACATATGGATTCGCATATAGACCCTTCAACAAATAAGCCGTTATGAGACGGTTTTTAATCGTAAAATCTATCGCTACGCTTACCTGGGGTAACGTTTATATTTTATCTATTAGTAAACACGAATTACAAGCACTTGAGAACATTTCCGATATGTTAAAATATCACGTGATTTATCTGTATTTCCATCCGTTGCCTTGTATGAATCAAGCCGCGGTTTTCTTTTACGGGAATTTCTCGACTGCGTTTCAGCGTCATTCTTTGCCTGCCACTACACAAAACGATGACTGAATTATCATAATCCTTTAGAGCTTCCTACCCTGTCTCAGAGATGAAAGTCTTCTGAGTTCTGACGTTATCGGTTCTTTTGTAGCTTTTAGCAATACAATGTTGATATCATTGGCCGAGATCAGAACAAGATGAAACCGAGCTTAAGAAGTATTCAGGCGTCAGTAGGTATTATGGGATGTACAGTTGCGGAATTTTTCCAGATCCACAGCACTTTAAACTATGGAAATGTGTCCTGTAGAAAACTCGATTATCCCAATCCTTAATTAATGCGCTTTACTAAAGCGGATTAAAAAAAATCCTTCGCCGTTTTGAGGGCAAATCAAAACTTTAAGTTCCAGGGATCCTGTAGAAAACCTGATTATCTCAGTCCTAACTTACTGCGCCAGAGCTTGAAGCTTTATGAAAGCGGATTATAAGAATCCTTTGACATTTTAAGGGGAAATATTTATCAAACACATTCATTTCCGTTTGCAGAAAATTTGTTATCCATGCACATACACCACAATGAAGTTTACCAACTAGGAAGAGTCGTATGGCTGGTAAAAAATGATATCTAACCACTTGTATTCTGGAATTCTCATGTAGATAGGACACGTAGACGGCGAAGTAGAGAACTACCCGGCCACATCTGAAGTCTAGAAAATAAAACACAACTATCCAATTTGAAGTACGCAACCAGGCGAACTTAATGGATAGAAAGTTTTAAAATGCATTCTAGTGAGTCGTCAGCACGAAATGGGTACTGACTCTTACTGCTAGGACACAACAAAAATTGCGTCCGTGGGTGGGAGTTTTTTCGCGCTTCCCGTTTACCCATGATTTATTTTTGGGATCTGAGAATTTTATCTGTGCCGCCACCTGTTGATTTTAATTTTCTTTACTGCCGCAAAATTAGTTTGTCACCTCTTCTGTTGAATTCGTTTCGCTCCATGGACTACGTAAAAAATAAATATACCCCTGACATCCATGCAGAGCGTATGAACTAGCTTATCTATTAAGAACGAAATTATAATTTTGGCACTTGGAATAAAGGCTTTAGTTATGTGCTGATTCCAAAAGGCAAATTTTATATTACACGTTTTCGCAAGTTCTAGACTTTTATAAACAAAACTGTCAATGTTCTTTACTGTATGGATTAAATCTAAAAATCACTCTATCCGAAGTTTAACTCACTCACCTCTGAGCCAATGAATCGACTCATCAGATAGTATGGGTACGAGAATCATGACTGTTGCGCCATTACTGACACTAGTGACCAACAAGCCTGTTGCGTCAAATTTATCTTACATACTTTTTTTTCTTCAATTTTTTGAGCAAAACTTACACACCGTAGGCCCACAGATCCGTTCAACGATTTCTGAGGTGAATGTTCCAACATAGCTAGGCAACATCTCTATGCAGCCTAGCCCTTTTTTTAAATCCAATTTGCAACTAAAGCCCATAATGAAAGAACACCCAAGTCATTAAGAAATGCAAGTACTTCACAAGCTGCCACTGCACTACACTATTCACAGTATTGCGACCTTTATAAAATCATTTAATGATAAAGTGAAAACCTGTGTAATCTACACCAAATAGTATATCTGAAAAAATTTAACAACATAATTGTGTTTTAGATAATCTCCGCTGAACGGTAGGGTTATCGAATACATATAGCAACAGGGAATGTAGGACGCTGACGCATATGTTAACCTTAAATTGGTCTACGTCACAGGAAGTACCCGATTATGGTCACAGAAACTACCCGAGTAGCTATGGCACTTAAAATAGATTATTTGTAATTATAATTAAATCCGATAAATCTGTCACAAAACAATAAACGATAACAGATACCGTGACATTTAGACGTCACAAGTGTATCTTAAAAAAAAGAAATTTTTACCCAAACTTCTATGTAGATTTAAAAACATTTGATTATGCAAATGGTGGGGTGAAATAATTTTGGCAATTTTTCGGTGTGTAGTTCATTAAGTTGATATTTAAAGAGTAGTTACTGAAGGTTAATGCAGGCTCGTATGGAACGAGCCATATCCGTTAATATGAACACAAAGTTAATGTAAGTATGACTCTAGCTAAAGACGCTTTCAAAAGTTGTCATAGAAATTTGTTTGAGGACAAAGTTGATCTAAAAAAAAGTTTAACAGATTTCTCTTGAGCACGGCGTCGAATCGAGGTTGGTGGATTGTTTTGAACATTTCCTTAAGCAGCAGTAATGCTTTCAGTCGATCTTGCAGTACGTTGTGGTCCATGTTTGGGCCTATCACCTACAGACACTCTTTCGTCGAAATCATTCTCTGACACTAGTGCGTTTTGTTGGCACGTTTTTTCTCCCACAGTAATCGATGATTGATTTTCATAAAATCTTTTAACGATTAAAATACGTTGGTTTATCGAATATTTTTCAATAATAAAATTGCCAAGTGTCTACTTCACGACTGCCAAATATGAACTGTCAAGACTAATGTTTACCAAAATGGCGGCAAAAAACCTTCCCGGCGGACACCCTGAACGAACATTTATTCCGCAATTTGAAGAAATCGGCTTCTATGTGAATAATAATGATTTTCCGTTATTGGCTGAAACTGAAAATTTCTTTTAGGGATAGTTGGGTCAAAATTTTATTTTGAGGTAGTAAGGAACTTTATCTACCTCAGCTGTGCTTATTTTTACCTTCAAGTTGTAACGATCGGATACTGGTCCCATCCAACCGGATTTGACTTGCAAAACAAAAAGTGCGAGTGTTGGTAACAAGACAAAAACGGCAAAACTTTAAGCAGGCTGGTTAGAATGCCAAGAAATACCGTACTGCTGTCCCAGGCGAACCTAGAATATCTGCCTTGACATATTCGGACAACAGGTTATTTAGGAATCTCAAGGGTAATTGAGACCACTAGAAAAGTGATGGTCGATTTATCCCGTAGTGGATACTGACGTCCCCGTATCCTATGGGTATCTTATAAATTGGAACTGACGCTCCAACTTGGGGGTTTTGCTTTGGGTTAACTGTCCAACTACCCTGAGGAGTATCCCAAGCAAACAACTAGCAAAAGCCATAAGCCGCAACAAAGCAGATAATACTGCCATCCAGGAAATGCTCTGGCAAAATAGGATGAAATACTGTGACATCTACTACAGACCGTTTTATTCCGAGCAGAAACAGCGAGCGGCTATTCGCTAACATACGCCTTATGTGCACTCACGCCCCTACGAAGGAAAAAGATTACATAACTAAAAATTGCTTCTTGGCGATCTTGGCTCCTTGAGTCGATCTTTATGAGCTATACAGATCTAAGCGAACAAAAATGTTTATGATACATAAAATATGCAAGCAGACATCATTTTTGCTTAAGTACGATGTTGAACTCGTGCTTCCTACTCAAAGGTAGGAAGAGAAGATATCTTTAGCAGTATTGTCAGAAAACCCAGCCTACTCGACAACACGTCTGGCAACGGACTTAGGCTAATTGACTTCGCAACAGAACAAAATGTCACTACAGCAAGCACACGGTATCCTCAACTCGATATCCATAAGGGAACATGGCGGTCTCCAGATCAACGAATTCCCAACCAAATTGATCACATTGCAATAGACAAGAGGCACGCATCCAGTATTTTTAATGTCCAAACATTAATATATCGATATAGCCCCTATCGACTCGAACCACTACCTTGTTGAAGCCAAGGTAAGAATGCGGATATCCACGACGCCAAAACAAACCAGAAATACCGTGAAAACAAATTTGTGTCGAAAGACTGCAATCGCAAGAGACCGCCAACGCCTTCGCGCATATTACATCGACGATTTCGATAGAACGTCACCATTGAAATATACACAGCCAGGCGTCGCGTCGCGTTGGATGCAGTAGAGGACGGCCCATCCTTTATTGTCGCATTACAACCTGATCTCAAAAAAATTGGAGTGTGCAACTGGATGCAGTTAGATAAGGACCGGGTCAAATAAGGAGCCATGTTGGTTGAAGCCCAGATTCATTCCGATTCTGTAGCACCACTTAAGTAAGTTAATGTTATAACTCGAACTGTACTATTTATCGAAGCTTTGGTTTGGGGTGCATTTACGGATTTTGAAAAAGAAGATTTGAGTCGATCTCTACGAGCTATACAGATCTAAGCAAACAAAAATGTTTATAAATGCTACATAAAATATGTAAACGGACATCATTTTTCCGGAAGTTAGTGTTCTGGATTATAAATCCCATATGTGACTCTTTAAATAAAATAATTTTCATAACTGACGTGCCAAATTTAGAAATCAAAGTGTGGAAGTGTTGATTTAGATTGAGCTACCTGGGGATTCATGATGAGTAAGACCTAGGCTTGTTGTAGAAGAAAAACTTTTTCTTAATAGAAAGAAGAAATTAAGGTTTGAATCGACTGACTTCCGGGATGACATTACTGTGTCATTGTTATAGCAAGTTATGCTTTTTTATACGTCTTACTCTACTGGCGGTTAAACAATCGTTGAAATAATCTTCAACCGTATTAGGAAATACAAATTTTTGGCGCAACAGGTTCGTTATAACCCAGGGTCTAGCATTTTACAACCATACATGTGTGCGTGTGTACTTCTTGCAATATGGCGGGATCTCAAGTTTTATGCCGACTCCGAAAGGCTTACTTGAGATAAGTTTTTCTTGACAATTGATACTTCGAGGATGATTTGGCAGATCATCACGAGAGGAGGGAAAGTGACAAATTTAGGTGTTGCTACGGTTGGGCATCGAACCCAGACCTTCTGCGCGGCAGTTCCACACTAACCATCGCGTCATTGAGCCCGTCAGACAAATGATATAATAACTACTTTCAGGTTAAGATAGAGAATGCTACCATCATTTTTTTTAAGTGGAACAGTAACCCTTAAATGGTAACCTTTGCGACCTGTAGCATGTTTGTTATTCATTCGACTTGAGATGTTCTGCAAATAAGCGAAACAAATTTGTAACCATTTTTGAAGGCTACAATTGCTGTTAATCTAGAAATACGCAGAAGAACATTCAAGGGATTAGATTTTTCCGGTCAGTTGAAAAACTGACTTGACTACCTTCAATAAATAAGTGCCTGTGTTTATATTTCTTATAGATTCGATCACTATAATCGTCTTTCGATCGAATGACTTTGTGTTCCGATAATATTTAATTTATAAATGTTTGAATTAATTTTTTTACTTATCACTTATCACTTTCATAATTGATCAACTGTATAAAGCAGACTAACTTAATTAAATCAGAACACCTGATAAAAACAATCTAATCCACAATCAATGCTGGGTTTAAATTTTCAGATTACATATTGACTATAAAACTATTAAAGAAGTACACAATGCGCTAGTGCCATGATATAAAAAAGAAATCACAGTCCTTTCATTGAGATACCAATTCATGAATCATCATCAATCATCATTATCGCAATAAAATCATTGCCAGACAATATAAATGTTGCAAGGATGTACATTTTGTTTACCTTTTTCGTCAGACATATGTAACCAGAACGGCTAAAATTAATCAACTGAACTTAATCCAATTTCGAGTGCCTCCAATCTTGTCCGATTTTCTTGATATCAGAATTTGCACAAATAAATAAAAATATAAACATTTATAACCTTTTTTTTTATTTTGCACATGCGTTGACAACTCAATCCCTACACAAAATATATCTAATTGCCAATTGGCCTAATACTTGAACGATAAGAGTGAACTGGTTACTCGTAGAGATAAGCTTGCGACTTTATTGCTTGGCACTTGGGGATTGTCTCTGACTTTTGAGTTTGACTGGTTAAGGAACACAGTATCATGTTGTCAATGTGTAAATAGCAAACCTAATTTACAGCTGACTCGAATGTGTCTGGTTGGAGGCAGATCGACACATGACATTCACTGTGCACAACGTTTGCGTTTTTGATTTAACTTGAGAGATACTTTTATCACAGAGGAAGTTGACAGACGTACAACTGTTTCGGGATAAGGAGGGGATAGACTGCAAAGCTGTAGACAATATTTTATAGTCTCACTACCTTTTTATTATGTCTGACAAATTTAGATATTTGGACAAATTTCTTAGTATGACTCAAGAAAGCTCAAAAGATCAAAATCTTAAATGCTTAGATACAAAGTTTATTTTTACCGTAAAGCACAAAATAGAGAAAAAAAAGCTAATAAGAAATTTGGACCAAAAAATGGCAGGCTTGGTCAAGAATTCTTATGCTTTTATGCTAATAGCCAACACATTGTGACTAAGCGGGCTAAATAAATTTTTGGCTAATGTAAGCCTTGACGGAGGAAAAAGATGACAACACTATGGATAATTTTGATGAGCTACCTACCAAAACTGCTAATTAACGATGGTAAAATTATATCAATGATGGAAAGGGAATATCATTAGCAGTATTGGCAGAAACATAGTCTACACAACACAACTACTCGCAACGGACTCAAGTCCATGTTAAGGATATGAAAGAACCACTCCTGCAGACCGTTAAACGGCGATTACGAACAACATTCCGCTGTCAGGCAGAACGAACCACTCATATTGGCAGCAACAGCGACAACTGCCAACCACCCGACCTGAATGAGGTGAGGAGTGCAATATCTAATCTCAAGCTTAGAAAGGCTGCCGGAAATGACGGCCTCCCCGCTGAGCTTTAAAAAGCCGGCGGAGATGACTTGGTAAGTTACATTCACCAACTCATAAGCGAAATCTGCTAGGAAGAAGTATGTCTGAAGAATGGAACAGAGGATCGTTTTCCCGATCCACAAAAAAAAACGAACTGCGCCAACTGCAGATGCATAAGTCTCCTCAACATTGCCAACAAGATCCTATCTGCCGTATTATGTGAACGCCTGAAACCGTTTACCAACAATCTGATCGGCCCTCATCAGTGCGGTTTTAGGCACGGAAAGTCCACAACCGATCAAATTTTCATACTTTGGCATGTCCTTGAAAAAAACACAAGAAGTCCAAATCGATACCCACAACCTATTCCTCGATTTCAAAGCCGCCTGCGGACAGCATGTTTTGGTATACTGCCCAAACTCGTCTGTTTGTGTAGGATGACGATGGAAGCTTCTCGCTTCTCTATCAGGGTCGGAAATGACCTCACTGACACATTCGATAAAAAAAAGGATTTAGGCAAGGCGATGCGCTGTCATGTGATTAAACTCCCGAGCCAAAACCAGAGGCACAATTTTCTAAAAATTGACGACATTGGTAAGACTCAACGTGATATCATAGCTACGTATGCTAGTATAGAGAGGGAAGCGGCAAAAATGGGTTTAGCAGTATATGAGGGCAAGAAAAAGTTTATGCTGTCAACATCGACGAATTGTACAGAACGTCTGCATTGATGACGGGCTCAGTGGCGCGATGGTTGGTGCGATGAACTGCCGCGCAGAAGGTCTGGGTTCGATTCCCAGCAGAAGCAACACCTGAATGATTTTTCACTAGCCCTCCTTTCATAACGATCTGACAAATCATACGAGTAGTATCAATTGTCAAGAAAAGCTTATCTTAAATTCGCCGTTCGGAGTCGGCATAATACAGGAGGTCCAACCATCGTGCTAGAAGTACACACGCACACACGAATGGTTGTGAGAAAGCTTGACCCTGGGTACTAACGGGCCTGTTGAGCAAAAAAATTGAATTTTTTTTTGTCTGCATTGACAGATATAACTTTGAGGTAGTACGGGACTTTGTCTATCTCAGCTTCGCTATTAACTCTGACAACAACATCTTGTCAGAAATTAAACGAAGAATTACTCTTGCCAAACGCTGTTTCTTGGGGCTAAGAAGGCAATTAGTAGCAAAGCCCACACTCGAACTACTAAGGAGACCCTATATGCGACCCTGATCATCCCAGTCCTGCTCTAAGGCGCTGAAGCATGGAGCTTCTCAAAAGCGGATGAAGAAATCCTTGATCGATTCGAGAAAAAAATTCTTCGAAAAATCTTTGGTCCCGTTTGCGTTGACGGGCAATGGAGACGAAGATTCAACCAAGAACTATGCGAGCTGTACAGCGACATGCCCCTGGTCAAAAAAAAAACTCCGCATAGGACGTTCAATATGGGAAAGACATGTAGAACGAATGGACACCAATACTCCGGCTTGCAGAGTCTTCGATTCCCAGCCTGACGTCGGACGCATTAGAGGAAGACATCGCCTAAGTGGCGCGCACAAGTAGATATCGACCTCAACCAACTTGGAGTGTGCAACTGGAGGTAGTTAGCTAAGGACCGGGCTAATTGAAGAGGCATGTTGGTTGAGGCCCAGGTTCATTCCGGACTGTAGCGCCACTTAAGTAAGTGAGTAAACCATTAACAATTGAATAAGAAGTGTCATATGGCTTGCGACGTACTAGCACTGGGGTTCAATTCATAATTTTGACTTATCAAGCTCCAATAGACAAATTTTATTTAAATTATTTTAAATTTAAATAAAAGAGTGACTCGCACACTTTGTTTTTAACTATTCGACCTCACGATTTTGACCGATTCTTATTCAACAATGACAGGGGAACCCATCCCAAACGCCTTGACCCATTTCTTTTCATACTTCATATGTACATGTTTTTTTTGTCACTATTTTAGGCTTTTCTTTATCTTAGCTTAACGGCCTCTACCATTGTTTCGAGCCCCCACCACTCCGGCGGATTTATGGGAATTTCAGGATAATCACCACTTTAGTATATTCGTTAGTGAAAGTAGCCATTAATTTAATAACTTGAGATTAAAAAAATTGAGATTAAAAAAAATTTACTTTTAGTGTTAAATTAATAATAACGTAGGATAATAATAAATTTGATTTGAAGAAACTGCATTAGGAATAAACTCGTAGGGTCCGCGAAGATGCTCAAGCCTTTTTTCATAAAGCCCTAAACAGACTCATTATATCTTAAGTTCTAACACACATAAGGACATGCAACTTTTAACCAACAAGAACATTTATGTGTTAACTTTTTATTTTCAACTTACCCCTTATGTAGACATTATCACTGCTTCCTAATGTTGTAAGATTACTGTAGTTAATTTCTCCGATTTGTAGTTTTTCCAAAACTACATCGAGAATTTTCAATTTCATGCTGACTAACTGGAGAACAATTTGTGACAACGAAGAAATACCAAATAAATGCAAATATTATGTATATCACATAAAAAAGAACAGTTTCACTGATTAGCAGTTAATCGATGGTTAGATATATTTAAATGTTGATTTCTTTTTGCGTATTCGTGAGTAGATGTATTTCAACATTGACTGCTCCTAATCACCAACAACGATGTTTTAATTTGTTTTCAATCTGTTTTTTGTTATGGATGTTTTTTTTATACCTATTCGATGACATGTGCCTTTTAACAATGATATTTCAAATCAATCTATCAATCATTTAATGTTCGTGATTTTCCGCAACCCTTACCCTATTGTAGACCACATTTTTGTTTAACCTGGAGGATAAGATAACACGAATTATTTTTATTTTTTATATTTTTCCTATGTTAACACTCAAGAAATTAAACGGCGACCCGAGAACACAACCAATGATACTAATCGAGTTATCACACTTGCAGATAAGTCATTTATTTAACCTTGCGGATAAGTGCACGGGTGGTTAGCAAAGTTTCACTTTTCGAATGGATGTGAACGCGACGCGTGAATTCGTAAAATAAGTGAAGTCAGCTGAAATTGGTGCGACAGGTTGTCGGTTCGTATAGATAAAAACGGACTTTTTAGATATCCAATTGATTGCGTAGATGGAGATGAATGTGCGATAAAGATTTTTAATATATTTTTTTGTATTAATTGGCAAAGTGAAATAATGTGCTATGTGGGTTTTGCTCTGAAGATGCATTCAGAAACATTCAGATTATTGCGACACATCAGCTGCAATAATGTGAATGCTTCAGCTAAGCAAATAGAGGTTTTCAATTAAGAAATTGTATTCAATTCGGCAACTTTGTGTGATCTGATGGAAATGTAGGATTGCTAGGCTGTAGAAGTTAAGTTAGGCACCCGCCATTCTGTACGAATAGCAGTTGATACATGTAGATATTAATTATTATTTTAATGCGTCACATTTTCTGTGGTACCAATGTCGGAGTTATTTCAATCCTGAATTGTAACGAATAAAATTGACAAACAAAATTGAAGTTCCGTCGATGTTGAGGATATAATATTTTTCCCCTAAAGCGCTTCTTGATGGTTGGGTGTTGTAGAACGTGGGTAGACTCTGATTGGCTTTAACTTGGCAATGCCCAGTGTTGTAACTCTGACTACACATGAAGTGTTTTTTTTTTACCTCCAAGTGGTAACCATCTGGTACTGGTCTCATCCAACAAGATTGTACTTGTTACACGATAAGCGCGAGTGTTGATCACAAACACGAAACACAGCAACACTATAAACAGCTAGTTCAGAATGGCACGGAATGTTTACCCGGCCTGCTGTCCCAGGCGAACCTAGACAAGCTGCTTCGACATATTCGGACAACAGGTTGTCTAGGAATTTCAAGGGTTAGTTAGGCCCCTTGAACAGAGATGGTGTCGTATGAACCGAAAGGCCAACGGCAGCGCTCAATCCCGTAGTGGTTAATGATGGCCCCGTGTGCTAGGGGTATCTAATAAATTGGAACTGGCCGTCCATTATGGGGGTGTGCTTTGGGTTAACTACCCAACAATGGAAAAAAAAATTGTGTTACGAAGCAACCAATAGTCTCGGAAAGTACTGATTTTATTGTTAACAGAAAAATTATTAAATTATTTTTATTAAACAAATAAAGGAAAACGACGTTCGTTCGTATAATCCTAAATGATTGATAGAATTAAATGATTAATATTGTGATTTAATATCAACCTTAGTTCTATCCACTAGGCACTGAGTAACTCTGTCTTTATTATAAGCAGAGGCTTTCGGTATAGATAAAACAAACAAAATAATTTTAAGTAAGAGCTTTGGATCTTAGTCCAAAGCATTGACCACTGAGAAATCCAACTACATAAATGTGTGACTGCCATCAAAAGAGGATAAATTTGAAAGCATAAGCATGACAGGATTTACGAGAAAAACAAAATGAATTTTATTGCCAAAATATTGTACACAAATAAAATCCACGTATGCATTTAGTGATGGAAAATTATTTCAGTTGTTTATATTAATTCTATGTAAACGTCTATTCACCAACCAATGATGTTAGATTTGCTTGTTAACGTGGTACTTAAAAAAACGCCGCAATATGTTCTATAGCTCTGTAGCCATTCATTAAACCAATTTCAACTTGTTACTAATCTGTAAAGGGAACCCATTGGTACTGAGGTTTTTAGGTCGTTTAAACCGGTGAATTTTTAACCTTTATCGGATTTTCTGATTTGTAAAACTTTCTACTGTTTCTTCTTCCATTCTGCAAGTTCTTCAAAAATCCTCGCAAAAATCAGTGCCTTCGTTAATTTGGAAACCGAATTCCTCTTCATTTTAACTAGCTACTTTATAATATTTTGGTGTCAAATACTGGCCAAACAATCCGAGACGTTTTACAGTAGTAAAGGGTGTTTTTCTGGAGGAAAGAAAATCGTGGAAGGATAATTTAAGCCATATATTCCCAAAGAAAATAATCAAATGGTGTCAAATCACAAGATCTTGGTGGCCAATTGACAGGTCCATTCCGCGAAATTATGCGCTCATCGAATGTTTCATTCGATTGTGACGCGAGCTGTGTGTCATGTAGCTCCGTCTTGTTGGAACCACATCTCATCCAAATTCATGCCAAATTCATTCGGGAACAAAATTGTCGGTTATCATGGCTCTATACCGGTCACCATTAATGGTAACTAATTCTCCATCATTTGGGAAGAAGTACGGCCCACACAGTCAGTTTTTGTGAATGTAATGACGTCTCAAGGGTCCCTTGTGGATTCTCTTCACTCCAAATTGACCAAAAATGACCCTCATCACTGAACAACATTTTGCGATGAAAATCAGCATCGAGATCAATCTGATTTTCGGCCCATACACCAAAATCACGACGCATTGCATGGTCTTGCGGCTTTAAATCTTGCATTAGCTGGATCTTGTAAGGCCGTAAGCCAGGATCTTTGCGCAAAATCTTCCATAAAAATGATGGACAAACCTCCAATTGCTGTGCACTGTGGCCATTCGATTCATTCGGGTCCTCTTCAACACTTTGCTCTACAGCGGCATTTGTTTCGTCGGTGCGCACTGTTTGACGTTTCTGCGTTTCAAACAGTTTTTGGAGCATTTGGGGCCCCATGTTGGCAATAACGCCACGAATGTTGGCTTCCAAGTCCCCTAACGTTTCTGTTTGTTGGCGTAGACGAGCGACTTCACATATTCCCAAAGAAAATAATCAAATGGTGTCAAATCACAAGATCTTGGTGGCCAATTGACAGGTCCATTCCGCGAAATTATGCGCTCATCGAATGTTTCATTCGATTGTGACGCGAGCTGTGTGTCATGTAGCTCCGTCTTGTTGGAACCACATCTCATCCAAATTCATGGCAAATTCATTCGGGAACAAAATTGTCGGTTATCATGGCTCTATACCGGTCACCATTAATGGTAACTAATTCTCCATCATTTGGGAAGAAGTACGGCCCACACAGTCAGTTTTTGTGAATGTAATGACGTCTCAAGGGTCCCTTGTGGATTCTCTTCACTCCAAATTGACCAAAAATGACCCTCATCACTGAACAACATTTTGCGATGAAAATCAGCATCGAGATCAATCTGATTTTCGGCCCATACACCAAAATCACGACGCATTGCATGGTCTTGCGGCTTTAAATCTTGCATTAGCTGGATCTTGTAAGGCCGTAAGCCAGGATCTTTGCGCAAAATCTTCCATAAAAATGATGGACAAACCTCCAATTGCTGTGCACTGTGGCCATTCGATTCATTCGGGTCCTCTTCAACACTTTGCTCTACAGCGGCATTTGTTTCGTCGGTGCGCACTGTTTGACGTTTCTGCGGATGCGTATCATCACATAGAGTAAACGCTGTGCAAAGACGATCCATGGTTTATGTCGGTCATAAAATGGATGATGATTGCGGTAAAATCGCGAAATGAACCATTATTTTCGAAATAAATTTGCACAGTTTGCAAGCGTTGTTCATTTGCCAACCTGTTCATAATGAATTGGCAAACCAAACTGAACATAAATGACATGAGAGTTGCCCGATTTGACCACAAAATGTCAGTTTTATCTATATTCGAAGAACCAACCTCTAAAAAAATGCGTAAAATGTCTTTTCACTGGTCCTCCTCTCATGATGAACTGATAAATCACGGTCAAGAAAAGCTTATCTCAACACAGCCATATTGATTCGGTATAAAAAGGGACGATCCGCCATCGTTCACACGCACACTTGAATGGTTGCAAGAAAATGATATAAAATGGGTACTAACGAGCAATTTATGCGAAAAATTCATTCATCATGATAAGTCTATTCATTTATGTATTTTTATTGGGGTCTTTCTGCTTAGACTATCAAAAGAATCTCGATAGATCTTCTTAATTCGAATTATTCATCATGGAGAGTATTAAATTTGTGTGATATAGACGTTTTATTGTTTTTCTATCATTCTCGATTGAATAGGAATGTCTTTTTGGTGAGGTTTCCAGGAACTTTCCTTTGAACATCATTATAACAAGAGAATCAGTTCCTCTCAATGTTCCACCAGATAGTCTCATTTTAAATGATTCATTGGAAAATCGAACAAAAATTTTTCAAGCGCGGATAGTATTCATGCAGGCGCCGGATGCCTTACTGCAATGTAGAGCTTCTTCATTTACATGTTAATTAACCGGGCTGATATTAAATTAAAAGTAGCGAGCCATAGTACTATTTTTTTGGGATACTTTTTTTTAAACCTAATGTCAATTCAAAAACATATGAGAATGCTTCAATCCACTGTGCGAATAGTTTATGGGATACTATCCTTAAAATTAATTTCCCAAAATGTAAAGCAATGAAATATAGTAAATTAAAGTTTGTTACAACATATTGTTCAGACAGATTATCAAAATTTTGTATGGTTCGACAAAAAAAAACACGTTTTTTTCTGCATATGGTAAACAAGTGGTTTTTGTATGAAAACGCCTTCAAAAAGTGGGAGTCGGTTAAAATGATGTTTAAACGAAATGTTGACATCGACTCAGCTAGCGATTCTAAGTCGATACATATACTTTGAGGTATATATAGTATATGCTACACGACTGGATTGACTAGTAGCCTGAACAACGAATGACAGCTAAATTACCATGCAACGCCATCTACTTTCGCCACAGAGTGTTGGTACCACTCGTCAAAAATTCGAGCAGTTATTTTCCCACGAGCAGAGCTACAAGAAAAGATATTGCGAAAGGAACAGTGAACAAGTTTAGTAAAAATTGGAATAAAAATCTGTTGATTGCCGAACAATTTGTAAAGTTATTTTATAGTAGCTAAATTATTTCTCTATGTTACAAGTTAAATATCAAAACGAATATACCCCTATACCCTATGGGATAGGGTATAGGAACCCATCAAGAGCCTCGATTCAAAAAATTGAAGTAAATCAGTTCATCCGTATAGTCTCAAGTTGCGCGCTTATATCGACCGACGGACAGACGGAATCGTCAGACCACTTCCATATACGCATATATATTTTTGGCAAGAAATTGTATGCCAAATCTAAATGTCCAACTGTTGTTTTATTAGAAGAAAAGTGGTTTGCAATCTAAATTAGACTCTACGATAAAAGAACCCCTGAAAAGTTTTTTTTTGTATGGTGGATGCATTTTTCATTGCCCCTTTGCATTGATCGTATCATATTTGAAGAACATCCAGCGGCATTTACAGATCTCATAAAATGTTGGTTCAGGTAGATGAAAGAACATTATTACTGGTTTGTGTCCATGATATTATTGATTGTTCTATAGCTATTTGTGTTGAATACTAAACAGGGTTCAGTAGCCGATTGGCCTTGAAGTGCTACTCTTCGAAATATTCGCACTGATGACAACGTGGAAGCTGTCGTCGATCAAGCGAACTGGGCATGTGCAGAACAACATTGCGGAGAATATTGAAGTTGGATCTAGATGTACCCATATAAAATTCATATCGTGCACGCACTGTCCACGCAAGACCTCCGACAACGATTACAATACCTTATTCGTTAACATAAGTAAGCCTTATTCGCCCATCCTGTATAAATTACAAGGATATTATTCGGTGAAATGAGATAGAATACTGCTGACTTCATTGCATATAACTCCACCAGATGAGATCCACAAGCTAATAATTTTTGACTATGCACTTTGATTACAAACATGAATCTTGCTTTTATTTTTTCGATTGTTCTGTAACCAAAGGAGTTCATGTGGTTGTCAGTTGGAATATGTGCCTATGTGGAACAACTCATTGTATTGTGGTTCTTTTCTGATGCAGAATTTTTTGCAAACGATTATATTATATTGATTGGTGGATAAGGATAATATGCTAATACAACTCAACACAAATCGATACAAAAATATGAGTATTATGTTATTTTTACCTGAAGCCTATTGCAATGTTAAATTAAAAATCCGTTTTGTGTGTTTTCCTATAGGAATCTATCAAGAAAACGAAGATACTGGGAGAAAATCTGGAGTTTGTACAAAAAAAAATCGAGGGGTTGATCCCTTAAAAATGTATTAACACGCCATCATTTGAATTCTTTAATCCCTTATCGATATAAAGTTGACCACAATCTGTAAAAACACATTCTTCACTCAGATGAATGTTAATTGTTATATGATTATACCAACGATCACTTGATTATAAAACCAATTATTACGAAACAAAACGATTCAGCTTCATGTTTTATTTAAATGTCCCCAAGTAACCGATAAAATAATTCAGTTAAAAAAATTTACTATAAGCAATCATGAGGTCTAATTAACCAATAAAAAAAATTCGTTGACGTAAACAAGTGAGTACCATTCAAGTGGTAACGCCTTATTTTACTACTTTGTGGCGCTATAGGCGCATACCTTTACACACCCACCCACGTACCTACCCTTGGCACAATAAATGGAAAACCATAAAAAAATAGGCGAAATTATTTAATTAGGGTTCGAGATATCAATCAATGAACGGATGACAAAATGATTGATCGGTTATTGATCGTTACTTAAAATGTGACTATATATGTGAAACGTCACGTTTTTTTTGTGTTTCACTGATAAATTAAAAAAAAAATAAGAGAAAATATTGACAAAGCTGGGCAAAAGTTGGTCATTGAGTCATAAGAAAGAAATGGAAATTTTTATTTCAATTACCACTTAGAAAATCTAAGTGGCAAATGTCTAGGAGGATAGACATTTGTCACCCATTGGCGTAACGTTATGGTTGTTGTTTGTTTGTTGAGGAATATTTTTTTTTAAATCATCGCAATGGTATTTCTAAGACACATAAAATGTTTGCTTACAAACATACAACAGAAATACAAAAAGAATTCGACATTTTCAAGTATTCGTCAAGTTCCTTGAAATATTAGGCAACAAAAGGCTTTCAAATACAGTGAAACCTCAATTTCGACTAACGAAGCACACGGCAAAAAATAATTTTTTATCAAATATTTTTAATTAAATAACAAGAGGAGCCCTTAACTGATGATGAACTTCTTCAAATCTACTTAAGTTCATCAGACCCACCCTTGCCTGAGCCGTCAGAAATATAATACAGACAACATACATAAATTACAAAAAAAAAATGAAATAACCTAAAATGTTTGTTGTCTGAATTTTTCATTTTCATTGCTTAAGTTTAAGTCATTTTCGATTTACGTCGAGCTTGCAACAACCAATTAAGGACGTAAAGCGAGGTATTGTAAATGTTTAAGTTGAGTGAAATCAAATAACGGCTGATTTTGTTTAAGAATTAAGTTTTTCTGGTTGGCAGCACTGGTTAGTAATGGCGTGCAAACGTCATCTGTCAAAGTTTAATCATGGAAAGACTTACAAACGAGCAACGATTACAAATTATTGAAATTTATTATCAAAACTCGTGCTCTGTGAAAAATGTTTTATCGAAAAACGGTATTCAGCGATGAGGCTCATTTCTGGCTCAACGGATACGTAAATAAGCAAATGTGTCGCATTTGGAGTGATGAACAGCTACATTTCGTACAAGAATTACCGATACATCCCGAAAAAAATGGTTCCACATACCACACAGTGAAACAATGGAAATGTTGAAGGAGGAATTTGGTGAGGAGCTTATCTCTCGAAATGGCTCTGTGAGTTGGCTGCCAAGATCATGCGATTAAACGCCTCTCTTCATTATTTCTTTGAAGCCTTAAAGGATAACATATTACGCGTAATTCGAAATGCTCGAAAAAGTGACACAAAATTGTACCTTCCGAATGGACCATTTGAAACGGAGCCGCGGAAAACATTTGCATGAAGTTGTCTTTAAAACGTAAATGGCAAAGGCCTATTTATCGATTACAATAAAAATTTTGAAAATTTGACGCAAATTTGAGTGTTTTGTTCGATTTAAAAAAAAAAACTACTCTTAAAAAATCAGACGTTATATGTAAAAAGTTACTTCAAAATAATGGAGACGGTTATAGAACTCATAGCCGTTAAATTTTAATTTTAATCACAACTAACCATTTTTCAGAAATACATAAAACTTTTGTAAGCATAAATACGAGATATTCTGCCCTAGTAAGCTATCCATCGGAGCTGACAATTTTCCGCAACGCATACTTCGTCGGAGGTTCAAATTCCATTCGAATACTATCGAAAAAGAATAACTTCAACGCAATTCTTGTATTTTGGCAGCACTGGCGTTTTCGGTTTGACAGATTGAACACAAAACAATTGTGGCCAAGGCTTGTTAGGATCTGGGGCTTGGATTTATTTCAGACTGATTAATGTGTATGTACATCATTTTTACACGAATAGCGAGCCCTGAAATTCTATGACCAATCTTAGCATTAGCATTTGAAACTATGGCTGTCAATAAGCAACCAACCAAACTATCATTGAAAAGTTCATTGGAACCCAAATGCATGGTGAAACATTGGAAAATTCTGTCATTAGTACACCATAGTGGGGGATGAACCATTATGTATACTATTTGATGCAAGGGTTCTTCATACAAAAGACTAGTGACAGAGTGTACAAAGAATAAAACGAGAATATTTTTGGACTATCTTGATTTTAAATTCATAAGCTTTGTTTAAACACGAACTCGCTAATAATTCAAATAAAAAACAGTTAAAAGTAAAAGAAAATTTCAAATGATTGTTTTCAATGATAGCTATAACTGAGGACAATTATTGTAAAAAAATCGTTTTTTGACAGAAACAATCAAAAAATCACTTAATTTTTTTCGATAATAAAGTGGGTGTGTAAATTGTATGATTTGGATGGGCTCTAATCAGAAGTCAAGTTGGTAATTCCAAGTGATAAACTTGGACAACGAGCAAAGATCATTTGAAGGCAATTCGTCGTCTATATGCGCTGCTATTCATTTTTTGATGAAAAAATTTGTGTACACACTTTTGCTATGTGTCATGTAGTTGCAAAAATGTTTTGCGAGGGTACACTATAAGTGGCACTTCCTCATTCTGTACAATTCAGCAAAGGCCTTGTTAAATGAACCAATTCAGAGAAACGTGTCCTAAATTGCACAGCTATGGTTCATGAAAAGAACAAAAATAAAAACACACATTCTGGGTCGGATAGCTTTCTTTTATATTCTACACTTATCTGTCCAACTAAGGTATTAAATTAATCTATAATAACATGCAAAAGTGACACTTTATCAGAAAGATATGTAATAGCCTAAGCTGGCCTGGTCGTAATTGGATTTGACACTCGCTGATATTGAGAATCATTTCATACCAAATAATTTTTATTAAAACAACAATCCAGGTAAATATATTCGAAAGGTTTTCAATACTGTGAGGTCAACGTGCTGAAATTTTTTTGCCAATGGCAGACGGGGCCGTTCATGGCCCAAATGTATTAACGCCATCATGGCGTTAATTCACTTTCAAATGCGAATTAATGCCATAATCCACTTAATGCCTTATTTTACTTTTAAAAGAGAACTAAAGCCATTAGTTAGTTCTATAGTTCATTTTAGAAAGTAGTCTAGTCCCCATTGGAATGTGATTTAAACTCACTCGAAGCATTATCAATAATTTGAGTTATAAATGTACCTCTATCAACAGAGATGTATATAAAATTTATGGCGTATAAATAGTGAAATAGCTTTAGGGGGAATGTTACCCTCATGAAAGTGAATTAACGACATTATTGCGTTAATTCGTATCAGCTTAATTCAGGGCACCTGGAAGACTATCTTCAAACTTGATTACGATTGTCAGAATGATACGGTTGCCAGAATTTGTCTCGAAATCTGCTATTTATTGTCAGACGGCTGACTTGAAAATACTTTTCTGACTTTACACGTTCTATAAGGCATTGAGGATGGCGATGATTTTTTAAATTGGTGGAAATTAAATAATCCTACACTCACTATTTTTTTTTATAAAAACAAAACACGCAAACTCAAATAAAAACTTATCTGGAAAAAGACGCGGCCTTTTCGACTTATAGCGACTGTGAAAGATATGTAAGTCTGACGTAGAGTTTTCGTTCACTCTGCATTCTTACTCTCTAAATATTTGTGTTGTGCAATGTTTTGTTTAAAAAAGAAAACAAAGCAAGAAAACAAATTAAAACCTACATATAATCTCATCAAACATCGAATGGATAAACCGAAGTAAATGAAAGCAGAAATCTATCACTAACTTATCCCACTACCCATAAAGTAAGATCAGTATCTGTGACACCAGGTAAACAACGTTAAATAAGTGTGTTCACACGATTTATGAATACCTGACGATTTCGTTGTAAGATGGCCATATGAAAATCGCTTGATATTCAGAGGATCAAGTAATTTTATAGCAATACAAATTGAAACTGTCAAATCTCTTAAATCGAGGTTGGGGTGCAGTGCAGTATCCCAATGGGGCTTGATTCCGCTGGGGTAATTGCTGGGTAGAACTTTCTCACTTTACGCTTTTGTTAAATGGAAAATAAACGTTAAATTAAAATTATTTTTCTATTTTGATAGGAGGCGTGTTTTTTCTTAATTTATATAGGCTTAGGTAACAATGAGGAAAAAAAAACGCTAATCGGTGATCTGGTACCAATAAAACTGAAAGACGTAAACGCCAATAGATGACATTTTAGGGTTTCAATTTTTGCTGTACAATTGGTTTTTCATTTAATCCATTTTTAACTTATTGTAAGGTTTTGATTTTAGATTCAAAGCAAACATTGAATTATATTCACATCAAATTATTTTTTAAAACATTGATTTCCGACCTATTTCACAGCGCATGATGCCCGGTTGTGTTATTAGCTGCTATCGATAACAATAAAAAAAATAATTAGCACACTTTCTCTTCAGGCTAAAAGTCTAAGACTGGCAATCTGTATAGGCTAAGGTGTTTTATTTTACGCGTAAATTGTTTGCTAAGTTGATTAAAATATCGAGCAAAGAGAAAAAACACGCCTATTAAATCTCTCTTCATTTGGGATGATTTTCATATTATAAAATAAAAATTTAAAGGTATTGTGAAAGGAACTTCAAACTTAAATAATAATTCCAAACAAACATCCATTTCTTGTTATCAAATACACAGGAGTTATCATCCTTTGACAGTTTTCATTTCCTCTTTAGCCAAAGCTCTAGGTTCTCAATACCCGAACGATTTTTCACTATATCATCAGGTTTGTTTGATAGTTTTTTACTAACTTAAAAAAATCAATAACGTGCTATACATGGTATCTATCAGTCCTGCACAAAAGTGTGTTGAAAAGTTTTGAGCACAATAATTGGGATCTACACTTTGCCGCCGGTTACGAACGTCCAGTTTAAGAAACTTCTCATAAGAAATATTCTTGTTTGAACCAGGCAGCTCATGCTTAGCAGTTCAACGCACTAACCACTAGACAAAATATCTTCGATATATCCCATTACGGAAGTAACATTTCGACTGACATTTTCAAACGTCAACAAGTTCCTAAAAATGTTGCCACCCCATCGATTCTTGTTGACGTCAATAAAAATATGACGTCCAATTTTTAAGTACAAAAATGTGCTTGACAATTTTCACAATTCCGATTGTTTTACTTTCAATTTGATATTATGATCCTCTTAAAGATTAGTTTGTACTCGAAATGTATTAAAACAATATACTCAATGTTCTTTCAAACTTCTTGTTTCAGTATTTTTGAAGTGATCGTTGGCAGGGACAATAAAACTGAGAGTCGAACAATAAAGCACTTGGATTTAAAGATTCAGCTTATTCCTATGTCTATTGACGTAGAAGCATATCTGGTGTCATATCAAAGAAAACAATATAGGATACAACTACTGATTATTTGGCACTCAATAAATTCGTTTAACATTTTTATATCTCGCCATCAAAGCACTATCACAAAAAGAACACCCGCAGAAAGGTTGTCTGGTCGATCAGGCGAAATAGATGCACAGCTGATTATTTTTCCAACTCGTATTTATTTATCCGGTAAATACACACGAAGATAAACACTTGTGCACTTGTAAACCGGCTAGGTCATAACTTAACTCAACACCAAAACACCAAACAGATACAAAATCTAAATTTTACGAGTAGTAACCAACCCACACATTATCTCACTTGAACTACAAGGTGATCATTTCAATGCCACAGTCCTTGCCTTGGCCTAGAGTTTTGATCTAATCTTGCAATTTTAAAAATACACTTTTTCTAACTGTCACAGTGGCAAGTATCTCTCAAGAAGATATCACTTTTGACAGATCACACATCTTCACTTTGTACACTCATTATACTTGTTGTTGACACGATTTATAAAAAAATCGCGGTACACTTAAAAAAACGGTACAGGATCATTAATTTGTATATTTACACTATCACATCACATGTCAGCAGTGTGTTGTGTACATGACACTCGGTTGTATCCTCCCTTCAACCTGATCTCGTTGACATTTAAACTTGATGTGTAAACACTAGACACTCACTCTGTTAAGTGGACCACAACGGTACGCGATATGCGCTTATCAAACAAAAATAAAACCTCAGATAATGGGAAATTTTCCACACCACACCGTTCCGCGATCTTGAAGTAAAACAGATATTTCACGGCCGACAATATCAGCACGCACCGAAGATGCAAACAAACCGAGCGCGCGAACGTTCACTTTATCCCTTAAGCCTAGATGCGAGGTTGCTAGACGGCGACAGCTTACAATGGTATTGCAGACGACCTAAAGATGCCCATAATCGGGGGGTAAATCTTAACCGAAGCCAATATCAAGACTGGCCGCGAAAGCTCTTCAAATCGAACAAAACTCGTGAAACCGAAAAAAAATGCCAGAAACCTGTGCGCGAGTGGTCGAGAGACTAAATCGGAGGGTGGTGCGAGATACTTTTTTTTTCGTTCGCTGTTTCTGTTTGATTGACTTTTTGCTACTTTATCAGGCCGACAACAAGATCGAAACTAAATTCGTTCTTGATCGGCACGGCAGAGTGGCAGCTGTCAACGGAAAGCTATTGTTTGACGGTGTTTTCGTGTTTTCGCGATTCTCGATTCTCGATTCGCGTACTACGTCCAGAGAATGGAGAGAGCGAGCTCGAGTTAGTGGATATGGTGCTTTCAGTGTATCGTGGAGGTGTTCACGATTGAGTGCCTTAATTAGGTGGAGAGCCTTCACTGTGTCGTGCGTATTTTTTTTTAACAGAAAAGCTTTTCAGAACTTGTTTCAGACAGATAAGAGGCATGAAAGAGAGTAAACGTATGTAAGCTATATAACTATCCTTGCTAAAAGTTGTTTTTAGCTTTATCCCCCCGTTTTTTGTTTCTCATCTGATGTTTATCAGTCTTCTGGTGTAAGTAGGTAGAATCTTTTTTTTTATCGGAGATTTTGTGGACGATTCGTTTGTTAATGAACTGATTGCTGATAGTTGTGGGTTAAACCGGTGTGATGTGAGATTTTGTCAGATGATAGTAGACGTGCTAAATAATTGTGGTGGAACGAGTGACGAAGAGTGTTTGTTTAAATTATCATTCGGATGGATATTCGATCTTGGGCGGAAGTACAATCAATTTTATTGATATGATGTGCGCCACTAGACATCAACTACTTGCGGGTTATGGGTCTTTTATAGCAATAAAAAAACACGCGTCAGCGGAAAAATAATTATTGTAATAATCAGAAATTATTGTAAAAGGCATAGAATCTATTCGTTATAGTCCAGATGTAAGAATTGTGGGACTTGGATGTCTTGTCAACAGTTTAAACAACAGACTTGATGGTCTGAGTAAAATTGGCTGAAAAAAAATGGAAATCGATATACTGCACTCAAGGAATTTCGATTCCGATGAACCATATCAAACCCACTGATCCTCCTCTCGATATGATCCGTAAAATCATCCAAATTTAATCAAAATTTATAGAAAAGCATTACTTAACCTAGCCGTTCAGATTCGACATAAAATTTGGGGTCTGAAATGTGCAGTCTGGAAACTGAAATCTTAAGTCTGGTGGACATTATTGATATCGGACACCGAGTTCGTGGTTTTACAGATAGGTTTTTAGAAATGACTCTTGCCATATTTCTTGCCGTCTTTTGACATTTCTCTTCAGTAAGTTTGCCATTTCATGATGGAAAGATATACGATCCAACAACGAGTCGAAATTATTAAAATTTACAACCGAAATTCGTGGCCTCAACGTTAAGGGCGCTACGTCCAATTTATGGTCGTCATAATCGTCCTAGCAGATCACCAATTGAGCGTCTAGTGGAAAAATTTGAATCCATAGGCACAGTACAAAATGTTCCCGTGCCAGTGAGACAAAGAAGTGCCCGTAGTGTCGAGAATATAGCTGCCACTGAGGCTTCAGTTGAAGAAATCCCAAATGTCTCTCTCACATGTCGTTCTCAAGCGTTGGGCATTTCTGTGACGTCGTTGTGGCGAATTTTGCGAAAAGATCTTGGCATACATCCTTACAAGATTAAATTGACGCAAGAACTGAAGCCGCTTGGCCACCAGAAGCGTCGTATGTTCGTGAATTGGGCTGAGCAACAACTTGAAAATAATTCGGATTTTAATCGAAAAATCATCTTCAGCGATGAGGCTGATTTCTGGCTGAATGGCTTCGTCAATAAACAAAATATGCGGTGTTGGTCAGGCAGCAATCCACACGTACTCCATGAGTCATCATTGCATCCCGAAAAAATTACGGTTTGGTGTGGATTATGGGCCGGCGGCGTCATTGGGCCGTACTCCTTCCGTAATGATCAAGACCGGCACGTTACTGTGAATGGGAATCGCTACCGTTCAATGATAAGCGAATATTTTTGGCCCCAATTGGATGATATGGACTTGGAGGACATGTGGTTCCAACAGGACGGCGCCACACAGCGAATGCCACAATCAATTTATTGGAAACCAAGTTTGGAGAACGTGTTATCTCACGAAATGGTCCAGTCGCTTGACCGCCTCGGTCAAGCAATTCGACGCCGTTAGACTACTTCCTGTTGAGCTACGTCTATGGTCTATGCCAACAAGCCAGCGACGATTGATGAACTTCGTACGAATATCGAACGTGAAATTGCAACAGTATCGGCCAATTTATGCTTGAAAACCATCGACAATTGGGTTCAGCGTCTGGACTTCTGCAAGCGTGCCCATGGTGGCCATGCAAAAGAAATCGAAACCATATATAATGGCATCAAACGTACTTTCACAGGAATAAAGAATTTCATTGATATCCAAAACAGTTTTTGTTTTATTTAAAAAAAAACGTTTGTAGTGCTCTTATTGAAAAACCCTTTACATACATATAAGTATTAAGAATAAGATGGCGTACAACTGGAAAACTGTGTTTAGAAAAAATGCAAATGATACCTAGAGTCAACCATCTAGTGACACCTTAACTGGGTCTAGTATGACCTTGTGTGTTTGAACTTACTACCTTAAATATTTTTTAACAGCCATAGTTAACCTGTTGAGATACATATTACAACCTTCTTCTAGTGGTTAATAGGTAAATTATCACCTTCGTTAGAATAAATATCAATCTACATTTTTGTTACTCCGCAAGAAATGCATAACCATGATCAAAATGAATGCTCTAAGAGGG
The DNA here is from genome assembly GCA_949824845.1 of Rhingia rostrata. NCBI lineage: Eukaryota > Metazoa > Arthropoda > Insecta > Diptera > Syrphidae > Rhingia > Rhingia rostrata. The sequence goes on from OX463756.1 coordinate 46,228,461, forward strand.
CTGAGGAAACCTGATGTTTTTGATAATACGAACACTTGTAAAAATGCGGGACAAAATAAAACATAAGTATATTTAAACATAAAACATGTGACAAAAATATCCCCAAGTTCATAAATGTAAAAATGCTGAACGCCTGCTAAATTCGCGTGCATTATTGTAAAAGTACTGCATTATCATTGCAGGAGCTTGGCAGTATCTGTGCTTATAAAATAAAATTTACAGTCAGCATGCTGTCAATTGTGCATGTGTTTTTGTTTTGTTGCCGAGCTGCAGAGAAATGGCAGGAGACAAGTTATAAGTTACATTTTTGAAAATTATTTAATTCTCCACTTAGATAGAAATAACTATTTATTTTGCAAATAAAACATTTTGCTTATTATATAGGAATGCACAAGAGCAAAAAATCTGGTCGGACGATTATACAAAATTGCTTATATCCTTTCGGATTGCAATTAAAGCCGAATTTAAATCTATGCAAAGGAAGAAGTCGGTGCTCTGGGGAAAACTTTTAACGAAGTTAAAGACTATTTCTCCCTTATTTCCGTATAACAAGTGTGAAATTGTCCGCAAATTTCAAAATTGCAAAGAATATAATAAAAATAAAATTTGTATGTTATATAGTATAAAATATAGGGCATCCACCTGCATTTTATCGAAAATGTACCCTTACGATTGTAGTAGCTCGTGGGGTCTGTTTTTGGTGTCTTTATCGGAATTTGTGTTCCATGTCCTTCTACATATCCAAGAACGTTTGGAAACGGATTATTTCTTATGCGCTTGCGAATTTGTCCATTATATGTTTTTGCTCATTGGTTGAATCATGCCATTTTATATGTCTCTTTCTGAACTTGAAAAGTTATTTGGTTATTTCCATATATTTGAGAGCTGCTCCTTTAGCAATATTAAACAAATTACGGATTTCCCTAAAGGAACAGTTGTTGGCAACCTTCCAAGTGGTTAGGTATAGTGCTAGCCTCAACCCCGTTCTAGGCAGGCCGAAATTACCTTTTTTCCAAAATAAATATATTTTATTCTCCAAAAGCTAATAGAATTAATTTTCAAACTTAAAAATTAAATATGGAATTAACAGAATATGTAGGTACCTTAAATGTTGACCTGGACGTACGAAAATGATGTCGAAAAACATGATCGGGAAATTCATAAACAGTTTTGTAAAAGGTCCTGTTTTTTGAATATGTCTGGCCATCACTCTCCAATTCATAGTAGACAACAAATATTTCTTCCTTTTTTTTGATTTTTCTTTCATTTTTATGCCATCCACGAGATTTAAAATCAGTTTTAACACCTTTTTTTCAGACATGTTGAGCGAAAAAAATTGGTTTTTAGTACTATAATTCATAAATTTCTTTATATATGAAATTATGAACTCACTTTTGTCAAAGCTGATGACCGCGTTCTTGCAGCTTCGTTTGCGTTCATAAATGTGTTCAATGAATATTTGTTTCATGGTTTGGGCAACATTGTTAGCAATTATGAACTCACCCTATGTTTCCGATTAACACTTCCACTCATGCTAAGCAATGTTCTAAAATTCGCAGATCCTCTTAAAATTTAAACCTACTCCATTAAGTCTCAGTTTTTCATTGTTGACTTAACTCTGAGTCAAGCCATATCATTTAATCTAGAGCTCACCGAAATTGTTGGATAAACTTTACTAAAAAACGAATTTATCGAGTTAACTCGAGTACGGTAACCCCTAAAAATGTTTTTTTTTTGCATTAAATAAAACGGTGAATGCACTGAATAAAAATGAAGCAATATTTCTGTCTATCTGAGATATCATTTCAAAATTCAAAGATCTTGACAAGATATAATAAAATGCAATTTCTGCATTTTTTTCGCAAAGAAATTATTTTTCTAAAGATTGGATATAATTGATATTGATAACAAAAAAAAAGCAAGTGACGTGGTTAATACTCATAGCAATATATTAATAGAACTCTGACAATTTAAATGTTGATAAGAAGTTATTCATGACTTTAGATATTTATAAAGAACTCTGCTTCATTGGTTTATCCATAATACGTTTATTATTTCTCACACGAGTACAATAACCCTAATCTTAATATTTGCGTACTCATCTGTGACTGTTCAATTTAAACAGTTTTTTTAAAAATTGATTACACATCTGCTTGACTTTCCTTATACAAATGACGGTAAAGAAATTTACGTCGAATTGGATATTCTACGTCATCGAAGATACCGTGTAGAATTTAATATCTATATCCGTATCGTAAGGAAACTTTATGGTTCGATGATAAGCTGTGACTAATGTTGGTTTTATTTACTACGAAAGCTCTAAACTATAATCAGATAAAAACTACTAAATATGAATATTGTTTGACGCAGAATTGGAATTACCTACTTAAGTATTTGAATGGAGAACTAGCACCTAAATGAACGCATGTGGATAAAACTATTCGGTGTCGCCTTGTATTGAATAGAAATGAAGATCTTAGTTTGAATGGTGTTTCGTTCAACCTGACACATTTTCAACCATCTTCGTTCCCTATTCAGAGATAAGTTTCACCCAGGCTCCTACGTGTTTGTAGGAACGTGATGACAATGTGATGAGCTGACTTGGGATAAGATAAATATGAATTGATTGATGATGAGCCACTTACCTAAAATATTTGTCAGCTGATTTTAAAACTGCAATGCGATAAATTCCATTATCAATCATTTTTATTAATACGCATACATGTATGTATTTACATATATACCCATCCTAGTTCGAGAACTATTTCGTTAAGAAATTCTCATGTTTAAAAATAATTTTTTATGGTATATCACAATCATTAGCATGTATTTACCTTAACAAAACAACGTTTATATGGATGATAAAAATATATAGACTGACAAACAAAAGCATATGAGGTAGATACAACGTGGTAGTCGTAAAATGCTTTTTTGTTTGATTTGATTTTATTTTGTAAGATTAAAAAAAGGGATGTGGCTTAAAATTGTTTTTGTATGAAAAGGTCAATAATTTTTGGAATTTTCAGTTATTCTGTAATTTATTTTATCCATGATATATCAAGTCATGTTTCTTTAAGCAATGTGTTTAGATTTTTGGATAAAATATTGACAACAACTGCCGCTAAGAAGCTATGGGTTCGATTTCCACCTCTTCCTCCTCTCAGGAAATCATGAAAAATTATTTAAGTAGTATCAACTGTTAACAAACGCTAATTTCAATTCAGCCCTTTGTATTCAAAACAAGACAGGAGCGTCCGCCATTGAGCAAGAAATATACAAGCACACATGAATGGTTATGTTGTGTTGCGACAATAATTTGTATTTATCTGATAATTATCTACCACCGAAAAGGATTTTTCAGCATTTCTTAAAATAAAAAAATGTATTCTCTGAGCAGAGTGCATCCATAGCTGTCGAACATCGGAAGAAGTTAGTCTTTCCCAAGCTAAAGGACCTCGCTTTGACCGACTTGAAACAAATATAGATCTCAGTCTTTCAAATGTTGTGGGGAATCGAGCAACATAAGCTCTGGACAACTTGCTTTTCTTTACGTTAAAAATCCGAATTATTAAAGTGACTATCTATCAGAAATCGAACGAATATCCCAACATTTTGATACTCCGTTGACATTATATATTTTTTTAAGGCTATGCAAGGTAACTTAAGCGTTGCAAAATAAATATATGCTTGTTCGGAAGGTTTTCGACAGGTTTTTATAACATAACGAAATGTGGTATGTCAACGAAGTATCAAAATGTTGGAATATTCATTCAATATCTGATAGATGGTCACTTTTAAATACCTTGAAGGATATTGTTGAATTAGTCTAGAATAAAAATAAACACCGCGAGCAAGTCATGGAGGGAGAAGAAAAGGTATGAAGACATGAGCTATAGTGCACGAAAGGGTATAATAATGTTACCTAACTGACCTGTTAACGGCTGCTAAAAAATGTCCAAAGTCTCTTTTATGTTGGTTTCCAGTACCATGGATTTGACTGCACCAGAATTCTGTTTATTTCGTTGTTTGCGAATTGAAAATAAATCTTATTTTGAGATGATGGTCTTGACTTTTATTTTTGTTAAGTGTTAGGGACGATTAGAAGTCAATGTCCTGAATTACAACAAAATTGGTGTTGAAAATCTCATGATTTGAACCAGATACCCCATGCTTAGTAGTCAATGAACCAGCCAATGGGCGTGTTCCACTTACAGATTCCTCAGAGTTATTCCTCCGCGCGCAGTCTCCGCTGAGATGTTTTTAAGTAGATTAGTAGAGACGAATTTTTTCTGCAAAAATCGATTTTCTTACTTTGTAGCATAAAATAATGATGAAGTCCATAAATGTAACATACAAAAAAAAGAGGCTGTACGCTTTTAGCTAAATGGTTGTCTCAGCATATTGCAGAAAATCTCAGCTTTTACAAATTAGAAATCGTGTTTGGCTTATGGAGATCTCGGAGATATCGGGGGAATCCATAAATGGAAAATGTCTAACAAAACCAATGTTTTAATAAGTTCATAACTACTCTTTAGCTGAAGAAGCTGATTTTTTGACGAATGTGGTATTAAATGTGATCTAGGAAGACCCTGTCATAGGAAAAAAAAACCTGGCATTGATTTAAACAAACATTAATTCTATAGCTATTTCAACAAAAACCTTCGTAAGCAATACTTTGTAATTCTAAAACTCATGTTTTATAAAAATTGGCAAAATGATCAACCTCAAGATCAAGAAGCACCCGTTTTTCGATAAAACTATCGGAACGCCACAACGATTTTAAAAATAGTGTTGAATATAAATTCGATTATTTGTATAAATGGTATGTGTAATCATAAAATCTCATTAATTTGTGAAAAGGATTACTGCACTAAAGTCTTGAATTCGATTCTGAGCCGTAGCATGAACCATAGCAAACCCACTGATCTTCCTCTCGATATAATCCGTAAATCATCCAAGTAGAATCAAAATTTATAGATAAGCATTACTTAACTTAGCCGTCAAGACTCGACATTAAATTTGGTATGTGAAATGTGGAGCCTTGAAACTGAAATCTTGAGTATGGTGCACATTATTGATACTAGAAACCGAGTTCGTGGTCTTACAGATAGGTTTTTAGAAATGACTCTTAACTGAAAATTTTAAATTAAAAATTTATTACATCGACAAACGTTCTATCGATGTTGATAAAGTTGTAAAAGTATTTAGAATAAGATGGAGAGGAGTAAGTCTTCTCAACATCACCTACAAGATCCTATCTGCCGTCATATGTGAACGCCAGAAACCGTTTACCAACAACCTGATCGGCCCTTATCAGTTTGGTTTTAGGTTAGGGAAGTCCACAACCGATAAAATTTTCACACTTCGGCAGATCCTGGAAAAACCCAAGATGTCCAAATCGATACCCACCACCTATTCATCAATTTCAACGCCGCATACGACAGCATTTATAGAGACTAACTATACAGAGCAAAGTTCAGTTTTGGTATACAGCCCAAACTCGTCCGTTTGTGTAGGACTGTAGCTGCTCCTCACAAAAAAAGGATTTTGGAAAGGTGATGCGCTATCATGTGACTTCTTTAATTTGATTCTTGAGAGGAGTGTGCAAAACCCACGAGCCAACATCAGAGGCACTGTTTCTTCTGTTACGGAGGCAATTTCGTAGTCAAGCCCTCACTCGAACTACTAAGGGGATCCTATATAAGACCCTTATCATCCCAGTCAGTCCTCCTCTACGGCGCTGAAGCATGTACCGTCTCAAAAGCGGATGAAGAAATCCTTGGTCGATTTGAGAGGGAAAATCCTCGGTCCCGTTTGCGTTGACGGGCTATGGGAACGAAGATTCAACCAAGATCTATACGAGCTGTACGGCGACATGCTAGGACATGTAGAACGAATGGACACCAATACTCCGGCTCTCAGAGTCTTCGATTCCCAAGCAGACGTCGGACGCAGTAGAGGAAGAACTCAACTTAAGTGGCGCGCACAAGAAGAAACTGATCTCAACCAACTTGGAGTGCGCAACTGGAGGCAGTTAGATAATGATTGGGCTAATTGGAGAGGCATGTTGGTTGAGGCCCAGGTTCATTCTGGACTGTAGCGCCACTTAAGTAAGTAAGCAAGGTGTATACAATTTCAGAAAAAATGCAAATGACGCTCCTTTCCAAAGTGACAGACTTCTTAAGTGAGGTTATGTTAGGTTACAGTGGCTGCACGCGATGTGCGTGCAGCCATAATAATGGATCATAAAGATCCATTGTGGTACCACGTGGATCTGTCGACGATATTCGTTCGCCTAATTGAACTTTTCAGAGACATTAGCCAGCTCACCTATATTATCAAAGAAATACTTTGCCAGATAGAATTCTCTTTTGTCTGAGAGAGTTGGACAAGAGCGAGAAGGTGATGATTTGAGGAATACTTTCTTACTCATTTTTGTCCAAACAGCTTCTGCAGAAGTCATTCTAAAGGGGACCAGTCTTCTTTTTTCGTGTAAGCCTATAAGACAATGTAAAGACACCAAGTGTGGTACTGATGTTTGATCGGTTCAGCATTGTAAAGCAGATGGAGAGCTCTAATTTTTTAAGAAATTATTATGGGGTTTAATGTTAGTATTTTATAGATTTTATAATTTTCAAACTAAGCTTGTCTGAACGAGTTTTCTAAGTCTGCTTATTTATTTTTTTCACAAATTTAAGTGGATTGGTCGAAACTCTATATCAAACACAATACTCTTCTAAATTTCTGGTGATGTTTATCCGAGTTTAAATGTTTAAATCAACTAAACAACGTACTTAAAAAAAAAAACAAAATATAGACTTTCAATTAACATACAAGTTACATAAAAGCATATCATATGCAAATTCTTAGATTTTGCTATTTTCCAAGCCACCATTAAAATAAAATTGATTACCTGTTTACCTAGACAGGGTTCGATATTCTATTCATGTTTACTGTCCAAGCATCAATCAGCCTTGATGGGCAATACTGTACTACAGTTTTGATTCCATTGAGGAACCCACTTGTTTATTTATGTATTTTGAGAGTGTGTTTTCTAACAGATGGTCTGAAGTGTCAATCTTTTGAACAAATAACACTTGTATTATCCGAAATAATTTTCTATAGAAAAAAATCTATATCTACACACCTGAAAATGGTAATTCCATTCCACCGACGAAAACATCTCCACAAAAAACAAATCATAAGTCATCGTCTTCTTCATAACGCTTTATTTAAATGATCGGATTTAAGACTCGAACAATACCTAGGTTTGTTAATAAAACCAAGATTGCACAAGTTTGACTTGTTCCTTGACGAATCGATGTTGGTAGCTTTTGTTTTTATTGTCATTAATATACGACTTGTATTTCAAAAAAAAAAAAAGTTAATTAATTCAATTCTTAATAGGTACTTTGTGATTTTACCTGAGTACGAACTACAGCTTTCCAGTTTTGTTGACAATAAATTGATCGGTGATTCACCGCATCTGGGGGTTTTCTTCTCAATTCAATATTCCTTGAGCGCGTATTGTTTTTTTTTATATTGTCAGGTTCCTTTTCTCTCTGGTAGCGGTGGGTAATCTTATCGTCAGCAAGTCAATGTCATAATAAGGTTTTGCGTAAGCAACCCCCTCTATGAATGAGCTCATGTGTCTTAATTAGTGTCAGTCAATGAGGGAACTCGATCGCACAGAACAAAACAAAATTCTTAATCGAATTCCTGGTTAGACTGTGATTTTATCTAGAATGCTTAAATAAACATTTCATAGTGATTAGCGAAATCCACTTATAGTTCACATTAAATGCTCACGTTAAATGCCGTAGTTTAAGAGCGATATTTTTTTGGGAGACAGACCTTTGGACTGGGTTTGAACGATTGTGAAAAGTGTGTAACGAGCAGAACATGGTTGGTAAATTAATTTGAAATTCCCAAGATGAATAAAATGCACGATAAGTATTTGCAATTAGTGTTGATAGTTGGCTGGTTTTAATGTGAGCATTTCATATCCTACTCTGGGTAGGTATAACTTTCATCATTTTATACGCACATTATCAGTTCGAAGAAATATAAATCTTTACAGGTTGGGGTCTTAATTGATGTGATTAATATCAATTTGGAAGTTGGAATATCTGAATGCAGAAAATAACTACACAAAGCATGGCATTTTGGCTAATTATCGATTGTAATTTATTATTCAATGTCTTTTCCATCTTAAGAGTGGTTATTGTGGTCACCACAATGCAAGCAAACCGCAATCATGCAAATTTAAAATTTTGGAATAGCTTTCTGAAATGTTCAGAGAAACCGTACTGCTCGTATGTTATGAAAACCACAATGGAGTAAATATGGTTTGATATGGAGAAAATGGTTTCCTTTTCATAAAAAATAACATTGAAGCTGTACGAGTGCATGTTATTGTTTAGCAATTGCGGCGGAAAATTGCATGTTGCTAGCATGCATATGTAGAGGGTGGATTATTTTTGGTTATTATTGGAAAAAAAACAAATTCGTTCTCTGAAATGCTCTCTCGTTTATTTTACAAATGAATTCTAATCACTTCCTACAGCCTATCCCACACTGTTTATATGTCTTAAAGCGAAGACAGAGTTGTGCGTTCAATACAAGCCAAAGTCCATGAAAAGTAAAAATAAAAGTAGTGGGTGCAGTGAACCGAACATATCAAAATCCAGACCTGTTAATCGATTTTAAAGACGAATACAACAGCATTTATAAAGACGAACTACACTGAGCCACGAATAGTTTTGGTTTACCGTACAAACTCGACCGTCTATGCGGGATGACGACGGAGAATTCTCGCTGCTCTATCAGGGTCGGAAACGACCTCACTGACGAATTCGATACCAAAAAAGGATTAAGGCAATGCGATGAGCTGCCATGTGATTCTTTTACTTTTGTTCTTGAGAAGATTGTGCAAAACTCTCGAATCAACACCAGAGGCACAGCTTTACAAAAATCGGTGCAACTACTAGGTTACGCTGACGATATTTACATCATTAGTAGGACACAACGTGATGTCGTAGCCACGTTTGCTAGTATAGAAAAGCCAGACAAAATGGGTTTAGCAGTAAATGAAGGTAAAACTACGTATATCCTCTAAAAACGAGCGGAGAGCAACAACGATGAATTTAACAGAACGTCACCATTGACATACATAACTTTAAAGTAACACGGGACTTTGTATATTCACTCAATTAACAACATCTCATCAGAAATTAATCGAAAAATTACCCATACCAACAGCTGTTTCTTCGAGCTATGAAGAAAATTTAGTAGTAAAGCCCTCACTCGAACTACTAAGGAGATCAAATATAAAATTCTGATCATCCCAGCGTTGAAGCGTGGACCGTATCAAAAGTTGACAAAGAAATCCTTGGTCGATTTGAGAGGAAACTTCTTCGAAAAATCATCGGCCCATTTGCATTGACGGGCTATGGAGAAGAAGATTCAACCAAGAACTATACGAGCTGTACAGCGACATACCTCTTGTCAAAAAAAAAAATTTTTCATTGCCCCAAGCCCCATACCAATTCCGACAAATATCCAAGAGTATACAGTTGTGATGAGAACCTTAATAAACTATCCGTTCACAAAGCGAGTTAAATATAGGGTGATCCAAGTAGAGATACTTTTTTCAATAGCCTTTTTTGACAGATCACGTGTGAGTCGTGTCATGCAGTCATGTTATTTTTGTTTAGTATTATTTGGCATTTCATAATGGAAAGACTTACGCGTGAACAACGTTTACAAATTGTTCAACTTTTTTATGAAAATTCACGTTCTGTGAGGAATGTGTTTCGTGCACTTCGCTCAACTTATGGTCAACATAATCGGCCTACTGAGCGTACTATTCGCAACACCATCACCGGCCGGTCGATTGGCCACCAAGATCGTGTGAACGAACGAACGAGTGATCAAAAATTGGACTTAACGGATGGACCATCTGCGACGTAGCAACGGCCAACATTTGATAGACATAATCTTCAAAAAATAAATGCCAAAGAATGTTCTTTCAAATGATAAAACATTCTCCATTAAATTTGAATGTTCTGTGTTTTTTTCTTTAAAAAAAGTAGGGAACCTCGAAATGGATCGCCCTTTAAAAGGTCCCCGATTTCAAGACAAAAAAAAACACTTTCCACACACAAATCAATTGAGCAGATTTTTTTGGGCTCCTATATGGGCCGTTAGTAATATATATTTCATATTTTGTTAGATACTAAAAGTTTGTCTATATTATAAAAAAAATTTAAGTAATAAGTATTTGTTGAGGTTTTTTCTTTAAAAATATGGTAAAATTATTATATATAAATATTCGAAAAAATAAAATTTACAAAGTACATACTTAGAAGTTATTGTTTTGTATATTTCGTCTTAAAATTTCGCTTCGATAAAGCACTTTCGGAACTATTTCCCATTTAGCAATATTAACTGTAGGAAGTCTCTTTAAGATTTACTTCCGGAAGCCTTACCGGAACTCGTTTCTCTTGGCACGAAATTCACTAATCCATTCCCTGCATTATGCAAGAGCAGTCTCATTAACTAATCAATTGAAACTTGTTCTGTAGAACAAAAATTGCAAGAAGAAGAAAAGTACTTTCAGATTACATATATCAATTGTGCATTTTATATTCATTTTTTATATTGAAATGATAGGCATCCGTTATAGTAATCAGTAAAATGAACACCAAAAATGGGAAACCATTCATTTGTTATGTGCATTTGATCCTGTTATAAAAAAAAAACTAAAACGTTTGCGTGATAGCTCATCGCAAAAAAAAAGTAATCCCAGCTGATATAAGCCTTAAGCCACGAGTTTTTCACATATTATACTTCTATATTACTTCGGCGAAGGTTCAACCAAAACCACTTTTCAGTTGTCACATGTACACGGATAGAAGCATTAAATTGATATAACATTTGATCTTCTATAAAGTCTATGGACTAACCGAAAATGTTTTTAAATATGCTAATCTTCCCCGCACAGGTACAAACAAAATTTCAGTAGAAGCATTTGCTTCTTGAAATTGAAAATTTATACTTTAAGAAGAAAAATTGTTATTTGGACTGCAGAATATTTTTAAACCACTTCCAATTTTTAAGGGTGAATACGTTTACTAGGGGATTAAACGCTTCAAACAGAGGATTGTTCTGTTGTCATGTTTATAATGGGCGTTTTTTTTAGAAGGTGGTTTTCGCACTACGTTTACTTTACGTGATAAGAAGTATCCCCAGAAGAGGACCCGAATGAATCGATTAGCCACCGTGCATAGCAATTGGATCTTTGTCCATCAACTTTGTGGAAAATTTTGCGCAAAGATCTTGGCTTACGACCATTCAAGATCCAGTTTGTGCAAGAATTAAAGCCGCCGATGCAATGCATCGTGATTTTGGTGTATTTGATTTTTAGTTACCGTATAGAGCCATGATAACCGACTATTTTGTTCCCGAATTGGATGGCATGAATGTAGATGAGATGTGTTTCCAACAAGTCGGCGCTACATGCCACACAGCGCACGTCGAAATCGATTTATTGAAAAAAACATTCGATGAGCGCATAAATTCGCGGAATAGACCTATCAATTGGTCACCATGATAGTGTGATTTGACACCATTGGATTATTTTCTTTAGGAATATGTGAGGTCGCTCGTCTACGCCAAGAGAGTAGAAACGTTAGGAGACTTGGAAACAAACATTCGTGGCGATATTGCCGACATACGGCCCCAAATGCTCGAAAAAGTGGTTTAAAATTGGAACTCTAGACTTAAGTTTATTTGAGCCACATGCCCTTAATCATATTCAGACGTTAATGGCATAAAATTTTTCCTGTGATGAAGCCAAATTGATGGACACTAAAACTATTTTCTTGTATTGTATTTCAATTCAAAATTCTATACTTATAAAAAATGCACCCGTTATTTGAAAGACATGATATTGCGTAAATATTCGAAGTATTCGCCTTAATAAAGAATGGTGCAATGATCTCGATTTTTGTCATTTCTCATCTATTTCCACAAAGTTTCTCGCTGAACTACAGTTATTTCCGATTGTATAATATCTCCCAAAGTTTCTAGAATCCAAATGTGTTAGACATAAACTTATGGAAGCCAGGTGATCACGGAAACTAGTTTATATAACTCATCTTCGAAATGAGGTATCTGGGGAACAAAGAACACAAGACAAAGATCTTTTGAAACAAAAAGTTGTCTATGGCGCCATCTGTCAGAATTGGTAGAAATTTCTTTTTATCATCATCTTTGAAGAAAAACGATTTTTTCTCATGGCATAGTTGACACAAACTAAGCATATACAGGCGATTAGATTTTTAGTGTAAACGCCTGATGGTAGCTTGAAAGAGCTTGACTAACTCAATATTTTCTATGATACGCACATTGCGTTTATTATTGAGAACATGTTTTCGATCTAAAGCTGCATGATAACAGCTCATTATTTAATGACTTGTACTGTTCCATGACACAAATTTCTTTTGACTGACGCTCGGAATAGTGACTGCCTAATATTAGCATGCTTTTAAAAGTTAATGTTTGCGAAATTTGAGTTTTGGATCACCTAAGTGTATTACTTAAATAAAAATAGTAAACATACAGATAATAATGATCATTTAGGTAATCAATGTTAAATCATAGATAAGTAGGTAAATAGATTAAGGATGTTTCCTGATGTTTAGTAACTTTTTCAGACCATAAAGTTTACTTGCAATAAAGCGGGATAAGCTCGCATAAGTTTTTCTTGAAAATCTTGGTATGTATAAATTAATACGCTAAAAAATAGGTTTTGATGTGTGTATTTTCCGGTCTGACCAGCTATTTACCCAATAATGGAACTTCAGAACTTGTTCACAGTTATTTTGTGAATTTGGAAATGGCATATGATGGAGTAACTCGAGCTGTAAGGTTTAAACTTGGGCTATTTATGGGTAAACGGTTCTTTAACAACACCTTCAACAGATGGCCTAGAACATCGTCGAATTTTAATATTTTTCTAACTTTCATGAAATATATTGAGTGAACTTTACAGAGTGGCCGCGGTGTGTAATGTTAAGATTAGGAATTTTATATAAAAGTTATCTGCTTCGTGATCACTGAACACTTCAAAGAGTTGTTTACATTGGTAATGAACTGGGAATGAATGTAAATTCTTATAGACCGATAGTGATTTTTAGAAATACTTATCAACAAAATTCTAAACAGCTAATTAAATATCACAAGAATGATGATTAAACAAATAATTGGCCCAGCTAGATCTGTTTTTGACAGCTTCGTCAAACTACTACGACGAAGTTGAACCTCTGGGTAAGGCCAGGTTATCTATCATTAACACTCTGCTTTTTATAAACATTTACCTATGACTATGAAATTTGGCCTATGAACAGAAAAATTAGGCCGAGCATGCTTGCTGCTAAATTGTAATTTTTAGTGTATTGGTGAAGGAACTTCTTAAGATAAAGTCGGCAACACGACCTACTCGGTCGTGTTCCGACCGAGTACGAGTTACGTTACGTTTCCGTAACAAAATATTCCATTCATTGCGGGTTGTTGAAATAGTGGATATCTTTCAAGATTTACTAATCAAATGTGTCACGTAAGTTACACCTTCTATATTGAAATTTAAACGGAAGTATAAATTAATCAGCCGTAATGAAACGACGGTTCAAATTTATTTAAAAAAATATTTACCGAGTTTAAACTAAAATATTGTATCTTTTTTTTTTATAGATTATCTTGTTATAAGTTTTAGTTAAGCTTTGTAATAAACTTGTTGAAGGTGATGCCAATATGTAATTGTAATAAGTTTCTCATTTTGGGTTTAAAGGTACCCGCATTTGGAATATGTGTCAAAAATGTATACAAAACGTTTTAAAAGCTTAAGGTAGCAAAAAGAAAGAACACACAATTGCTATACGATCGTATACTGGTAAACAGTTCATTAAGGCTAAAACCTAATGTTCAATCATATACTCGATGATACATAAGATTTCGGTAAAATTTTGCACGTGTTATGGTCCCATTTCCGAGGACAGGAAATTTAATTAATTCAACATAATCTTCTATCTAATGAACAAAGGTAGTTAATAAACTAAAAGGCGTTCAAAAAATAAAAACAAAATTCATAAAACATATTCGTAGGCGTATGCGTACTATTTGTTTCAAAGAGTTTATGAAAAGGCACCATGGAATGTAGTAGTGGTAAAATACGTGGCCATTATATTTTAAACTCAGTGCGCCATTCAGGAATAGTTCTCTCCATAACTTCAAACTTTTTAAAGATTGGTGGATATTTTGAGTTCATCCGTTCCAAAGAAAATACATAATATCGGTAGATCGCCAAAATAATCGCGCCTGTGAGTAAGAGGGAGCGAGATAATCCAAAGCGGTCAATTTCCCATTTATTAAAAGAATTTCGTCTTTCGGTGACTTTTATCATCGGAACTTGGGTATGAAATCCAAAAATATCCAACTGTTCTAGGTACTTACCATCTATTAATAAACGGTGATTAGCTAATCAGTGACTAGTTTTTGACATTTTCGCGATTATTTCTTATGGGAAAAACTGTTATGTTATCAATTAGCTAGCTTGCATTTATAATTAAGGGGGATAATGTATACAACCATAAACAAAGCCGAGTGTTTGCTGACTAGATACTGCAGCAGTTCAAAATTCTCAGAATTTCAACGAAAGGATCTGGAAGTGCGAACACATTAAATTTTTGGATTTGGAACGCAACCAACCTACACGATATATATGAGCGCCAAATAAATCCCGAGGAATCTAATGTTTGATGGGGATATTATTCCAGCAAATTATTAAGGTCAAAATATAAACTGGCATTGCCATTACCGTCAATAAGGAGCACCTAAACCACTTGGTTAAAAAAAAAAAACGGCGCAATCATGATGGAAACTGTACACCATCGATTTAAAGGTATATCCCGAGGATGCGACGTGATCTAGCCACCGATATCATGTGACCTTTCGCTAGTCTTCATCCTTTGGGGTACCTCAAACCACAGGTCTGTTCAAATAGACTATAAACAATCATCAAAATAAACATGTCAAACACTGTAAATCAAATTAATTCAAATTTATTTGGCAAGGACATCGTAAGTTTGAACTCTTGAATATTCAATTTTCAACCCAACCCAAAAGTATAAAACCTGACTAGCACTTTGTGATTAAAAACAAACAATTTTACTGATTCATTGAATTAATCTTTTTTCTTAAGAAAATCATACAATATTATTTTCCAAATTTTGAAGTGCGTTATTGAGAATGCAATGACTTAAGATGGTTTCACATGAAATTTAATTAGTACCATGGGGGTTCTGCTTCAAAAAAAAAACATTCGAATAGTTATGTTATGTTTGTGCTTTCATGAATAAACCTTATTGTTATATCCGATAAAGGACTACTATCATATGAATTAATTTTACACAGAGATAAGATTAACTAAGTTACAAGAATATACCAACAAATATTCTCAAGGACTTTGCTACTGACATAAAGCAAACCCACAAAACCGCCTCGATATCAATAAACAAAATATTTAATTAGTGCACATATCATGAAATCCTTGACTTTCAAAACTACACCACAAGCCATAAGTGTTACACCGATTGCACTATGATTTATGAGCCACATACTGATATGTGACGTGCTCAGCTATAAACTACAGTCGCAAATAAAAGTGAATTACACATAAGTACGGGCGAATTCATACGAAAAGCATTTTATCTAAATACACCTTCCGTCATGACGGAACATGGTGTTGAATGTGTTACAAGTGTTACATTTGTCGAGGTCCAAAACTACTTCCCATTGGTATTGAAATTGACAAAAAACAAAAAGTAATAAAAGTAAAAAACGTGACTGTTGTCATAAGATTGTTCACACACATAATCTAATCCGTTTTTTACTGCATCTAATTTATTTATAACCATTATGACGTTGATTGATTACATTTAGTTGCCATAAACGTTATCCGTAGATTATTGTTATTTAGGTAGACTAATATTGAAATGATATTTTAGTCGATTTTTTATTTCTTGAACGCCATCTTTCGATTGGTGATTATTTTATTTAATTGTTTTTTGTTTAATTAGTATTCAAATGGTTATCAATTTATTGCGTTAGTTTAAATACCGAATGGCGATTGACACTTTCTAGATTTGGAGATTTTTATAAAAAAAAACATTTGGATGGTGCTTGAGCTATATTAAGCATTTTAAAAAGATCACCTGAGAAAATCAAAAACGGTTTCTATTGATTTTATGTAACCGTTGTATACAAAAATGCTGCTTTTAAGGTGATGGATTCCAAACCATTACCGTTGGCGGTGATATTTTATAATAAGGGAGGTAGTTATATATTTTTAGAGTAATGAAGGGTAGAAAAATCAAATGAATCTTAAAGTGACTGTGGTATTCATAAGAAGACAAGGACGCTTAAATATTAGAAAAACGAGTTCGAAATGTTTTGAATAGATGTTTTTACGAATTAACACTTCTTAGATAATTAGAGGATTAAGTTTATAAGGGCTTATAGTCCAAGCCATAAATGTTTGTTTATTTACATAAAAGGAATTACCGTAAGACGTTAAGCTGGACCTCAATCAGCACGCCTCCCTTATTAGTCTGGTCCATCGCTAACTTCATGACAACAAAATGCAAACTCTATTGGCAAATCTTAGAGATATTTAAGGCTGACCAGTTTTTTCTTCTCTATAAAGCCCAAATATATACCTACAACCATCCGATTGTCGAAATTTTCGATGATACTGAGGCATAACTGAGGTTCTCTGCCGTTAATGTGCCGAATTATCTCATTCTTTAGCTCTTGAATTGTTGCTGGCTTATCGACGTACACCTTTTCTTTCAAATAACCCCAAAGAAAGAAGTCCAACGGAGTCAAATCACATGATCTTGGCGGCCAATTGACATCGCCACCACATGAGATAACAAGGCCATTGAATTTATCGCGCAAAAGAGCCATTGTTTCGTTAGCTGTGTGGCAAGTGGCACCGTCCTGTTGAAACCACATATCGTCCACATCCATATCTTCCAATTCGGGTCACAAAAAGTTCGTTATCATCTCACGAAAGCGAACACCATTAACAGTCACTGCCTGACCGGTCTCATTTTGGAAACAATACGGCCCGATGATGTCGCCAGCATATAAACCGCACCAAACAGTCACTCTTTGTGGGTGCATTGGTTTTTCGACAATCACTCTTGGATTATCATTCGCCCAAATGTGGTATTTCTGCTTTTTGACGAATCCACTGAGGTGAAAATGTGCCTCATCACTGAAAATGATTTTCTTCGAAAATTGATCATCCACTGTTGCCATTTCTTGCCACCATTCTAACTATTGAAATGGTCAAGAGGCTTTATCTCATGAGTCAGTTGCACCTTGCAACCGTGTAAATGCAAGTCTTTATGCATAATATTGATCAACGACGAGGCCAAGAGGTACAATTGTTGGGCACGAGTTGAGGTGAACAGCCACACCATCGCGAACAGCAGCAATATTTTCTGCAGTACGAGCTGCACGAGCATGCACTGGTGTTATCACATCTCCTACAGACCCGGTTTGCTCAAATTTTTGATCATCA
Organism: Rhingia rostrata; assembly: GCA_949824845.1. Taxonomy (NCBI): domain Eukaryota; kingdom Metazoa; phylum Arthropoda; class Insecta; order Diptera; family Syrphidae; genus Rhingia; species Rhingia rostrata. The sequence goes on from OX463756.1 coordinate 46,246,111, forward strand.
GTTTTGTAACTGATGTATTATTAGTGATATGGTTTTATATTATTGGCACCGTATCATAACATTAGAAAGTGAAGTTTCTCTTACCAGCAAATTTAAAATCTATAAACTGCTCAAGACTAGTTTTGGTGCCAAGAGTCTGTATATTTGTTTTGATTGAGGTGTTGGGAAACTATTTTATAAAGTTAAACTGTTACATATAAGAAGTACCAAATGTCATTTTTGTATTCTCTTCTTTGACAGTTTCGTTAAGCTCTCATGTAAAAGGAAATGTAGTTTCTCACTCACTTGAAATTCAACCAGCAAGCAATAAATTTGACCTTTTGTACCGTCAGTTGAATAACAAAAGAGACCATCTAAACTGCGCCAACTACAGAGTCTAAGTCTTCTCAACATAGTCTACAAGACCCTATCTGCCGTTATATGTGAACGCCTGAAACCGTTTAACAACAACCTGATCAACCGTTTTCAGTGTGGTTGTAGTCCAGGAAAGTCCATAACCGATCAAATTTTCACACTTTGGCAGATCCAGTAAAAAACCCATGAAGTCCAAATCGATACCCACCAGCTACTCATCGATTTCAAAGCCGCATACGACAGCATTTATAGAGACGAACTATACAGAGCCATGTCTAGTTTTGGTATACCGCCCAAACTCGTCCGTTTATGAAGGATGACGATGGAGAATTCTCGCTGCTCCATCAGGGTCGTAAACGAAATCATCAAAGCATTCGATACCAACAAAGAATTTAGGCAAGGCGATGCGCTGATGTGACTTCTTCAATTTTATTCTTGAGATGATTGTGTAAAACACCAGAGGCAAAAATCGGTACAACTACTGACATACGCTGACGATATTGGCATCATTGGTAGGACTAAACGTGATGTGATAGCCACGTTTTCTAGTATAGAGAAGGAAGCGTCAAAAATGGGTTTAGAAGAAAATGAGGGAAAGACGAAGTATATGCTGTTAATACGAAAGAGCACATAACATCGACGAATTGGACAGAATGTCACCATGGACAGATATAACTTTGAGTTAGTACGGGACTTAGTCTTTCTCGGCTCCGCTATTAACTCTGACAACAACATCTCGTCAGAAATTAAATGAAGAATTACTCTTGCCAACCGCTGTTTCTTCGGGCTAAGAAGGTAATTCAGTAGTAAAGCCCTCACTCGAACTACTAAGGAGATCCTATATAAGATCCTATATAATGCTCTACGGGGCTGGACCATCTCAAAGCGGATGAAGAAATCCTTGGTCGATTAGAGAGGAAAATTCTTCAAAAAATCTTCAGTCCCGTTTGCGGGCTATGGAGACGAAGATTCAACCATAACGAATTGTACAGCGACATGCCCCGGTCAAAAACGGACTTTTTTGACCGGGGCTGTGATATTTTGCGTGGCATTAGCGTTAAAAAAATGATTTACTCTGATTGAAAATCTAGAAAACCGCACGTAGGAAATCGAAATTGTTGCTATTGAAGCAAACAGTATAAGGTCCTCTTACTTACTTACTTAAATGGCGCTAGAGTCCGGAATGAACTTGGGCCTCAACCAACATTCCTCTTTAATCAGCCCGGTCCTTAGCTAACTGCCTCCAGTTGCGCACTCCAAGTTGGTTGAGGTCGGTTTCTATTTGTGCGCTCCACTTATTGCGAGTTCTTCTTCTACTGCGTCTGACGTCTGGCTGGGAATCGAAGACTCTGCGAGCCAGAGTATTTGTATCCACTCGTCCTACATGTCCTAGCTATCTTAATCGTCCAATGTGGAGGTTTTTTACCAGGGGCATGTTTCTGTACAGCTCGTATAGTTCTTGGTTGAAATTCGAACAACGTTACTTATTCCTACAATTTGGTACAGGGCTTGAATATTCCTTGCATTTTTTGATGTTTACGCATGCAGCTTTCTAAACCTGTTAAGCATCCCATTCATCTTTGCTTAGAAGTATAATGAGCTCTTATAAATATGTAGGTGTAGCGTTATCTGCAATTACTCCGCTTTATATACCTTTGCTTGTGCCATTCTAGTAAACAACATTACACTGGTCAGTTAAACTACGTAATCTTTAATAGCAATGGACCTTGATCTTCCTAACTAATAGTCACACACAAATATACCACCAAGTACCATTGAATCATGAAAACTTTAAACTTAGTCATCATTTCTGACAAACAAAAAACAAGTAAACATTCAACCAGAACCAAAGTTCAATTTTTAGGCATCACGACGTTGCGAGCAGATATATTCTTAGCTCCCTACAATCTATCCATCTAATTACAATATCAATTAGTTATATCTTATAGGCATCACATTCACATTCAAATTTCCATCCATATCAACATGAAATCATTTCCATAACTCTGACAAACAATTGATGTCATCAAGCGGGGGAAACGGTGACAGAAATGTTCATTGCTACGGTTGACGAACTACTGACCGTATCTACATCGAAAAAGGGCAACAATTTCACAAAACTTAAATTTAATTCACCTCAATCAAGTGGTCCCATCAACGGTACACTATACTTGCCATGATCTACAACAATTGGTATTAACATTTGACCATACAAATGTGTCAAAGCGACCACCATCTGACAGCAAGGACAGCATTCCGTTGAACTTGAATATTTTGATGAAATACAAGCAAAGCGCTGTTTTGTGGTCGGTCATCAGCACTGTTCCTCTATGTACATTGTACTTTCGTGATTGATGTACAGTTAATTTAAAATGAAGTTTCCTACAATTAGCATTACGGCCCTAATCAAATAATTGACAATTATTTTGCGTTTTACCACTTTACCAACAACAATCACGAAATGAGCAACCCGACTATTTGCTATGGCTGTGCGATTAGAGCCTTCAAGGTGATTTATGAATATTTATATGGATTTTGTGTGTTTGGGTTGCCCAACACAGTTGGTTCTAAAAATACAACTATTTATATCCAATATTTGATTAAACACAAAGCACGCTAGCTAGCTATACTACACTAGCTGGCTGACATCGACTTAAGTCTGAGCCTTAAAGTGCTGCGTTTATCTGGCATTATCTAATTTAAGGCGAATTATTCGACTGTACTAGCGGTATCATGAGGCAAATATCTCATTAGAAAGACTCACGTGATTTATTTTGATTTATATCATGTCAAGTGTACGTAGGTATAGTATTTTTTACCGTTTTCTTTATATTTTTTTTGTTTGTGATTAAACTTTAACAATTGTTATTTATTTGCAAATTGTTCACATTAGAGATATCTTTGCTTTGATTATGCAGCTGCGAGAAGCCATTAGGCATTGGGTAACTAGATAAAATTTATTTATCAGATCATTTTATCAACAAGTTGGGATGGGTTTTTGCTATTTTAGACTTGTCTAGAATGAGACATGACGTTACGTTGCTTTGTTATGGTTAAGATAACTTGAGTTGGGTTATAAAACGGCAGGACTTTACGTTTAAGTATTACGTAAGTAATATGATATCGCTTTTCCTACTGTTGTGCTTTAGTGGCAGATGCAGGTGTCAGCCTTAAATATTTGTCATCACATTTATGGAAAAAATTATAGCCATGTAGCAATATAGCACAGCATTACGAAATGTCATTTTGGCAAACTTTTAAATTGGAATTGGTAAACCTATAATACACAGTAGCAGTTGCAATTGCAATAACTTTGTCATTTTATATGTTTGCAATGATAATTCAGGAACCAAGCTCTTAACATAAACATTTATAAATCTGTGTAGTAAATAAGAGATAAAAAAGTTTTCAAAAATGTCTGGCAGGACAGCGTACAGACCAAACTTCAGAATTTGCAGATACAGTACATTCTAATAATGGCATTGTATTCTCATATAATTGCTAAGGAAGGACATTCGAAATACTATGTCTCAATATGGGTACAGTGACTTTAATGGTTAGTGCGTGGGACTTGGTTCAAATTCCATATGTTTTCCTGTCGCATTTTTTGTGAAAATCTGACAAACATCCAAATGTATAAAACGGTCACAAGAAGCTTTTCGAATTTGCCTTTCGTATTCAGAGTAAACCAGGAGGCCCCATTCTTTGCGGGAAAAATTAATGGGCAGATATTTCATTTCAATGTTGTTGAAAAGTGATTACACATCTGATCATCTCCAAGAATTATTTATAGTTTCAGATAAAATAAAGACATAAGTCATCAACGAGGATATTCCCAAAGTATATGTGCTTTATGCATGCAGGATCATATTTAAAAAAGGAATGCTCCATTTTTTTTTTAATAAATCAACAATAAAAAAATATAAATAGTATAATTTAAAAATTTACACGATCAATTTTCATTTTGATCAAAATTTTTAAGTTTATGAACATTTTACACGATAAGTTTTCATTTATCCTCATCAGGGAACAGATTTTGTTGGTGTAAAAATTCAACAAAAAAGGCAAAAATGAACCGTAAGCAAGGCAGAAATGACAATAATTAAGAAGAAAAGAAAGGTTTTAAGCAATTTAATAACACAACCATAAACATTTAAAAGTGTTCTGGCAACAAACGCATGCGATTATCCCTTCAGAGATCTTAACATTTTGTTCTTAAAATTTTGTAAAATGTTAAGATACGTTTTAATGGTACAACCCTATAGTTCTATACTATGTGTCCAACCCCGCTTTGGCACTTGCTTATATAATAGCATCTTCTTATCAAGGTTAAACTTCGAAGATTTATTTTTAAATTCTTTGCATTTCTTTTTACATGCGACTTCCATTTTAATTTTGCATCGAGTGTCATTCCGACATATTCCGCATCATTTGCAAAAGGGACTCGAACCGTATTTAGAAATATATGCAAATTGTTTGTCCGTTTATATAAAAAATCTACAAGAATCGATTTGCTCGCGTTAAGTGAAATCCACCAGGACTTTGTCCATTCATTAATTTCGTTAAGAGCGTTTTGTAATTTTATATTTGTTTCCTTTATCGTTGTGCCAACTGGTAGAATGGCAGTCAAAAAACGTTGCAAATATTGAATCGTTTGTTTGTGAAATATCACGTGTAAAAAGGAGGTGTAAGAGTGGTCCAAGGACGCTTCCCTGCGGCACCTTAGAAATAGCTGAAGAACATCTCCACCTGGCCAGGGACTACTTGAACCTAGTTAAAAGGCATCACCGACTGCAATATTTTTGGCAATTTGAAGTTTTCAGTGCAATTTGCAACATTATTTATTTCTCTGATGGTTTTGAGTCCTTCAATTGTAGAAAAGACGGAGTCGAACTATTTTACCACAGCTTCAGAAAATGTTCGTTTTATTTTTTGCAATTGCTCATCGATCCCCTTCAAAATATTTAAAATATATACAATTTGTCATCCTTATATTACAATATGCATTAGAGAAATAATTCAAATCAAAACACAATACTCGAAACAACCAATTTATTGCAAACTTTTTGCTCTCGGGCTCAGTGGCGCGATGGTTAGTACGATGAACTGCCGCGCAGAAGGTCTGGGTTCGATTCCCAGCCGTAGCAACACCTTAATGATTTTTCACTGGCCCTCCTTTCGTGATGACCTGACAAATCATCCGAGTAGTATCAATTGTCATGAAAAACTTATCTCAACTTAGCCGTTCGGATTCGGCATAAAACAGGAGTTCCCGCCGTCGTGCTAAGAAGTACACACGCACACATGAATGGTTGTGAGAAAAATGTTAGGCCCTGGATGCTAAAGAGCCTGTTGCGCCATAAATTTATTTATTTATTTTTTTGCTCTCCCGGGTTCACTAAAAATAAAAAAAAATTGTACATCAACGCCAGCTTGCCTTAACTGATCAGTATGACAAAAAATGCAGAAAAAGCAAATATAGGTACAAAAGGCAAAACGAAGGAATAAAATGCATGATCAACAAAATCCGTTCCCCGATTATTATCATTCCTAAGTTTTTGAAAATTGACGATCGCACGATTAATTTTCATTTTTTGGTCAAAATGGAATAAATTTAAAAAAAAAAATCATAAAAAAAATTTTGTTTATTAAACGCAAAGAACTTAAAAAAATATCTTAACAAGATATTAAGTCAATCATATGTCTATTATATATATTATGTCTTTACTTCTTCTTTATAAAGTTATTTATCGCACCCAATTTTTTAAGAGGGGTTACAGTAAAAAACTGTTGTCGGTAAAAATGTGAAGAAATTCGAAAAACTTTCAAAGTTAAAACATTGGTAAAGTTTATATAAATATTTCATATAAAGATAATTACTACCCACGCCTACTTCTTGGGGGCGTTTTCTTAAAAAAATGTTTTACTTTATCAAAGTGAGCGTGCACTTTTTGGAAGCGTTTTTATACAAAAAAAATTGGATACCCTACCCAATAGCATAACCAGGCGAAAAACGTTGTTTTTTTGTCGAACCATAAGCTATTTTGAGAAAGTGTAGGACAATATTTTCTATATTTCATCGCCATAAAGCCCACATTTTGGGGATATTTATTTTAAGGATGGGTTGGGATAGGGTATTAAACGATCCGCATAGCCGTAGCCTTCTCATAGGAAGACAAGTGAAAAATCATTTTGAGTGTTGCTACAGCTGGCTACCGAAACCTGTTCTAGAAATCGCAACAGTTCTTCGAACTTACCATCACACCACTGAGCCATCTGCATCTTTAGCACACTTTTAGCAGTTAATTTTGGATTATAGTTATATTCTGCTTTAACTCGTTCGAAACTTAGTAATGAAAATCATGCCCTTAAAGGGTAAATTGGGACACTAGTTCCAACATGCTTGTATGGCAAATTATATTTTTTGGAGTTGTCTAGTTTTGCTATTGAGTAGATGGCGTGCGTGGAATGAGGAGGGGGATGCTTGTTTTCTTTACTGCCTAATAGTAAATTGCAAGGCACTGGCAGTGCAGTGTATCATTGACTTCCTTGAAATTACCAAGCACTTTCATATTGTAGTCTTTAGCAAGAGATTATTTTGTTGTTACTAACTAGCACTTATGTCAAGGTCGACATTTAAACAATTACATCATACCAATTATATATGATTGAAGCTGAGTTAATAGAAATGGTATTTTAGTCACGGTACGGTACAAGATTGACTGCAGTTGTTAAGGAGTTAAAAGATCTAGATAAGTTATTTAATAAAATTCAATGATTGACCATATCAAGTATTTTAAATAAGTTGATCAAGGTTAAAAAAGGTGAATTATGTACCACCGAAAGCTTGTCGTATATCTTCAGATTCATATATAATCCAGTTACACAAATTTGGTTTTGACCAAAAATCAGGTTGCTTAGATGTTAGAATAACATAATATCATTATTTCTATCTATCATCTCAATGATTTTAGATGATAAGGGTGGAACTGAAATCGGTGAAAACTTTCTTCACCACATTTTAATAAATTTATTATTTTCTTGTATAAATGTATTTAAAAAATGTTCACATGTTTCATGAAATTGACTTGCATGTATCTTTATTAATAATCATTAAAAACGTTAGTTTTCGTGTGGCTTCAGCTATCCTCTATATATGTTAAACATCCGAACTAACAATTTTTCCTTTAAAAATTTAATTTCCATAAGCAGTTATTTCTGTAGGCCTCATATAGTACCTAATTTTGAGCCGAGGTTGAGCTTTTTTGCAGATGATTGTTTGGGTAGAAGGCAGCTTAAGACATTAAGCGGGAAAATTCACAAGCATAACCGAAGATGTAACATAACATGTATAGGGCTTACGAATGAAGGCTTAAAAATATCTATGACTACAGTGTATCTTAGGCGATGAACAACCTTTTAAGAGTTCCATGTTGGATTTCCAGCGAAGCATCACATAATTTTTTTTTTTATTCGATTAAGTCATGGAAAAAGTTGAAAAGATCGGGAAAAAGGTGAAAATATCGAAGCGTACCGGCGAATAGTTGTGAACGAAGGCTTATAATATTATTTATATTTTAATTCGAAAAATGTTTAATTCGATTAAGTCGTTAAAAAAGTTGAAAGGATCGGAAAAAGGTGAAAATATCGGAGGCATACCGGAGAATAGTTCAGAAGGAAAATAAGTCAACACGATTCAAGTAGTTACTTCGTGGTTCTTACAGGTCTTTTATGTTCTAGAGTACAGCCCAGTGGATAGTGTGATGGTCTACTGTAAGAAAGAACGCGAGTAAGAATTCCCGTAAGATAAGATTTTTCATATAAATGCATTGAATTTTATACTTTCATAATAAAGACTTCGTTTTTAATTAAAAGAGATTGAAATTTAAATTGGTAAAAGTAAGTAATATAAGAAAATGTAAAAACAAAAATAAAATAATAAGAAATAATGTTATTTTTAAATTTCGGGAAAGCTTGCAAATATTTTCGGAAAGACTTTATGCGAAGCTTATCATTAGCTTCTGTAAGGACTTTTATGAGAAAACAACGTTTTTTTTTTGAAGTCTTGTAAAAGTAAATAGCTCCCTAAAAGTGCGCCTAATGTTTCTCAATAGGGCTTCATACAGGTAATATTGCTAGTACTTTACTTTGTACAACGGGTGTCCACAAACAAATTGACGAATACAAAAGCTTGCTGTGCACTCTATAGCTGAACACATTAATATAACCACCACTGTTAATATAACCACCTCTAATTTATGCAGGATTCTGATAAGGAAATAAAGTTCAATATAAAGATGCATACACTGATTTCCCAACATTTTACTATTGACTGCTGTTTCATTTTTAAAATAATACCCATTCTAAGCAAATCAAATCCAGTGCGATTTAAATCAGAAAATGTAATCATAAATTGCTGTCACTTTTCATATAATTAACGACATTTTTTTTACTAGCTGAGGTAAAAGAATCAAAGAGCAATCATTTGTAAAAGTAATTTTTTTCATAATGGCGTATGTTAGGTTTCCCACTTTGGCGATAGTAGTTCAATTTATAATTATTACTTATTACACAGACGCTAATAAAATTTATTGAATATATATATCCGTTCACAAATCTTGTATTATTTTATAATGTAATGTACAAAGCAGTCATACGATCGATTTGGATTTGTGACTCAACAGCTAACCCTTTGAGTTTTAGCGCTTCTAACTAAGAACACATATTTATCTTTTGCAAATTCACAAGGTAAAAAGGTGTGTGATTTTTTTCTATTTACACGTGAGTTGTCCAATAAACTTACGTTTTTGTCGATTAGATTAATAAATTCGTTAATTGCTTGAAAAAAATGTTTATAATAGCCAAATTCAGATCATGAAATAGATACGCTTTAAGTGTGTTAATTCGCAAACATGCCAATGTGTATTGAATTATGTAATTTTATGTTTACACTGTGAATCAAAACAATTATATTAACACTTTTGAAACTAATCTATGTGCATAAAAATTGAGCCTTAAAATTTATGTCGCCGATTCAAGCCTAAACGGGTATTGGGGTGTATGTGATTTTTATGAAGTTTGGTTTAAATCGTAAAACGTATATGTTTGTGCTGTGCGTACGTGCCCACTTTTTAGAAAAGTTTTTGGTTAAATCGTAAGAAATTTTGTGAAAAAGTCTGAGTAAGATATTTAGACATTCTGAATATCTATATTTCGTCAGCATTACGTTCTATGCTACGCCCAGTTTTTCAGAATATTTTTCATAAAAAACTGTTTTCGCTTAAAACAAAAAAATTTTAATCAGTCGAATATTCATTCAACTTTGATTCGCTAAAAATTATTTCTCTTGATTCATGGTAACTTTTTTCGTTGTAGAAGAACAGTGTTCAACACACAAATCAAGAATTCGCAGTTACTGGTGCTAATGAATTTCACAGGTTTTGTTGTGCAAAGTGAAGTAAGTAAGTCAATACCATCAAACTGTGATCGGCTTACATTTGCTGCATTGCCGTTCAAATATTTTCGATTGTTTTTCTAAATATTGAAACTAATTGCGAGATAAATTTTGAACGACTCGACCGTGCAATAAATGAAATTCAGACATGGATACTTCAATGAAAATAAAATGTTATACTTTTTAATGTTGTTTTTGTTTTTTAACTAACTCACAAAAAACAATGAGAATGACATACGCCTTCCGCACACTGTCACACTCATTTGAAAAAACACATTGTTGTTGGTAAACCGTAAGAAATTTTGGAAGTGTCTAAATATCTATGAAGTTCTGAATATCTATATTTCGTCAACACAAAGTTTTTGATGGTGTACTTTTTTTCAAAAACTGTTTTTGGTAATTTTAAGTCAATTCGAAAAAAAAACTTTCGTCTATACATCATTTAAGTCCACACCCATTTTCTGGGGGCTTTTTCCTAAAAAAACGGCAGCATTATGCTGCGTGAGTCCCGGCTGGACAAGGTGGATTTTTTTTTTGGTGCACTTCTTAGGTGAAAATGGGAAAGCATTTCTCATTTCGCTAATTCTCGGCGAAATACGATAAAAAATTTCATCGCATTGCATCATCTGGCATTCCCCGATATCGCACACAATACATACGAAGCTGTAAATTATCCTAAAGAGTTGGTTTTGCAAGGAATCCCACCACATATTCCACGAAATTTTAAAGTTAGGTATTTCTCCCTGTAGCTTAAGTGTACAAATACATAAAATCCGTCCACTGAAACCCACTTTTCAAAAACACGTTGTTATTGGCCAAACGCTTAAGAATTTTGAAAAGGTGTCTGAATAACTTATTTCGTTTATAAAAAGCTTACGCCACGCCCAAATTTCGTTACGTTTTTATTTAAAAAAAAAACTATTTTCGTTCAAATTTTAATGAAATTCGAAAAAAAGCTGTCAACGCAAAAACCTTGGGAAATATTAATATAAATATTTCATCTGTAGATCATTTTAACTCACACCCACGTTTTGGGGCGTTTTCTTTAAAAAATGATTTGTATACCCTACGCCATATCATATTCAATAAAAAACAAAAAAATATAAAATATTTTGATAAACTGTCTGAGCAATATACTTTTTTTTGACAAAGGCATTTTCTATGTCTCATCTTCGTTAAAATGTTGGTCAAGCCCACTTTTTGGGTATGTTTAATTTAAGGATGAAGTGGGATAGGTTATTCAACGATTCGCATAGCCTTCTCATATGTTTTTTTAGTCAAGCGAAATATTCACTAAGACGGGCTCAGTGGTGCGATGGTTAGTGCGATGAACTGCCGCGCAGTCAAAAAAGATGAAAATCCTTGTCCAATTCAAGCTGATTTAAAGTCAAAAATGCGAAGCCATAACGAAGCATATGGTGCACCGTTAATTTCTGAGTCAATTAGACCTTGTAAGCATTCTCATCTGTACGCACCTGTTCAATGACGGGAACCATGAGTGTTGTTCATTAACATATCGATCTCACGAACTTTTTGCATTAACTTGCGTATAGCAGATAACGCACTGTTTGGGCTGCACAGCACCGAAATAATTTTTCAATACTTTCTAACAGTGTACAAGCGTAAAGCGACTCATTTCATTCCACGGAGGTATGAAACTAACTTTCTGTCAATATTTCGAGCGGAAAAAAGCTGTCAGTGTCAAACTAAGATGATCTAGAAAAATAGGAAGAGGAAAACTCTTTTCGTTTTTATTGTCATGTTTTGCTTAAATAAGTTTTCAGCTAATTCTATTAAGTGAATAAAGGTCATGCTCATTAAGTATTCATGAATAAATAACATTTTGAATGTTTTACATTTAATTTTTAACATTAGTAATGCCACGTCTATAATCAAGGATTAAATAGTTCCTATTTCGGATTAAAGAAAACAAGGAACAGTAAATTCTCGATTTTATACAAGTTAGAGAAAAGGCGATTATGTTTGCCAGACGCATAAATATCGTCTGTTTAGAAAAAGTCTATTTCAGAATGTGACATGAGTACGAGGAAATATTGCTTATAGCGAAGGCGGGCTAGAAAATTAACACAAAAAACTCTTATAAGGAAAATGATAAAATTGCGTAAAATATTATTGTTATTTATTGTTTGGTTTATAATTGATGTCATAAGATATAAATCGAAAGGACATTGGACAGATGTTCCCAAGGAATGACATTTACAGAAGGATAAGGACATATACGAAGTGCAATAACTTTTTAAAAATGTTAAACAACATCCATGGGGAAAATTATCTTTCATGGTAAGATTAAACTGGTGTTCTCCCGAAATCACAGTGATTCTCCATTCTGTTTTCATTGCCACCTTAAACCTGAAGGCTGGGATACTCTGATTCTCTTGGCTGGAACATTATTGTTCATTCGCTAGTTGTTTCCGAGCCAACGTAATCTACTGCATCCACATCATGGTGAATCTCATTAAAAAAGAGATTCTCCTTCATTTGCCTTCCTACCTTAGAGTGTCAAAAATTCGAATGCTGCTTTCCTGCTTATTGTCTAACACTCAGCGCCATTAAGTCGGAGTGGCAGGATAAGGGTAAAACATTTTGACTTTCAGGTAAAGAGTTTTAATTCCATTTGTTTCGCCTAAACTGAAGTATCATCGCTTTCTTAGGTTCCGTTTTGCCTTATCCACACTAAAGTGTTTTTCGTGTGACTTTTATTGACTCCGAGACAGATGAACTATTTCACTGCGCCAAAATTGTTTCTGTCAAAGGTGACATTCTGTACAAGATTGTGCGTCGACAGAAATTTGTTCTTGATAAATATATATTTGACTTGTCCTCAGGTAGAAGACTTATGTAATCCACCTGTTTATCAATTATCTAAAAGGCGATACCAAACTGAGAGTGACCAATTTTGACGATAGTTTCTTCTAACCCAAGATGAATTTTTTAAGATATTTAAAGACATCTGTATTTGCACCTGCCCTACGCATATCTATTCCATGACGAGATGGAAGAAATCGTCTGATAGCGGGTATCCTAGTACATGTCCCGGTAAATGTTTTCAAAAGATCAGATGAGCTGTTTATAAACTGAACTTTGCATCGTGTGACCTTCAGTGTTAGGCGACACAGTTGTAATGCTACCTTATAATCAATGAAACGGGGATTAGCTTCCTCTTTTAATGGATTATATAATAAGATGATTATAAGATGAGTCTGAAAAAGTGTCTCTCAAACCGGCCTATTCACGCTTCTGGAAACTAAATGGTTTGAAGGACTTAGTATTATTGTCCCGTTACTATTCTATCTATTTACCAATAACAACATATAATAATAATATATTGCTCCTCATTATCTAACTTGACATGAAATGGACATGTTTCTAAATCCGTAAAAAAACGCATTTTTATATATGATTTGCAAAATTTGTCTTAAAAATCTTTAAACACCAAATAGCTTCATAGATAAAGCTATTACTAATTTATCTGCTATACTTTCAAAAAACAAATGCCATTCACAAATATTGGTACAAATTGAAATCAGCAAAAGAATAATTTCAAATAGGCGTGTTAAACTTCCGAACAGTATAAATACATACAAAATGTGTTCCAGATACGAATTACTATTTTGCAGTTCACCTGAATTAATATTGTCTCGTAACTGAACTCCATCGACTCAAACATGGTTATCATAAACAATTGCGTGCGTAAAAACAAAGACTTTATCTGGCTATGGAAATTTACCATTTCTTTCAAAAGCTAGGTATATTTGGATATTGACAATGTGGTTAAGGTTATGATGGCTGTCAAAAAGTTATGATGAATCATGGAAAAAAATTAAAAATTTAAAACCGTAAAGTGTTAACAGAACTTTTAAACTTTCTTCCATGACTTATCATAACTTTTTGATAGCCACCATAACCTTGGAAATGGAAACTAAGCCAGCAACTTCATTTAAAACCTAATCTAACAGATTTGATGGATTGAGATGTGTCGTCAAGCACTATTAGACCTACACGGGCCCTTAAATAATGCTTTTGAGGTTTTGATAACTTAAGATAATGTAACTAGAAAGCAATCAAATTTTGAGGCCCAAGACTTAAAGGCCTGGCCAATGTAGACGGTGATATCCTCTTTTAATATGCCTAGCAAACAGCTAAAGGGTTTGGATATTTTTTTCTATAATACAAGTGTTTTGTTTTTACAGTCGGGCCTCTAATGGGATAAAGAAAATAGAGAGATGTATTAAGTTCAGTGGTGACCTACTCCATGGGTGGTGCCTGAACTAACGTATAGGTGAGTTGCTCTATTTTATGTGTTTGTTTAATTCGCAGATTTTTTTTTAAAGTTATTTCGGAGTATTCACTGATTTGTTATACCCTATCTCACAGGTGTATTTTAGTTTTGATATTAAATTTGATATTATATAAATATAAGTGGAAATGTTGAAAAAAAAATAGAAATATTTCGATTGATCTGCCCCTCCACCCGTTCCTCTGTATGTCACCAATTTTATGCCTTCAATTTTTAGCTGATTTACATTTGTTATATAGACTCTGTCAACCTTTTAGAAAAACGTATTTCTTAGTTAAACCATAAAAAAATAAGATTTTGAAAGAAAATCTTTTTTTTTTCATCTGAAAAGCTTAAAATAGTCATATTGCTGAAACTAATTATTCTGCAATTGAAATTCTGAGCTCGATCCGTGGTCACCCATAAAGAATCAGATCATCGGAGAGTTTTAGTAGGCAATTGATTTTTTCACCTCCAAAATTTCAAAGGGCCGTATCTATGAAACTAAGACTCTTAAGTTAAGCAAGATATTTTGGGCGGTTATTTAAAAAAAATGTTTCCTTAATATTTTACGAAATTTGAAAAAAAAGGATGAAAATACTTCGAAAATAATATTATATACATATATTTAGCCAACAAATTATTTTAACCAACCTCCAATTTGCAAGAGCGGTTTCTTTTTACTTTTGGTTTCTGAAAAGTTTTAAGGGTCTTAAAAAGACATCTAGACAACGTCATTGAATATGGCACATAAAAATTGTTAGCAGCGGGATGTTTAATTGAAGCATGGGATGAATTAATGTATTTATCGATTCGGATAGCAGAATGTAGCCTGTTTTTTTTTTCTGCAAATTATGCTTTCATGAATGTTGGTTGCAAATAGTTCTATTTTTTATGACATTCCACTATTTCAAGCATTCATACGTAGTGATTTGCTTATTTATTACAACTATGTATAGCAACTTCTCGGAGACTATATATTATTATCACAGACTCTTTTACCGATGTAGAGTCATTGCACTCAATAGGTCCAGTCCACATTTTTTTTCCATATATTATCGCAGACTCTTTTACAAATGTAGAATGGTAGGTAAACCTCAAAGTATATGGACCGTCCGTCCGTACGTCACCAGTTTTTGGGTCTTAAATTTTGAATGATGAAACTTGGTTCACGTGCTTGTTGTTGCTCAAAGCTGAAAAAGGTTAAAAAATCCGTTCACTGCCACGCTTTCTTTTCAGAAGAACATACTTTTGGACCAAAACGTTAGAGATACTGAAAATAAGTTTGAACAACATATCTAGGCAATCATAATGTCTATATTTTGTTCATACAAAGTTTCTTGCCACGCCCACTTTTCGGAAAAATTTTAAACATTTCGAAAAAAAGGAAGATGCAAAATCCTTGGTTCTATTATTATAAACATATCTTTTGTATATAATTTTAAGCCACGCCCACTTTTTGGAGGCGTTTTCATACAAAAACCATTTCTATACAATACCTAATAGCATAACCAGGCGAAAAACGGTGTTTTTTGTCGAACCATAAATGATTTTCATACACATTCTGAATAATATGTTATGACAATGACATTTTCTATATTTCATCGCTATAAATCCGACGTTTTGGGGATATTTGTCTTAGGGATGGAATGGGATAGGGTACAAAACGATCCACACTGTGGATTGTAGCCTTCTCATATGTTTTTCTCATCGGTTATTAATGTTTAAATTTCCCTGAAAGTCTTCGCAAGGATTCTATATAATTTTACGCAAAGACTACAGCATCAGCATACGCTTTAGTCATTATTGCGATACTTTCTCTTTCGAGTCTTTTCAGTACTTAATTTTTCGTGATGAGTTTTTTTTGACGTTGGCACTTGTTTGGTACAGTGGACTAGACGCAATGGCATAATTCGGCGTTAACACGTTACCATTATTATCCAGGTGCTTCAAGGCGTTTCAATTTCAGATTTGTCAGTATATTACCTGCTATTGATAAAGATATATAGAAAGAATAGAAAGATAATCTACTTCCGCCAGACGTATCGCCCTAAAAAAAATGTTATTTTCTTTTAACGAAAAAAATGTAATGTAAATGTAAACATATGGGAAGGCTACAATCCACTGTGTGGATCGTTTTATACCCTATCCCATCCCATCCTTAAATCAATATCCCTAAAACGTGGGCTTTTTGGCAAAGAAATATTATAAATGACATTGTCGCAACATATTGTTGAGACAATCTATCAAAATCTTTTGTGGTTCGACAAAAAACGACTTTTTTCGTATGGTTATACATGAAAATGCCTCCACAAAGTGGGTGTGGGTTAAAATGATTTATCGAAGAAATGTTTATATTAACATAACCAATGATTTTGCATAAAAATTTTTTTTTTGAAATATGTGTTTAAAATTTTATCGAAAAATTTTTTTTTATGAAAAACGTTCCCAAAAAGTGGGTGTGGCAAAAACTTTGTATAACTTTGTATAAAGCGTGGCAAAAACTTTGTATAAACGAAATACAGACACTAAGATTTTCTAGATATGTTGTTCAGACACTTTTTCGAAATCTCTAACGGTTTGGCCTAAAACTATGTTTTTTTTTTTAAAACTAGGAGTGTAAGTGGGCGGATTTTAAAAATGTTTATATTAGTTCTGCTAGGGGCAACAACAAACACGTGTACCAAATTTCATCATCCAAGCTCAAAACTTAAGGCCCGAAAACTGGTGATGTATGGACGGACGAACGGACAGTCATGGCTAAATCGATTCAGGTAACGATTCTGAGTCGATCCATATACTTTAAGCCATACCTGGATAAAATATTTCACTTTGTTATGGCCTAATAGATCCTGTGGTGTGATCCAAGACCTTTAGATTACTTTCATCAAAACTAATAAACCCCTATGGGACAGGGTATAAAAATGTAAGGATTATCGCGAACAGTAAGGCAACCGAAATAATAAGTTAGTAAGATGAGAGTAAGCTAATAATAAATGTCATGGCATCAACTTTTAAACATTTTTTAAATCGCCGCTTTACTTTAAAAAAATTTCATGAAAAACTAAATTTACGTTTTCGAAATATGTCAAAAAGCGAGGTTTTTATATTTTTTTCTAATGTTAAATATATTGTATAATTCTTAAATAATAGATAGAGAATTATTATAAATTTTATTAAGAAACCTTCATCCTCCATCCGAACCCAATCAATATTGATCATCTAGACTTAATTTCTAAGCACATATTACAGCTGGAAAATACACCACTAATAGACAAGATGATTACTTTATAAAAAAAAATCCAAACGTTACGTCTCAAATTACCTAACTTGTTTTTGAAAAGTCTACTGAGTGCCTAGGCATACGTACTCTATGTTAACGCCAAAGACTGTGCCACTAATTTATAGCCATGTCACGCCTTAAATTATTATATAGGGAGCAATTACTAGAGGTTTATAGTAAACATTTAGTGACACTGTACTGTTTTTTTATTCAAATATATTCTTTGAATGATTGCCTACAAGACATGTTTATTAATTTCGCGTTATAAAAACTTATTGGGGTCGAATTCAATTAGTATCTGAATGATGTATCTATCAATGTTGAAGATGCCAATTGACATTGGCAATCAATTTCATTAATGATTTCAACATTCGTTCTGACGTGCAGTGTATTTTTGCCAAATGTCTTCTCTAATAGAAAGTATATCACGTGATAAAAAAAAGAGAATCAGTTTTGTCAATCCGAAGGTATCGAATTTAATTGCACAATTATTTTTAGTGCAATGGAATTTTTTTTTGGAACATTCGACTGTGGACCATGTTCATCGAATTACTGATGTAATCGCAAGCTTTTGAAAAAGTTTGGGATGGACGCCTTCAATGCAAGCTAAGACAAGTTCTGCCTGAAAAATTATATAAAATCCTCGTGTCGTATCTTGCATAGACTCATCCGTGAGAAACTTGAAAACGAATATTCGAATTTCAACGAAATATTGGCAGGAGTACCCTAAGGAAGCGCCCTTGGACCATTCTTGTACCTCCTATTTACACGTGATATCCCACAAACAAGCGATACGTTTGCTGACGATACAGCTATACTAGCAGTTGTCACAGCAATAGAGGAGAGAAATATGAAATTACAAAACGAAGTTATTGAATGGACAAAATCCTGGCGGATCGCAATACAAATACAAAAATGGTAATGGTTTTAGTAAGGGTTAAAGTCCCACACTACTTTGGGCACGTGCTCATCGTGTCTTTTGAGATTTTCACCAGAATACGGAAAAAAAAATTCTGAGAGAGCTGGACAAGAGCACAGATAGTGAGTAATACTCTTCTCCTCTTCCTCGTTCAAGCACCTTCTACAGAAGTCATTGCTGAAAAGGATTAGTATTTTGCGTGTAGTCCTATAGGACAGTGTCCTTTGAGGACACCGATTAAGGTGCTGATATTACAAAACATAGAACTGATCAAAAAACTCTGGGTTGGGGGCTCAAGATGATAAGCACATCGAAAACGAGTGGGCACCAATGTCTTAGTACGAAGAATCTTCAATACCCAGCAAGATGGTGTAAGGAGTATAGGAAGAAGACCTCTTCTTAAATTCGCGTCACAAGTAGAAACTAACTAATAAATGTCCAAAAATTTTCTAATTATTCCGTGGGATAAATATGGTTTTAACAGAGCCCAGATTTTCCTAAGAACCATTCATGTGTGCTCAATGGCGCGATGGTTAGTGCGATGAACTGCCTCGCAGAAGGTCTGGGTTTGATTACCAGCCGTAGCAACACCTAGATAATTTTTCACTGGTCGTCCTCTAGTGATGACCTGACAAATCATCCGCGTATTATCAATTGCCAAGAAAAACTTATCTCAACGTAACTGTTTAGGGTTTTTCATAAAAGAAGACTTCCGTGATGGTAAAAGATGTACACACGCACACATGAATGGTTGTGAGAAAAAGCTAGGTTCTGGGTAGTAACGAGCCTGTTACGCCATACATTTTTTTTTCATGTGTGCTTGTTTACTTCCTGCACGATGACGGGATCTCCTGTAATAACCTGGATATCATGAGCACATAACACATTATATACGTATTTTTGCATCACTTTTGTGTATATGTTCATTTTTTTTTTTGTTTTAGCTTTACATTTTTTTTTCAAAGGACTGAAGATATTATTTCAATCTTACTTCTTACTTATATGAGCCGATTTCTAACGGTTGACATATCAAACTTTTTATCTTACGCCACTGGTATTAACACAAAAAATTCTTTTAAAATATTAAAGCTTGTTCTAGCTGTTACATGCATGTCTGTGGGTCCTATTAATTCATTATTTTCGAAAACTTAATATGTGATTTTGATCAAACGGCACGATTCTTACGTGTTGCTGTACAATGTTAATTATGTAGCGTTGCGTCCCTTAAAGCCAATTGCATAGTTTTTCAATAAAACATAAAAAACTTTCTTTTTTTTTTAACTGAAAAGTTTGTCCGATAAATATCATGCTAGATATTGTTTTTATCTCCATGCCTAGATATTGCTAAGTTGCATTTTGTGACCTCAACCCAATTTGCTACCTAATTACACAAATTGCATTTAACTACAAAAACAAAATCCATTAACCTTAACCAATTAATAAGGGCGTTTATTTTATCTCCTCCTAAAAAGATAATTGCTTGCTTTGCACCATAAAATACTTTTGTCGACTTCGACATCAATCGGGTGTCTTGATTCAATTGCCGCATGCTCGATTAAACTTGAACGTAATCGCATCGACAAGGGCGTTTTGAACGCTTGAGTGCGGTGCGAACCAGGTAAAATGCCCATACTAGGGATCTGCGACTTCTGCGTTTAATGTTTAATTGATTGCGATGCATTTATTAATTTCAATTAATTGAAAGTCGACAAATTTGGAAGTCGTATCTATTTGCCGGTGAATGGGCATATGAGTATATTAGCTACTATTTTTATGTGAAACTAAACGCTGACCATATACGTACTTTCTGACACTAGACAAGTGCAAAACATGATTGACCTTCGGCAAAAAAACGCTCTTAAGTGGAGAGCTGAAGAGTTATAATAACCGCAATAACTAAATTAGATACTTTCGAGAATTGACCACATTTCTCCCATCAGACAATTGAAGTCACCATGTCGCTAATCATACGCAATTACTCACTCTGGATCATTTTCGCGCATCTTCATCATCATCCGCATCAGCTGATGGGCATCGCTTTGATGAGAACTCTCCCCTAAGGCGGACTACTACTGATCACCGAGAGATCTTTAAATTAGCAATGTGGCATTTGCCAAGTGGCACAACGCACTATAGCCTGGTGTCCCATCGTCAGTACGTTCAATTCAATTACTTGAGTCAAATGATCAATTGACACAGCGTCATAACGTCACATCACATGCAGCAGCACCTCTCACCGCATTGACACTTTCAACTGACACGACGCAAATGGCAACGACGAAGACGACGGGACTCATGTCATAAATAAAATCAAAGTCTACACGACTTGTGACAGAGCCAAACAGCCAACTGGATGGTGAGCACTATTAACGCTGCAAGCAGCACCTATTAAGCGGAAAGTAGTAGCCAAGTCTGCAGCAGGAGTCAGCGGGACGCAATCCGATTTTGCGTATTCACATTGGGTGCGTGCGCGAGTTCGAGCGCGCGCGTGCAATCGTTTGAGTGCTTGAAAGAAGTTTCTCGAATACGAATTGTCACAGACATTCCGACCACAGTTCGACTGAGGGGAGGAGTGGATACTGGTGTATGTCATAGCACTAAGTCATGTGAAATGCGGTTCAAGGAGTACAATTGGCTTGGATTGGATCATGTGAGTATCGACGTTGGCTTGTGTGCGCGGTGCAGTCGTCAGCCATTGTTCAACAATTTTGATTTGTTTGCTTTGTCAATTTCAGTTAAACTGGCTGGGTTTTGAGAATTGAAAAAAGATGTAGACAATAGGTGCTGATTTTGTCGTTGGTTTAGAGTGCAAGGTTGTTGTGGGAGGGGGGATCTGATCTAATTTTCATTGAGGATGAAATGAAGGCTTACTGTTTTTTTTTGTACTGTCAAGTCACTAACTGGAGGTGGTGGTATTTATGTCGGAGTGGTAGTCTGTTCGGAATTAACAAGATGGATCGCTGTGCCTGTGTAGTTTTGGTCAATTATTTTCTTCTGAAGTAATTATTTTCAAGGTCAAGTTTTCTGATGCTCCATATTTTAGTCGTTATGAAACATAAGTTCGTGATGTTGAAAAGTTAGAGCAAGTGGCTGTATGGTTGAAAAAGAAGCTAAAAAACTGAACGAGCTCCAGATGCACCAAAAAAAGCATTTTTTGAGTCAATATTAGCTATGGAAGTATCATTGATGCGTAAAAGAAGGACTTTGCATTCTCAGACATATGTTTTTCTTGCCAACTGACTATACATCCATGCACAATAAACAGAACAAAATTAAAAGAAGAAAGTTAGGTACTACAGACTACGAAATTGAAAACCAATCACTTAATTATGCCACTACCACTGAACAGAATCAGGATTTTTCAAGCTATTCTCAATTTATATATAAGTACAATAGATGGAGGGAAATCTGAATTCTTCTATGAAAATTGTGAGTTAACATAAAGATATAATCCGCAAGACAAAATCTCCAAGCCCGAAATCCGCAAACTTAATTCTCCAGCAGCAAAATCCCCAAAGATAGAATGCCCAGGGCTAAAACCCCGTTATATAAAATTTTTGTTTTTTGTACATCATTTTCGTCAGTAATTTTGTGAGTGCCGTTGCCTAGTAGTTGGGACATTAGAATACTAAACCGTATTCTTAAATACGGTTTTAAATGGTAACACTTACGTGCTCACTTGCAAATTCCTCTAAGTTTCATCACCAGTATATATTTGTGGTATTAAACTGCTGCAGATAATGTGGGGGCTTGGTTGGTTGGTATGAATGACTAACTACTAAATGGTTTCCATATATGCGTTTTTTTTATTGCATAAAGCTATTTAAAATGTTCTTAAATACGACATCAATCAATTGGTCGCATCTATTGACGAATGCAAAATGTGCATATTTAGCTGTGTTATCCATTACTTTCTCGACCATTTCGGCAATATAGCAATAATTTTGGCACAAACAAATTAAAAAAAAAAGAAGTTCAGAGGGAGAAAATCTGGAGATCTAGATGTCCAATCAATGTTAGCATTTTTTGACAGTACATGTCCGAGCGCAGAAGGTTTGGGTTCGATTCCTAGCCGTAGAAACACCTTAATGATTTCTCGTGATGATCTGATCCGAGTAGTATCAATTGCCAAGAAAAGCTAAGCTGAAATACACCTTTCGGAGTCGGCATTAAACATGAGGTCCCGCTATCGTGCAAGAAGTAAACACCCACATGAATGGCTGTGAGAAAAGCTCGGCCCTGGGTACTAACGGGCCTGTTGCGCTAAAAATTTGTTCATATTTTGTACATGTCCATGGAATTTTCATTGCAGAAACTGATTACTTGTTTGGTATCAAAAATAGTTTCGGTATCGTGTTGTCGTTACACGTATAAGGATGAATTTGCCATGCTTATCAAAGCATCTGCAGTTATAGAAGTATATAAACAGGATTTCCCAAACTTCTATGAACGTATCGGAAGATGTAATACGTTTGCGAATAGGGTTTACCCTCAGCTTAGTTTCGTCATGAAGTAAACATGTCACTCTTTACTCCTCGTTCTCCTCAATATCGCTGAATACTCGAGGCTATATTTTAATTTATCTGTGATTTTGGAGCAACATGAATTCCGGCGCAGATTTTTGGTCATTCTACATCAGTTGGTCAAACGCTAATGCGATTAGCTGCTCGCCTCGAAAAGATTGAAACAATAGATGCCAGAAAAGGCACCGGTAAAGCCGGTACCGCTCGTTTGTCTCTACAAAACATTTTAGTTAAAGGTTACAAGATCTTCATTCCCTTACAAATTCAAGAATGTCTTTCGCATCTTAACCATCATCACTATCTTCTGAATGCAACATGGCTCTGAATTGCATACTTAATTTTAATACGATTCTACATCACTTAGGTCCGGCTTTTAAGTGCGAGATCATCATAGTTTATGGATTAAGCCCGAGTTAACTCTAAAAAGTAGTCAATTAAGATCCAAAGTTAACTTCGAGGTAACCCAGCAAGATGTTTTTTGACAGATGGCCAAATACCAAACAAACAATTATTTGTAATTCCATTTGTGTGGTTATTTAACAAATTTTTAGAATATAAATACGTGTATGATATATATAAATTCAGATCCCAGTGACTCGAAAATTTTTTAAATATTGAGTTTGATATTTTCAAGACGAAAAAGACTTATAGGATCGGGATAAAAGTAATTCCAGTTGTATGAGGAAAAAGAAACCAAACAGCTGATAGCTGAGCTGCTAAATTTTTACATTTCGATAACTTTTTGACAACATAAACTATGAATCTTGAGTGCTACCAAATAAAATCACCACACACAAAGTCAAACTTAATCCTGCACTTTAAAAATGATTCATGAGTTAACTATGGATAGATTTATTCCGGTGTTGGCTAACTGAGAGTTAACTCAGCACTGCAAATTTTTTTGTCACAATATAAAAATTCTATATTTTAAGCAGACATGGGTGCATTACTACACTAATAAAATTAGAAACAGCATTAGCATTGAGTTAAAGTAATGCCAATGAAAAAAGCATTTCATTAGTATTGAGAAAAGAAATGCTAATGAAATGGTTTTCCATTTTCGTTGAAAATTTTCAATGTTTTAAATTTTCGTTAGCATTTTTCAATGCTATAGAAGAGTAAAAATCAAAATAAAGTTCACAATTTTGTTTTTTCTTAAGGTATTGCGATTTTTTTTTTTTTTTTTTTTTATAATTTACACGTACTCAAGGGGTTATGAATACCCTTTTATATGTTACCATAGTACGAGCGTTAGAGAAGGGGAAGAAAGAGAGGATAGGAAAGATTTTGGATGTAGTGGAGACTTTTTAAACTCCATGGGTGGTGTCCGAACTAGCTTCGGGGAGTCACTTTTTTTCTTGTGTTCGCTAAATTTGAAGAAATTCAAGATGGTGTGCATACTTTTAGGTATTACACCGACCTTTTTATTTCTTTTAAATAAAAGTGAAATGGATTTTGGTTGGGATTGAACGCGCAACCTTCCACTCAACAGACGAACACATTACCACTACACCGCGGCCACCCACTATAATATACAATAAACATATTGTGTAAGGCCAATGGAGATAATATGCTGATATGTGATTTTCTGATTAATTCTCTTTTACAGAATTAGATGGTAGGGACAGAATCCCGAAAGTCAAAAATCCCTAAAAGCCAAAATACCAAAAATTAAAAAAACCCAAAATCCTTATACCCAAAATTCCAAAAATGTAAAATCTACAAAACCAAAAATCCGAAAAATGTAAAATCCCAAAAATCCATGAATCCCAGATTCCTAAAAATTTAAAATCCCTAAAACCAAAAATCGCAATAATCCCCAAAACCCAAAATTACGTAAATGTAATAGATATCCCTAAAATCCAAAATCAGAAAATCCTGAAATCCTGAAATTTTCCCGGGATTTTGTTTTTTTGGGATTATGACCCTGACTATGCATAGACCTCTATTTGAAAAATAGAATTTTGTTTTCCTAGTTTGGGGAGCAAGGATTCAAGCATCCCCTTCATGCACATGATGCACATTCCATTTTGTTCCACTATGTTCGCATCATTAATTAGCAACTGAAAAAACTTTGTATTTCTTCTATCGTTACACTTTTTTCTCATTTTGTGATGATTATAATAAGACAATGCCTTACCACTCAGTGAAAATAGTTTTCTTTTATAATGACTACTCTTTCATTGTCATCAAAATGTAAATGCCAATGAAATTTTTTTCATTACCAATAAGATTTTAATGCTAATGAAATTTTTTCATTAGAATTTTATTTTACCAATGCCAATGCTTTTAAGTAAGTTGGCATACCTATCAAAAAACCGTTAAAAAATTTAGTTACGTTCTTATGTCATTAGGATGACGATTTATAAAGACTGTTCATAAAATACGTTGAATGTTTTTTTAATTTGTTAAGACATTTGGATTTAAGTATTTAATGGTATTAATATCGGATCCAAATAAACCATCTCTTATTACATATGCTAATCAAGTCGCACCTCAACAAATCTCATTTTCCGGCCATAACTCTTAAATTTTCACCCCCCTTAAGTTAACATCAACTTAAGCCTCTTGAAAAAACCCGACGATAGTAAATTTTAAAATACAAACAAATAAAAATCAATTTTCTTACGGAAAACTACACGCGTTGACAAACAATGAGCAATTTAGAAAGGCAGACCGCCAAGTATAAAGCATATGCACTCGTACCTCAGCTGTCACTGCAAATGGTAGCCTTGCATGTACATTGTATATACATAGGTACACCTTCGACGGGCCACCAAACAGCATTTCCGAACAATGCTGCTGCAATAAAAAAACACACAAAAATCACCGACAGTTGCAACTGCGACACGCAAACCAAAAAGAAAAGAAAATCTACAGGGTGCAGTGCAGCTGTCGTTTGCGTCACCTTACCACCTTGAACTTGAGACAATATACTTGGAATATCCGAGAAAAATCGTATGTTTACAACTGTAAAAACTCATAACACTCGAACCGACTGAATGTCTGTCTGTGTCTTGTGTGTCTATGCTGCCTATGTCCCCATGTCATTCCACCTCTTTAATGGCGGCGTATTCAGAGACTGTCAACTGTCAACCGACCATGATAATGAAAATGGTTTTTCCCGCAGCGATTTACGAGCCAAATGCAAAATCTTTCCATCCCTAGTATACACTCATGCCATTTGGACAAATCACGTTGACTTGTCAAACAGCGTCTATTCTGTCTAAATTGCAAATGGCACATGCAAATTGTCTACACCGGAAGAGGCCGACAAACGGCTTGGGTGCGTTCATCTGTGGTACCGCTGTGCACTTTTTCTCTCATTACAATGAGGTAATCCGATTGTGTGTGAACATAGTGAAAGGGGCCATCATCTCAACGGTATTCGGTATTCTAATGACGTTTGGAGAAAGTCTCCCGCTGAGCTTGGCTATTGTCATAGCTAATCCGCGTCTGACATTCAACTCAGTGTATTGTCTGATGGTGTGGTGGTTCTAGGAAGTGCGGCTTGACTTTAATGTCGGCCACAAGCTTGACTAAAGTTCATTGTGAAGAAATGGCGCCGCCATGTATGGCAGAGAGTAAAAGTGATGGGAATCACGAATGTTTGACATTTGATATTATGTAGCGCTGTCAACGGCTTCAACGACTACGACGGTGTTTGGTGTTATGCTGCACTTGTCATTTGTCATTTTGAGTTCCTCTAAAGTGAGGTGTTAATGATTCTATTGACTGAACAACAATGGCGATGATGGCGGTAGCTAATTATAGGGAAACAAGCACATTGTTGTTTTTTTTTTTCTGTTATTGCTATTGGCTGACGTTTCAATGTCAATAAACTCGGTAGCTAGAGATAGGTTTCAAGATTAATTATGATGAAGTTTTGTGCTGACTTTTACTTAGGTAAATAAATTGATAAGTCTATTAGAGCGCGATATTGTTTGGATTTTTTTTTACCATCAAGTGATGTTTTATAGTTTGACAGATATGTTTAGTGAATGCAGTTGAACAGTGTCAAGTGTGTTGGGCCATAGATTAAAATCTAACAGTTATAAAACTAATATACCCATACCCTATCCCGTATGGGTATATAAGTTTTGTCACAAAGCTTGTAACAAAGAGAACTAATTTTGGAAGGACTAGTCGATTTAGCCATGTCTGACAGATCATACGTTTGTACGCAATCAATTGTTGGGCCTTACATTTTTTGTTAGACTGATTAAATTTGATACGTAAGTTCGTTGTTGATATAGCTATCATTCACAAGCTTCACTAGAAACTTTATTTTACTTTTTGTGCAATTTTGATATAGCGAATCCTTGGCGAGTTGGTGTTAAAACAAAGAAAAGTAATTTTAGAACATGTTCATCAACAAATTTTCTAACTTGTAACTTAAGTTTTCTTAGAAAATCACCACGACTTGATGAGAATTTATTTTTCTGAAGTAATGTTTGTCATTCCATCCAAATGCAACAGATTTTTCCAATGATTTCATAACCAACTTCCCAAGTAGAATGTTAAGGTTTTCAATGAGGCTTTGAACAATGGCTGTAATTGAAGCAATAATTTGCAAAATTTAGAAACTTTTTTAGAAAATAAAGATTTCGAAATTTTTTAAACTATATGGAAAATTGATAATGTGTGTGAACAATGTAGGAAACGCCATTTCCTATTTTTTCTCAATATAAAGTTTTTTCCATACATGCCTTTGGGGCATTTGAACAAAATAAATATTTCGTCAGTGAAATATTTGAACAACACCAACTTTTAAGGAAAGTTTTTAACAACTGGATGGGACTAAGCTATTCGGACACCGGATAACGATCTCATCTCATTTTTATTAACTTGGGCTATTATCGATCTCTGAAAAAAAAAGTTTAGAGTACAAAAAAGGCAGTACTTAGTAGTTTTTAATAACTACCGTTTGGAAATGGGAAAATTCTAGGTCTTTTCATTTCTGCCAGTAATTCAACTGCGTGAACAACAATAATTCAAAATATATGTAACGGGTGATCAATCAAGAGGTTTTTTTTTCAAAAAGTGGTTATTGCAGAGGACGTATGAGTCGTGTAAATTTGCTATGTGTTTCTTTTCAGTATTCATTTACATTTCATTATGGATAAACTTATACTTGAACCAAGTTTGCAAATTCAGTGAAAGGACTTTCGAGAGATTCAGTGATGATCAACTGTTTAAAGTTTGCGAATTCAGTGAATGGGCTCTCAAGAGACTTGGTGAAGATCAACTGTTTTCAATCGACATTTTGTTCAGCAATTAGGCCCATTTCTGGCTCAATGGAAACGTCAATAAGCCAAAAATGTCTC
The DNA here is from genome assembly GCA_949824845.1 of Rhingia rostrata. Classification (NCBI taxonomy): domain Eukaryota; kingdom Metazoa; phylum Arthropoda; class Insecta; order Diptera; family Syrphidae; genus Rhingia; species Rhingia rostrata. The sequence goes on from OX463756.1 coordinate 46,274,268, forward strand.
ATATGGAATGAAGAACATCCGAAAAAGGTTAAAGAGCTGCAATTACATCGACTCAAAACAACCATTTGGTGTGGTTTATGAGACCTTTATAAATACCGGTTTAAATTGAGTACATTGTACTCCGGGAAAGTGTACTATCTTGTTTTGTCGCCATTTTTGTAAACATAAGTCTACACAACGTGTTAAAATCGTTAAAACGTTTTACCAAAATCAATCATCGATTACTGTGACGATGAGAAAGTTACGTGACATTTTTAGGAGAAACAACGTGCCAAAAAAATGCACTATTTATCGTGTAGTGAATGATTTCGAAGAATGAGAGTCTGTAGGTGATAGGCCCAATTATGGACCACAACGTTCTGTAAGATCGGCTGAAAACATTACTGCTGCTCAAGGAAGTGTTCAAAATAATCCATCAACCTCAATTCGACACCGTGCTCAGGAGCTTGGTCTTCAAAGACAAACTTTGGCCACAATTTTGCCTAAGGATTTGAATTTGTTTCCATTTAAGATTCAGTTGACACAAGAGCTTCTTCCACAAGACCATTTACGCCGACGTACGTATGCGAATAGGTTAGTACAGCTAGCCCATGACAACCCCGATTCTTATAAAAAAGTCATAATGAGTGACGAGACACATTTTCATTTGAATGGATATGTGAACTAACTGAATAGTCGGTTCTGGGCAATCGAAAACGAAAAAGTTACAGTCTGGTGCGCAATTTGCTCAGGAGGAATCATTGGACTTAACTTCTTTGAAAATGAAAACGGCGTAACGGTAACTGTGAATGGGGAGCAATATCATGATATGATTGAAAACTTTTTAAAGCCATAACTGCATGCTTTGGGCTTGATTAACATGTGGTATCAACAAGACGGTGCCACATCGAATACAGCCAGGATTATAATGGAATTACTGCGAGACCTCATTCCGCAACAAGTTATTTCAAGAAATGGTGATGTTGGTTGGCCTCCACGGTAGATTAATTTGACTGCTCCGGACCTCTTTTCGTGGGGATATCGAAAAGCAAGGTTTATGCAAACAAACCAGAAACGCTTGAGCAACTCAAACAAAATATTCGTGAAGAAATTAATGAAAAACTGCGTGAAATGTGTGAAAATGTAATGAAAAATGTGCTCTAATGGGCTAGCATTTGTGAGACAACAGAGGCGGACATTTACCAGATATTGTATTCCATACATAAATGCCGACATTAAATAAAACATTTATCAATATAAGATCCATTCCCTTTCATTTAATCAAAAAATATAAACAAACAAAGAAGTATACGTTCCCCGCGGACACCCTGTACAAATACGGGTGTTCTTATTTTACGTATCAAGACCTATTTCTATTTCTATTAAATACGACGTTTAAAACAAAAAGGCCAAAAACATTGCAGTTATCAATTTCATGCATATTATTAAACATCACTGACTTTAAAAAGGATCTCCAAGCTTTAAATAAACTTCTTGCAACTTACTCGACAACCTTATGCATATACCTCTGGTCAAGTCACGAATAGTATTCATAACATCTGCAATCTGAGTCAACATAGCCTTAAAGTGAAATAATTTAAGCGGATTAAAAACAAAAACAAGATCCTCTCAATTCAGATAAGAAAACGTAAATATTTTATTTCTCAAGTCACGCGTCACGAGTTCATGACCAATGAGCGCCCTATTTTTTTTTTGCATAACAAATTCATCTGTTCTGCATACATAAATTCAAACTTTCAATTAATCGAATCAGAACCTTTGAAGGCATATCGCGGTTTAATGTTTTATTCTAACTAAGCTATCACGGGACTAATTGTATATTTAATTGGAAATGGAAATACATTCAGTTGCAACATTTATGAGATCAAAAACCGTAAACAAATTCTGTGTAAACAATTAAAGATTCATTAAGATCTCAGGCAACCGGTTGATGAATTAATAGTTAGTAATTATCTAATTATATTCACGTGTAGACAAAAGCAACTCTTAGGCAATAATGCTACAATTTTGTTCCGAAGAAATATTAATTATTAAAGACACATAAAGTATAGGAAAGAGTTTATTACGCTTAAAAATTGCTAACCAAATATGAGGCATTATGGACAATGTCAAGGTTTGGGCCTTTAGGTTTTCCAATCATCTGTTGGAAAATCTGAAAGGGACCTATAACCCGATTCTTAACGACAAACTTGAGATGGTTGAATTTGTGTAGGCCCTAAAAATTAGGTTTCCTGCGAAGGGTTTGTTTTGGCTTTGTACGTTAATCTTAATTTTAATTTAGTTTTTAATTTTAAGTTAAGTACAAGCTGAACTTAAGACTAAATTTACCTAACTAAATAAAATTATTAGAAGAAGGGTTAAGGAGTAGGTGTATGAGAAGAACATAACGGAGTTTCGTAGAGCAAGTTTGCTACAGTGAAAATCAAAGGAGCTATGCCCATTAGCCAGGCGTAGTATTCTAGTCATTGGCTCGTTGTTACCCTAGTCGGTTCGGTGGAATTTGAGTAGGAAGAGGGGAACAGATCTTAGATTTCTGCAGTCGACTTTGAAGGTAATCATTTCAAGCAGACCGGGGCAATCAATTTTACTTGCAAGAAGCTGATGTGCAAAAAGAATTTCGGCTATTTCACGTAGGGGTGTAAATTAAATCTATCTACAAAGGGGAGACAGCGCCCCACTTAAAGCGAGGTCGAAGACTCTGCGAGCCGGAGTATTGGTGTCCATACGTTCTTTATGTCCTAGACATCCTTAACGTCCTACACGGATTTTTTGACCAAGGCATGTCGCTGAACAGCTCGTATAGATCTTGGTTGAATCTTGAAGAATTTTCCTCTCAAATCGATCAAGGATTTCTTCATCCGCTTTTGAGACGGTCTATGCTTCAGCGCCGTAGAGCAGGACTGGGATGATCAGGGTCTTATATGAGATCTCTTAAGTAGGGCTTTACTACTGAATTGCCTTCTTAGCCCGAAGAAACAGCGGTTGGCAACAGCAATTCTTCGTTTAATTTCTGAAATGTTGTTGTCAGAATTAATAGAGGAGCCTAGATAGATAAAGTCCAGTACTACCTCAAAGTTATATCTGTCAATGGTGACGTTCTGTCCAATTCGTCGATGTTGTGTGTCCTTTCGTGTTGACAGCATATACTTCGTCTTGCTCTCATTTACTGCTTAACCCATTTTTGCCGCTTCCTTCTCTATACTATAAAACGTGGCTATGACATCACGTTGGGTCCTACCAATGATTTAAACATCGTCGGCGTATGCTGGTAGTTGCACCGATTTTTCGAACATTGTGCCTATGGTGTTGGCTCGGGAGTTTTGCACAATCCTCTCAAGAATCAAGTCATATGACAGCGCTACGCCTTGGCTAAATACTTTTTTGGTATCGAATGTGTCGGTGAGGTCATTTCCGACCCTGATGGAGCAGCGATAATTCTCCAAACGGACGAGACGATTACGGGAGTATGTCATTCTCTGGCATTTAATGACATTGAGCTCGAGGAAGTTTTGTGTCCAAATCGATACCCACCATCTATTCCCCAATTTCAAAGCCGCATATGACAGCATTTATAGAGACGAACTACACGGAGCCATGTCTAGTTTTGGTATATCGCCCAAACTCGTACGTTTGTGTTTGATGACGATGGAAACGACCTCACCGACACATTCGATACCAAAAATGGATTTAGGCTGTCATGTGACTTCTTCAATCTGATTCTTGAGAGGATTGTGCAAAACTCACGAGCCATCACCAGAGGCACAATTTTTCAAAAATCTGTACAATTACTAGCATACGCCGACTTTATTGTCATCAATGGTAGGACTCAACGTGATGTCACAGCCACGTTTGCTAGTATAGAGAAGGAAGAGGAAAAATAGGTTTAGCATTAAACGAGGTCAAGACGAAGTATATGCTGTCAACACGAAAGGACGCACAACATCGACGAATTGGACAGAACGTCACCATTGGCAGATATAACTTTGAGGTAATACGGGAATTTGTCTATCTCGGCTCCGCTAGTAACTCTGACAACAACATCTCGTCAGAAATCAAACGAAGAATTACTCTTGCCGACCGCAGTTTCTTCGGGCTAAGAAGGCAATTCAGTAGTAAAGCCCTCACTCGAATACAAAGGAGATCTTATATAAGACCCCGGTCATCTCAACCGTCCGTCTCAAAAGCGGATGAAGAAATCCTTGGTCGATTTGAAAGGAAAATTTTTTGAAAAATCTGCAGTCCCGTTTGCGTTGACGGGCTATGGAGACGAAGATTTAACCAAGAACTATACGAGCTGTACAGCGACATGCCCCTAATCAAAAAAAAACTCCGCATTGAAAGTATAAGATGGCTAAGACATGTAGAATGAATGGACACCAATACTCCGGCTCGCAGAGTCTTCGACTCCCAGTCACACGTCGGACGCAGTAGAGGAAGACCTCGCCTTAAGTAGCGCACAAGTAGAAACCGACCACAACCAACTTAGTGTTCGCAACTGGAGGCAGTTAGCTAAGGACCGGGCTAATTGGTGAGGCATGTTGGTTGAGGCCCAGGTTCATTCCGGACTGTAGCGTCACTTAAGAAAGTAAGTAAGTAATTGTGAAACCTGATGGTATTGCAAATAACGGGATAATACTCAAACATGTTATCGAATGTGAACTAATGGCACCGTCTGATTTTTATACGGGGCCTTAATCTTTCCAGTTCTAGAATATGGCGCCGACCATTGGAAAGATTTAGAACTAAATTTTCTTTGTCGATAATTACATCTGTATTTTCCATGCAAAGCATATCTACTGGTAAGATTGCTTTGTTTACTTTAAGCAAATGAAGAATATATATCTACAAAGCGAATGACATCGTAGAATTGCAGCCGCCGAGAATTCGAGAGATAAGTCAGGATCACAGAGGATTTAAGTTTTCTTTGTCATAGGCAAAGACCATTTAAAGAAGTAATTTTAATTTTTTTTTTCTCAAAAATGTAAAAGGTAAAACTGTTCCAACCATGATTACAAATTATTGAAGTACGAACAGTTTTTTTTCCAACAACGGGTGGTGTGTCCTGTCATTCAAATGTTTTCATTATGTCAGAGATAACTAGATAAATCACCGGTTTTAAGTGTAATGAGGGATAGACGTTAATCGACTACGAGATTTTGCTATTTTTTACGGGTTCACATTTGATCTGTCATCCGACATCTGTCATACCAATCAAATTGTTTGCTAATTAAAACCAAGAAAAACATTTATAAAAAATAATACTTACTTTAACCATCGACATCCCAACAACTAATAAAACACGTACACACATATGAAATCATCCTTTCAAGAAATTAAAAAACAACTCACTCCATTGTAGATCGATGTCGATTTTTAAATCAAACTTACCTGCAAACAAAAGAAGAAGAAATAAATAAGTGATTTAAAATGACAACAAACAAGATAAAATTGATTATTTTAAAACGAAATACAAGATATAAACAGACAAACAAATTTTTGGAACAAAATAATAATATATTAATCTGACATAATTTATCCGACTAATTGATCGAAATTTCGATCTCTTAATCATTAAGCCCATTGAACGATAAATCGACCAGACAGATAATGACGTTCAACAAACAACAAAAATGGCTTCACCTAATCTTTGTCAACTTGTTGTCGACTTATAATATTCATATCGACAATTGTTTATGAAAATAATAATTAAGTGATTTGATTTACTGAGTTATCAAAAGTTTATATTATTTTCGAGCGTTCCAATGAAATCTGATCAATTAAAAACGTGAAAGCCAAATCCATTGTTTTTCAATTTTGTTCTCTAATTTTATTTCCGTTCACGTTAGGCGTTTGTTTATGAGTAAAGGGTCGATTATCTATCTTTACATGTTTTTTTAGGAGATTTATTGGTTTCGTGAAAAAAAAATTATCTCGACATTTTAATTAGACCAGTACATTCCCACTGATCCGAAATGTGTGATTACACGAAATTGTTTTTTCCAAACTTGAACACATTTCAACTGACAAAAAGCGTTTTTTTTTAATCTATATAGCCAATCGAGTTTATTTATCTATCTATCTCTTGTACTCTAGTACAGGTAAATGATTTTTTGTCAATATAAAATGGCAGACAGTCTCGGCAAAAGGGAAAAATAGTGCTGTCATTTGGATTGCGTTTAAGCTTAACACCGCGATTCGATGGCTGATATTAAGCGTTTAGCTGAAATGGCACGTTTGAGCTCGCTGGGAATGTACAATCACATGATGGAGATATTATAAAATGGAAATGTTCTGTCTATCTATCAGGCGATCTTTACGCAGACGTGGAGACTAATCGGGTGGTAGGATTAGAGAACTACCCGAATGCTTTTTAGAATCACAATTCCAAATCGAACCATAAAATGATTTTATAAAACTCAGAACTTCTTAAAATCAACTCTTACGATTGCTTCCAACTTTAATGCACACGATCAAGTTTATTTATTTAACATGGTACCATACCTTTTTCTCGAAAAAGCATACAAGAAATATTTTAAAAAGTTAAAAATACACTTTTTCGATTATAACGAAGAGTGTCACGGAAGGATATATTTGAATTTAAACCATAATGAGGTGCCAATTATGTTTTCTTAATATAGGGTGCCCGCCGGGAATGTATACTTTGTTTGTTTATAATTTTTGATTAAAGTAAAGAGAATGGATCTTATGTTTAAAAATGTTTTATTTAATGTTGGCGATTATGTATGGAATGCAATATCAGGTAAATGTCCGCCTCTGTTAGTCTCACAAATGCGAGCCTTTTCGAGCACATTTTTCATTCCATTCTCACAAATTTCACGCGGTATTTCATTAACTTTATCACGAATATTTTGTTTGAGTTACTCAAGCGTTTCTGATTTGTTTGCATAAACCTTGCTTTTCAGATGTGCATACAAAAAGAAGTACGGAGCAGTCAAATCAGGTGAAATAACTTGAAATAACTTGTTGTGCAAAATGGACTCGCAGTGTTTTCATTGTAATCCTGGCTGTATGCGATGTGGCAACGTCTTGTTGACACCACATGTTAATCATGCAGTTGTGGCGCTAAAAAGATTTCAATCGAATCACGATATCGCTCCCCATTCACAGTTACCGTTACACCGTTTTCATTTTCAAAGAAGTGAGGTACAATGATTCCTCCTGACCAAATTGCACACCAGACTGTAACTTTTTCGTTTTCGATTGCCCAAAACCGACTATTCTGTTCATTCACATATCCATTCAAATGAAAATGTGCCTCGTCACGCGTTATGATTTTTTCATGAAAATCGGGGTTGTCATGGGCTAGTTGCCACATCCTATTAGCATATGTACGGCGGCATAAATGGTCTTGTGGAAGAGGCTAGGGTGTCAACTGAATATTAAATGGAAACATATGCAAATCCTTGTGCGAAATTGTGGCTAAAGTTGTTTTTAAAGATCGAGCTCCAGGCCACGGCGTCGAATTGATGTTGGTGGATTGTTTTGAACACTTTCTTGAGCAGCAGGAATTTTCTCAGCCGATCTTGCAGTACGCTGTTCATGCTTGGGCCTATCACCTACAGACCCTCTTTCTTCGAAATCATTTACTACTCGATAAATAGTGCGTTTTATTGGCACGTTGTTTCTCCCAAAAATTTCACTTCACGATAATCGATGATAGATTTCGATAAAATGCTAAAACGATTAAACCACGTTGGTTTATCAAATATTTCTTCGTAATAAATTTTCCACGTGTCTACTTCACGACTGCCAAATATGAACTGTCAACTACAAACTACTACTACTACTTCTACAAAAGAAAGTAGTATACCTTGCCTTCGGACACCCTGTATTTTTAAAAGGGTACTTCCAGATATCGTCATGTTACAAACAAAATTTTTTAAATAATTCTCGAACGAAATTACTACCTTCTCAGTGTTCAGGTAAATTTTGTAATAATGAAATTTTTATTAGATTTATTTATTGTCTACCCGTACACATGGAGGCTATTGATAAATTTAAATACATGTTATATAAAATTACATAGCGAATAAATATTTCAAACTTCTAGCTTAAAATAGAAAAACAAATTTGATTTTAGTACACTAAAAAAAAACGAGTTTTCTCCCACAATAACTGACTTACTAGTTGCTAAAATCAATCAACAATTTAGATAATCGAGCAACAAATGAGCGAGTTCAGTCAGCTTGTATAACCTAAAGCTTTTGTCGCAGTATTAAAATCACAATGGCGTAAATAATCAAGATTCAAAATCAATCCAAGTAATTTGTAAGATAAAGATATTATCTAGGGGGTACTTAAACTTTTAGCAGGTACTCGTAAAATTTGGTTTTATCTATTAATATACGGTCCGATATGAATCGACCAATCTCAAAAAAAAATTGACCGAACAAAACAAGTGGTGGGTCCACGACTAGGCCGTAAGCAACTTTCTCTTTCATAGCGAGTTGGGCGTTAGATCAAATCATAAGTCGGTGAATCAGTGTTTATGTGAACAAAAATGATTTTCACTTATTGGCCAAAACTGAAAATTCCGTTTAGAGTCAGTTGGGATAAGACTAAATCTAAGCAATAGTTGCACACAGTAATAGTAAAATATAAATTATATTTCATTCAATTTGACCAAATACTTTGCGAGAAATTAACATTTTTTTTTATATGGCCTAGCTACAAAAATTTGTTATATTCAATTTCTCGGAAAAAGAACTGGGTATGCAGTTAGAGCTGTTGTTGAGAAAATGTTTATATTTCTTTTATGACTGGTACATAATGATGACCAAAAAAACCCTGAATACGAAGTTTGAAGAAAATCGGTCAAGCCGTTTAGACTAGAGAGACCATTATGGACCGACAGACAGAATTCCAAAAAAAAACACTTTTTTTTAGTTCCGAAATCATCCTAATGTTAGAATCAATCGAAATCTCGAGCACGAAAGTTTTCACGAAAACAATACCTTTCTCTTTGTAAGAGAAAGTTAAAAACAATCGTAATATGCTGTATTCGAAAGAGATTTGTATAAATGGTTTTATATGTTTCGTCACCAGTGGGACAAAGGTGGCAAGCCAGACATGATTGTTCTTCAAAAACATTTACAAAAAATTAAAATAAAAAAAATGGATAGTTGAAAAATCAGAAATTGAACTTTAAAACACCTTTAGGAGTTCCAAATAACAGCATAATATTGGGTTTTTCAACAGGGACGCTACAAAAGATGAGCGACAGGGACAGCAAACGACGCCATATTTCTTGCTGCTCTTTTGACATTTCTCTTCACTAAGGTTTGCTATTTCATGATGGAAAGATATACGATCCAACAACGAGTCGAAATTATTAAAATTTACAACCGAAATTCGGAGTCAGTGGCCTCAACGTTAAGAGCGCTACGTCCAATTTATGGTCGTCATAATCGTCCTAGCAGTTCAACAATTGAGCGTCTAGTGGAAAAATTTGAATCCACAGGCACAGTACAAAATGTTCCCGTGCCACTGAGACAAAGAAGTGCCCGTAGTGTCGAGAATATTGCTGCCGCTGAGGCTTCAGTTGAAGAAAGCCCAAATGAGTCTCTCAAACGTAGTTCTCAAGCGTTGGGCATCTCCGTGACGTCGTTGTGCCGAATTTTGCGAAAAGATATTGGCCTATATCCTTACAAGATTAAATTGACGCAAGAACTGAAGCCGCTTGACCACCAGAAGCGTCGTATGTTCGTGAATTGTGCTGAGCAACAACTTGAAAATGATTCGGATTTTCATCAAAAATCATCTTCAGCGATGAGGCTCATTTCTGGCTGAATGGCTTCGTCAACAAACAAAATATGCGGTATTGGTCAGGCAGCAATCCACACTTACTCCATGAGTCATCATTGCAACCCGAAAAATATACGGTTTGGTGTGGTTTATGGGCCGGCGGCGTCATTGGGCCGTACTTCTTCCGTGATGATCAAGACCGGCACCTTACTGTGAATGGGAATCGCTACCGTTCAATGATAACCGAATATTTTTGGCCCCAATTGAATGATATGGACTTGGAGGACATGTGGTTCCAACAGGACGGCGCCACAAGCCACACAGCGAATGCCACAATCAATTTATTGGAAACCAAGTTTGGAGAACGTGTTATCTCACGAAATGGTCCAGTCGCTTGGCCTCCTCGGTCGTGCGATTTGACGCCGTTAGACTATTTTCTGTGGGGCTACGTCAAGTCTATGGTCTATGCCAACAAGCCAGCGACGATTGATGAACTTCGTACGAATATCGAACGTGAAATTGCAGCAGTATCGGCCGATTTATGCATGAAAACCGTCGAAAATTGGGTTCAGCGTCTAGACTTCTGCAAGCGTGCCCGTGGTAGCCATGCAAAAGAAATCATCGAGTTCCATACATAATCGCATATCCAAAACCGTTCTTGTTTTATTTAAAAAAGCTCTTGTAGCGCTCTTTTTGAAAAACCCTTTATTATAATGGATCCCTCAAACTATAGACTACCGACTTTAAACTTTAACGGCAGATTGCCGACTTCAAAATGCAAATACAAGCAAATGAAGTCAAATAAGGCTTAACGAAACAAAGCATAAAATGAATAAATAGGTAATAGAAAATTAGGCCGATTTAGCTTTATTCCGTTTTTCAGTTTCACGAAGGCCATGTGAAATAACGCTATAAGAGTATTAATTAATTTTCATATTCATATACACAAATAAACCGTGATTCCTTGCTTTTGGGTCATAGCAACTGATAAAAACTGACACACCACTAAAGATGCGATAAGAAAATGAAATATTTGACATTACCGCACCATACAAGGCTCAAACCTAGCTTCTTCCTTCATTTGTGTTTATATTTTTGACCTCAAAAAGACCTCTTGCTTAACGCCTTATCCGATAAGGAAATTTTAGAAGCTTTTCAGAACATTTTTACTTTTGGATATTTGTCAGACTTTCGCAAGAAGTGGAGCAGTGAAAAGAACTTTGGTGTGGGCAATTTCTGGGTTTGAACCAAGGACCACGCGATTAGCAGTCCAACCACAAGACTACGGCAACCAGATCCAACTACTAACCACTATGGCACTTCAATAGATTATACAATGGGTCAAGGAAAATCTAGTTCAATAAAATTAAATAGAAATAGAAAATACGCTAGACATGGATCACTATTGTCATATGTCAGCAGTGTCTAAACTAAGTTACCTTTTTAGAGCTTAGAAATATTTTACACAAGCCCAGCTATAACGAGATCTTATCGCGTTATAACATAACACATTTATGTTATTGGACTTAATCCAAAGAAGAGCAATCGGCATCATAGAAGATTTCCCTACTTCAAATTTAAAATCTTGGCTCAGCGAAGGTTTATAAAGGATCTTGCACTTTATAACAAGTAACGGGTGTATTTTTTTTTGGGAGATATACCACTTCAAATTGAAATAAAACACAAGAAAATCGTTTTAATGTCCATCATTTTGGCTTTTTTCGAAGGGCAATTTTATGCCATTAATGTTTAAATATAATTTTGCATATGGCCATGTGGCCGCCACGGCTAGTTTGAATAAAGCCAAGTCTAGTGGTCCAATTTTCAACCACTTTTTCGAGCATTTGGACCGTATTTCGGCAATAACGCCACGAATGTTGGCTTCCAAGTCCACTAACGTTTCTGGTTTGTTGGCGTAGACGAGCGACTTCACATATCCCCCAAGAAAGATAATAAAGGGTGATCCATTTCGAGGTTCCCTACTTTTTTAAAGAAAAAAACACAGAAAATTCAAATTTAATGGAGAATGTTTATTATCATTTGAAAGAACATTCTTTGGCATTAATTTTTTGAAGATTATGTCTATCAAATGTTGGCCTTTGCTACGTCGCAGATGGTCCATCCGTTGAGTCCAATTTTCGATCACTCGTTCGAGCAATTCGACTGGTAACTGGCGAATGACACGCGTGATGTTTTCCTCCAAGGCCTGAATCGAAGCGGGTTTGTCGACATAAGCTTTTGACTTTACATATCCCCACAGGAAAAAGTCTAACGGTGTGCTATCACACGATCTTGCTGGCCAATCGACCGGCCGGTGATGGTGTTGCGAATAGTACGCTCAGTAGGCCGATTATGTTGACCATAAGTCGAGCGAAAGTTGAACAATTTGTAAACGTTGTTCACGCGTAAGTCTTTCCATTATGAAATGCCAAACAATACTAAACAAAAATAACATGACAGCATGACACGACACACACGTGATATGTCAAAAAAGGCTATTGAAAAAAGTATCTCTACTTGGATCACCCATTACAATGGTGCCAATCACACGATCTTGTAGGCCAATTGACAGGTCCATTCAGCGAAATTATGCGCTCCTTCAATAAATCGATTGCGACGTGCGCTGTGTGGCATGTAGCGCCGTCTTATTGAATCCTCATCTCATCCACATTCATTCCATTAAATTTGCGAACAAAGTAATCGGTTATCATGGCTCTATACCGGTCTCCATATATGGTAACTGACTCTCCAGCATTATTTCGGAAGCAGTATGGCCCAATGACTCCACCAGCCCATAGAGCATACAAAACAGTCAGTTTTTGTGGATGTAATGGCGTCTCAAGGGTCTCATGTGGATTATCTTCATTCCTAATGTGGCAATTTTGTTTGTTGAATGTAGCCATTCAACCAAAAATGAGCCTCATCACTGAACAAAATTTTGCGATGAAAATCAGCATCGATATCAATCTCATTTTCGGCCCATACACTAAAATCACGACTCATTGCATGGTCTCGCGGCTTTTATTATTGCACAAGCTGGATCTTGTAAGGTCGTAAGCCAAAATCTTTGCGCAAAATCTTCCATAAAGTTGACGGACAGAGCTCCAATTGCTGTGCTTGGTGGCCATTCGATTCATTCGGGTCCTCTTCAACACTTTGCTTTACAGCGGCATTTGTTTCGTCGGTGCGCACTGTTTGACGTTTCTGCGGATGCGTATCATCACATAGAGTAAACGCTGTGCAAAGACGATCCATGGTTAACCGAATTAATTGCTCTGATGGACGATTATGTCGACCATAAAATGGACGAAGTTTGCGGTAAACTTCGCGAACTGAACCATTATTTTCGAAATAAATTTGCACGATTTGCAAGCGTTGTTCATACCACTGATTCGATGACCATACGTCATTCAAATTCGAATTTTAGGAAGTACATTAAACATTTCAATGAAACATATAAACCGGGTGTATTCCGAATACAAAAAAATAAAGAAAATGTCACCTTGTAAGTCTCATACATACAAATTTTCGAAAAGTCAACAATGACTAAACAGGTGACTAACTGACCATATGCCTTATCAAGATTATATACTTGAAAGTTCAATGCAAATAGGATTCACTTAATTGACATTACATGTACCTCGCAACATTAAGTGTCATCGGCTTGAATGACAATCAAGATCAAAATGTACAATGGAATGCAAAGTGTGATTTTCTGCGACTTATTCCAGTTTACCTTTTGTCACGTTTAAATTATGCTCATGACATGCGACATCAAATTTGCTAGAATTATAAAAACAAACAGAAAAAAAAAGAAACCAAAGTTATGAATTTAAATTTTAAAGACAAATGTGGCACACGCCACTGCAAATATCTGACATCTTACTTTTAAATCACTAGATGGATGCAGGCGATATTTACTTTTGTTGTTAGCATGTATGTGACATTTTTACCATGTCTGTCTACAATGTGTGTAACCAGCAGCAGACAATTTTTCTTTCTTATATAAAAAAAAAAACATGAATACATGAACACATGACCATCAGATTGGTCATTATTCTAAGTAAACTAGAATATGTGTTGTCGTTATTTTCTTCTATGAGTGGAATTATAATCTGGATAGAATCTTTTAAATTTATAACATCCCTTTGCGTTTCGCTTGATTAGACTAGTTAACAAAAATTATCTTATAAAATACGCCAAACTTATGAGCGACTTCTAAAGTTCGATTTTAAAAGGAAGATGGGGGATTATAACGCAAAAGTGGGAGTAGAGGTCATATAAAGGCGTGGTATCGAAACTCCAACTCCACGTATAGCAACGGCCTTAGGCCAACTGACTTTGCTGCGGAACAAAATGTCCTTTGGCTAGCCGACGATTTGTTCACCTTGATGTCCAGTTGAAGACATCGTGGTTTTCATTATTTTATATATCTGAAGATTCCGAGGGTCTAAAATCGACGTAATTTACCACGCCAAAAAGGATACGAAATTCTGTGAAAAAAAGATTGTTGTTTTCAGATTGCACCGGTCAGATTCTTAAATATATCGTATGTCATATCACCAGCATCTGATGTTAGAGGAGACCAATAGCGACGATGTGAATAATCGAAAAAATCAGCTGCGAACTATGCGCCAGATTTCTCCTGCCCACTACCAAGAAACCCGTTTATGCTGACATATGCTTGCAGGCAAAAATGAGGCAATTAAGGCAAAGCTGAATGTGAAGACGAGGAGTGTAATTGAGTTTTATAGATAAAGCAGGAGGGAAGAACACCGGCAATTCAGAAAGAACCAAGAAACAAGGAAAAGCGCGCGTTTAAAGATAAAAACAGGAGTCAACCCAGGAATTGAATGAACGTCTTACCAAAGTGAAAAACGAAAGTGAAAGGGATACAAGACGAGAAGTCTTGGGAAGCAGTAAAATGGATTTAGCAATGTTTAAAACCAACCAACAAGAAAGGACACACAGTTGAAGTAGTGACGTCTACCTTGGCTACGCTATTTAATCTGACAACGACATCTCTTCAGAAACCATACTACGAACTGCAGTTGCGAACCACTGTTTCACCCTCACTAGAAAAGCAATGGGGATCCTATTTAAGGTAAATATCAAGATCACCCTAGTTCTGCTCTATGGTGACAAAGTACGGATGGAATGTATGTAAATGTTCGAAACTGTTTGTGTTAACTGGTTATAAATTCAACCCAAAACGTAACGAGCTGCATTTTTACATAGACCTGGTCGAAAAACATTGGGCGAAAAACATCGGATTAGTAAGAATGACGTCGACTTCTGCCGCACTCACAAGTAGAAAGCGACCGCATTTAGTTAGGAACCGGGCTAATTGAAGAGGCATGAGATCCCACTGTTCAACAATTGTGATGCAGATACTCCCATTCTAGTCACCCCAAGCGTTTTGCCGAGGAATTTATTTGCCCAAATGGATATGAGAAGCCAGTCGCTGCACAAATTTTTGAGCTACATGTTAAAGATTTGATGTAACAGCAAAATCGTCCATGAGGTAAGCTCAGCTATAAAAAGGCTAACGACGAGGTTACCCCGTTGTAGCATAGCTTTTCTCTTCTTCTCTTAGTCAAAAATCATAAGAAAAGCGGATAGTTACAGACCAAAAATAAACAGGAGGGAGGTCGCTAAGGCAGTTACCATATTTGAAACTCCCTAAATGATGGTTGAAGAAGGGGCAAATTGCTTTTGACTCAACATTTGGTGGAGGAGTGCAATTTTGCTTCAATAAGAAGGCTTGTTGTAAGGCAGCAAAAAGTGGACTGATTGTGTTGGCGATAAGTGCATTGAAAATGGTCACCCACATTATTACGCACTCTCAGATCGAATTGAGAAAGCAAACGCTAAAATAAGGCATATATCAAAATTGAATGAATATCTATTCAAGAAAAAAAAAAAACACAACTAGCCGTCCAATATCTTTGGACCAGTTGAAGTCATTGACTGTGTAGGTTATTTCCAAAAGTTAAAAAAAGGGAGATCCTCTTAACTGCGCCAACTACAGAGGCATAAGTCTCCTCAACATCGCCTACAAGATCCTATCTGTCGTAATATGTGAACGCCTGAAACCATTTACCAACAACCTGATCGTCCCTTATCAGTGTGGTTTTAGGTCAGGAAAGTCCAAAACAGATCAAATTTTCAGATTTCGGCAGATCCTGGAAAGAAACCAAGATGTCCAAATCGAAACCCAATACCTATTCAGCGTTTATAGAGACGAACTATACAGAGACATGTCTAGTTTGGGTATACCGCCCAAACTCGTCCGTTTGTGTAGGATGACGATGGAGAATTCTCGCTGCTCAATAAGGCTCGCAAACGATCTCACCGACACATTCGGTACCAAAAAAACGATTTAGGCAAGGCGAAGAGCTATCATGTGACTTCTCCACTTTAATTCTTGAGAGGATTGTTCAAAACTCACGAGCCAACACCAGAGGCAC
The DNA here is from genome assembly GCA_949824845.1 of Rhingia rostrata. Lineage (NCBI taxonomy): Eukaryota > Metazoa > Arthropoda > Insecta > Diptera > Syrphidae > Rhingia > Rhingia rostrata. Next base: position 46,290,503 of record OX463756.1, read on the forward strand.
AATTTTCCAAAAATCTTTACAACTACTAGCATACGGCTGACAATATTGACATCATTAGTAAGACTAAACATGATGTCATAGCCACGGCAAAAACGGGTTTAGCAGTAACTGAGAGCAAGGCAAAGTATATTCTGTCAACGCGTAAGGACACACAACATCGACGAATTGGACAGAACTTCACCATTGACAGATATAACCTTGAGGTGTACGGGACTTTGTCTATCTCGGCTCCGCTATTTACTCTGACAACAACATCTCGTCAGAAATTAAACGAAGAATTACTCTTGTCAACCGCTGTTTCATCTGGACTAAGAAGGCAATTTAGTAGTAAAGCCCTCACTCAAACTACTAAGGAGATCCTATATAACACCCTGATCATCCCAGTCCTGCTCTACGGCGCTAATGAAGAATTCCTTGGTCAATTTGAGAGGAAAATTCTTTGAAAAATCCCGTTTGCGTTGACGGGCTATGGAGACGAAGATTCAACCAAGAAATATACGAGCTGTACAGCGACATGCTCCTGGTCAAAAAAATCAGCATTGAACGTTTAAGAAGGCTAGGACATGTAGAACGAATGGACACCAATACTCCGGCTCGCATAGTCTTCGTTTCAGAGACAAAAGTCGGGCGCAGAGGAGTAGGACCTCGCCTTAAGTGGCGCGCACAAGTAGAAACCGACCTTAACCAATTTGAAGTGCGCAACTGGAGGCAGTTAGCTAAGGACCGGGCTAATTGGAGAGGCGTGTTGGTTGAGGCCCAGGTTCATTCCGTACTGTATCGCCACTTAAGTAAGTAAGACCGCCCGTTGGGGCCAAATTAATTGTACTGCAAAAAGAACGTGAGTTTGCGTTGGAATGCTTGTATTAGAGTACGGATCCAGCAGGTGGCCAATGCTCAGAGGATTGCGTAGTTGACTGCTAAGTTAAACGCTGCTGGTTCAAGCCCCAGCTTCGGCAGCATTTTTTTCTACGAAAACCGCCAGCTTATCTGAAGCCACTTGTGCGATAACATTGGACAATATAAATATATGTCTCCTCCTCTGTGCCACATAGGTTTATGTTATATGGCTTTTCCTCTATGTGTCTATCTGTCTCTCTCTCTCTCTCTCTCTCTCTCTCTCTCTCTGTTGTATTATTGTCTTGCTCTGTCAAAGTCATTCACTGTAACACATTCCGATAAGAAAGATTCCATCACCATACTGAGATCAAGAAGATCGACCTAGAAAGAACTGGATTCTCAATAATTGGTAGGTTGGTCATCAAGAATAATACACGCGCACCGTATTAAGACATCTGATTTAAAGTCAACATGTTTATTATCCAAGAGTTTAACGAAATGGAAAAATCAAATCAAATTAGCAGTAAAATATACTAAATCTTAGCCTTATCAGAACGGAAAGTTCCTTTAATTTGATGCTGTTAATTGCAAATTTTACGACTTTATTATAATATATTGCAAAATTTGCTAATTTGATTAAGTGATTTAATCAAATTAGGAAAATTACGATAACAACTTCCTTGAATATATGTAATTGTTCTCTTAAATCGCCTATAAACACTTTATGATAATATACTCCATTGCAAATCCCCCCTTTCAAGTAATTCCAAACCACCATCTAAAGTTCATGTAAAAATTAAACTTGCTAACGCGTCGGGAAAATACAGTATCTGTTCTGAAGTTTCAATTGATGCTAATTAACGCCTTGAAATATTCTTGCTATGTCATAGCCCAAAGTCCAATACTCTAAAAACTCCAAATGACTTGCAAATAATGCAAAACATGAAATTTCTTGACAAGGTTTGTCCTACCGTAGACAGGCATTCATTGTTTCTCCCACACTGTGCCAGCAGCAGTATGACGCAGATAATAAAAAAAAAAGTTGAATCTGAATCTAGAAACATTCTATCTCTCCGGTGATGATAAAAGGCAATGAGCTACTAACTTGAATTTGACATAGATACAAATTTATTACCACAACAACTGTAAATAAAACAAAGTGTTGAGGTGTTGTACGATTTTTTATTATTTTCCTTTTTATTACTAATTATTTGTTTTTTATCGTTATATTATGTGGAAAAGTTTGAACAGTAGTTTATTTGCGTTGGCTTTGCTTTGCGTAAAGTTTATAATGTGTGACGTTATTTCTATGTACCGCAGATAAGGTGCTAAAGTATCCAAAATGATGGCAAGTTTGCGTCATATTTTTATTAGCAGATTCTTTTTTTTAACGTAAGAGACTCAGTGGCGCAATGGTCGGTATGATGTACCGCCGCGCAGAAGGTCTGGGTTCGATTCCTGGGCGTAGCAACACCTTATTGATTTTTCACTGGCCCTACTCTCGTGATGATCTAACAAATCATCCGAGGGGTATCAATTTTCAAGAAGGGCTTATCTCAAATTCGCCTTTTGGAGTCTGCATGAAACAGGAGGTCCCGCCATAGTGCTAGAAGCTCACATGAACACATGAATGGTTATGAGAAAGCTCGGTCATGGGTACTAACGAGCCTGTTGCGTCAAAAATTTGTTATGTTTTGTTAGAGATTAAGGATTAAAAATATATGGTTGGTACCTTGTTTGTTAGATTAAGGGTGGCTTATATTTAGTTAACTTGTGATAAGAGGGAATGCATCAACTTAGAAGTTTTAACAAAGTCCGCCATTTAGGGAAGTAAGTACAGGGTGTCCGACGGTATTTGTTTATAATTTTTGATTAAATGAAAGAAATGAGAAAAAACCAAGTGTAAAAGAATGAATCTTATATTGATACATTTTTTATTTAAGAATTTGTCGGCAATTATGTATGGAATACAATATCAGGTAAATGTACGCCTCTGTTAGTCTCACAAATGCGAGCCCTTTTGAGCACCTTTTTCATTACGTTCTCACACTTTTCACGCGATATTTCATTAATTCCATCACGAATATTTTGTTTGAGTTGCTCAAGCGTTTCTGGTTTGTTTGCATAAACCTTGATTTTTTGATATCACCACAAAAAGAAGTGCGGTACAGTCAAATCAGGCGACCATGGACGCCAATCAACATTACCATTTCTTGAAACAACTTGTTGTGGAAAGATGTATCGCAGTAATTTCTGGCTGTATGCGATGAGGCACCGTCTTGTTGATACCACATATTAATCAATCTCAAAGCATACAGTTGTGGCGCTAAAAAGTTTTCAATCTTGTCACGATATCGCTGCCCATTCACAGTGACCGTTACGCCGATTTCATTTTCATATCCAATGAGTCATCCTGACCAAATTGCACACCAGGCTGTAACTTTTATTGGATGCAAAGGTGACTGATGAATAATTTGAGGGTTTTCCATTGCCCAGAGCCGACCATTCTGTTTATTCACATATCCATTCAAATAAAAATGTGCCTCGTCACTCATTATGATTTTTTCATGAAAATCGTGGTTGTCATGGGCCAGCTGTAACATCCTATTGGCATATGTACGGCTGCGTAAATGGTCTTGTTGAAGAAGCTCTTGTGTCAACTGAATTTTAAGTGGAAACAAATGCAAATCCTTTCGCAAGATTGTGTCCACAGATGTTCTTTGAAGACCAAGCTCCTGAGCACGGCGTCGAATTGAGGTTGATGTGTTGTTTTGAACACTTTCTTGTTTTCAGCGATTTTGCAGTAAGTTGTGGTCGATGCTTGGGCCTATCACATGACCCTCTTTCTTCGAAATCATTCACTAAACGATAAATAGTGCATTTTGTTGGCACGTTGTTTCTCCCAAAAATGCAACGTAACTTTCTTATCGTCACAGTAATCGATGATTGATTTTGATCAAATGTTTTAACAATTAAAACACATTGGTTTATCGAATATTTTTCCATAATAAATTTGCCACCTGTCTACTTCACGACTGCCAAATATGAACAAGACTAATGTTTACCAAAATGGCGGCAAAACAAAGTAGCATACGTTCGCGGCGGACACCCTGTACAACAATCGACGTCAAATTAATTAATATTAGGATGGCCCCGTCCTACCTTCTCCATTCATTGTGCGATGTTTATACTTTTAGCATAACGAATGAGACTTATAGTCGCTTTTAGAAACAGAAACACCCCTATAGACCACAAGTCATCAGTGGTGGGCAATACAGTCGCTTACTCCATGAGTAGAAAAGCTTAATCGATTCAAGGCTACTCATATCCAAAAAACTTTTTCTCCTTACAACCTCATTTTTTCTATCATCATCCATATTAGCATATAATTGGTAATACAGAGTTTAAGAACAAAAGTTTAGATTTGTTTGGCCCTCATAATAGCAGATCGACCGAACTTTGTAAATATGTTTCTTTTCATCAACTGGTAGATTTGTGTCACTGCATCTCTTAATCCTGATAATCAATTAATGACTGATAATATTATTAAATTTTAACTCATATATACAGAACTATCTTCGAACCCTATCAGCGCGTGCTACGGTTCGGCCTACAAGTACTCAAGGAACAGCGTAGGAAAATAGGTAGTATAGTTTCTTGTCTATACATCTATACAGTTAGGCTAATAAGGCGTGGTGCCTAGTGGATCTTGACCTCCACACATAGGTCCATGTGGTGTGATACAATTAAGTTCAATAACCAGCCATATAGATGTCCTTAAGAAAGCTGAAAGTATCTTGAATGAACTGGCTGAAGTGTTTGATTTTTACTTCAATTCATCACCTCAGTCTCCATAAATCCATAAATTATGTGTTAAGATTTATTTTAATATATGACTTCATAGAAAATTATAACCCCTGAGTGCCTCTACCACCTTATACAGCCAAATTCTGGCATATCGTAGTAGTTTCTTCGTTAGGTTCTTCTAAAACTCTGCCCAAAGCTTCAGTGATATGTCAGAGATGGTCAGTTACATCCTCCTGAAATTGGTTGTTTTCGGATCTTGTGATCCAACCACAATCTTGTCTGTCTTCAGGAGCCAAACAGCGATTGACATTATGCTGTTAGCCATGAGCTGTAATCGGTTCCATACAATGTTATTTAATATCCTGAATTTTATTTTCGGCCATCAAGAAGCCCAGTCGATCACTCTTTTACCAATTCTTCTTAGGATGTGCAAGCACCGATTCGACACACCATTTTGAAACACATGTACCAAAAGTTCATTCTTGTCCAGCTCGGACAATAGATTTTATTGAAAACCAAATCCAACTGACAAAACACGTCCTGAAAAAATCTCCAATTTAAATTGTAATTACTTTTGTCCATACAACTCTGAGTAACATCAAATGTCCTTATCTTTTCATTTTGCCTCCTACTTTTCTCCTTACAGCCCTACGGGAGGCTGTCACCAAAGCGAGATCGGAGGAAATCATAATCCCATTTGGTCTGGGAATCGCCGATATGGTTGCAAAAACAAAGGAGTTGATTAACATTAAGGAGGCCTAAAAGGATTCGCGATTTAATTGTGATATTGACCTGAAAACTAGCTATAAAACCACACTATCATGTCGATGCCAATGAGGGTGTGATAATTGGCGTGGCTCGAATCATCAACAAAACCAACGGTAAGTTTGACTTCGGAAAGGTTTCGACATAAACGCATATTCTATTCGGGGGATTTCTCTTTGTTGTAGGTTCGTTGGAATTCGATGAACATGTTGTTGAGATATTTCTAAGGAATTTGACTGTCTGCGGCATTGGTATTCAGAATGCTCAATTATTTGAGATGTCGGTGCAGGAATATCGAAAGAATCAGATTTTATTGAATTTGGAGCGGAGTATTTTAGAAGAGCAGAACAACCTGGAGTGTCTGGTGACGAAGATAATGACTGAAGCGAGAGAGCTTCTAAAGTGTGAACGGTGTTCTGTGTTTTTAGTTGCCTTGGATTGCTGTGGAGAGGTGAGTTTTGTGAAGCATTAATACTTTTACACCCAAAAATAGGGAGTTTAAGGAAACGGACTTTTTCTAATTAATGTTAGGGTTGCCACACGCATACGACACACACGGTCGACGGTCAAGGGAGGTTTACAACGGATCGCATGCAGAAGTATATAATCAAAGTTTTCGATATTCTACATAGGGAATATCGAAAACTTTTTTCCAAGGATCTGTGCATGAGAGTATTGGGATCCAGCTGCTTATTTGAACGTACTTTTGACAGGCTATTCCTGCACATAAAGATGCTAGAATAGCAGCGGGTTAGATCATTCTTTGTAGACGGTTATTGTATTTTTGTGTGTTTTATTATAGACAACTATTTTATATAATAGCGTGCCCTAGTCATTATTTAAAAGCTACTCGTCTTAATGTAGGTATAACAACATTATCCAGTCAGTATTATGAGCAAAGAAATGTTCGTATATGACTGCGGTTGGTCAAAATATGCGCTTGCCGATGTAAAAATACAAAATGGCGCAAAAGTAATCCTCCTATCAGAAAATGCTATAAATTTTGCGATTGGCCCCTAATGTCGGTTCTGTTTTGACATTTGTGTAGTAAACACATGCAAAATACACGTTAATAAACAATGTTACGCTACACTGCTCCAGAACGCGGAATATTGGTGACTATTTATTTGACCAATAATCGGTTGGTGACTTTGGCACAACGTGAATTTCGTCGCAGATTTCCTAGCCGTCCAACGCCTACTGGTGAAACACTGCGACGTTTAGCCGCTCGCCTCGAAGAGACTGGCACAACACGAGATGCTGCCAGGCGTGGCAGACCCCTGAGTAGCCGTTCTGCAGAGAATATTGCTGCTGTAGTCGAAGATGTCATGGAAGCGCCGTCGACATCGACCAGACGACGTGCCACGCAAATGGGTATCAGTCGACGGTCTTTACAGCGAATTTTGGTACAAGATTTGAAGATGTTTCCGTAAATTTACGCTTCTGGGGCGCGTGTAACCCACGAAGAGCCATTACACCCGCTCAAAGTCACTGTATGGTGTGCTTTTGCTGTTTTTGCTGGAGGAGTCATCGGACCTTTTTTCTTCGAAGACGTCGCGGGCCAAGCGGTTACTGTGAATGGTGAGCGCTACAGAGCAATGATCAACGAGTTCTTTTTGCCGCAACTTGATGAATTGGGATTGAAAAACATGTGGTTCCAACAAGACGGTGCAACGGTACACACTGCACGTGCCACAACCGATATGCTGAACGATGCATTTCCCGGGCGCCTAATCTCCTGTTTTGGCGATTTGCACTGGCCAGCAAGATCGCCTGATTTGACAGGTCCAGATTTTTTTTGTGGGGCTTTTTGAAGTCGCGGGTTTATGTCAACAAGCCTCAGACTCTTGCTGCTCTTAAAGACAATATCCGTCCAGAATGTGAGGACCTATCGCCGGAAGTTTTGGCCAAAGTGATAAAAAATGCCATAAAAAGGGCTCAAATGACAATCAACTGTGGTGGCGGCCATTTACATGACATCATATTTTCGACTTGATGTAAAAAAAATTAAAAGACCAAATAAAAATAATCCACAAGAAGAATCAAAGTTTTTCATTTTTTTTTAAATTAAAGCCAAAAAACATCGGAAGGTTATTTTTGCGCCACCTTGTATAAACGTTTTTGCATCCTACAGAACCAAGCATTTACATACCCTTCAAGTAATGGTTCAAGCGACCACTAGATAATTTGAAACTAAACCGAAAGATTGCGGAGTATGTTTAGTAGACTGATATGCAGGCACTAAAAGAAGCAGACTGATGTTAAATGATATGTCTGAGGATTATCTTGGCAGAATACACAGTCGTTTTTTAATGTAGTGGATAAAGTTGCCACTACCTGAAAAGGTTGAAGCGAAAATAGAAATGTTGATCATTATATGATTTTTAAAGTTTAACAACATATCTGCCACTGTTGCCACAACGCATCCTACCTCAGTTTCAAGATATAACTTTCACTTGGCCTCGCATTAAATCTCTCTAAACTCCGGTTTTCTAACCCACCATCACCAACGATCTTAAAAAAAATACTGAAATCCACAACAAAATCCTCCAGAGTTCATAGCACCAACTTATAAGATTACCAGAACACGTTCCTTTCAAAAACAACAAAAACAGAAATTCTTGTCAATATTGTATAGATAAAAGGTTGTAAATAGTTCCACCATAATCATAAATCAAATAAACCTACAATTGGATAATAAACGCCAAGCCCATTGTGTTATCATCTCTCGTCACGTGGTAATTTGTTTAACAATCACTCCAGACGAGCTGCTGAAACTCAAATAAAGTTCAACTTCCGGCCAGACCACAGTTTATGTGGCTCAAAATCGATCTGACACTTAAGAATGCAACCTGAACTGAAGTGTGCCAATTAGGATTGTCTTCAACGTTTATTACTCACCATTGATTGGGTGCGCATTCTCCTAAGAATAGTAGATATTGACAGCGAATATCTGTCGATATATACGAGTACGTAGGTGACATCAATCAAAAGATGAAACTTTAATTTAATTCCGATGTTTTATAGCGTGATAATCGCAAATCGTTGTTTACCCAATTTCTTTGGACTTTGAGTTGCAAAGTCGTTTGAGGGTGTGTGATTAGCTGTCAAATATGTTTACTCAACGTCAATTTGATGAGGCTTGTCATTGGAGGTTAATTGCGAACATGCAACTTCAATTGGGCTTTATAGCATTTTTTTTTGTTTAACATTTATTAAAATATCTACAACACGAATAAGCAGTTAACATCGACATGATAAAACATTGCAATTGTATCTTTTACGCTTTTACAAGTTGCGAATTCCTTGGCTTATCTTAATGGTGTTGTTTGTGGATTGCTGTTATGAAATAGTCGTCCTACCTATTTCTTGATATTTTGTTTAACAACAAAAGATACAAAATGGAAGATATGAAAATACGTTTTTCAAATGGTATCATTAAAAAAAAAACTTTTCATACACGTGTTTTTTAAGAATCACAAGGTGCGACAATATGTACTTCATAAAAATATGTTTTGATATGTCAAAGAGTTGGTAGTCTTGACATTATATTGCTTCTTGATATTATTATGTGTAGTATGTCACTCAGCAAAAATAAACCAATTCACGTATAGATAAAAAGAATCAATATCGACAGCATTTATAAGTACATAGATTGAAAGAGAAATGTCCTAAGTGACTTCCCTGGAGAACACCAAATGCGAAAAATTAGAATTATTTATAAAATACTGTGGGTTCCAAACGTAGAACTAACAAAAATCAAATTCATGAACAACGCACGGCCTAGTTTAACAAACTAAATTGCAATACTATAATATAGTGGCATAATACAGATTATGAAAACAATCGGACAACTTCCAGCAGAAAAGAACCAAATACTGTGATCGACTTGATTTCAAATTCATTTTATCTAAAAGTGAGTTATAATTCAAAATTCCGTATTCCAAAAATCACAAATCCCTAATCCTAATATCCCTTTCATTAATCAGGTAAATGTCCGCCTCTGTTAGTCTCACAAATGCGAGCCCTTCTGAGCACATTTTCAATTACATTCTCACACATATCACTCGGCATTTCATTAATTTTATCACGAATATTTTGTTTGAGTTGCTCAAGCATTTCTGGTTTGTTTGCATAAGCCTTGCTTTTCAGATATCCCCACAAAAAGAAGTCCGGAGCAGCAAATCAGGCGACCGTGGAGACCAATCAACATCAAGAGAAAGAGGTCTCGCAGAAATCCCATTGTAATCCTGGCTGTATCCGATGTGGCACCGTCTTGTTGATACCGCATGTTAATCAAGCCCAAAGCATGCAGTTGTGGCGTTAAAAAGGTTTCAATCATGTCACGATATCGCTCAATATTCACAGTTACCGTTACGCCGTTTTCGTTTTCAAAGAAGTAAGGTCCAATGATTCCTCCAGACCAAATTGCACACCAGACTGTAACTTTCAATGGATGCATAGGTGACTGGTGAATAATTTGAGGATTTTTCATTGCCCAGAACCGTTGTTTTTATTCACATATTAATTCAAATGAAAATGTGCCTCGTCACTCATTATGATTTTTTCATGAAAATCGGGGTTGTCATGGACTAGCTGTAACATCCTATTGCCATATGTTAGGTGGCGTAAATTGTCTTATGGAAGAAGCTCTTGTGTCAACTGAATCTTAAATGGAAACAAATGCAAATCCTTGTGCAAAATTGTGGCCAAAGTTATTCTTTGAAGACAAGCACCTGAGCACAGCGTCGAAATGAGGGTGATGGATTGTTTTGAACACTTTCTTGAGCAGCAGTCATGTTTTCAGCCGTTGTGGTCCATACTTGGGCATATCACCTAGAGACCCTCTTTCTTCGAAATCATGCACTACACGATAAATAGTGCGTTTTGTTGACAGTTGTTTCTCCCAAAAATGTCACGTAACTTTCTCATGGTCACATTAATCGATGATTGATTTTGATAAAATGTTTTAACGATTAAAACACGTTGGTTTATCGAATATTTTTCCATAATAATGTGCCACGTGTCTACTTCACGACTGCCAAATATGAACTGTCAAGACTAATGTTAACCAAAACGGCGGCAAAACAAAGTAGTATACCTTCCCGGCGGACACCCTGTACTTTAAAAATGGCCGATTGCAAGCTGGTTCAAAATAAAACACCAAATGGGTAAAGTGGGCAAAGTAAAAACTGATACACATGGTACAACAACAACTTTAATGCTATTTGCAAAAATTATTCCCATTATGGCATTACTTTTGAAAAAAACTAGAAATATAATGTTACCTTTGTCCCCATAATTTTTTTTTAGTATTTAATGCTAATAAATTTATTCGTTTGCCATATTTAGAAATCAATTCCATTTTTAGAACTTGGAGATCATCAGTCACAAATTCTTTTGAATGGTGTTAATCGATGGTACACAGTTTTGCACGAAACGTGTCACCTAAATAATTGTTTTCCTTAAAGCATATTCCTAATAAAGTCAGCTGACTTTAGGCGAGATCTTCCTCTACTGTGCCCGAGGTCTGGCTATGAATCAAAAATTCTGCGAGCAGAAGTATTGGTGTCCCTTTGCTTCTCATGTCTAACATCTCCCACTGTTCTTAGTTGAATCTTCGTGAGATAACAAGATCCGGAAATTTCACATTTGATGTACCAGGTATTTATTGTTCAATAATTGACACCTTCCTGTGAACCAAAGAATTAATTTCACGCCAAACAAACTTGTTATCATGGCTATATTAATCTCCCCTTTAAAAAATGATCGCCCTTCAAAACTCAAACTTCGAAAACAAGGTCCCATTGTGCCATTGGCTCCTTGCGAGGGTGTTATTTGACTTTCAAAAGTATTATTTCATATAACGAAAAAACAAATTTCACAAACCAAAAAACAGACTTTAACCTAAAGACCCAGCTAATATTATTAACCGTCACTTGAACTGTAGTCCCTTCTGTTAGGACTTGGAATTCACAATTTTTGTCGTTATGAAAAGGGTCTTTGTGGCACGTTATTTTATACTATGAAATACTGTGCAAAAGGTCTGAGTTAAGTTTCTAGCCGTGGCAACAGATAAAATATTTTTTTTAACTGGCCCTCCTCTCGCGATGATCTGACAAATCATATGATAAATATTATTTTACAAAACACCTCATATCAACTCAGCAGTTTGGATTTGAAATAGGACGACCCGCCATCGTGCAAGAAGTACACATGCAAAGTTGGTCAACGTATTATCAAAGATCATAAAGCCATACAGATGACGCGTTGAGAACAAAAACAGAAACTTTTGCATATCTACATGAGGAATGAGATCCAAATATACTGTGGGCTGTACCAGTACGACCCGTCATAGAACAATTTTTCATGTGTCAGAACTGACGCACGTCCAAATCAATTTTTAAAAATTTCACCAAAAAAAAACGATTTTTTTGTTGAATAAATTTGTTAAAAAAACTGATAAAATAATACAATAGGTAGACATAGTGAACAGCATTCATTTGCTTTTAAATTTGCAGTGGTTTTAAACGCAAGTTGTGCATTATTATTTTCTTATATCATTTTCTTAATTTGTTTTTAGTCAAATCAAACCATATATGAGTTATTTGTTTAAGTTTGATGGAGTATTTGTTCAAATTTTATACAGTTATCTTACATTTTATCTCGCGAAACAAAAAGCTTTAAGATTTTTTTCGGGTTTAAGTTGAAGTGTAAGCAAAGTTAAAGATTTACGGACTTTAGAAATAAATATTCTTCTCCATTTTTTTTTTCTAATATCTATGATCTACGAACTACGATCATAGTCATTCTCTGGTATTCGAATGTCAAAATCTACTAAACTTCTAATTATTGTAACTTACTCTTAATAATATTAGCTGCCTTGTCATGCTGGCTTTTTTATTTTTTACAAAACTATCTAATATAAACAAAATATTAATTTTATATTTGTTGTCTAGTTTTTGCAAATATTTATAGAATCACTATATGAAGCCAGCAGTCGTGATTTGAAACTTAGCAATCAGAAGCTAAATTTTTGTGAAATTCAATTCAGCTGACTTTATTAGGAATATGCTTTAAGGAAAACAATTATTAAGGTGACACGTTTCGTGCAAAACTGTGTACCATCGATTAACACCATTAAAAAGAATTTGTGATGGATGATCTCCAAGTTCTAAAAATGGAATTGATTTCTAAATATGGCAAACTAATAAATTTATTAGCATTAAATACTAAAAAAAAATTATGGGGACAAAGTTTACACTATATTTCTAGTTTTGTCAAAAGTAATGCCATAATGAGAATGATTTTTGCAAATAGCATTAAAGTTATTGTTGTATCACGTGTATGAGTTTTAATTTGCCCACTTTACCCATTTGATGTTTTATTTTGAACCAGCTTGCAATTGGCCACCTTTAAAGTACAGCGTGTCCGCCGGGAAGGTATACTACTTTGTTTTGGCGCCGTTTTGGTTAACATTAGTCTTGACAGTTCATATTTGGCAGTCGTGAAATAGACACGGGGCAAATTATTATGGAAAAATATTCGATAAACCAACGTGTTTTAATCGTTAAAACATTTTATCAAAATCAATCATCGATTAATGTTACGATGAGAAAGTTACGTGACATTTTTGGGAGAAACAACGTGCCAACAAAACGCACCATTTATCGTGCAGTGAATGATTTCGAAAAAAGAGGGTCTGTAGATGATAGGCCCAAGCATGGACCACAACGTACTGCAAGATCGGCTGAAAACATGAATGCTGCTCAAGAAAGTGTTCAAAATAATCCATCACCCTCATTTCGACGCCGTGCTCAGGTACTTGGTCTTCAAAGAATAACTTTGGCCACAATTTTGCACAAGGATTTGCATTTGTTTCCATTTAAGATTCAGTTGACACAAGAGCTTCTTCCACAAGAGCTTCTTCCATAAGACAATTTACGCCACCTAACATATGGCAATAGGATGTTACAGCTAGTCCATGACAACCCCGATTTTCATGAAAAAATCATAATGAGTGACGAGGCACATTTTCATTTGAATTAATATGTGAATAAAAACGGTTCTGGGCAATGAAAAATCCTCAAATTATTCATCAGTCACCTATGCATCCATTGAAAGTTACAGTCTGGTGTGCAATTTGGTCAGGAGGAATCATTGGACCTTACTTCTTTGAAAACGAAAACGGCGTAACGGTAACTGTGAATATTGAGCGATATCATGACATGATTGAAAACTTTTTAACGCCACAACTGCATAACTTTGGCCACAATTTTGCACAAGGATTTGCATTTGTTTCCATTTAAGATTCAGTTGACACAAGAGCTTCTTCCACAAGAGCTTCTTCCATAAGACAATTTACGCCACCTAACATATGGCAATAGGATGTTACAGCTAGTCCATGACAACCCCGATTTTCATGAAAAAATCATAATGAGTGACGAGGCACATTTTCATTTGAATTAATATGTGAATAAAAACGGTTCTGGGCAATGAAAAATCCTCAAATTATTCATCAGTCACCTATGCATCCATTGAAAGTTACAGTCTGGTGTGCAATTTGGTCAGGAGGAATCATTGGAACTTACTTCTTTGAAAACGAAAACGGCGTAACGGTAACTGTGAATATTGAGCGATATCATGACATGATTGAAAACTTTTTAACGCCACAACTGCATGCTTTGGGCTTGATTAACATGTGGAATTAACAAGACGGTGCCACATCGGATACAGCCAGGAGTACAATGGAATTACTGCGATAACTCTTTCTCTTGATGTTGATTGGCCTCCACGGTCGCCTGATTTGACAGCTCCGGACTTCCTTTTGTATGGATATCTGAAAAGCAAGGTTTATGCAAACAAACCAGAAACGCTTGAGCAACTCAAACAAAATATTCGTGATAAAATTAATGAAATACCGCGTGAAATGTGTAAGAATGTAATGAAATATGTGCTCAAAAGGGCTCGCATTTGTGAGACTTACAGAGGCGGACATTTACCTGATATTGTATTTCATACATAACTGCCGAAATTAAATAAAATATTTATATAAATAAGATCCATTTGCTTTCATTTAACTAAAAATTATAAACAAACAAAGAAGTATACCTTCCCGCGGACACCCTGTATATGCTCATGAATATACAAAGATCGTGTGATATTAACCCCTAGACGCTTTTCTCTGGGTGTATCTCGTAGATACTAATATGTCAATAATGATTGCTGAGCTTGAGGTTAATATTGTTCGCGCCACTGCCAATCGATACTAACTTCTATGAACAAGTGCTCCAATACTTGACCACACTGCTAAGCCATGGTGTTATGAGCCATATTTGTTTTTAAACTTAATCATCTTTCATTTTACTTTAATATAATTCGATATATCTGTTAATAGCTTTTCCAGAATTAAAAATGTATTAATTTTTATTTTCGATTAAATGAATAGCAAAAGGTAAAATTCTCTATATGCTTTATATTTCATCAAAGCTAATCCGAAACATACAAATGAAAGAGCTCCATTCCTTTTCATGTGCCATATTATATTCCCTTAACTTTTAATGAATATAATAGCTCTTACAAAATGCGTGTAAGCAATTGCGTGTTTTGGTTTAGCCTATTTACCAGATTGACAAGGTCATCAGCAAATGGCAATCCATGGTCAAGTCACGTGAAACATTGCTGTTTATCTTCAAAGCCCTTCCCTAAAAGATTTTGCGATATCTTTAAGGTGAAAGAGCCCATTAAATTTCTATATCATCGTTTTGAATATAAGTCAACAGCAGTAGATCAAATTGCTGTCTTTATGTTGGCGTTTCATGCGCGCACACCCTTATATTTCATAAACCACAAGCGAACAGCAACAACCACTTGAGTCTATATAAGATTTGACCTAAATTTGCAATTTTTCAGTGTTCATTATTATAGTGACGGTTTTTCCTCAAATAACTCCCTTCAGTGATTAGGGGTTACAAAATTGGTGCAACGCATAATATGTAACATTGCTGTGAAGGGTTTCTTTGACAGTAGAAAAAGCGTGGAGTACGAGGCAGAAAAATCTAAATATTTTAATCTGGTCGTTTTTTATGAAATAATTTCATTCAGAGATGGGCGTTTTTGTAACAGTTGTAACGATAACGTAACGTTTGTTTTTGGTATTCGCATCAAAAGCATTTTCTGGCAAGATGGTTACAACGAACTAAAAAGCTATTGAGGAGTTGTGTGCATCACTCCTATATTAATGTAACTGCAATGAATAATCTGCAAACAAGTGCAATATAATCGTTACATAAAAGCGAAAAGTCAATGTGAACTTTTGTAAAAACAAAGTGTTAACAACCCGCTCACAATATGGGTATTTGGAATGTATTGTTAAGATTTTACTGAAAATTTTGTATTTAAAATTGAAAGCTACAATTTAATGTGAACATCGTCGTGGACGGGTGCAGTGGCGCGATGGTTAGTGCGATGAACTGCCGCGCAGAAGGTCTGGTTCGATTCCCGTAGCAACTCTCGTAATGATCTGACAAATCATCTGAGTAGTATCAATTGTCATGAAAGATTATATTAGCTTATAACTTAGCCGTTCGGATTCGATATAAAACAGGAGGTCCCGCCATCGTGCTAAGAAGTACACACGCACACATGGTCGTGAGAAAAAGCTAGACCCTGGGTACTAACGAGCCTGCTGCGCCATAAATTCGTTTATTTATTTATCGTTAATATCATTAATATGAACTTCTCCTACGAGTGGGCGTGGTGACATTTTTTGTTAGAGGAAATTCAGGTGACGAAAATACAAATTTTTGGTGCAAAAGATTCGTTATGACCCAGTTCATAGCATTTTTCGAACAACCATTCATGTGTCGTGCATGATGGCTTCATGTTCAATCCAAATGGCTCAGTTCAGATAAGCTTTTCAGACTTGTCCATGATACTTTGGATAGTAGCGACAAATTTGTTTAGTTTATCATACTAATTAGTTAACCACTGGGTGGCCAGACGGCATAATTTTTCTTTATCATACCAACATTTTTATGATTAATGAACATGATTAACAAGAAAGGGATTTGCTTCTCCCAATACTGTACCATAGCGCCAGCGGCGTCAGAAATAAATGAATGATCAGATGGGTTTGCGATACGATCACATAAGAGCAGATCGTCTGGCAGTGAATTTATAACGGTGGTGATGGTAAAGATTCTTTTCAATGTCGCTGTTAATTGTATTTTTCATGATAAAACTATCTCGTGACTCCCACTGTCTATAAATCCGGAAATATTTCAAGCCGTACTATATGACATTTTTTATTGTTTTGTAATTTGCTATTTACTTAACAGTATCATTACCACTGATACTGTAAAATTATTCTGTATCACTTAAAGTCCTTGTATTGCTCGTGAGCATAATTAACATCCCAGGTTGACGTTTTTCCACACTACACGAATTTAATTCGCAATGCTAACGCCAATGCTCTTATATTTTTGCAATGACGTTATACGATAAAGCAGATACGACGAGTCTAACAGTTTTTCGCACTTATAATGTTGTAGATATGAGGAATTCAAATCTGACAGTTTTTTGTCACATAAGAGGCACATAGCAAGAGATTACATCCACTCAAAAGTCATCGGATGGTGATATTGCTATTTACACCCAAGAAGTCAAATAAGCATTTTTGTAATGCGAGCCAAATGTCAACCTGGCGCTACAGAGGTACAATTGCATTGTCTTACATGATCACTCGATTTGACTGCCTATAATTACTGTTAACAAAGATCAAATTCTGCCAACACTCAAAAAATACCCGTCAAGTAGTAGCCATAATGTCAAGCAAACATAAAAAAAACATATGAAAGGGCTACAATCCGCTGTGCGGATCGTTTAATACCCTATCCCATCCCATACTTTAAATGAATGTCACTAAAATGTGGGCTTTATGGGGATGAAATATGGAGATTGTCACAACTGTTCAAAAAAAGTTTATCAAAATCTGTTCTGTTTCGAAAAAATATACAAATAATTTTTTTTTAAGAAAACGTCCCGAAAAAATGGACTTGGTTTAAAATAATGTATGGAAGAAATGCATCTTACATTATTTCCAAAGTTATTGGTTCAAGACTTTTTGCGTTTTTTTTTTAACTTTTGCCAAAAATTGTTTTTTTTTTTAACAAAACGCCCACAAAAATTCAGCGTGGCAAAAAACTTCATGTTGATGAAATATGGATTAACTGAGAATCGATAGCTGAGACTGTGCGTCCGTCTGTCACCGTACGTCGCGCCGTACGTCACCAGTTTGTGGCCTTAAATCTTAAATCGTGGCGTCCGGTCGCCCGTACGTCACCAGCATGTGGCCTTACAAAAACTGTTTCTATGCTCTATATGCAGGAGAAAAACGTTGTTTATCGTCGAACCATAAAAGATTTTGATAACAATATGAGGTGACAATCTCAGTTTCAGTATTTCATTGCCATAAAGCCCATATTTTGGGGTTATCAATTGTAAGGATGAAGTAGGATATTAAACGATCCGCACAGCGGATTATAGCTTTTCCATATTTTTTTTTTATGAAAGATGTTTAAATATGTCTCATCAACCAAAGAGCGGAAGTATTTGAAACTAAACACACTCCTTACCGCAAGACTTGAAGAAATCTTCAACTTAATGTAAGAAAACTAATTGAAAATCTCTAATAGCCGATGTTACATACTTCAATAATGAGCCAACTAATTACCCGGCTGTAATGGTGATATATGCGAATGCGTTGCGCCGCTAATAGCCCAATAGACTCCGCAAAACCATTCGGAATACGCGCTTACCCACAACTCACGTCATGCTATCATCTGGCAAAATATTGACAACCAGGCATACCCAGGCAATATAAACAAGCAGTGCTTCGAAACGCATACTAGATTGTTTGAGCCATTAAGCGGTTATTGATTTGCGTCCTTGAAAGGTGATCGCATATCAATTGCTAATTTATTTGTCTCTGTTTGAATGTGGTTTCCTATTCTAAGCTAGCTCGATGTTTTTCATATTTCATTTCAATGAATGAATGAATCTATGATGGGACAAGTTTAACTAAAAGTAATGACACCTAGATTCCCAATACAAAATATATGTACACTCGCTTGGATTATGTTCGTTCTAAATTTGGTTTGAAAGTGTAGATATGATGTTGTTGTTTTGGTGTTTGTCAACGGACAAAATAGTGTTGGCGGTTACATTGGAACGGGCTTACGTGACCATGTGCATGCAATCATGTACGCAACAGGGAGGTTGGATAGGTTTATCCTGCTGCCGTCACACCCGTCACTAGATTGGAGTAACAGTTTGTGTGGATATTTTTTTTTTTTATTTTCGTTAGCTTTGATTCAGCTTTTTTTTGGAGTGGTAAATGTAAGTTCCTGTAGTAGGTCTCTCTCTTTCTGTCTCTCTGTTGGGGTTAATGACAACCTTGGTCATTAGTTACCATTTAGGAAATTAATGGATATTTAGAGTGTGCTTTTCGGTGCCTTTCTAGGTGAAAATATTTTTTTGTTCTTGGGAGTGGTTTTGAGGGGAACGATAATGTGCTAATGAGTATTTTTATGCAGGGGCATCGACACGCCTTATATTGTTTGAGTTATAAAAAATATATATGTGCACACGATATTAGTTCTAGCATAATGCTGTAATAACCTACAAGCTCAGATGGGGAAAATGTAAGCACAAGTCACAACTCCAAAATTCTGTGCTAATAGAACATATAAACTACCACTTTCATCCATTTCTCCATAGATAATAGGGCGCAACGTCCTAGTTCGACGTTTTAACAGGTTAAAGGTATTAACTCATCGCCGAATTTGAAGGAAATGTCATTACTTCAAGGCTGAGAAAGACACATATTTTTACCTGACTATCTAGAACGTTACTCAGGTTAAGGAGGCTGTACGTGTGACATGTAAATATTGAGGCCAGAAAGGCTCGTTGTAATACACATGGAAGTTTTGTCTATTTCTAAGCATGACTGATTATATAAATCAGCATGAGCTTTCTAAATACCGAATGATGTTACCGAAGCTGATGACTACCACGTCACCGGGATCGCTTAAAGTGGAGTCTTTTTTCCTGGAAAGCGCTCTGAAAAAAGAGAAAAGTAAGGGGATACACTTGCCTCTTCTTCCCAACTTCTTGCATCAAAGTCATTGCTGACTAGAGGTTTTCTTTCAGTATATAAGATTAAAATACATACAACAGACGAAAGTTTTAGAAAGCATCCCTTTAAGATAAGCGCAAAATTGCTTTTCTTTTTAAACCGTTAAACTCAGATGGTTGCTTTCTAGTAATAATTCACATGTCAGTAGGGCAATTATTCTGCAGCGGAGGCAATGTACATTTAATTGCAACGTCTTGTTCCTTTAAGACCACTCACCGCAGAGTCGGTTATATAACCATCCCTGTACACATTAATCGAGTTTTCAACTACGAATCTGACTCCCACTCGCGACAAGTGCGAATACATATTTAAGCCGATCATTGTACCTTCCTTAAAAGGTTGCGGCTTAATGCTTTTTTTTAAAGCCACCCACAAAAACAATTACGAAACACCGGAACAAGGATCTGATAAGGCCATTGTTCGTTTCCTTCTCCATGCATTTGAAAGAGTGATCCATTAGGAGCTTTCTGTTTTTTTTTTAAATAAAACACAAAAAAATAGAATCGAAGCATCATCTCAAAAGACCACTGGGTCAATAATTTTTGGCAAATCGCAAAGGCTGATTGGTAGGGACGCAGTAAAGTATAATCAAAACGATAAGGTATGAAGATTTGCCACTAGATTTAAAATATGCCACTTGTGACTTGATCCTTAATATTGACTACTTTGGTTTTATATGACCACGTTACCCAAACATCTTATTTGGCGCTACCTAAATTATCTCCTCGCTTGAACATTAACCTCTCCGATTTGTTTCTGTACCAAACTCGTTCAAACTTTCAGTTTTTATCCAATTTGGATATAGGAGTTGCTATGCTTAACCGTTTGTATGCTTATCAGCCTGCAAAAAACCGTGATTACAAAAGTTGGCACAGGCAGGGCCTTTAAAAGCATAGAAAGTAGATTCAAACCTCAAGTTTGGGCTCACAAGTAGAAACCGCCTTCAATAGCCTCAAAGGTGCAAATGCGCAACTAAGTACCGTCCTTTAAGAGACATTCTATAAAGAACAGCACAATCAAATGTTTAAATACCTAAGCGAGTATACTAACATAAGTCCTTGGGACACAGCATTCAGAATATTCATGAAAACTAGAGGGCTTTGGGTGTCCACAAATGTAATGCCCGACTATGCTGTAGAAAGTAATTGAATCCCTATTTCTCTAAAGGTCTCTGGGAGTTGTAAGTCTAAGCTTTTAAGTAATATTGTCGACAACCACTTACTTCAGAAAACTCTTCAAAACCAGCAAAAAGGATCCACCTGGTCCAGATTACCTAACAAATATATCATTTAATGTTGCTCTTTAAAAGATGCAAGATAATTTAAAGCCACGATGCAAAAGTCTCTGGAAGATAGTAGTAACGCGTCCAACTAGGCAACATGGTCATTCATAAGTGGAACACTAGTCGAAATGGGCAGACCGCACTACGTACGATAATCTCAAATTATATTAAAAACATGAAACTAAATTGGTATAATGTTTCTGCGTTTGTACCACAAGGATCAGTATTGGGACCGCTCCTATGATATATCATGTATAAGTCTTGTAGTGTTCAAATTTTGAGGTTTGAGGAAGTTGCGAAGCACATTCGATATAACCACTAACGAAGCAATAATACTCATAAGGAACTGAATAGCTTAAACAGGTCTTGAACCAGCAAAAAAAACTGTAGAATTGTAAATATATAAGTTCGATCTAGTACTCTAAAGAATCCATCAGGTTGATTAGTGGGATAATACACAACATACCAAGTTTCAGAAAACATTTAGAAATTATTAGCAATAAGGCCTTTGTAAGTCAGGCAGCGGGCTCAGTGTTACGATGGTCTGCAGCGCAGAAGGTATGGGTTCAATTCACAGGCGTAGCAGCGTCTAAATGATTCTTCACTGGCTCTCTCTTGTGATGATCTGATAAATCATCCGATTTGTATCAAATTCGCCGTTCGGAGTCGGCATAAAACATAAAACATCGTTCTAGAAGTACATACGCACACATGAATAGTTGCTCGGTCCAAATTGTATTTGTATTTTGAACTCAGGCAGCTCTTTCCTTGATTCTTCCAAATATCGGTGAACCATGCTATGCGAGAAGAGTTTCCAAAAGGGCACTAAAAGTTCTAGATTTGAATCTTCATCTCCATAGCCCATCAACTCAAACGAGGCCAAACATACCTCAAAAATACCAAGGATTTTTTCATCCGCTTTCGATACGTTGTATACTTCCCTAGAGCAGTAGTTATGCTTATTGGATTGCCTTTTAGTTGGATTCAATGGCCTAGTGGTAGACATGCATACGTTGGTCTGACCAGAGCTACCCGGTAGGATCAACGTTGCCCCATCACAAATGGAAAAGATTCGGGCTTAAATTTTTAAAACATTTTGAAAGCGGCTACAATCCGCCTGAAACGTCCCTATTTGTTGACAGTGGAGGACTGCCCAACTAACAATTTCGCTTCGATAAAGCACTATCGAAGCTATTTCCCTCCCAGCAATATTAGCTGTATGAAGTCTTATGGAAAAACTTTTAGGAATATATTTACTTCTATCAGACTTCTTTAAATACTTCTAAAAAACATTACAGAAAAATCTTTGTTTGCTATTAAGAAGCTTTATAGAAGCAAATTTTAAGCTTCGCAAAAAACTTTCTGAAAATATTTCCAAGCGTTATCGAAGTTGAAAAATGTTATGTTGTTTTTGCATGTAATTATATTATTTACTTTTATTAATTTCAATAGTTTATAATTATTAATAACCCAATTCGTCATTATGAAACTATGAAATTCAATGCAATTAATTATATAAAAACTCCTATCTAACTGGGATTCGAACTCGCGTTCTCTCGCACGCACGGAAGTCCAATACGCTAAACACTAGGATGTACTCTGGAATATGAAGGAACAGTAAGTAATTAAATAGGGTTGACTCATTCTCCAACAGGTGCATGATCTTTTCACCTTTTTCCCGATCTTTAAAACTTTTACCGATTTTTACATCTTTTTTCTGATTTTTTAGACTTCGATTTTTTAAGCCTTCATTAGTAAACTCTATAAATACTTTGCTTCGGATTGAATTCGTGCGAAGTTCTACCGAAACATCATAACGAATACATTACATGTACACACATCTCCGGAAGCTTAAAAACAACCTTAAATATACCATCATAACTGCTTGTGAATTTTCCTGCATAATGTCTTAAACAGGCTTCTACCCAAACAATCGACTGCAAAAATGCTCAATCTCCGCGCACAAGCCTACAAAAATAATTGCTTTTGGAAATTAAATTTTACTGCCTTATAGAGGAATAATTGTTAGTTTGGTGATACAGGATAGATCAGCTGTTCCGCTCATATGCCACATCTAGCGAAAAAACTGTGGATAGAGGATTTTATACTATTGAGACGTCATCGCTCAAGGCGATGGAGAATGACTGCGGTTCAACAGGAGTCTCTCTTAATAGTATCGTCCGAGTATGTTAAAATAAAAAAAAACTTACATAGTTTAAGTTTTAGGTTAGGTAGTTTTAATTAATGTGTAAGTTTAAATAAAACAAAATAAAGTTAAACATTTGATAACAATTTTTTATTCAAAACGTTCCTTGGGATAAATACATTCACATAACTAGATTATGGGCCGAAATGTATTAAAATAAGTTCTTATCGGTAAACTTAGAATAAGCGTTTGGGGCCAGTAAGTAAGTTAAGTAGTTATGAGGTAAGATAGTTTCTAAAAATTGTTTGTCTTGCATTATAACTATTTATTCGTAATTTGAGAAAAATTAAAAATTGAAATTATAGCAAAATTGAAAAAAAAAAATGGCCAAAGCATGAAGTTAATCTGTTTATATTTAGACTTTATGAACTCTATTTGAAGACACCACGTTTGGCAACGGACTAGGGTTAATTGACTTCGCTGCGACACGAAATGCCACTACATAAGGTGAAATCCCGAAAGTGACCACAACTCTTACAAAAGTCTGATAATCCGAACCACAAATTTGAAAAGCTTACTCCTCTATCAAGGGAAGCTTTTCATTTGTCGTTCGGATTCGGATTTAACAAGAAATTATCTTCTTTGTGGCAAAGATAATAACTTCAGAAACAAAAATGAAGGAAGAAGCAAGGTTTGAGGCCGGTAATGTCATTTTGTTTTCTTTTTAGCCCGAAGAAACAGCTACTGGCGGGAGTGATTCTTTCTATGATTTCTGAGATCTGAAGTTTTCTAGTAACGGGTGATCCAAGTAGAGATACTTTTTTCAATAGCCTTTTTTGACAGATCAAGTGTGAGTCGTGTCATGCTGTCATGTTATTTTTGTTTAGTATTGTTTGGCATTTCATAATGGAAAGACTTACTAGTGAACAACGTTTACAAATTGTTCAACTTTATTATGAAAATTCACGTTCTGTGAGGAATGTGTTTCGTGCACTTCGCTCAACTTACGGTCAACATAATCGGCCTACTGAGCGTACTATTCGCAACACCATCACCCATTTTGAGACCCAGCATTCATTATTGGATAATATTCGACCGAATAGACCACGTCCAGCACGCTGTGAAGAAAATATAGCGGCCGTAGCTGAGAGTGTACACGAAGACCGTAGAGAGTCGATTCGGCGCCGTTCGCAGCAACTCGGACTGGCGTATGGAACGACTTGGCGCATTTTACGTCAAGATCTTAAATTGAAAGCGTACAAAATACAGCTTGTGCAACAACTGAAGCCGCTCGACCTTCCCAAGCGATATCGCTTCGCTCTATGGGCTCTTGAAAAGTTCCAAGAAGATCCGACGTTTTCGAGGCAAATTTTGTTTAGCGATGAGGCCCATTTCTGCCTCAATGGGTATGTAAACAAAAAAAATTGCCGCATTTGGGACGAAGAGCAACCTGAAGAGATTGAAGAACTGCCACTTTATCCAGAAAAAACAACGGTTTGGTGGCCGGTGGAATCATCGGTCCATATTTCTTTAAAAATTATGCCGGTGCGAACTTAACCGTCAATGGCGACCGTTATCGTGCCATGATAACCGACAATTTGATGCCTGAAATTGAAGCTCCTGATCTCGGCGACATTTGGTTTCAGCAAGACGGCGCCACTTCCCACACATCGCATCAATCAATGGACTTATTGAGAGAACATTTCGGTGAGCACATAATTTCACGTTTTGGGCCGGTCGATTGGCCACCAATATCGTGTGATATCACACCGTTAGACTTTTTCCTGTGGGGATATGTAAAGTCAAAAGCTTATGCCGACAAACCCGCTTCGATTCAGGCCATGGAGGAAAACATCACGCGTGTCATTCGCCAGTTACCAGTCGAAATGCTCGAACGAGTGATAGAAAATTGGACTCAACGGATGGACCATCTGCGACGTTAGCAACGGCCAACATTTGATAGACATAATCTTCAAAAAATAAATGCCAAAGAATGTTCTTTCAAATGATAGTAAACATTCTCCATTAAATTTGAATTTTCTGTGTTTTTTTCTTCAAAAAAGTAGGGAACCTCGAAATGGATCACCCTTTAGTTCCTCAGCTACACTATTAACTCATGCAATGATAAAGTCGCTTCCGATCTCAAAGTTATGTCTTAATACAGAATTGATGAATCTAATGATTCATCAATGATGAAATCTAACAAAAATCTAAAGATGCAACATTATTTGTCTTTATTATTATCATTAACTTGGAAAATGGGAACCCACATATTATAACAATAATGCAATAAAAATTAAAATTAATTAACATCAATATATAATTAAATGGCCCAATCGAGCTAATATGAGCTCCACGTAATGCTCAACCCTTTTAATGATATTTTAAGTCGACTTATACCATCATATAAACATCTGACGAAGGTAGGTATACATACAACTTAGGGGCTAAACTAATAAACCCATCGGAGCTAACTTTATGAACCCTGTAACGATATCGGTTAAAAAATTATAATTAAACAATTCAAAATCTAACTATGGGAGTTTCGTTACTAAGACAATTGATCGCTCATAGGTTAACAACAAAATTACATCCCACTTAGACCTAATCAGATGATTGGTGATGAAAGTTTTCCGCTAGTAGACCATTTACATTTAGCACGTAAATAGTGTATCCAGATACAAACAATAGTAGCAACAATGACTTGCAAAAATCGTGCACAATCTTGATCTGAATGTGAATAGAATTGTTATTATCTAACAAATGTATCTGTATATGTAGCATGTTGGCCGGTGGATGGTAAAGTACTTGTTCTTTCTAAGTACACAATAACGACGATTGATTTATTGCGAGACTAATAAATTCATCGTCCAAAGAAAGATCCCATAGACGGCCGATACATTGTTTTGATGTTTAAGCGATCAATCTTCAGTTTGCCGCACACTCCACGCAGGCGAATGACTCTTGAAAATACTTATTTTGAGTTCAAAGATTCAAATTTGCAAATAAAAAAAAAACTAATTTTTTTCCAATTATGTATAGGTAGTGGTGTACACTTCATACCTCACCACAAAATGTTTGATAATTATGTCAGTGAGGGATTAGCGCGATTAGGAGTGTCAGCACTCATCAAGCTCCATCAAGAAAATGTATCTTACGAAACGAGATTCTCTTCTAAATCGCATTTATATTGAGAGAAAGTTGGCATTTTTGTTGCAAAATGTGTTTTGAAAGGTTTATCACGATTCCGAGGCTTTGTAGATACTCGAACATTAATACAAAAAAAAAATATTCTATTCACACGAGATTGCGGAGATTTGTTCCGTGTGTTTTTTTTATTCAATTGGAAGAGGTGTTGATTGTTGCTTGAAGTTACGGTTGAGGTTTTTCTGATGTTTTTACGCGAAATTCTCAGAACGGTAGTTAAATGATTCGAAGATTTGTTTTTAATTAGCGGTATTGTGTACTTGATGTTATTATGCAATTGAAGAATCGATAAGAATGCACATGAATTATGCAATGGGAGTTTATCGCAAGGTAGTGACCCCCATTGTTTTTAAATTCGATCGGGTTGGTCATCCCTAGTTTTTTCTAGTAAAATTTTCTGAAACAAAACAAACAATTTTTTTGGAATAACAACCATGCTCTGCCAAAGTACTCTTAGGCAGAACTATGAAACGCAAAGTAAATAATTCGAAAATTCTCCGAATACTCGCTTAATTGTTTGCCCCATTGATACAATTGTATCAAAATGTATGCACTTTCTTCTGATCCCGGATTTAGATACTTTAGAACTTTTTTATTATAATGGATTTGATTGCTTATAGAGCTTATAGAACTTTTTTATTTTAATGGATTTGATTGCTTGTAGAGCGAGATATACCTAGGATTTTCATTTGTGGTAGAATTTAAGCTCACCTGTCTAGCTCATTAGTCTTTCAGTTCCCCAGGGCAACTTGGTGTCATGGCACCCAGAGGAGGTGATTTTTACAATTCTGCACCAATTCGTTAGTCAACAATGGACAGAACTTTCGTGGCTTTGCGTGGCAAATTTACCATAGGACTGGATAAGGACTGGATAGAGAAACAAAAACATTTTTTTTTGAGATCTCGGAAAGTTAAATTAAAATTGGTTGAGCACTCAAGTCCATTCGTCATCAATTAAAATAAGAAAAGACTGTTTTTAACCATAAGCCATAAATATTTTGGATGCAGAAAAAAGCAGAGCTAAGCCAGTTCAGATTTTCGGTGGCCGTAGATAAATGCAACATTGAAAAAAATGCCCAACACATAAAGTTAATGTGTGTCGTATGGTGCAAATCCTCCAAAATTAACTCATGTAGTGAACCTGGCTGTCCAATCCATGACAAAAGCTGGATTTAGACTTTATGAACTCTGTAATAAGACACCTGGCAACGGACTTAGGCTAATTGACTACGCTGCACACGAAATGCCTACGTATCCCTTAACCCATTGATTAACACCATACCACCAGCATCGAATGTTGAAGAACAATGGCAACGATGCCAACAAGTGCTAGGTTTCTCGCGTCCACCAACAAGAAACCCCTGGTTTGATGAGGAATACCGACATACACTCGCAACCAAGAACGAGGCCTACAAGGCTAAGCTGCAGGTAAAGACGAGAGCTGTCATTGAGCTCTATAGGCAGAGAAGAAGGGAAGAACACCGACTTTTGAGAAACAAGAAAAAAGAGCAAGAAAAGCGCTAGATCGAGGATATAGAGAGGTGCCACTCCAGGAACAATGTTCGCAAGTTTTACCCAAGTGTGAAACGTCAAGGCCAATGATACAAAGCTCGAACAGAATTCTGTAGAGATGAACAAGGAAATATCGTAGTAGAGACACAGTCCTTGCTGAGGATATGGAAGAAACACACTCTGCAGACTGTTAAACGGCAATGACGTACAATATTCCGCTGTCAGGCAGAACGAACCATTCAATATTGCCAACGACAGCGAAAACTGCCAACTACCCGACCTTAGTGAAGTGAGGATAGCAATATCTATTCTTAAGCTTATTAACCCTGCCGGAAATGACGGACTTCCCGCTGAGCTGTATAAAGCCGGCGGAGATGACTTGGTCATAACATCCACCAACTCATATGCCAAATCTGGTCGGAATCTCGGCATCGTTTGTGAACGCCTGTGAACGCCTGAAACCATTTACCAACAACCTGATCGGCCCTTATCAGTGTGGTTTTGGGACAGGAAAGTCAACAACCGATCAAATTTTCACACTTCGGCAGATCCTGGAAAAAACCAACCAAGTCCAAATCGATACCCACCACCTATTCATCGATTTCAAAGCTGCATACGACATATAGAGACGAACTATACAGAGCCATGTCTTGTTTTGGTATACCGCCAAAACTCGTCCGTTTGTGTAGGAGAATTCTGGATGCGCTATCAGGGTCGGCAACGACCTCACCGAGACATTCGATACGAGAAAAAAATTTAGGCAAGGCGATGCACAGTCATGTGCCTTCTTCAATTTGATTCTTGGAGGATTGTGCAAAACTCCCGAGACAACACCAGAGACACAATTTTTTAAAAATCGGTGCAACTACTAGCACACGCCGACGGTATTGACATCATTGGTAGGACTCAACGTGATGTCATAGCCACATTTGCTAGTATTGAGAAGGAAGCGGCAAAATGTGTTTAGCAATTTAGTAGTAAAGCACTCACTCGACTACTAAGGAGATCCTATATAAGACGCTGAAGCATGAACCGTCTCAAAAGCGGATGAAAAAATCATTAGACGATTCGAAAGGAAAATTCTTTGAAAAATCTTCGTCCATTTGCGTTGACGGGATATGAAAACGAAGATTAGACCAAGAACTATACTAGGTGCACAGCGAAATTCCCCTGTCGCTGTCCCGTTTGCGTTGACGGGCTATGGAGACAAAGACTTAACCAAGAACTATACAAGCTGTACAGCGACATGCCCCTGGTCAAAATAAAATGTATTGGACTTTTGAGATGGCTAGGACATGTAGAAGGAATGGACACCAATACTCCCGCTCGCAGAGTTTTCGATTCCCAGACAGACTTCGGACGCAGTAGAGAAAGACCTCGCCTTAAGTGGAAGACGACCTCAACCGACCTCAAGGACCGGGCTAATTGGAGAGGCATTCTGGTCAAGGCCCAGGTGCATTCCGGAGCGCAGCGCCACTTTAGTAAGTAAATGGCGGTCACCACATCAACAAACAGTCAAACAAATTGATCACATTGCTATTGATAGAGCTACACATTCACAATATTCCGAGGGGCTAACACAAACTCGAATCAATTTCTAAATATAAAAAATGCGTGCACAGAATTGATTTTCGCGGAAATATCGTTATTG
This sequence comes from Rhingia rostrata, assembly GCA_949824845.1. Classification (NCBI taxonomy): domain Eukaryota; kingdom Metazoa; phylum Arthropoda; class Insecta; order Diptera; family Syrphidae; genus Rhingia; species Rhingia rostrata. The sequence goes on from OX463756.1 coordinate 46,319,907, forward strand.
CAAATCTTAGATGATTCGAGATGAACAAAGTCCTTTACAAACGTTTAAAGCAGTCCAAGCTGTCAATTCTCATTTTATATGGTTTACTGGATTTTTTTCTCGTTACATTATTTTTGAAATTTTCGTCAAAATTGGGGAGACTCAATCCTTTTCAATGCAATGTTCAGAGTTCAAGGAGCGCCCTATTTTGCATAAATCTTGGTATTAATGTTGCTGAGTTTGTTGTCGACCTAGATAAAGGATTATTCATGCGTTTCCTACTTCTAATATGAATTATGACCTCCACAGAAGATATATTTTCTGGAGATGATAGGTTTCATGATTAGGAGCAGGGGGAATCCCTAATGGCTCAAACGAATCCAAAAATCACACTTAAACGTCGAATTTCGTAAAACGTAAATCTAAGAAGGAGACAGTCTGCAAAGATTATATGTTCAAAATGTATATGCCTTGCATTTTAGAAAAATAAATAACTTAATTTCAAATATAATGCACTCATTGTTAAATTACTTAATGACATCCTTAAAATTTAAAACTTGCTCTCAATGTAAACATAAAAATCAAATATCACAACAGCATTCCAAAATTAGGGCTGGATTCAAATTATCTTAATTAAAATAATAATTCCAATTTGTTAATGGCACAACAACTTATAATTCTAGGACATTAATTAGCCTAAATATACCATTTTGTGTTCACAATTTTTTTTTATTACTCCTTTACCTGTGCACGACACGCAACGAACAATTTGAATTTCTTCAGTATCATTTTTCAGTGCATTGTAATTATTATCCAACATAATTTTAAATTTCCTCCAATTTTCCTTCGTTTTGTCATTCATCACCAATGACCTTGGCTTCCTTAAACGTTCACTGGTTGCACTCATTTTGTTTAATGACTTTTTTCGATTGGCTTAATCCCTTTTCTCTGAATTTTCTGCTTTTTGATTTAAATCGCCTTGAATCGATTTATCATACTTTTTTCTTTGTTTACAATTTCGACGACTTCATCCCGACATCCGAATAAAATACCACCAAACACAAAACAATAAGACAACCAACACCAACACCAACACAACAAACAAAGTTCACTAATGATATCGAATGCTCTTTATCCGTTGGTTGCTCAACTATGACTGGCTTTCTGAGTTTGAGTTTGAGTATACTCAAGAAGACAGATGTCAGTCACGATGCACTTGAGCGTATGCATATACTCCACTTGTACGAGTACACATACCATCACTGGATAAACAATAAAATTCACAATAACTTCACCACCATGCCGACCGACTACCGAAAGGAGTTTACATTGTAAAAGGATGCCTTCGTTAGCTTACACATACTAAATTTCACGAATATATCTGATGGAAACAGTGAACACGTCTTTAGGTCTGTATTGGAAGGTGTCAAAGATGAAACTGTCTCCGAAAAGTCTGCTTTCTTGCATGGGCAGCTTCCAAAAGTCAAACGGCGGTAGTTCTATATAGGTTAGTACTCTATAATGCTTTCATCTAAAATCTCTTACACTGAAAAGCTCTCTTTGTCATCTTATGTTTCTATAGCAAGGACACGACCGGCGTGATGAATCATATTGGACAGGGGGATTTACGCCATCCATTGAAACTGAGAAATGGGTTGGACGATGGTGAAGCTCATGGACTTTTGTACTTTTGTGGAGGTCATTGATTTCAATGCAATTAGCAGCATTGACCTAGGCAAGGATTTTATTTGCGAGAATGAAGTCATCGCATCGTAAGCAGGGAAACATCCAGAAATGACGTCATTTTTCGATCCAATGCCAAAAATAAGCAGATATGTATATATATGAAAATTCAGTATATATCTCAAAAAAATTTAACGAGTTTGACATGGAGTACCTACTGCTTCTACCTTAGCTACAAAGTTATTTTTTATATCGCCCTAGCAGGCTCGGTTTTAAAGTTTGGAAATGTTAATTTTTAAGTCTCGTTACCTTTTACCTTTCTAAATTAAATTGCAAGAGAAAAATAATGTAAACTATATCCCCAGGGATAAATGAACATGTACAGCGTGGACAACTTTAAACTTTAGTAAATGAGTTTATGTATGTCGGCTCATCTAAGATTTTCAATAACGATACATCGGCAAAAATCAATCTCAAAAAAGAGTACTAGTGATTACCCTCAGAGGCTAAAACCAAAAAAAAACTACGACTTATAGCAAAATATGAATCAGATATATTTTCACGAAGTTCGTGTACAACAAGCAAATAATGGAACGAACTTTCGGAAGACTTATTTATACCAATGTACAATATACAACAATTTAAGAGCAGAGATAAAAGACATCTTGTGGACCGTTATAGGGTTTCTTCACATGAGAAAATTTCATAAAAAGCAGCCTAACCAAGCTCGACTGATACTAAAGGGCTTTAATCTGAACTTATCTCGTATATTTTTCTTCTCGTCTTCTCTTCTCTGTATCGAAATACCCTTAGCACTAACTTACAATTTAATTTGCATAAGGTCTATTTTTGTTTAGTTATAGAAGCTATAGCTCATATATTATTCTAATGTCGCAGATCACAAGAGAGGATCATTGGGTGTTCAAACATAATGAACATTACTCTGTGTAATTTCATTTCTTTCTCCTCTTCACTTATTTAAAAATGGCGAAAACTGAATTATCACACGATATAGAGTGTCTACGACAAAGAGGAACGTGGGAAACTGGGATTTCCATCATGGCGGAATGTACATTTTCTCGTGCAGATGAAAGTGTGTACGTTCTGACAGCTCAACAACAAATGGAATTAATTTGACTTATCCGGAATGATGGAATAGCACCACAAAAGAGAACTTTAAAGATACTCGCCGAATAAATCTAAATTCTAGAGTGTTTTTTTCATTCGACTCCTTTTGCACATATTTTCCTGCACACCATCAGTAATCGATGAAAATCAGTGATATTACTTTCATATTCATTTACTCATACTCATTGTTAAAAAAAAACAAAAACACTGGAATCTGTATATTAGTGAAAGTTCAGCGTTAAAAAATGCCGGTAAAAGGTCCTGTGTAAATTCGTTTATTAAAGTCTGAAAAATAAGAAAGAATAATAAAAGTCAAAGTTCCACTAGGGGTGCTTAAGAACCTCATCTTATCATATAAAAAACTTTTAACTAGCTAGCTAAGGTATAGTATCTCAAAGATAATTTTTCAGTTTTAATAGGATCTTTGAGAGAACCTCTTAGGAGAATTAAAAACCGTCATAAATTGGGCCAAATGCGTTACCTTACAAAAAAGATCTTCGGCCCTCAGGAAAACTAAATTGCTTTTACAGGTCTTGAAAATTGGTTCGTGCTCTAGTAAAAGGTTGAGATTAAACCCTAATTTGGCCAGTTAGGCTGTTATTTTCCTTCGCTGTCAATTTGACATGCCCGAGAGTAATAGACAGTGACAAGTGACATCAATTGAGCATTTAAGTAACTAACTCAATCAATTACCCACATGTAAGCGATGTATGGTATGTAAGTAAGGGTTGTTTGACCCGTCAGAGCGAGCAGCTTTCATATGTGTTATGAATTAGGTCACAAAAACTATGTGGAATTGGTCCCATCTTCCCTCCCTTCAATATAATCCTTCGGTATCATGTTGCCTGGGTTAGGGTCGGTTGAGGGCCAGTCGAAAAAATAGCTCAGTGGCAGCATTTGTACCTATGAGCTCGCCAGGTATCATAGGTACAACGTTGGGTTGAAAAACCTAATATTTGAATTTATTTATTGAAACCTAAAGTTATCCTATGTACCTTAGGGTTATGCTTGCCAAACCACATCGGAAAAATGGGACCCAAGACTATTGAAGATAAATTGAAATGAATAACTTTAATGCAACTTCTATGTAAAGGTGGTTGTGATCTTGTTATTATAGATCTTTGACTTCAAATAACCCAAAGAGCGAAATTCTTTTTTGTTAAAAACACATGAACTAGCGGGACAATTCTGATCACCAAAACGAGAGAAAATTAATTCACAGATATATGGCATGTGGTACCAGCTTTTTGCAACCACATGTCATCCACCCTATACAATCCATTTTAGATAAAAAGAATTAGCTTAGCGTGCCGCGATATCGAGCACCATTTACAAGTACTGTCCGACCAGTTTCATTTTCGAAGTATGGTCCAATGATCAGCCAAAAATCTGATCACCAAATAGATGCGTATGGTCTCTGAACCACAGATGTGGTGAAAATAAGCTTTACCACTCAAGATGCTTGAACTGTGGCAACCAAGCTTGTATTATTTTTAAAATAGTGTTCGATAATTAAAACACAGTATTTTCATTTAAAGTGTTCCATTTTGAGTACCTAACACTAAACTGTCACCTATATGTATGTTTTTTACTTGCAGTATTTGTTTTATGAAAAATTGAATTCGAGTTTAATCCAACCTGACATTACGATAATGGAAAAGTCCAAAAAAGTAAATTTTGCAATTCTGTCAGTCTGTGATCATAACTGGAACCAAAACAGCTGAAACATTTTTCTTAAAATTTGATATACAACGCTCTTGGGGTATTTACCAGAAGAGTTTTCGGAACTGTTATTATAGGGCTAAAACTAAAGGCAGCTGCCATAACACGCTTTTGGTAATATCGTCTCTTAAGATTTTGATGTAACTAAACACGATATTTTTAATGTTAATATTTAAAAATAACTGCGTACCCAGTTTTTTTTAAAACTATAATAACGAATTTTTGTTTTTAAGCCAAATTTTAAAAAATCATCAAGTTATGTATATGAAATCGAAATTCATCGTTAAAATTTATATTTGTAACTATTACTGTCACGAAATTTCAGATTTGGCAATAAAGGAAAAATCACTATTTTCTATCGCTTCCTTAAGGAGTGCTTCGAATCACAACTTAATGTTGAGCGTGCAAGGTGCAAGTAAGTTCGACCAAAGATTATAAAGCCATACAGATGACTCATTGAGAACAAAAACTGAAAATTTTCTCGTGCACACATGGGAAACAAGATCCAAATGTATGGCGGGCTGTGCCAGTACGACCCGCCATAGAACAATTTTTCTTGTATGCAGTGCGTCATCTGTATGGCTTTATAATCTTTCGACATAGTCGTTTTTTTGCCAACACTTTACTGCACAAATGACGGAAAATGTAAACCAATGCCAGGTTCTGTCCTTCACTGACTATTCCCAGGTGAAAAGACTATGGTATTGAATACCCATACATGGTACTTACTTCCCACTTCTTCCTTCATTTGCGAGTGCGAAGTTATATTTTTGTCACAAGGAAGATGACCTCATGTTAAATGCCGACTAAATACAAGGTGGGCCCAAATAGATCACCCTATTGGAAGATGCTCATATTTTTGCCAATGGCCGCCAATGTCAAATCTGTCTACGCGGCAGTTCATCGCGCACTAACGCGCCACTGAGTTCCTTAAATGCCTACTGCTGACATCGAATTTGAGAAGTCTTGGTGTTATACACTTGGATGTTTGTCAGACTTTTGACGGTGGGACAGTAAAAAAACTGTTGTAACGTTGTGTTGTACGTTTCGGGACCCATGGAACCAACGCTTTATGGTTCAACGCCATAGCCACTAAGCCCCAGTACCCAATGTTACAAAATGTCTAGTAATGCAAACACGTTCATACTAGAGCTGTCAAATTCAAGAAATCCGGTGGGCCTACGCACATAGGATCATTAATTGATTTTATGCTATCTGGATTGCTCGACTATTTCACCTATATTATGAGACCTAAATGGACTTCCTGTAAAAACTTCATCGCTGGTTTTTCAACGAGAGAAGATGAGAAAAATATTGTGGCTGTGAAATAATTTGACAAACTAACGTGGAGTGGTAAAATTTTTAGGGCCGATATTGAAAGTGAACCACACCTAAACTTAAAGTTTTTTTTTCTGCATTTCTTTCTTGACATTTCAGACTTACTCAGGCTTATTATGAAAATGGTCAATTTTTTTGGTCAATTTAGCCGTCCAAATGTGCGTACAATCGGAAAAAATCGTGCAAAAATTTGAGTAAACCAGGTCTGTAGGAGATGTGAAAACACCAATGCATGCTCGTACAGCTCGTACCGCAAAAAATATTGCTGCTGTTCGCGATAGTGTGGGTGAAGAGGCGTCCACCTCAACTCGTCGTCGTGCCCAAAAATTGCACCTCTCACGCTCGTCGTTGATCAATATTATGCATAAAGACTTGTAAGGTGCAATTGACTCAAGAAATAACGACTCTTGACCATTTGAAGCGTCGTCAATGGTCAGAAATGGTGGCAAGAAATGGCAACAGTGGATGATAAATTTTCGAAGAAAATCATCTTCCGTGATGAGGCACATTTTTACCTCAATGGATTCGTCAATAAGCAGAATTGCTGCATTTGGGCGAATGATAATCCAAGAGTGATTGTCGAAAAACCAATGCACCCACAAAGACTGACTGTTTGGTGCGGTTTATGGGCTGGAGGATTCATCGGGCCGTATTTTTTTCCAAAACGAGGCCGGTCAGGTAGTTACTGTGAATGGTGTTTGCTATCGATGATAACTTTTTATGGCCCGAATTGGAAGATATGGATGTGGACGATACACAGCTAACGAAACAATGTTTTTTTCTTGCGCGACAAATTCAATGGCCGTGTTACTCACGTGTGGCGATCTCAATTGGCCGTCGAGACCATGTGATTTCATACCATTCGACTTTTTTCAAGAGCTAAAGGATGAGATAATTCCGCACATTAATGGCATAGAACCTCAATTATGCCTCAGCGTCATCGAAAATGTGGACCATCGGAAAGAGGTGTTCCGCCGAGATCGCGAGGTCATTTGGCCGATATTTTGTTCCATACATAATTGAACCTTACCAATATTATCATAACAAAAAGAAATGACAATAATTGTCTAAACAATTTGTGTTTTATATAAAATCGGCCCTTAAAATTTAACCACCCTTTCATATACAGCGATACAAAATATCGCTATTTTTGTTGAAAAACATTTCGCAATCGACGTTACCTATACTTTAATGCCAGTATGAGAATACCATCATGGATGTCAGTACCATCATGCACTTATATGGGTGATAGGTCATACAGACATAGCTGGAAATGGGCAAACGCTGCCTTAGGCAAGCCGAGCTCGTTTCTCCACAGCTAACAACTGATATCAGCGTTCTCACCACATTAAAGACAATGACGAATACTCTCTTAAAAAAACACGTTCTTGAAAAAATCTAACCGATCAGTTACAGTTATAGGAGGACACGCAGCTTTATAAGCAAAGCGCATAAGCAAATCCCATAAGGAGATGTCCAGGGTGGTAGCGATCAAGCTCGGCAGTGGTACATCGGTGAGCTGCGCAGCATCTCAGCATCTGGGTATATTCGCCAACACTAATTGTAGCAGTTATAAGGAGGTGGGGGAGGATGAAACCAAAGCCCACCTACAATGTGAATGACCTTGTAGACATAGAAAGTTTTTATGCCTTAGACACGGTTGTGGTGTTTTGCTGCGGTTTGAATGCTCTGCCCAATGGACATGAGATACTTTTCAAGGGTAAATGAATAATTTTGGACTGGAGATATTTTCAGGTCGAGACCCGTGTTAATTCACTTTAACTAAGTTACTAAGTAACCCACAATGGACTAATAGGACTAACATAATAACCCATGTGAACTCTGCGTTCAGCGCACATCCCCAAGCATAAGTAACTTCTCTCAAGGACAATGATATCAATGGAATAATGTTCATGATAAAGTTTGAAAATTCGAATAAAAATCTAAAATATTTCAGCTATAGGATGTAAAGACATGTCATTAGCCTTAGGCTGAACTTAAATTGCAAAAAATTGCAAAAATTCCCCGTTAGAGAATAAAAATTGTTCAAATAATCATACAGAGAACTGAACGTTCCATTAGCGTGACTATTAGAAAGGAATCTGAGGAGAACACTTGGTAATGTCCTAAACAGCTATAATTCTAACCAAAATTGTGTCATCTGTACACAAGTTGTTGATGTTATTTCCATCATTCAATTGATAATCGGCAAAAAAAATCCAAACAAGAAATTGCCAGGAGATGTCCCCTAACTCATTCATTACCTTTAATTTTTTTTATTTTTTTTCGGACGAAAGTTTCAGATGTGAATCTGGTGAACTGTTGCGTCAGAGATATGACTAAAATATTCGGTCTGATTAGTCTTAGCTTAATTATCCAAAGTGGAAATATGCAGTGGGAATGACACGATACGAATAAAAATCCCACAATAAGAACCGTTGATGTTTGATTATGATTCACTAGAGGCTGCAATGAATGCATGAATATGACATCAGCACTGATATTTGTAAATGGAGAGAAAAGGATGACTGAAATTCCTACACAGAAATATTTAAAGTAATGGCATACGTCATTTTGTTGAATAATATCTGAACTTGGTATAAAAACCAAATATTTGTCATTTTTGAGGCGTGAGGTGGACTATTTATCAATGAATTTCTTATCACGTTTTTTGAAATTGATTAAATGCTTGAACTACATCGAAAAAATAAGTACACAATTTTTAAAAAGTGACAAAAATAGTGCATAATATGTGCCACAGTCACATTTAGATGTTTCCAAATAAAACTAAAAACCTGTATGGCACATAATGCCGTTATCGATCACCCATCGACAACTGACATATATTGATAGTCGATCTTTGATTGTGAAGTAGGTTATTGTGTATGTTTTTTTGGTCGACTATGTTTATTTTAAAAGGATCTTTTTTTCTGAAGATTATTTTCGTCATCATTTAATATTTGACAAAATAGATTTAAAAATTGTGTAACCATCATCCTTGAAGATATCTGAATATCAGCTGTCAAATCTATCTGCATTCACTTATCAATTTTTATTTATCAGACCTTTGTCAATTGGCTTACGACACGATCGACAAATATTGGTAATCAATTGACACTCATAATAGGCGCCAATATTTCCCATTAACATTAAAATTTTGGATGGTGCTTATTAGCGTAACAATTTTTGTTTTTTTTTTGTAAAACAGCCCTTTAAACTAAATTAAAACTAAACCCAACTGACACAACCAACTGACTTCTCATTTTGATTTCATTTTTAACTTGTATTTCATATTTTAAAAGTTTTTCGTTGAGATTTCAACACATTTCCAATTTTCTGATTTTTTTTTCGTTTTTTTTTCTCGCTCAAGAACAAATTCTTTGCACTTTAAGTCTCTAGTTCTATCTATCATTGAAAACCATCATTACCATCATCACAAAACATGATAGAATTTTGTTTTAATGATGACAATCACTTTAAGGGAACTTCCATTTTCATTTAATTGTTATAAACATAAAATTTCAGTGACAAGTTGGATCAAAAGACGAAGTGAAGACACATCATTGAAACGATTGTGTTACATTTGGCACATGTGTTACATGAAGACACATCATTGAAACGAATGTGTTACATTTGGCATGATCATTGAAAAACGAATACTTACTTTTTGCGAAAAGTTAAATTTAAAAATCAAATATTTTTGGATAAACTTGTTTTAAAATTCATAAAATTCGTTTTAGCATCAATTGGCGAATGGTTCAATTTATAAAAAAAGCCACAAAAAGTAAAAGCAAATTTCCAATGACAGCTTACACTGGATCCTAAAACAAATGACACATTTGACTCCATTAAACAAGGACATCGAAAAATCATAATGAAATGAAAATTTACCATGCATTACGATTATAAAATTGAAAAAAATGATAAACAAAAAAAAAATTAAGTAATTCCCATTAATATTTCGTATACCCTTTGTCTGAGTCGGTGGATGTATCTAATGGCATGCTCATTATGGTGAACAATAAAAATAATAAAATAGTCATAAGCGAGAATTTGTTTTGCCGAATGCCAAAAATAGTTTAATGGCTAATTAATTATGCGAAGGTGAGTGTGAAAGAACGCCAAATAACCACCAATAATGCACACGTGCTAACCGCCGACATTATTCGAATTTGATGACATCTGATGAGTGATGCCAAAACAATCGAATTGTTTTAAATAGGAAAAACTTTAAGTATATCAACATTTTGTAACAAAAACAATTTTTTTTATTAGTTTAACAAAATGGTAACCATCCGACAATATTGATGTTAAAAATGAGAAAAAAATAACACAAAACCTGCATTACCCAACTGAAACAAGTTAACCAGGTTTTTGAAAAAAGCATGTTCAATGGGGGAAAAAAGGTACAAAAAAACCATTTATTACGATTAAATGTATGAATCGAAAGGATTCCAGCGATAAAAATTAAGAAAACGACCATAAAATGAGAATAAAAAAAACTACATTTTTTGTGAAGATTCAACCTACCTATTGGAGGCACCAACGTACTCGTTTTGTTTCCCAGGACATGATATTGAAAGTAATCCAGTTTTGTGCGGTATATGCAGCCTTGAGTTTGGGGACAAAGGTTCCCTAAGGATTTTGGACACGTATATGTCGAGACGCGTATCGTCGCTGCACAAAAACTTGTTAGTTTTTTTTTTTATAGCTTATTCTTTGAAATTTTTTTTAATCACTTGTAAGTTACACAATTTGAATTTCAATTGATTTTTTTTTTTTTTTTGATAAATAATTTTTTTATTAACTTGGCAAACAACTGTTGGTTCACCCTTCACAACAATAAAATTTCACCCTCGGATCGAATCGTCGATATCACGTGCGATAGTGAAGCACACACAGAAAGAAAAAAAAATAAACACGACGTATCTTCTACCAACAACCGATAGAATGAAACAATTCTGATTCGATTTTCAAAACTTGCATTTAGTATGTATTAAGTTGAGATACAAAAGATACGAGATACTTGTTAACGCGGGAGCATAGATACAATGCAAAGAGAATTGTTTCGCGATTTTTTTTTTCGATTCTAGTAGGTATATCGTGACAACACGGGAATCTCTGAACAACAACTGAACAGCAATTCAATAAGAACTCGAACTAATATTACACTCCAGTGCGCAGAGCATCAGAAAATCAGGTAGACTTTGGCTGAGTCTGGTATAGTGGTACGTCGACGAATGACAACGGCGACGGTGAATTAATTTGCGTGTCGTCATCGTTCGGTATGGTTGTCATCGGTGTATGGTTCTCTTAATATTTTTGTTGGTTTTATGAAAAATCATATAGATACGCGGTTGTTGTATAGGGTGTTGGAACAGACACACAGATTGAGAAGGGAAATTTTGATCCAACAGTAAGTTTTTTCTAGCCGTTTCGCCAATTTAAGGCTGCCAAGAGATTTGAAGTGAGAAACTGCTATTTTTCTCACATACATGACAGGTGTTTGCCGTGAGTTGTGGGACTATAAGGTCTACACAGAGGTTCGTGAATATGTATATTTGTTGAGTAAACGTACATTTTGCCTGTATAGGGTAGATAGCTTTTACTCGTAGCTTATCAAGAGGGAAGGTAAATATTCACTCAAGCCCCTTCCAGCAAATCACTGTGAGTAAAGGATCATCACGAATTAATTATGACTAACTCGTTGGTATTGAAAGGGCTTTAAATTGAATAGTATCGGTGAGTGGCTATTTTATCGGATTTGTTTCTTTTTTTTCTGTTTTGTTATTTATTTAAGCAGATACAAATAGTATGATCGTATTATATGAGCATTTCTTGTTGATTTTGATGAATGATAAGTCACGGCTTGTGTTTTAGTTTACGTAAGAGTGCAGCAATTATTCTTGTCTTGCTATTGAAGAAGTGGATTTATATTCAAACCACTATGAGTGCAAGACTTAAGTGGTGATTTGTATCACAGGTATCTACGTCATTGATTTCTGTAGAGTATTTTTTTCAATTTGGAAGCTGCTATATAATGTTTGCAGAAATGACGCATCTGTTTATGCGTTTATGCGAACGCAGTTGTACAAGGTTTTCAATTATATGGATATATGTTTGCTCTGAAATAAGATTTACGGACAAATTATCAAATATTCAACGATCTGCAGTCGCTTCAATATATATATATATATATAAAAACAAGAGAGATCTAAGAAAAATTACCGAAATATAATGTTTAAATTTACCTAAATTTATCATCGGAAAAGAAGACATATTTAGCTGTTTTGTAGAAAAACCTCGTTTTGCACTTCATAGCAGAAGTATCAAAACTCATTAGTTCACAGAAAAAGCTTACAATGGATCGAACTTCCAGAAGACGTGTTTTCACCAATATTCAATATACAATCATTCAAGAGCAGAGCCAATCAACATCAATTTAATCGCTTTAATATTACCCTTGAGCGTTATAAGTTTGCTTCACCTGAGAAGAGATTACAACGAAAAAAGTGGTCTGAACATAGCATTTTTGAAAAATTCCGAGTTTGAAGAGGCTTTGTTTACATTCTCATCGATATAAATTCAACAAACTAAATCCTGTGAGAAATTAAAAAAGGATTCGTTTTAGCAATCGTTTTTTTTTGTGGTTAAGAAGGACAAAGAGTTAGAAAACCGTAACTACCGTAGATATGATCAATATTTATCAAATTAAGTAGAATTGTATGCTATCTTCAGCCATTAACTGCAAGTATCCGTGATTGGATGTATGTAAGTAACAACATACGTAGAAATTACCACACACTCGAAGGCGCTTAAAACGTGTTCAATGCCTCTAAAACTTTAAGATGGTCAGATGATACAAGAGCAACAAAATATGATTGATGGAGACTTACATATACCGAACTTTCTTGTTTCGCTCGAACACAATAGAAATATCTTATACCTTGCTTTGCTCTATTTCAGCAACCATTGCTTAAATGACCTCACATTCAGAGATGCTTAAAACGTGTTTATAGCCCCAAAAACTTTAAGATGGTCAGATGATACAAGAGCAACAAAATATGATTGATGAAGACTTACATATACTGAACTTCCTAGTTGCGCTCGAGCACAGTAGAAATCTCTTATATCTTGTTTTGCTCTATTTCATCAACCATTGCTTAGATGAAGTAGCCGGTTGCATTTCCCCCGTTCTACAATTCTGTCTTCAAACTTACACTGGCATACGATTGGTCATTGAAAAAATAATGGAAAACATTATCAAAGCCACCATTTTCAATAGAAAATTCAAAAGGCGAATCCGGCATGGTCGATTTGCATCCGAAATCGGTTCCGGAAAATTCTTAGCACGACATACAGAAACAGCACACATTAAGTTTCACATTTAAAACTTCACTTTTGATTTATGTATACAGATTTTTTTGAGATCGATAGACGATCATTCTTTATTATTGATCACGTTCGAACTATTTTATCGTAGTTTAAGCTTTCAAACACACTTAGAATACATTCGTTACTATGCCCTACCCCATAAGGGTATATTAACGTCTATGTTTGTAGTGTAGAAAATAATTGAGCTAGATACACCTTAAGTTAAATATATATATTAAGCAATGTCTTTCGTCCGTCTGTCCGATCGCCTCTAGTTTTTGGGAATTTAATTTTGAGATACAATGCTGAAATTTGGTACACGTACTCTTCGTTGCCCCAAGCAGGAAAAGTGTTAACATTTCAAATCCGCTGCTACGCCCACTTACCACAAAAACTATGTTTTTGGGCAAACGGTTAAGAATTTTGAGACAATTTGATTAAAAAAAATAAAGGTTTTCGGTATTTTTTTTTAGCGGTCTAAAACGAATTGAACTAAAACACAAGGAAAACGTTTAAATGTCCATTAATTTGACTTTATTGAAAGGATAATTTTATGCCATTAATGCTTAAATATGATTTCGGGTATGTGGCCACGGCTGGTTCAATAAAGCCAATTCTAGATTTCCAATTTTCAACCACTTTTTCGAGTATTTGGGGCCGTATGTCGGCAATAACGCCACGAATGTTGGCTTCCAAGTCCCCTAACGTTTCTAGTTTGTTGGCGTAGATGAGCGACATCACATATCCCCAAAGAAAATAAACCAATGGTGTCAAACCACACGATCTTGGTGGCCAATTGACAGATCCATTCCGCGAAATTATGGCCTCATCGAATGTTTCCTTCAATAAATGGATTGTGACGTGAGCTGTGTGGCATGTAGCTAATCGATTCATTCGGCTCCCCTTCAACACTTTGCTCTACAGCTGCCATTGTTCGACGTCTCTGCGGATGCGTATTATCACAAAGAGTAAACGTAGCTCTTAAGCTATTCATTGTTAACCGAATTAATTGCTCTGATGGACGATTATATCGACCATAAAATGGACGGTGCTTGCGGTTAACTTCGTAAACTAAACCATTATTTTCGAACCAAATTTGCACGATTTGCAAGCGTTGCTCATTTGTCAACCTGTTTCCGATCAAATGGCAAACCAAAGTGAACATAAATGACATTAGAGTTGTTCGATTTGACCACAAAATGTCAGTTTTATCTCTATTCTAAAAACCAACATCTAAAAAGAACACCCGATATTAATATGAGCATTTCAACATACGCACAATTTTTTGGCCGTTTTCTTATAAAAACGAATAGCATATGCAATAGAAAAACGATGTTTTTTTATCTAACAATAAAAAGTTTTTGATAAACTATCCTAGCAACATTTTGTGACAGTGACAATTTCTAAGTAAAATCTTCGTTAAGATTTTAGCTACGCCCACTTTAATTTAAGGATGGAAGGAATTGTAGCCTTCTCATATGTTTTTATTTTATTTGGTAATCAAAATATTTACTCGAAATAATTTACATGGCAAAACAACGTTTGCCGGGTCAGCTAGCTTAATATAAAACATAAAAAATCTCCTCCTCCTAAAAAGCTTACAAACAGAGTTAAGTTATTTATACTTCTAGCCGGAATATTTAAAAATGAGAAATCCTTATTTTTAGATTTTTTCTCTATCTGTTCTGTAGGATTGATAGCAAAACATTTCTTTAAAACAATTTGGGGTGAATATTATAAAAGTTGTTTTCCTTCAGAGATCTCTGTAAGGAACTGTCCTGTACCATAGAATGTTTTAGTGTGTACCAAAATTTATATATTTGATTGAAGAAATAATATCCAGTTGAATGAAAGCAACTTTGGACTTACCAAAATATCTTCATGACATACATTCCTATTTGTGATTAATTTGATTTGTATTTGCTTACCTGAAAGAAAGAAAATGGATCACGATTAATAAAAAAATTGATTATGTTATTCATGTAAGAAAAAAGTCTGTTTTTGAGTTCTTAAATATGTTTTTTTTTTAAATGTTCAAAAAATGTCGCACATCATCAATGTTCGATGTTAGACAACTAATTTTGTTGGTTAAGCCTGTATAATTTTCAATCGAAGTCGTTCTTATTCATTCTCGCTAATACCTTATTTATTAAAAATAAGAATAGACAATTTTTGCCTTGACATCTCCATATTAGAGGTACGAATTCGATAATAACCCTGATAATTAACTAAATTCCTAGTTTCTGTGGTATTTTTTTGGAATCAACGTGTCATTGGTTGTCTATTCTTCCATTTGGCATACCATTGATCCGCAGTCATGTCGATTTAAGTATTTGCATGCAAATTTTGTTTCAAATTACTGTACATAGGGGTATTATTATTTTTGATTTAAAGTTTATATTTTGTAAAAAAGAGAAATAATTTAGGTAGATATACCTCAAAGTGTATGGATTGACTCAGAATCGCTAGCTGAGTCGATTAAGCCATGCCTATTTTTCCGCACGGTTGTTTGTATGTCCCTGATTTTTAGGCCTTAAATTTTAAGCTGGGATAATGCAATTTAGTACATATTGTTCACACTATAGAACACTTTAACCATGCCCACTTTTTGGGGACGTTTTTTGGTAAAAACCATTTTTAAACACTACCTCATAGCATGTACAACACAAAATCGTTGTTTTTTGTAGAACCATTAACGATTTTTATAAGCTGCTTGAGCATTTTATTGTGATAATGCCTCGCCTACTTTTTTGGGATGTTAAATTTCAAGATCATATGGTCGTATGTTCTAATTTTACAGAATTGTTTTATTTTTAAATTTTAATGCGGGTGCAAGAGCGCAAATTTAAAAATAAATCTATTCTGTAAAAACACAAAAAAAAATCATCGAGTATGAATGAATTAAGTAGATCTGTGGTTGCGACAATCTGTTATGTATAATGCAGCAATGCATTCACGTGTATTAACATCAAAACATATACAAAAATACAAATTTAACTCCATTAGATGCTTGTAAACATTTTCGTATATTTTTATATTCAACATTTTCGTTACCAAATCAACGAAATATAATTTTTGCAATTTTAATCTCTTTCTTATTGCTGACAGATTTTTGCGTATTATTATGCACAACATACATGCCTACGTCTGGGGGAGTGTGCAATTATTTTTGTCACAAGTTGACAGGTTTTCACTTTTATTTTCTAATCAGTGTGACGTTTCCTTCACATATTTGCCATAAAATTTATGGCAACTGCAAACAAAATGTACTCTACTCGTTCATGTTTCTATTTTAATTCAAGAGCAGGCAATAAATATTTATGATTAAAAATATCCAACTTGTCCACGTCTGTTAATTAAACAATGAACACACAATTAGCAAAAAAAAACAATATTGTTGAAACAAATAATTGCTGAAGCATGAAATGTGAAAATTATATTTAATTGTTTCTGGGTTTGCTATGATAAAATAGAACGAAAAAAAAAAAACAGACAACACTTGTATAACAATTACGTTGCCAAAAATTAATAAAGAACGCCAGTGGGTACAATGACAAATTTAGTGGCAAACAATAGGTACTCACTAACAGCATCAATTTGACATTAGGAGGTTAGCAGCGTTTACGTATGATAATAGTTATTGGACTACGTTACGAAGTAATGTAATAAAAATCTACTAAACTTGTTTTTGTCTAGATTGAAGGTTTTTTTTTTGGACACTTAAGAGGAACTAGGTTTTATGGCCGTTGCGTGATGTTCAGAATGCGTGATCTTTGTTTGGATGAAGGTTTTGTTCTTAACCTTCAATTAATCAAAGTAAGTGCGATCTCTTATCACAATTTAAAAGTTCATTCACTTTACCTTTGTTTTATTGTAGCGAATATTAAGAGTTTTATAGATTAGTTGATGAGTAAATATTATTTTATTGTAAATATATTTAATTTTCGAACTACACGTTGCATAACAATTTTATATTGATTTCGAAAATCCCGCGAGCCGGAGTATTGGTGTCCATTCGTTCTACATGTCCTAGCCATCTTCAACTTCCAATGCGGAATTTTTCGACCAGGGGCATGTCGCTGTACAGCTCGTATAGGTCTTGGTTGAATCTTCGTCTCCATAGCCCGACAGAACAAACGGGACCGAAGATTTTTCGAAAAATGTTCCTCTCAAATCGACCATGGATTTCTTCATCCGCTTTTGAGGCGGTCCATGCTTCAGCGCCGTAGAGCAGAACTGGTATGATTAGGGTCTTATATAGGATCGCCTTAGTAGTTCGAGTGAGGGCTTTACTACTAAAATGCCTTCTTAGCCCGAAGAAACAGCGATTGGCAAGAGTAATTCTTCGTTTAATTTCTGACGAGGTGTTGTTGTCAGAGTTAGTAGCGGAGCCGAGATAGACACAGTCCCGTACTACGGGTTCGATTCGTCGATATTGTGTGAACTTTTGTATTGACAGCATATTTTTGCCACTTCCTTCTCTACACTACCATAAGACATCACGTTTAGTCCTACCAATGATGTCAATATCATCGGTGTATGCTAGTAGTTGCACTGATTTATGGAAAATTGTGCCCCTGGTGTTGACCTAGAAGTTTTGCACAAACCTCTCAAGAATCACGTCGAAGAATTCACATGACAGCGCATCGCCATACCTTTTTTGGTTTCGAATGTGTCGGTGAGGTTGACCCTGATGGAGCAGCGCGAATTCTCCATCATCATCCTACATAAACGGACGAGTTTGGAATACCGCTCAAAACTAGACATATCTCTGTATAGTTCGTCTCTATAAATGCTGTCGTATGCAACTTTAAAAACGATGAATAGGTGGTGGGTATCGATTTGGACTTCTTCAATTTTTTTTAGGATCTGCCGGAGTGTAAAAATTAGATCGGTTGCGGACTTTCCTGGCCTATAACCACACTGATAAGGGTCGATCAGGTTGTTGGTAATCGGTTTCAGGCGTTCACATATTACGGCAGATAGGATATTGTAGGCGATATTGAGGAGACTTATGTCTCTGTAGTTGGCGCAGTTTAGAGGGTGTCCTTTTTTGTGGATCGGGCAAACAATGATGAGGTTCCATTCTTCAGGCTCACCAGATTTGGCTTATGAGTTGGTGGCTGTTACTTAATAAGTCATCTCCGCCGGCTTTATGAAGCTCAGTAGGGAGGCCGTCATTTCCGGCTAAAATATGATTCTGGAAATTCGTTCTTATTTTGAAAACTAAAACGCCTACGTATTTTTCAACATCAATTTGTTTGGTCTTTGAATTCGTCTTAGGTAAATGCAAATCTGCAGGTAAAAACGTTCTAGGTATGGGACTGAAAACGGTTCAGTGCTCTAAATACTTGTCACAGATTTTTTTTATTGTCTATGCATATGTCGGGTGGCGATTGTGGAGAAAGAAACAAGTGTAATCTAGTAATTTTGGAGTAATAAAATACCCATTTCCCTCCAAGAAAAACACCCTTACAATGCATAGGATTAAGGATGCTTTCAGCATGTCTTTGTTATCTCATAACAAATGTTTTTGCTGAGTTCTTTTTTTTTCAATTACAAAACTCATGCAGCTGGCTTTTGTATACAATAGCTGACCCATATTCGAATTATATCAACTGTCATGGAATGCTTATCTCAACACATATCTTTCCAACTCAGTACGTCTTTCCGTTTGTCTTTTTTTTGTACGTCACCGATTTTTGGTCGTTAAATTTTGTAACTTATGGTTAAAAGCCCAAGTTTTTCAGTTAGCATTATAAGTCCCAAACTAACCGTATGAAAATCAATACGGCTCTAACGATTTCCATGAAATTCAACAGAACTATCTTACTTCCATACTTAAGTGGCGCAACAGTCCGGTATGAACCTGGACCTCAGCCAACATGCCTCTCCGATTAGCCCGGTCCTTAGCTAGCTGCCTCCAGTTGCGCACTCCAAATTGGTTGAGGTTGGTTTCTACTATTGGACGCCAATTAAGACGAGGTCTTCATTTACTGCGCCCGAAGTCTGGCTTAAAATCGAATTCTCTGCGAGCCGTAGTATTGGTGTCCATCCGATCTACATATCCTAGCCATCTTAAACGTCCAATGCGGAGTTTTTCGACCAGGGGAATGTCGCTTACAGCTCGTATAGTTCTTGGTTGAATATTCGTCTCCATAGACCCTCAACGCAAACGGGACCGAAGAATTTTGCACTCAAATCAGTGTTTTATATTTTCGTATGTAACACAATCATCAGCTTTTTAAAAAAAAACAGAAAGTAACAAATCTTGTAAATTATTTTATAATTTTATTGTCAAATCATTATGCATTTGTCATCGTTTGCCATCTGGCATTGCTGATTGGAAACTTGGGTTTTGAACTTTAAAATGTTGTTTAGCGTGAACTTTGTCACTTCTGCGCAAGTAGCTTAGCTTTTAATAATATTTTTCAGCTTACAATCCCCATGAAAAAAATGTTTGCTCTGGATTTTGTTTTGACGGCATCAATGATATGCTCTTGTAATAAAAAATGTAAAATCTAAAAATCATATTAACTGGCGCCCGGTACAAAGACATGATAAAAAAATGTATATTTAATATTTTTAATAACCGTTTTTCAGTTCGGGCGAACCTATCCTGCTTAGAGAGTTCATGCTTGTGTATTGTTCAAGAACATGAGATTACTTAAATATAATGTATCGGACTTGAAAACTTTTTCAATATCAATAAATTTGTGTCTAGTATTATAAAATTTGTATTTACATATTATTGACATTAATTTAAAAGCAAACAAAAATCTTCTGTAAAACAATCTCTCATATCGATTTAAAGTGCTTTATACCAAACATGTCCTTTTTGTATTTTCACTAATTTTTTCATTTTTCTTTCTTTTTTATAACACAAACTTAAAATTAAAAATTATATCGATCACTGTCTTTGGTTTTATATATATCGACGATATATTTGGCTTTGTCATTGATTGTATAATGTGCTAATGATTATCGATTAACATTGTTGGGATTCGCAATAATTGGATGATTTCTTTAATATTAATAATTTGAAGATCACAACTGGAATTTTACAAATACCTAACCAGCTTTGACGGAAAGGTACCCATGTCTTACTTTAAGAAATATTTAGCATTCATATATATTTGATACATGTTTATATTTTGCATGTAGTTAAATGCTCATAAATGTAATTATATGGACTTTTTTATATTTCCATTTAACAAGGTAATTGATTATGTGGAACTTCGAAGCCATGCAATTAAGCGTTAAGGTTATAATTTTGCAAGATGACTAATTATAACAAGGATTTAAAAAAAAACATTTGAACAGAAAATTAATACCTCTTCGATAGTGCTTATTTCAATTTGCGAAATGGGTGAAATATATTTAAGAAGTAGTTTATTAATTTAAGTTATTTATCATATGTGCCATTTGCCATTTATGTATTTTATTTTTGTTTAGATTATTCGTAGAATAAAAACGATATTAAAAATCGATAGGATGTTACGATCGATGAGGATCACATTGTATACTTATTATAACGCGTGGTTAAGTATTAAGGGCCGATGTTGAATGTGAACCACACCTAAACGTCAAGCTTTTCTCTGCATTTCATTTGACATTTCTTAATTTCAGACTAACTCATTTTCAACCACGGAAAGACACACAATAGAGCAACGCGTTGAAATTATTCAGGCTTATTATGAAAATGGACGTTCAAATCAAAATGCATATCTTGCGCTTCGTGATTTGTTCGTTCAATTTAATCGTCCAAATGTGTGTACAATCGGAAAAATCGTGCAAGAATTTGAGCAAACTGAGTCTGTAGAAGATGTGAAAACACCACTGCATGCTCGTACAGCTCGTACTGCAGAAAATATTGCTGCCGTTCGCGATAGTGTGGCTGAAGAGCCGTCCACCTCAACTCGTCGTCGTGCCCAACAAATGCACCACTCACAAGCTTTCAAGGTGCAATTGACTCAAGAACTAAAGCCTCTTGACCATTTCAAGCGTCGTCAATGGTCAGACTGGTGGCAAGAAATAGCTAAAGTGGATGATCAATTTTCGAAGAAAATCATCTTCAGTGATGAGGCACATTTTCCCCTCAGTGGATGCGTCAATAAGCAGAATTGCCGCATTTGGGCGAATGATAATCCAAGAGTGATTGTTGAAAAACCAATGCACCAACAAAGGGTGACTGTTTGGTGCGGTTTATGGGCTGGCATCATCATTGGGCCGTATTTTTTCCAAAATGAGGCCGGTCTAGTAGTTACTGTGAATGGTGTTCGCTGTCGTGAGATGATAACGAACTTTTTATGGCCCTTACGGGGAGATATGGATGTGGACAATATGTGGTTTCAACAGGACGATGCCACTTTCTACACAGCTAACGAAACAATGGCTCTTTGGCGCATGTTATCTCACGTCGTGGCGATGTCAACTTGCCGCCAAGATCATGTGATTTGACAGTGTTGGACTTTTTTCTTTGAGGTTATTTGAAACAAAAGGTGTGTGTCCATAAGCCAGCAACAATTCAAGAGCTAAAGAATGAGATAATTCGGCACAGTAACGGCATAGAACCACAATTATGCCTCAGCGTTATCGAACATTTGGACCATCGGATGGAGGTGTGCCGCCGAGGTCGCGACGGCATTTAGCCGATATTTTGTTCCATACATAATTGAACCTAACTTATATAATCATAATAAAAAGAAGTGACAATAATTTCTTAAATAAATTTGTTGTTTTATTCAAAATCAACATCGGCCCTTAAGATTTAACCACCCTTATAATATACTTCTATAACATTTTTTTGTAGACTTGAATATCAAAATTACTTTAACACACGACAAATGATGCTGTAAAAGTATCTTTCCTATGTATAAAATTATAACCATTTTTTAAAGGTATTTTTTATATTTTTATTTTTTTATTTCAGAAATAGAGCTTGGGAGATTCATGACAGAGCACTACACTATAACATCGCGCACAAAAATTGTTGAATTATTTTTTTGAAAATATCTAGTCAATATTTTGTACACACCGTTGCAATTGATTATGGCGTTAGAAATGTTCTAACAGCACACACTATTCGTGCTGTGTTTATGAAATTGGAGCAATATGGGAACGTTGGAGATGTCTCGCGTTCGGGCAGTTCTCATTTGGACGATTGATCGTAAGCATCGAGATCGTCAGGAATTGTGTTGCACCCGATCCTGAAGCATCAACACGACTACAATTTATCATCGGATTGAGAAAAAATATCAAAACCTACAAACCGATATACGAATTTTTGACGCAACAGGCTCGTTGGAACCAAGGGCCGATTAATTATTTATGTGTGATGGTGGGACCTCCTGTTTTATGACGACTCGGAACGGCGAATTTGAGATAAGCTTTTCTTGACAATTTATTCTACACGGTTGATTTTTCAGATCATCACGAGAGGAGGACCAGTGAAAAACCTTTTAGGTGTTGCTACGGCTGGAAATCGAACCCAAACCTTCTGCGCGGCAGTTCATCGCAACAACCATCGCGCCACTAACCTACATTCTTACAATATCCAGTTGCCAACAGCTCAATCCTGGTGAGCCACAAAAACGGCTGGAGTACTTTAGAACTGTCCTAAATATCACCGAGAATGACGAAGAATTGTTCAGGTGGTATGGGACATTGTCTAGCTCGTGTCCGATATCAACTTTGACCAGAAGTTAAACGAAGAATTACTCTTTCCAAATGCTGTTTTATCTACGAAGGAGATCTTATACAATACCCTGTTCATTCCAATTCTGCTCTGCGGCGCTCAAGCATAGGAAATCCAAAAGTTGATGAAGAAAGCCTTAGACGTTTTGAGAGAAAAATTTTACCAAAAATTATCGCTCCGGTTTGCATTGACGGGCTATGGAGTCGAAGATTCAACCAACAGCTATACATTCTGTACAGAGACATAAACCAAATTAAAAAAAAACTCCGCAATGGACATGTTAGATGGACATGTATAGCTAATGGCCAGACGTATAACGCAGTAGAGGAAGCCCTCGCCTTAAATGGCGAGTAGAAACCGAACTCAACCAATTTCAAGTGCGCATCTAGGATGCAGTTCATTCCGTACTGTAGTGACACTTAAGTTTGTAAAACTGTCTGTCATATAAGGCAAACTAATTGCTCATCTTACATAACTTCACAGCCACCATTTGAAGCCATCGATGCAACGGATTCGGCGGTTTCCTTAAATTATGGCTTTAAGACATGGTTTTAGCACATAACTGGTTGTTGCAATATTTCACGCACTAGCGCCGCACATCCCCAATTCTATAATAAGTGAAAGCCTTCGCTACTTAAGTGAACAAAGCCATTACTTTTGTCAAATTTAAACAAACTAGGACAGTACAGTTGCGTAAAATTGAATTCAACATAATTCTATCCAATTGTTGAAATCAAGACATTAGTTGTAAAGGGAAGCATTACCAATTTGAATTTATAAAATCCGTAATTTCCATAAAATCTTGCTTGTCTTGACCTTGCGCAAATAATTTCGCAGAACGTAATAAAAACAGACCCTCATCTTATCGTGAGGAAATGTGGAAATTTGTGTTTTTTTTTTCACCTTTATCGAGAAAAAAACTGTTGTTTTACTGAATAAATTCCACAATATAGTAGATAGCGATGCTGGAAATTTATTTCCAGCGTACAGTACCTTCAATTATATAACAATTGCAATTAATTACAAACAGTGCGAGTGTCAATTGAAAACAGCACACCGACTCACCACCGGCGCGCCGATGTTAATATGAATATCTCACGAGAAGTGTCATTTGCTCACCTTTCGGCGCTGAGTAAATATGAAAACAAAAGATATCTGTCGTTCGGCGTTGACACATCGCTCCTTTATTTATATACTTTCATCGACAAAAGGGAAATAATTTTATGGCGTGCAGAATTGCGCAATTAAGAGATTGAGATACATCCGAAGGTACGTATTTGGAAATGCTTTTTTTTTACTGTCAACCATATTAGCAGGTTGGACAATGACCCGCTCCACTCAAATGGAATGCGCATTAAAGAAATATTAACCTTTTGGAAGACTGAATTCGGCAGGGCGTAGGTAAACCAAGCTAAGGCGATCAGGAAATGCAACTCAGCGTTGCAATATTACAAATATTTTTGCGAATATACGTGTGGCAAAAAATTGTATTGGGGTATCCCCTCTTTTATAATATCTCCACTGCAAAACTCCGCGGAGATCATTAATCAAAAGTCAAAACATTAAGTTCATTGTCAAGGCTTTGTTGGCTCCCAAAACAAATGATTTTGATTAAACCCTGTAAACAAAAAACGAAGCACATTTGTACTTGTGTTCATTTTTTTACAACCCGAATTTTTTTTTTGCATTTTGCTTAACCACTTGTCCTATATCACATAATTTACCGAAAAATTGCAAAAATTTTAATTTTTTAATAGCTGTGACGGGTTTTTATAAATTGTAAACACGTTAGTTGACCAATTTTTTTTTCGGTTTTATTGAGAATCACACGGTTTAGTTTTGTTTTTCTTATTGAATAGAAATTTAATAAAAAAAACGTGTTTTATCACGCTTCGAGTTCATTCAGAACATGAGTTTAGCAATCGGCTTTTTATGGAAATATCGACATTTTAGCATCGGAAGGGGCTGTGACTGTATCCAGTTGATTATATTTGCACTGGTATTAGGCTATAAATCTGAACAGACATGCGGAATAAATAATTTTTATTTTTAAACAATTTATGAAATTTACAATTTAATAACGCTTATGAGAATTTGTTTTGGGTTGGTTATTAATATTATAACGGGATGACAGACTCATTTGATGCTTTAGATGAAACTGTTAACATATCTTTAACTGAACGTTCTTTTTTTAAGTTTTAGAAGAAAATATTGTATTATCGAGCCACTCAGGCGTATGCGCACTACTTACGAACGTTTATTCCGCAATTGAAAGTAATCAGTGTCCACGCGAATAATTATTATTTTACGTTTTTGGCCAAAACTGAAAATTCCGTTTAAGGATAATTGGGCCAAAACCAATTATGTGGAACTCATGCTAACAGTAATTGTAGTATACAAATTAAATTTCATTCAATTTGGCGAAATAGTTTGCGAGATATTGACAATTTTCTTTACATGCCCCAAATACAAAAATCCGTTATATGGATTTTCTCGAAAAAAAACTGGGTATGCAGTTTTGTTCAAGCTAATATGCTTATAGCGCATAAGAAGTTTAATCAAAATCGTTATAGCCGTTTTCGAGTAAAATTTAAGTTATGTATGATTTTTATATGGCATGTACCAGTAATAACATGGCTAAAAGCAGACAAAAAAAATTGCCTAGAATTATGACCAAAAAACGCTGGATACGAAGTTTGAAAAAAAAATCGGTCAAGTCGTTTAGGCTGGAAATGCTTGTTCGGATAGACCAACCGACGGACTGAATTCCAAAAACCACTTTTTTTTAGTTCCGCCATCATCGTTATGTTAGATTTAATCAAAATCTCGAGGTCGAAAATTTTCACGAAAACAATATCTTTCTCTTTATAAGAGAAAGTTAAAAATATATTTTATATAGAATGTAACAATATACACGTAAAGTTTCGTTTATGTACAGAATGTCTTTATTTTTATAAAATTTGCATGAGTGATAAAAATAAAAAAAAAAATTTGGAACATCATACTTACTCAATGTTTTAAATAATGGGTACTGGATGATTGTTTAAAACTTCCTTACACTTAAGACTGATACTTCATGTTTTTGTTTTCAAATTCACAAATAAGAAACAGTAGATTTTAATTTCATCAAAAAAACGATTTCACTCGAAAAAAATATTAAAAATAATGAAAAGGCAATAATTTGCTGTGAAAATCGGTCAGTACCCTATCCCATCCCATATTCGTTATAGATAAAAGCGATCGCCAAAAAGAGCTCGAAATATAGAAAATTATATTGTCTCCTCCTTGACCAAAGAAGACATTTTTTACTGAAAACAGGGCGTGCCTGTGGTTGTATTTTTAAAAAAAAAATACACTTGTACTAGATGCAAGGGTAAGGAATTTATATATCAAACATTTGATTTTGATTCACCTATAGCATAAGATATTGTATCGGGTATGAAACTCGTGGATTTTCAAGAAAAACCTCTTCAAAAGAAGTTTTGACTAAAAATGATCTATGGACGAAATGTATAACAACATCATGGAAATGTAAGGGTGGTTAAATTTCAAGGGCTGATGTTGATTCTGAATAAAATACAATTTTTTTAGGAAATTACTGTCATTTCTTTTTATTATTATAATACTGATACGGTTCAATTATGTATTGAACAAAATATCAACCAAATGGCCTCCGTGACCTCGGCGGCACACCTCCATCCCATGGTCGAAATTTTCGATGACGCTGGGACATAATTGAGGTTCTATGCCGATGATGTGCCGAATTATCTCATCCTTTAGCTCTTAAGTTATTGCTGGATTATCAACGTACACTCTTTCTTTTGAATAACCCCAAAGAAAGAAGTCCAACGGTGTCAAATCACATGATCTTGGCGGCCAACGGGCATCGCCGCAACGTGGGATAACACGACCATTGTTTCGTTAGCTGTGTGGCAATTGGCACCGTCCAATTGAAACGAT
Source organism: Rhingia rostrata (assembly GCA_949824845.1). Lineage (NCBI taxonomy): Eukaryota > Metazoa > Arthropoda > Insecta > Diptera > Syrphidae > Rhingia > Rhingia rostrata. The sequence continues at coordinate 46,346,788 of OX463756.1, forward strand.
ATATCGTCTACCTCTACATCCATATCTTCCAATTCTCACGATAGCGAACACCATTCACAGTAACTGCCTGACCGGCCTCATTTTGGAAAAAATTACAATAAAAAAAATAAGTACGAGTTTTTGGAGACTGAGAGTGTGGTTCCTCTCAGTGAAGTAGGTATAGGATTGGCCGCAGTGTAGTGGTAAAGTGTTCGCTTCTTGACTCTGAAGATTGCACGCTAATGATTCAAAGAAATAAAAAGACAATTTTCGCTACTTAATCGCCTTGAAGTATACAACAACTTTAAGGTTAACAAAAAAACATACAGTGACTCCCAGAATATAGTTTGGACACCACACATTAAGTAAGTATCCACTACATCCAATACGTTTCCCTCCACTCTTCTTCTTCTTCTTCTTAAACGACCGCAATATGTAACAATATTTTAAATGTATTCATAACCCCTTGAGTGCGAACAAATAAAAAAAAAATATGGAATTCCAATCCAATTCCAAGATCTAATTCCATCCTTCAATTAAACATCACCAAATAGTTTTTCACAAAATACTGTTCAAACAGTTTATCAAAATATTTTATGGTTCACAACACAACGTTTTTTTATTGCATATACTGTAGGGTAGGTTATACAAATAGTTTTTGTAGGAAAACGCCCCCAAAAAGTGGGAGTGAGTGAAAATGATTTACCGCCGAAAAGCATTCTACATTATTTCTAAAGTATTTGTACAAAAGTATGTAGAATTTTACTTAAATTTTGCCGAAAATCGTTTTTTTTTTTCAATTAAACGCCCATTAAAAGAAAATATTAAAAATGGCATAGTCTATTTTTCTTGCTCAGAAACTTTTTTTTTAATTTCTTATGATTTGATCAGAAAATACGTTCTTCTAAAAAGTGGCAATGGGTAGAATTCCAAAAATTTGTCACTTGTTCTGCTTAGTCGAACAAAGAAAGTCTATATACCAAATTTTAACACTCCAGATCAAAATTGAAGGCCCAAACATCGGTGACACACAGACGGACGGATGGACTGACAGACAGACATGGCTTGATCGACTCAGCTAGCGATTGTGAATCGATCTATATATTTTGAGGTGCATCTATCGAAATTATTTCTCTATGTTACAGACTTAGTGTCAAAACTAGTGATAGGGTATAAATATAGTTCGAAATTTATCCATTTTTATAAAAATAATCAGCTTTTTGATAAAAAAATTAAAATTGCAACAGAAATTGTCGAAAATTTTATGAATAAAAAATTTCATCGAACATATTTAATATTTAAGCACAATGAAATCATTTCGTTCCCAGGAAAAACTGCAAATAAGATTAACTTTAATTGCAGGGTAAGTTATTTTTTAGAAGTACATAAAAGTGACACAACAAATCCATTACCCGACTAAAGGAAATATAAAACACAATAAAGTGGCAACCAAATCAGTGAGTCACACAAATCGTTTCAATTAAAAAAAATCAAATTCCTCACACGATGACATTATGTGCAATTATGTATCTACGAATCAAAAAGCCTCCGTCAGTTTGCCTGCAACTAAATGTCAACATTATGCCAAACTGCAGTATGTTTCATAAACTGATTTACAACTCACCTGAATTGTTAGGATAGGACATTCAACATTATTCTTACCTATCTACTGAATTGTATCGCAATTGTTGTGTATACGTTACAAATTACAATTAACGTAAAATTTATTATTTGTTGTGACGTGATGAAGAAGAAGATTAATGGAGATAATTTGCAACTCGGAACGTGATGTAAACTGAGGAAGTTGTGGGAAATTCGTTGGAATTTCCATTTTTTTTTAATAAAGCTATTAGAGATCGGAAAATGAGCGTGGGTGTAAGTAACATCTTTTTATATTGCTAGAATAAAATCGTGATCGTAGTCAACAATTTACATCAAAAAGTAAGTGAATTAGTTGAAAACACCGATTTTATCAGTGGGATTATGACATTTTAATTTTATTATGAGAGCGTGACGGGGTAAATTTTTATAAAAGTTTGCAATTTCAGCAAAACTGTTTCAAAACATTGTTTTAAATGTTTTTAATAAATTTCTGATAATAATATATATACAATCGATTAGAAGCGTGTATTCAAAACATATTATTCGCAACCCTTACGGAACCTAGAATCCAATGCTGAATCCAAAAAAAAACTTCAGTTGAGACAAGTATTTTATTTCAATCTGTAGGTTTGATTCCGTACAATATTATTTTTACTCATTCTGGTTGCCGTATGCATTTGCTTGCATACCAAAATTCCGTAAAGAAACTGTTTTTAAGGGAGAATCGTTAAAACAGATTTTTTTTCAGAATAACACCTTATATGCGCACCAACACATGGTTTGGACGTTGGTTGTCACTAAACGACATAATACTGAATTAATCATGGGTTCTCAACATGGCAAGTCAATATGTCAAGTAAAAAACCAAAGCAAATTTTTAGTCGTAGTAATTTTTTATATAACAGTGTATTCTCTTATTAAATGAATTTTCAAGAGGGACTGGTCGATATTGACAATTGCGGTGGTCCTTCAAAGTTGACTATCCCACGTTTGGCATTCGTACGTCAAAAAAAATGGATAGATCGCCATTAATAATGTCGTTTACCTTGAAAGTGCGCAAGATGTCCAGAATGATGTCCGGAATAAACCTTGGCCTCAACCAACATGCATCTTCTATTAGCCCGGTGCAAAGCTAACTGCCTCCAGTTGCACACTCCAAGTTAATTGAGGTCGGTTTCTACTTGTGCCCGCTATTTAAGGCGACGTCGCGTCGGGCTGGAAATCGAAGACTCTGCGAGCCGGAGTATTGGTCTTCATTCGCTCTACATGTACTTGCCATCTTAAACTTCCAATGCGGAGTTTTTGTACTAGGGGTACGTCACTGTACAGCTCGTGTAGTTCTTGGTTGTATCTTCGTCTCCATACCCCGTCAGAACAAACGGAACCGATGATTTTATTTCTCCCAACACGACCAAGTAATTCTTCATCCACTTTTGATAGAACAGGACTGGGATGATTAGAGTTTTATAAAATATCTCCGTAGTAGTTTGAACCAGGGCTTTACTACTAAACTGCTTTCTTAGCCCGAAGAAATAGCGTTTAGCAAGAGTATTTCTTTATTCAGTTTCTGATGAGATGACTCCTCAAAGTTATATCTGTCAATAGTGACGTTCTGTCCGATTAGTCCATGTTGTATGAACTTTCAACTTGACAGCATAAATTTGGTTTTATCCTTATTTGCTGCTTAACCCATTTTTGCCACTTACTTCTTTATAAAACAAACTTGGCTGTGACAAGACATTTAGTCCTACTACCAACATCCTACCAATAACATTATCAATATCATCGGCCTATGCTAGTAATCGCACCGATTTTTGAAATATTGTGCCCCTGATATTGGCTCGGGAGTTTTGCAGATTTTTCTCAAGAATGAAAATAAAGAAGTCACATCCCTAAATCCCTTTTTGGTATCGAAAGATTCGTTGATATCATTTCCGACCCTGAAGGAGAAAAGAGCATTCTCCATCGGTGTCCTGCACAGATTTGGGCTTTATACCAAGACATGGATGGCTATGTACACTTCGTCCTGTAAATGCTGTCCAATGCGGCTTTGAAATCGATCAATTGGGGATGGGTATTGATTTATAATTCGTGGATTATTTTCTGCCGAAGTGTAAGGATTTGATCAGTTGTGGACTTTTCTAGGCTAAAACCACACTGATAAGGGTAAAACGTTTTAGGAGTTAACATATTACAGTAGATGGGAGCTTGTAGGCGATTTTGAAGAGACTAAGGCCTTTGACTTGGCGCAGTTCAAAGGGTCTCCTTTTTTGTTTATTATCACAACATCAGAACTGCAAGCTTAAGTGTTCTACGAAATAAGCCACGAACTTCGATTTATTTCCAAAATTTAAATATGACAATCCTTACCACACTTTACATAGGATTTTGACGATTTATTATCAAACTGAATTTTTATATGAATAACATCCAATTGACAGAAGAATTAAAGTCAACAGACTGCACAATCTGTAAGCTAAAGTGTGGAAATTGTTTTCTTCGAAGTTGAATATTTTTGAATGAAGGAAAAAATATTTTTTTATCAATCCTTGATTTGATCTTTTCGATTTTGTTTCGATTTGCGGATGACGATGGAGATATCGTTTTGGCAGATATATTATTTCCGAAATTGTAATAATTTAGATGAAAGTGTATATGTTAAGCTATGTGTAGACAACATTACAACCTTATCAGTTCAATTAGAAAATTAGCCATAAACGAATTATTATCATGAAAACTGCCGATTTTTGTCCGACAATGTTTTCAGAAAGTTTTCATCATCAATGGCTCTTACCAAATGGAAGAACAAAGACGATGATATATGTCTTTTCGTTTAAGTGCAAAATCTTCTTATATTTCTATATGTTTAAATTATTGAACATTATGTTGGCTTGGCTAGGCTCACCTCAATTTTACAATTTACATTAAGAGCATACCAAAATAAAGTGATGGTTGATAGATTAGGATATTTCAGAGCAATTAGTCCAAGGGCAGTCTGATACTCACCAACAACCTGTGATTCATAAAGCATTGCAACAATCTCTCCAGATCATCAATTAGTGTTTACAATTTCCGGGATCAGGTTGCTGTATTATTAACACCGAACCCAAGGCTGAAACGATACATGCATTTATTTTATCTTTAAGTGATATCATCAAAATGTATCCATAGATGTGTTTATTGGAATCATGTGATCGAAAGCGAGAGTGGAAATTCAACCAAGGGTGTCATAACGAGATGAACGATCGACGATCTCCTGTATTTAGCTCAATGTAATATCCCAAGATGAGGGCTAGGTTTTAAATAACCTTTAGCACTGTGATTGATCCGATCGATTCAAATCCTCTTGTGAATTTATATTGAAAAATGGTCGTTGGTTTAAGCTCATCAGTGGACGTATGATTCTACTCTTTGAAGGAAAGGTTAATGTTATGTGCTAATCGAAACAATAAAAAAAAAAAGTTGAATATTTTTGGACTTGGATAGTGGAAACATTACAACAATAATGATTAGCCTTAGAATTTATTTATAGATCATTCATAAGTGCATTTGAGTTTATTGCAAGTATTTAGTCCTAAAATATTCCGTATGGTTATATTTTTTTTTGCTCGCCCTTTGGAGCTCTTAGCAACAATATTAATGAAATGAAAACAGCCTATACAGGGTGTCCACCGGGAAGGTATACTACTTTGTTTCATTATTATTTTTGATAAAATGATAGAGAATGGATCTTATATTGAAAAATGTTTTATTTACTGCCGGCAATTATGTATGCAATACAATATCGGGTAAATGTATGCCTCTGTTAGTCGGTGGAGGCAAATCAACATCAACAGAAAGAGGCCTCGCAGTAATTCCATTGTAATCCTGGCTGTATGCGATGTGGCACCTACTTGTTGATACCACATGTTAATCAAACCCAAGGCATGCAGTTGTGGCGTTAAAAAGTTTTCAATCATATCACGATATCGCTCCCCATTTACAGTTACCGTTACGTCCTTTTCATAAGAAGTAAGGTCCAATGATTCCTCCTGACCAAATGGAACACCAGACTGTAACTTTTAATGGATGCAAAGGTGACTAATGAATAATTTGAGGGTTTTCTATTAACCAGAATCGACTATTCTGTTTACTCACTTATCCATTCAAATGAAAATGTGCCTCGTCACTCATTATGAGCGCTTTGTTGGCACGTTGTTGGCACTTTCCCATCCTCACAGTAATCGATGATTGATTTTGATAAAATGTTTAACGATTAAAGCACGTTGGCTTATCGAATATTTTTCCATAAAAAAATTGCCACGTCTACTTCACGACTGCCAAATATGAACTGTTAAGACTAATGTTTACTAAAATGTCGGAAAAACAAAGTAGTAAAAGTAGTATACATTCCCGGCGGACACCCTGTATTTTTTCAGAAGAGTTGTTTCAATAGCAAATACCTGAAAAAAAGCTTTGAAGTGAAAATAAGTTAGTGATCTATGGAAGGAGAATATTGATGAAAATAGAACCATTGAACGTTAAGACTTTACATTTGGAGAAAAAACTGTAAGGTGCTTTGCAGTGACTGAACTATTGAGTTGATGTCATAAAATGCTATTTTGAAAGGCACGACTGATAAAGGGGATCCTTGTGGAATCCAATTTTTGAGCTGTGAATATACGAATAATTAAATTTATTTTTGATCCGAAAACTGTGCTTGCTTAGATAGGTCTTGACAGTTCGAAATCAATCAATCAAAAGGATGAGGCCAAGTTTCTTTCAGCTGAGAGTAATGAAGTAATGATTTCATCTGGGTGAAGAAGTTGGTCGATGGTTCCCCGTCCTTTTTCGAAAGCCACTTGGTGATAGTCAATAAGATTAATTTCTAAATTCTTCGCTATGCGTAGTGCATATAGGGAAGTATTGTGATGACGCCGAAGTTCGAAGTTGCGCTTTTTACAATTGTACATGATTTAAGTATCCCGAGTCCAGAAAAGTAGTTTTTAAAGATGTATTCCAGGCGTCCAGAGTCTGACATCAGTATTTGACCATGGAGCCCAAACTACTCGGTGGTCTTGCAAGACCGTTGTTGATGATACTACAGACGAATATAGCACAAAAATTATCGGTACTTTACATATAACGTAGTTTTTGAAGCACGATTATCTTGATAACGGCTCCAACGATGTTGATAAATAGTCGCCCAGAAAACATATCTGTGGCTGATGCTTGAATCTGAGTCAGAAGTTTATAACCAGGCAACCCGAAAGCGCTTAAGCGATAGTAGATTCCAGCAACAGAAACGCATTCTGGGTGGCCCTTAAGAATTACTTATTAAGGCTTTACATATAATTATTTACAAAAAGATTACATAAGCAGTTTTTAACAAAATATGCACGTGAATGTACTTTTGGAAATAACTGATTGCTCAAGAACGACTTCTTTGATTTAAAGAAAATTATTAGGTGCTGTTCATATCGATATTCTGAATATTATTGGATACCAGCGTTGCCAGACATCCCGTTTAGATAAACATAGCTTAAAGCTATCGCAAGTAAACTTGGGTTCAACTAAAGTAAAAAAAACTACTGACTTTGTAGATAATAATTTTTTTTTATGTCCCGCTTTCGAAGTAAGAATACCGCATTTTTAATCAAAATCATTTAATTATTTCAAAATCTTCCTTTACCTAAAAAAAATCTGGCAACGCTGCTGGAAACTCTGAACGGCTCTAGTGCTTTTGGTTAAATATTGGAGCTATGACGGCGTAGATGCATAGTAGAATGCTACATACCCAGGTTTTATCTAAAATTGGGAAGGTATAACGGTAATTCATACATTTATTGCTTTCTCAAAATATAGAATAATGGGACATTCAAAAATTGTTTTTTTTTCAACAGTAGGGAATGGATTTAGTTGAAACTTTTCGTACTCCCTCGCATAGGGTAAGATGTGTTTTAAAGTGTATGCATCGACTCAGAATCGATCATTTCAGCCCCTTTTTTCCGTTTATGCCAACAGTTTTTGGCTTTACATTTTTAGCTTAAACGATTAAATTTGGTAATAATACTTTCTATCAGAACAAGTAAAAGAACAAGTAAAACAAATTAAAAATCCGCCCACTTTTCAGAAAACCGTTGTATTTGGTCAAACGGTAAAAAATTTTGAGATATTCTGACGAAGCGTGGTATTCGTCGGAGCGGACAATCTTCCGCAACGCATACTTCATCGGAGGTTCAAATTCCATTCGAGGTATGTGTCATCGGAAAAAAATCACTTCACTACAATTTTAAATAATTTACGCGAAGAAATTGTGTCGAAGTAATTCGGAAAAAAATTGCACTTAGCTGTCAAATATTGCACGAAAAATGCACCTGAACGCACTTCAACGCAATTTGCCGGGATGCGTTGCAAAATGTCGGAGAAATATTCCGAATAGCTTTGAAGACGAGAGAGCTATAGGCAGAGAAGAAGGGAAGAACACAGACTTTTCAGAAAGAAGATAAAAGACCAAGAAAAGCGCGCGATCGAGGATATAGAGAGATGCGACTCCAGGAACGATGTTCGCAAGTTTTACCAAAGCGTAAAACGTCAAAGCCAAGGATACAAGGCTCGAACAGAATCCTGTCGATATGAATAAGGAAATATCGTAGTTGACTTGGCGTACAATATTCTGCTGTAAGCAGAACGAACCATTCAATGTTGGCAACGACAACGAAAACTGCCAACCACCCGACCTGAGTGAAGTGAGGATAGCAATATCTAAACTCAAGCTTAATAAGGCTGCCGGAAACGACGGCCTTCCCGCCGAGATATATAAGGCCGGCGGAGATGACTTGGTAAGAAACATCCACCAACTCATAAGCCAAATCTCTTCGGAAGAAAGTATGCCTGAAGAATTTAACCTCAGCATCGTTTCTCCGATCCACAAGGAGACCATATTAACTGCGCCAACTACAGAGGCATAAGTCTCAACATCTCCTACAAGATCCTATCTGACGTAATATGTGAACGCCTGTAACCGTTTACCAACAACCATATCAGTGTAGTTTGTCAGTGTAGTTGTAGGCCAGGAAGTTCACAACCGATACAATTTTTACACTTCGGCAGATCCTGGATAAAACCCAAGATGTCTAAATCGATACCCACCACCTGTTCATCGATTTCAAAGCCGCATACGACAGTATTTATAGAGACGAACTATACAGAGCCATGTCTTGTTTTGGTATACCGCCCAAACTCGTCCGTTTGTGTAGGATGATGATTGAGAATTCTCGCTGCTCCATCAGGGTCGCAAACGACCACACCGACACAGTTTTAAGGCCCTCACTCGAACTACTAAGGAGATCCTATATAATACCCTGATCATCCCAGTCCTGCTGTACGGCGCTGAAGCATGGCCCTACTCAAAAGCGGATGAAGAAATCCTTGGTTGAGAGAAAAATTCTTCGAAAAATCTTCCCTCCCGTTTGAGTTGACGGGCTATGGAGACGAAGATTCAACAAAAAACTATACGAGCTGTACAGCGACATGCTCCTGGTCAAAAAAAAACTCATCTTGAACATGTAGAACGAATGGACTCCAATACTCCGGCTCGCAGAGTCTTCGATTCCCAGCCAGACGTCGGCGCAGTAGAGGAAGACCTCGCCTTAAGTGGCACGCACAAGTAGACCAACTTGGCAGCTAAGGACCGGGCTAATTGGAGAGGCATGTTGGTTGTGGCCCAGGTTCATTCCGGACTGTAGCGCCACTTAAGTAAGTAAATAAAAATAAAGGCAATAGGGTAACCGTAATTGAATATTTGAAAGTGGTAGATTCCCTTCCGCTTTTAAAATGCTGAATACAAAATGTTTGGGAAGGCCGTCATTCCCGGCAGCCTTATTAAACTTGAGTTTAGATATTGCTATCCTCACTGGTTGGCAGTTTTCGCTGTTGTTATCAATACTGAATGGTTCGTTCTGCCTGACAGCGAAATGTTGTACGCCATCACCGCTAAACAGTCTGCAGAAGTGGTTCTTCCATATCATCAACATCCACTGTGTCTCAACTACGATATTTCCTTGTTCATCTCGGCAGGATTCTGTTCGAGCGTTGTATCCTTGGCTTTGACCTTTTGCACTTTGGTAAAAGTTGCGAACATCGTTCCTGGAGTGGCACCTTTCTATATCCAGCTTAGCCTTCTACGCCTAGTTCTTGGCTGCGAGTATCTGTCGGCATTCCTCATCAAACCAGGTATTTCTTGCTGGTAGGCGGTAGAAATCTAGCATATCAGTGGCGGATTGCATTTATTCTGTTTGTTTTGTTCGCTTTTTTATGAAATGTCTGTTCTTTTTTGTTTAAATTTCCAACTGGGCTAGGCGAAGTTTTTGAAATTGGCAACAGTCAATCGGAAAGACACGTTAGGTCAAATATTATTTTTAATTTGAAAGCCTAGCGCCATTAAATCCGACAACTTCCAAACTATAGAGTTTACTCATAACATTTCAATGGGTCCAATGAAAAAAAGAATGTTATGATCTTGCATTCTCGCTAATTACCTCTCAACACGATCATGAAAATAATCCTCACTAATTGCACGTCACAAAGAGTTACCAAAACAAAAGTACGCCACTTCTGTCCAAGTTGCACTCACATTTCATTAAGCGTCATACTCTACCTAGGTGAATGAACTCCACGAAGTGGTCCCAAAATGACTCATAGTCCTACAACAGATGCAACCTATCTGCATTGTAAATTTTCTCTTACGTCCAACGCGAAAATAAACTCTTTTACTGACTTTCCAACGCATTCCTTTGCGACACATCAGCGATACAAATTAAAACTGAAATTTAGTATCTGCAGATACCCTTTGTTGAACTGCACTGTTGTTATACATTCTCCGAATTGTGGGTTACGCCTTCAAAAGTTGCAAATTTATAAAAATAAACGTCATAAATGGTAAATTAACAATAATTAGTGGAGAGATATAAAAACAAGGGAAACCGGAAATAAATTTCATAAATTCATTAATATCCGCAGTTTATATAATTGTTTTCTTTGAGATACAATTATTACATCACATTTGTATTGATGCATTTTCTATCATATAAGATATAACATTATAGTTAAGAGAACCCACCCATTAAGCCTCCCAAATAGGCGGAGCTGTATTAATACCTTCTGACCTTGATGAACACCAAACGCTAACATATACAACGGTAATTTCAATCATTACTCGCTTACAATGAATGAATTCTTGTTATAAAACGCAATACAAGTTCGGTTGTAATACATGCCGCACCGCTCGCTTCTACTACGCGCAGTGAATGTAAATATAACACAAACACGAGAGAAGCAAACTATCTAAATATTGAATGTATCTACAAATGGCACTTACGTGATGGGGAAAATTTTGTATTGTATTCTTCAATTTGTATCTGAAATATTGCAAATTAGTTATCTAACTTGATGCGGGTAGGTACTACATGAAGATACAAAGCACCCGCTACTTGGTATTTATATTGTTAAAAAAGTTGCGGCCTAACGTTCTAAGCTGCGCTGAATTTTATGACTAAAGTTAACTATCATACGAACGGATATATAGATACACGACTGTTTGCATGTCAGAGGCTTTTTTTTTTTTATTAACTGTATTTTGTAGCGGATTCACCGATTAAGTCATTGTCTTGTCTTTTTTTTTATTCACTCACTTGATCTTTAAAGTGGAATATTAAGGAACAACAAAACCGGGAAATTGAAAAAAAAGGTGCTAAAAGGAATTTGTACGCTTAAAGGTTACAATGAGGTTATTTCACACCTTCTGTCATCAAATGTGCTAAAACGAAATGGAGCGTTCAGTTTATACGTAACTCATGCCCGTAAACGACGATAAGGTATTTCCTTACTAAATTTATGTATTTTTTTATTTATTTTTTTTTAAATGAAAAGTAATATGACAATTTATATTCTTGTCGCCTGACTATTTTACCATAGTATCCAAACATTGGAAAAATCGATCATATTTATGAAAAAGATAATGTCTCCAATGAGATCTAGAACGACCAACTACATCAGGTTCCGATAATACACCTGAAACTTAAATACGGATGCTACACATCAAAGTAAAAAATACGACAATTGTTACATTAAGCACTAAATACTAATAATTTATATGGATCGACTTAGAATCGCTAGCTAAGTCGATTTAGTTATGTCTGTTAGTCTTTACCAAATTTTGTGCCAAAAATTCTGAGGTAGAATGATAAATTTTGGTACGGATTTGCACTCTATGAAAAACAACAGTTCGTCCAAGAATCGTCTTCCTTCGGTTGCAATAAAAAAAGCAAACACTTTGTAAAAAGGAAATAAAAAATCTTTTAAGTGAATTTTCCACTCACGAAAAATAGAGGAAAACAAAGCAACTAACTCGCTTTGATATATTTATTTTGTTTATTGTTGTGTGAAAAAGAAAATCGTGAAAATGGCCGCTACCCATTTCTACCTATTGAAAGTTAAATAAAACAAGAACGAAGCTGTAAGCAAATTGCAGCAAGTTAAGAAATTCAGCAGCCAAAATGGTCCACTCGAAACAAAACGACCTGCTCTTAACGAGCTAGGAAATCGCGTCGTTTTCCGTACAGTTAGAGATGGACAGAAAGGGTTGAAGGATCCTAAAAATCAACACCACAAATGCTAAATCATACGTGGACACTTTTTGGAAGAAGCCAACACAAGCTGTTTCGGCTAATAATATCCAGCCAACAGTGAATGCCGCCAAGACAATTGTCAAGCGACCAAATTCAATCAACTCGAGAACAACGGGATTCCCTAACGCCGCCATAGCAAAGTAAAATTTGCCCAAACCAACGACCATCACACAGCTAAGGAGCAATTGCCAACACAGCAGACTCTGTCAAGGAAGTCACTATCGAAATTGAAGGCTGCCATCAAGCAGCCTCACAGTCGGCTGCTGTTGTTTCAAGTTGTAAGGCTACAACAGAACCAGTCGAGAAGGAAGACGTCAAACCAACACATTCTGACAAATGTAAAATTAAAATCGTTAGCGTAAAATCGCATTCCGCAAAGTTACTCAATGTGGTTGAAGATATCGACAGAGACGATTTAGAAAGTCCAGTCTTGGTCAACGATATAAACTCATACTCTGAAAACAGAAATGCCATTGTGCCGGATCGGATGAAGGATCAAAAACATGCTTTTTTTTCAAAAATGCGTACAGTTCTTGTTGACTGGATCAATGAAGTACTCTACCAGTTCCATTTGATGCCGGAAACATTCCACGTGTGTAGCAATAATAGACCGATACCTACAAGCGTGCAAGAACACTGTCATCTCCTCCAAGTACGAAGAGCTATCCCCGTCTGCTATCGGTGATTTTGTATACATCACCGATGAATCCTATACTAAGGAGCAGGTATTGGAAGTAAGAATCATGAAGGCTCTCGACTTCAATCTCGCACGTCCATTGCCGACTTATTTCAGACATCGTTTCTCTAAGGCAGGCACCATGCCCGTCAAAATACTTTTTGGAATTGGTCACAACCAAATACTCCACGGCTGGCTACCGTCCCTCCGAGATTGCCGCAGCTTCATTGAACCTTTCACTGCAGCTCATCAACCCTTAAGGAGTTGATCTGGAACCCAACACTCGAATTCTACTCACTGTACACGGCCGATCATCTCGAACCCATCACCCGGCAAATCGCCATCATACCAAACTAAAGGCCGTATACTCGAAATACCAAACCTTCCAGCTTGGCAAGATGTCCCTCTCCGGCGCCGTGTTAGACAAACAGACCAGGGGCATGTCAATTTACAGCTCGTATAGGTCTTGGTTGAATCTTCGTCTCCATACAGCCCGTCAACGCAAGCGGACCGATGATTTTTCGAAGAATTTTCCTCTTGAACCGACCAAGGATTTGTTCATCTATTTTTGATACCGTCTGTACTTCAGCGCCTTAGAGCAGCACTTTGATGATTATGGTATTATATAGGATTTCTTTGTAGTTGGAGTGTGGGCTTCAATACTTAATTCCCCTCATAGCCCGAAGAAACAGCAGTTGGCATGAGTAGTTCTTCCTTTAATTTCTGACGAGATGTTGTTGTCAGATATTTTGTAACCTTTCCTGTTGACAGCATATACTTCGTCTTGCGCTCATTTACTGTTAAACACATGCTGCTTCTTTCTCTGTGCTAGCAAACGTGACAATGACATCACGTTAAGTCCTACCAATGAAGTCAATACCGTCGACGTATGATAGTAGTTGCACCGATTTTTAAAAATTGTGCCTCTGATGTTAGCTTGGGAGCTTTGCACAATCCTCTCAAGAATCAAATTGAAGAAGTCACAGCATCGCCTTGCCTAAATCGCCTTGTCTAAATTCTTGTTTGGTATCGAATGTATCGGTATGTAGTTCACGACCCTGATGAAGTAGCGAGAATTCACTATCTTCATCCTACATAAACGGACGAGTTTGGGCGGTATACCAAAACTAGACATGGCTCTGTATTGTTCGTCTCTATAAATGCTGTCGTATGTGACTTTGAAATCGATGAATAGGTGGTTGGTATCGATTTGGATTTATTGTTTTATTTTTTCAGGATCTATCGAAGTGTGAAAGTTTGATCGGCTGTGGACTTTCCTGGCAACAACACCGATAATGGCCGATTAGGTTGTTGATAAACGGTTTCAGGCGTTCACATATTACGGTAGATAGGATCTTTTGGAGGGTCTTAATTTTTCTGTGTCGGAAATTATTTTTAAGCAAGTCAAATCCGTCAAAATAAGCACATTTGATGTGTGGTGAGAGTTCCAACCAATGGGCTTTGCCAAGTTAAAGCAAATCAGAGCCTACCCTGGTTCTAAAACACCAAACCATCCTACAGCGGCATACCCGTAGTCATAAAACTCCCCATTAAGCGTTGAAGATGGCTGAAAAATGTAGGGAGAAGAGTGCTTAGAGAAAGACCTTGCCTTAGTAGAAACCGACCGAAACCGAAGTGTGCAACTCATCTCCATCACCCTGTCATCATCAAAAGTATGACGACTAAGTCAGCGCAAATAAACAAATAAACATTTATTTATATTTGCCACTTTTTAAGGTCAATGTTACCGCAAGTCACATTTCTTTTAAACCGAATTGTCTCACTGATAACATTGCCCGTCCCCAATATACTGGCTTCAGCCCATTTAAAGATACACACTCGTTTTGTGTATCAATAAAGTAAAAGGTTTCATAAATATTTACCATTAAGAAATGTTTTTTTTTATATACTTTTGAGATAACGTTAATATTTGCCACCTGAAAACGCCACCTGAGAGGAATCCTACTGAGCAGTCGGTCATATGTGAGCGGACTTGGTGTGGTGAAGTTTATCAAAGCTTTCGCTAGATGAACCTAATCCACCAACCGCCTAAAGGTATGCAAATACCGGTGAATTTTTTTTAAATTTCAAAAATTCATTCAACACCCACACATAAGATTCTCGAAAGTTTCCATTCAAGCGGTAGGTCACGTTTCGAAATGCCATTCAGTCGCTGGTTTATTGGAAGTTCTTCCGGTTTTTAATTAGCATTGGGTGGCCATTTCTTGATGCGAATATCACATTGCCTTGCCTATTGAGCTCATCAAATAAAAGTGAAAAACAACATTTTATCTTAGATCGGAGGTATCTTAGACGACGACATATTGGCTCTTACCTCCCCGTGCTGATCATACGCTATCATCAGCGTATGATTGTAGTCGAATATGAATATCGGTGTTTTTTTTTTTTTAGAAATTCATTAAAAATTCAAAACAAATTAAAGGTCATCAGACCATATTTGGGGGATTTTTTTTTTAATCTGTTGCCTCATCGGAGACTGAACGTCGGGTGGGACGTAGTGATTCCGAATGGTGAAGGAGTGTGAAAGTAAGATGAGACAAACAAATAAATTTTGGTTTTTTGGAGAAATTTATTATTTTTTTCTTCCAAATTCAATTAAGATGTGATAAATATTTGTGCATGAATGTGGTTTGCATGAAAATTGGTGATAAATATCTATATTTCTGAAATAAAATTTTATTAGAATGAGCTTCTGGATTGAATATGAACAAAAGTCTTGGAGCACGATTGCTTAGATCGGTGCAGATCAGATGTTAATATTAATAATGAGGTGAAGAAAATAAAAATCTCGAAGGTCACACCCTTAGGAATAATATGTAAGCTGCAAGAGTAACCGATTTTTTAATTTTGCAGGTGACTAACATGACGGTTAGGCGTTGCTCTTATTGTCTAAATATGTTATGCAGACATTTTTTGTAATTACTAACCGTTCGGGCAAAAACAACGTTTTACTGATAAAAGGGCGCGGATTTGAATTTTTTGTTTACACTTGTTCTGCTTTGTCGTATGCCTGAAGAATGGAACTTCAGCATCTTTTGCCCGATCCACAAAAGAGGAGACCCCCTAAACTGCGGCAACTACAGAGGCAAAAGTATCTTTAACATCGCCTACAAGGTCCTATCTGCTGTAATATGTGAACGCCTGTAACCGTTTACCAACAACCACATCAGTATAGTTTGTCAGTGCAGTTTTAGGCCAGGAAAGTTCACAACCGATAAAATTTTCACACTTCGGCAGATTCTGGATAAAACCCAAGATGTCCAAGTCGATACCCACCACCTATTCATCGATTTCCAAGCCGCATACGACAGTATTTATAGAGACAAACTATACAGAGCCGTGTCTAGTTGTGGCCCAAACTCGTCCGTTTATGTAGGATGACGATGGAGAATTCTCGCTGCGCGCTGCGGGTCGGCAACGATCTCACCGGGACATTCGATACCAAAAGGGGATTGAGGCAAGGGGATGCTCTGTCATGTGACTTCTTCGATTTGATTCGAGGATTGTGCATAAAAATGGTGCAACTACTAGCATACACATCAGTGGTAGGACTCAACGTGATGCCATAGCCACGTTTGCTAGTATAGAGAAGAAAGCGATAAAAATGGGTTTAGCAGTAAATGAGGGCAAGACTTAGTAACTTTATGCTTTCAACACGAAAGGGCACACAACATCGACGAATTGGACAGAACGTCACCATTGAGAGATATAACTTTGAGGTAGTACGGGACTTTGTCCATCTCGGCTCCGCTAGTAACTCTGACAACATCTCGTCAGAAATTAAACGAAGAATTACTCTTGCCAACCGCTCTTTCTTCGGGCTAAGAAGGGAATTCATTAGTAAAGCCCTCACTCGAACGACTAAGGAGATCCTATATAAGAAACTGATCATCCCAGTCCTGCTCTACGGCGCTGAAGCAGGGACCGTCTCAAAAGCGGCTGAAGAAATCCTTGGTCGATTTGAGAGGAAACTTCTTCGAAAAATCTTCGGTTCTGTTTGCATTGATGGGCTACGGAGTCGAAGATTCAACCAAGAACTATACGAGCTGTACAGCGACATGCCCCTGGTCAAAAAAAAACTCCGCATTGGAGGTTTAAGATGGCTAGGACATGTAGAACGAATGGGCACCAATACTCCAGTAGAGGAAGACATCGCCTTAAGTGGTGCGCACAAGTAGAAACCGTCCTCAACCAACTTGGAGTGCGCAACTGGAGGCAGCTCGCTAAGGACCGTGCTAATTGCAGAGGGACGTTGGTTGCAGCCCAGGTGCATTCAGAACTTAGTAAGTAAGTAACTGCTTCGCTCTATATATAATATATTCGTGGTTAGCGTACCAAAATTGTGGATTTTCTTAGCTAGTATAATTTATTCCTCTTAATAACTCGAAAAAACATGAAAAAAAAAATTATGAGAAAAGGCTCCTATTCAAATTAAAGTGTTTTTAAGATATCTACCACAACAGTCTTTAGGATTTGTATAAAATTCGAGCCATTAGGTAATTCAATGAGTCTTAACAACATAACAACATAACAACATAAAAATAATACAAAATGTTTATAATTACCTCAACCAACTTAAATGTCACAACTCAATATGAAACCAATACTTTACTTTATATGTATATAACAACAAATACCACACATTTGTGTTTTTTGCAAATTTAACCACTAAAACGACAAAATTTGAATTAAAAAACTTTTGATATTATTTAATTGCACAACTGATTGCAACAAGAACCATAATCACAACTAGAAATATGTCATATTTTTCAAAGCAAAATTAAACATCATAAACGACATTTTACGTTTTGGAAAAAAAACTATCGACTAAAGGCAATGGCAACTAGATAGAAGAGTCCCGGAAATTTGAAAATATTTGTTTACGTTTAAAACTTAAAAATAGGTGTTTTTTGAGTTGTGACACTTTTGTACTTCATGTGCGATATCAGAGTCTGTATTATCTTTCGGTAGAAGCCTAATCCAGGTACTCGTCGGGGTAACAGCTAACTTCTCAGTAATAGGTAACATGGATATAAATCTTCACAATTGAATTTTGCAGTAGTTGTACAAGAATTTCGCATGGTAACACGGTTCTTCGACAGTTTGACTGACATGGTGTGATACCTCTATAAGATATAAGGCCTGTTTTGTTTTTAGAGCTTGGGTTTTCGAATAGAGATAAAACTGACATTTTGTAATCAAATCGGTCATTTATGTTCAGATTAGTTTGCCATTTCATCGTGAACAGGTTGACAAATGAACGACGCTTGCAAACTGTGCAAATTTATTTCGAAAATAATGGTTCAGTTCACGAAGTTTACCGCAAGCACCGTCCATTTATGGTCGAAACAATCGTCCATCAAAGCAAATAATACGGTTAACCATGGATCATTTTCGCACTACGTTTACTCTATGTGATAATACGCATCCACAGAGACGTCAAACAGTGCGTACCGAAGAAACAATTGCCGCTGTAGAGCAAAGTGTTGAAGAGGACCCGAATGAATCGATTCGCCACCTTGCACATCAATTGGAGCTTTGTCCATCAACTTAATGGCAGATTTTGCGGAAATATCTTGGCTTACGACCTTAGAAGATCCAGCTTGTGCAAGAATTTAAGCCGCGAGACCATGCAATGAAAATGAGATTGATCTCGATGCTGATTTTCATCGCAAATGTTTGTTCAGTGATGAGGCTCACTTTTGGTTAAATGGCTACGTCAACAAGCAAAACTGCCGCATTTGGAGTGAAGAGCATCCACATGAGACCCTTGAGACGCCATTAAATCCACAAAAACTGACTGTTTGGTGTGCTCTATGGGCTGGGGGAGTCATTGGGCCATACTGCTTCCGAAATAATGCTGGAGAGTCAGTTGCCATTAATAGAGACCGGTATAGAGCCATGATAACCGACCATTTTGTTCCCGAATTGGATGGCATGAATGTGGATGAGATGTGGATGAGCTCACGTCACAATCGATTTATTGAAGGAAACAATGGATGAGCGCATAATTTCGAGGAATGAACCTGTCAATTGGCCACCAAGATCGTGTGATTTGACACCAGTGGATTATTTTCTTTGGGAGTATGTGAAGTAGCTTGTCTACGCCAACAAACCAGAAACGTTAGGGGACTTGGAAGCCAACATTTGTGGCGTTATTGTCGACATACGGCACCAAATACTCGAAAAAGTGGTTGAAATTTGGACCTCTAGTCTTGGCTTTATTCGAACCAGCCGCGGCGGTCACAAGCCCTAAATTAGATTTAAACATTAATGGCATAATAAAGCAAAATTGATGAACATTAAAACGGTTTTCTTGTGTTTTATTTCAATTTGAAGTTCTATACCTCTAAAAAAAAACACCCTTTATGCGTCAACATAAACTATTTTAACTAACCTAGTGTGCAAAAAATGTGTGAATTTGGCTTGGCGTGATTTTTCTGTAAAAAAAAAAACAATTATAGAGATCTAGGAAATGTTTTTGAAGTTAAGACTTAATTCTTTCAAATATCAAATACATAAACTACTTTGCTAGTTCCTATATCTCACAATCTTAAACCATTTGATGATTTTAAAATCGTTTATTAGAAGCAAGCCATATGTGATTACTAAAATGGCTGCGTCCACTTATTATTACCTCATCACCACGCAATTACATAGAATGCAACGCACCTCAATTATTTACAACTCCGAGCATGCATTCACATTTCAAGGTCAAGCATCTCTTCTGAGTTCTTAACAATTCTGACCATTCACCCAATTGCCAATAGAAGTACAAAACAATAAATCGAAGTGCCTTATGAATATTTAGACACACATAAAAAGTTTCAAAATCCATTCATCACTCATGTACGATTACAACCTGTATAGAAAAAAAAAACTATAGATACTCTCACACTCGGCTTGATCTTCCACAATCCTCTGTCATAGATCACACGACTTGAGTTTTCTTCTTTTTTTGAGACTATGACGATCACGGCTTCAATTTGACGCCTTATTAAGCAGCCAACGATGAGAATTGATGCTTTTCGGGCTTTTGCGCACTCGCTCGAGCACCAGCTCTTTACACGCACCTTTAATTGAGTCAAGGTGAGCATGAGATTGACGTTAACATTCACGTTTGCTAGCTTTGCTGTTTTTTAAGCATTTCACAGTTTTTCTTTTCATCTATTTATGATCGGTACAAAGTGAAATTGCAAAAAATCAAATTTAATTAGAGATAAAGATACTTTTTGTTGTAATTGTGGATGGAAAATATAATAGAGGACTAATAAAATAATAGGTTCGCCATTATTATCGACTTTGACAATTAAACTGACATAACAACGCAATTAGTGATTTCAGCATTTAACCGATTTCGGACTAGGCTGTGTTCGAGTATACAATTGTTTGCAGTACGCCTAGACCCTGGGTCATTTAGTGCGGTTGAGGCAAGCCGTCACACGCAAGGTTTCTGCCTTTTGAATAATTCAACAGTTGGCCCTGCCCAAGAGATTTCGATTTCACCCCTTCGTCACCGGTCGTCGTGTGGGTATGACTGTCTAGTTATGCTGGGACAACTCAACATTGTCCGCTGTTGATAACAATCGTTGATAGTGATCGTGTGTCATCAGATTGTCAGGCGCAGTAAATCCATTGCGTGCAGGTAGCTGCGGCGACGCATAATGTACACAAACTGAAAACAATTAGTCACATGCGTTTTTTTGGGACATACCGTTGTCGTTTAATGATTATACAAACAATTAGGAACCTGGTCGGGTTGAATGCCACTTGTAGAGGTTAAACGCTACAGGCAACAGAGTCGTGTCAAGTTTATGCTTGGAAGTTGCACAAATTTGGCCTTGGTTCCATTGGGTTCATAATTAAGCGCATAACGTAAGTCACGTGCCTCTTTATTATAGTGTGGTCGGTTAGGGAATTATTTATGCAAAATTGACAGTCCAATTGAAAAATGTTTGTAATTGTAAAACTGTGTTCAATAAGATCGTAAAGAAGAAAAATTCCAATCCTCATAAGGTTCCCTTCTGCAGGCCCCACTACTACACCCAGAAAGATGCACTGCGTGGTGCCGGTAGTATCATCGGTCTTTACTTTTTGAAAAATGAGGACGTAGTCGATGGTGCGTACTACCGTTCCCTGTTTAATGATTTAATTGTTTAAAGTATGGACGACATATCTTGAAGAAATTTGGTTCCATAACAAGAAATAACATGGTCGCCGAAGACTCTCCTCAATAATTCGACTGAAGTGGCATGGAATGGGACTATCGGCCACTTCAGTAGACTTGTGGAGAGAGTTATCGGCGACCATGTTATTTCTAGTTTTGGACCTGCTATTAAACAAAAATCTAGGGTGAATTCACACGTGGAAGAAGTGAAACTGTATTCTGCACCTCCATTGTGGCATAGTGTGTTCATCTCATTCGAAATGAGTTGAACTGACATATTGACAATTACCTTGCGTACTTTTTGACAATTCGCAAGCTCTTGGGTTTATTTGTGAGGTATATGCAACTAAATTACGGGCTCAGTGGCACGATGGTTGGTGCGATGAACTGCCGCGCAGAAGGTCTGGGTTCGATTCCCAGCCGTAGCAACACCTTAATGATTTTCACTGGCCCTCCTCTCGTGATGATCTGAAAAATCATCCGAGTAGTATCAATTGTCAAGAAAAGCTTATCTCAAATTCGCCGTTTGGGGTCGGCATAAAACAGGAGGTCCCGCCATCGTGCTGGAAGAACATACGCACACATGAATGGTTGCGAGAAAGCTCAGCCCTGGCTACTAACGAGTCTGTTGCGCCAAAAATTTGTTTTTTTGTTGTTTATTGATGTTGACTGTTCGAATCACAAAACGCGTATGAAAGACGAATGTCATACAATTTGACCCCAACACATCCAGGATCCTCTTTACCCATTCAATAGTGACTTCAGAAATTAATGGAGTCAGTGATGACCTAATTTGGCGATTTGCTATTATTCTTGACAATTAACAACGAATGAAAAAGCAGATTTAAAAAAAAATGCAAAGTACGCGTGGGAAACTGTACAACTTTTTTCTGACAAGTAAATGGTGTCCGCCGGGAAGGTAGATTACTTTGTTTTGCCACCATTTTGGAAAACATTAGTCTTGACAGTTCATATTTGGCAGTCGTGAAGTAGACACGTGGCCAATTTATAATGGAAAAATATTCGATAAACCAACGTGTTAAAATCAAAATGACAATCAATTTGATCAAAATCAATCATCGATTGCTATGATGATGAGAAAGTTACGTGAACATTTTGGGAGAAACAACGTGCCAACAAAACGCACCATTTGTCGTGCAGTGAATGATTTCGAAGAAAGAGGGTCTGTAGGCCCAAGCATGGACCACAACGTACTGCAAGATCGACTAAAAACATTACTGCTGCTCAAGGAAGTGTTCAAAATAATTCATCAACCTCAATTCGACGCCATGCTCAGGAGCTTGGTCTTCAAAGAACAACTTTGGCGACAATTTTGCACAAGTATTTGCATTTGTTTCCATTTAAGATACAGTTGACACAGTCCGCAAGACAATTTACGCCGCCGTACATATGCCAAAAGGATGTTACAGCTAGCTATTTAAACCCCGATTCTTTTGAAAAAATCATTATGAGTGACGAGTCACATTTTCATTTGGATAAGTGAATAAACAGAATAGTCTGTTCTGGGCAATGGAAAACCCTCAAATAATTCATCAGTCACCTCTGCATACATTAAAAGTTACATACTGGTGTGCAATTTGGTCAGGAGGAATCATTGGACCTTACTTCTTTGAAAATGAAAACAGCGTAATGGTAACTGTGAATGGGGAGCGATATCGTGATATGATTGAACGCCACAACTGCATGCTTTGGGCTTAATTAACATGTAGACTGTGCCACATCGCATACAGCCAGGATTACAATGGAATTACTGCGAGACCTCTTTCCACAACAAGTTATTTCAAGAAATAGTGATATTGATTCGTCTCCAAGGTCGCCTGATTTGACTGCTCCAGACTTCTTTTTGGGGGGGTATCTGAAAAGCAAGGTTTATGCAAAAAAAAATAACAGAAACGCTTGAGCAACTCAAACAAAATATTCGTGATGAAATTAATGAAATACCGCATGAAATGTGTGAGAATATAATGAAAAATATGCTCAAAAGGGCTCGCATTTGGGAGACTAACATAGGCGGATATTTACCTGGTATTGTATTCAAAACATAATTGCCGACATTAAAGAAAACATTAATCAATATAATATCCATTAAATCAAAAATTATAAACAAACCTTCCTGGCGGGCACCCTGTATAATAAACGATTTTTTATGCTCATGTTCGCAAATATGCGAAAATAAAAATGTCATTTTTTTTTGCTCACTTTCGAAAGAAATCATTTCACATAAATAAAGGAAAAGCCAAAGCCGCTTTCAAAAAACAGGAAAAAAGGACACATTTAGCAAATAATTATGTCCTGATGAATTAAAGATTAAACGATTAAAGAATTCCACACCTGTGAAATAGGTTAAACGTTTAAATATCATTGACTAATTCTTGTAACAACTTGTGAGAATATTCCATGGTAAATGTTTATGTTTAATGTGTTACGAAACATAGATAAATTAACACTCTTTCGATATTCATGGGAACAAATTTATATTTGTGTTTATTCCCAGCATTGACGGTCGACTGTTGGTGGCTTTAAGTATAACTCTAATCTGTTAATAGATTAAGCCTGTCAAACGTTTACGAAATAAGTCGTGTTGAGACACCGGATAGCGAGATTTGGAAAATTTAACTAATTTAACCAACCAGTGGCTGCACGCGATACGCGTAAACACTTAGACTTTAGACTTTTCTTTATCGTTTAAGAGTAGTGCTCTGTCTGGCAAACTCATCTGTCCTGTTATGTCTCTGTGGTCCGGTAACCAAAAGAGGTGAATGGTAAACTGTTCTGCAATATCGTTAAGAGATAGTCGGCATTCGTGGGCTGATTTCGAATTGATCGAGATGGTCAGGGATATGATAGCCCCATCGCTGTCGCTGAAGTTGTTAATATACTTCGTGGATATTACATTCCTTTTCAACCAAGACAGGGCTTCTTTGATTGCCATGATTTCTGCCTGGAAAACTCTACAATGAGCAAGAAGGCGAAAGGATGTGCTTGTTAAGCATCTAGTATATTCTTTTTTAGACCAATCCGTCTAGATGTGAATCGAGTTATTGGTTCCGATCAATTGCGACTCCCACTCAAGGCGGCTGGGAGTGGTTTTCCTAAAGTTAAGCTCTTAACTTTGGGTATGTGGATAGTGGTGTGGTCGGTGTTTTCTGTAATGATAAGCTGATTCAGAGTCTTTGTGCGTCCACCTGGATTCCCTTAGTCTCACAGTTGCACTAGCTGCCGTCTGTTTGATGCAGATATCTATGGGCACTAGATGTATGATAGCATCTAGAATTGCAGAGGGCATTCGTGGGCTGATTTCGAATTGATCGAGATGGTCAGGGATATGATAGCCCCATCGCTGTCGCTGAAGTTGTTAATATACTTCGTGGATATTACATTCCTTTTCAACCAAGACAGGGCTTCTTTGATTGCCATGATTTCTGCCTGGAAAACTCTACAATGAGCAAGAAGGCGAAAGGATGTGCTTGTTAAGCATCTAGTATATTCTTTTTTAGACCAATCCGTCTAGATGTGAATCGAGTTATTGGTTCCGATCAATTGCGACTCCCACTCAAGGCGGCTGGGAGTGGTTTTCCTAAAGTTAAGCTCTTAACTTTGGGTATGTGGATAGTGGTGTGGTCGGTGTTTTCTGTAATGATAAGCTGATTCAGAGTCTTTGTGCGTCCACCTGGATTCCCTTAGTCTCACAGTTGCACTAGCTGCCGTCTGTTTGATGCAGATATCTATGGGCACTAGATGTATGATAGCATCTAGAATTGCAGAGGGGGTTGTTCTAAGCGCTCCTTTAATGCATATGCAAGCTGATTTTTGAACTTTACCTAGTAGGTTGCGGGAGGACGCTATATCTAAGGCCTTACACCAGACTAAGACACCATACAGGAGTAAGGGTCTAATGAAAGTCACGAATAGCCAGAAAGAGATATGTGGTTGCATACCCCATTTCTTTCCGATCGCCTTTTTACAAGAGTATAAGGCTACGGTGGCATTCTTAACGCGTTTTTGGATGTTCGATTTCCAGTTTGTTTTTCAAAACCAGACCCAGGTATTTGGATTATTCTGCGAACTTGAGAACGACATCATTAAGTTTTGGAGGGTCAATGTGCGGGACTTTATATTTCCTTCTGTAAGGGACCAATCCAGTTTTTTAATAGTTCTCTTAGGCTATTAAGGTATTTCCCTGATACAGCTATTGCCACATCACCCGCGTAGGCAATCTTCCCTTTTTATATTTACAACTAGCTCGCTGACCATTAGATTCCAGAGAAGTGAAGACAGGACACCCACTTGTCGGGTGCCACAACTGACAGATCTAAGTGCGGATGAGATGCCAAGATTTGTGTCAATAGTTCTTACTAGGAGCAGCCGATTTATTAGCACTTTCATTGCAACTAAGTATGCGGCTTTTTTTTTATGAGGAGTAATGAATGTTTGGCAGGTTACTTTCCTTTGAGAGTTCCTGCTTTTTCAGCAATTTATAGCGCGGTTTGTTATTATCGGGCAAAATTTAAGGGCTAAATTCGTGGAAGACGCCGCAATAAATTTGTTTCGTCAAGAATTTGGAGGACCGTTGTATTAATGCGTCCTCATAAACGTTTTTCATGTTTTCGTGCAAAATTGTTTGTGTCATCTTTAACCGCGGGAATACCCAGATCCCTGTGAAGATCTGAATTCCTTGTATACCATGGCACATTGACAATTAATCTTAACATTTTGCTTTCGAAAGTTTGTAAGATGTTAAGATTCGTTTCACTGGAACCCCATAGTTGTATCCCATATGACCTGATCGGCTTTAGCACTTGCTTGTATAATAGCAGCTTGTTATCAAGGTTAAGCTTCGAATATTTACTGAGCAACCAGTACAGTTCTCTGTATTTTTGAGTTCTTCGCATTTCTTTTCCACATGTGACTTCCATTTTAATTTTGCATCGAGTATCATTCCGAGATATTTCGCTTCATTTTCAAAAGGGACTCGAAGCGTATTGAGCAATACAAGCAAATTGTTTGTCCGCTTATACGAAAAATCGAAATGAATCGATTTGCTCTCGTTAAGGATTTTGTCCATTCATTAACCTTGTTAAGAGCGATTTGTAATTTCATATATATTCACTCTATTGTTGTGCCAACTATTAGTATAGTCAACAAACGTGGCAACTATTATATCGTTTGTTTGTGGGATCCCACGTGTAAACAGGAGGTACAAGAGTGGTACAAGGACGCTTCCTTGGGGTACTCCTGACAATATTTCTTTGAACTCTGAATATTCGTTTCCAAGTTTTACACGGAAGAGTCTATGCTCAAGATACGACACGAGGATTTTATTTAATTTTTCAGCCAGAACTTGTCTTAGCTTGCATTGAAGGCCTCTATGCCAAACTTTGTCTAAAGCTTGCGACACGTCTAGAAATACGGCTGAGCAAATTTTCTTTTCTTCGAAGGCTGTCTCAATTACATCAGTAATTCGATAAACTTGATAAACAGTTTACTTCTAAACCCAAATTGATGGTCAGGTAAAAGGCGTTTCTGATCAATAATGGGATGTAAGTTACTGAGTAAAATATATTTTCAAAATCTTTTGAAATTATTGGAAGAAGTGAAATAGGTCTGTAAGATTTTTTTTCATTCGGTGATTTTTCTGGTTTCAGAACCATAATCATTACCTCGACTTTCCACTTCCTTGGTATGTATTCTATTCTAATTGCTGCATTTACAATGCAGACGAATTTAGTTAATGCTTTTCGAGGCAACATTTTAAGAAGTCTCCTGTGATTAGGTCATAGCCCTGTACATTTTTAGGCCTTAATTTCTGTATTTCCCGTGTAAGATCGGCAATACCTGCATACCTTATTATATTGCTTCTAGCAAACATAACTCATGCCATCTAAGCCCGATTTATGCGGCGCAAACATGCAAACATGGATTTTTTCGGTTGCTCACCAATGATAAACAATGTAATGTTCCATACTTAATGGCATCGATGGGCCTTTCAAACAAAAAAAATCGAATATGTCTTACACACAGTGTTATTAAAATCTAATAATAGAAAGTGCTTAATGAAAGACCCTTTATAAATAATTTTGTTTTCAAAGTAGGTACCTCAAGTTACTCATCATGGACCAGAGCATCATAAGCAATTGGAATTCGCATTTTACATCATCAAAGACGGTAATGTTTGCAAATGTATAAAACCAAACACTCAATTAGTTGAAAGTTGCAAACAACTTTTTAGACGGATGTGTCAAATTCCACTTCTTCCAAAGTATTACGTAAAGCAAGATAAACAATTTTTAAATGGTCATTATAATAACAATGCTCAGAAGTAGATAATTACCAATCTTTCTCTTAACATTTCCCCCAAAAAAAAGCACAAATAAAGTGAAGTTCATAACATAACATGACTTCCTTTCTTTATTTTTTCTTTATTATTTAACAAAGCAAACAAATAAAAACCGGTAAAAAAAAACATCTCCCTAATGACAGCACGCGAATAGTACATTTAACAAGACAATTAAACTTGCAAAATAACTGCAAACTTTGAGTGTACCTACTCTAAAATCTCAAATATGTGTCGCAATCATAAAAAAACGAGTATCAACAAACATTTGAACCTCAAACAACAAACAATGGTTACGGCAATGTGTCTAACAAAAAAAGTATCTGTAACGTTATATTCGACTAATAAAACCAACACGTACTTACCGTTATTATCGTCATCTTGCAAATGATGCTTCAACTGGTGTAGATGCGCATAGAAGTGATGATGATGCAGCACGCATGCCAAATCGGTGCAATTTAACATTTTTCCAGATTAACCGCTTGCTTTGGATTTCTGCAAAACGAAAGAGAAAATTTCGAATTAATTCATAGTAAATCCTTACAAACAAAGCCCCTACCTATACCTACTCTAACCGCAGCTAAGACTGCATTAATCCCCCAGCAATTACCTAACGCACATTATATGATTATAATCAAACGAACGACACTCGTTAAGTTAGGCTTTTTGAAGTCCGTCCGCTCGGCTGTAAGTTCAGCCTTTAGCTGCAAATCGGCCCAAAATCGAAACCAGTTATTCGCTCAAATACGATAGCAAATATGTACATACATAGTGTATAAAGTCAAGTCCAGGTAAGCCATTAGTGTTGCGGATTAATGTGGTACTTGCAAAGTGCTCACGCGTGCATACTTAAACCAATTGGCACACACGGAGATGGATTGCGCAAATGAAAATACAATCAAGCGAAACGAAATTTGAATAATGTGTGTGTGTGTGTGTGTAAAATGTTCGATTTTGAAAAATTGAGTTTTGAGTTTTCCAGAGAAATCTATATAAACGACCGGCAATCAGCTGACAAAGAAAATGAGTATCACTCATGCGGGAAAAGGTGTCGTCGATGTTGGTATGGTATATGGGCACCGTCCTCCTCAGGGGGAGAAAACTTTTAAAGAGAGCTTGCAGCTTGGTGCACATGATGCGCAGGTGTTCGACATGTCGGCGCGGCGGGCGCTCAAGCCCATCAAAGAGGATGTGCCGTGTGTACCAGTGCTAAGTAATTGCAAATTTATGTAGAAAACTTTCGTATCGCACCAAGATCTAAGCAGGATTTTCTTGTCTTGTCGAGAAGAATTGTTTTTTTTTGTTTTCTTGAGGCGACCTTGACTTGACAACAATATCTTGTTTTTATTTGTTTGCTGTTTTTTTTTTTTTATTCCTTGACTAGTGAGTTAATATAATGAAATCCGCAGCACACTTTAAAGTATCTGCATATATTTCCATTGTGGTATCTTTTGATATGTCAATCGTTTAGTTTGCATTCAAATATCTATCGCTATATCTGTATAGGTATGAGGTTGAGAATACTTCACTTAATTACACATATTCACCCGATTAGGTTCAGATAAAGAGCAACACTGCTTAATTACGTTTAATTGACATAGATAGTGACTGGTTATGAAAGGATGTTAGCGCAGCTATTGTAAAAACGTCGAAGCAACACCGAATGCAATGCAAATGATTATTTATGACTCAGAACTGGTGATTTATGATGATATCCAAGTAGAGCAAAACTGTAAACAATTGAAAGGTCACAAGAGCAGTGAATCGTCAATGTTCATCTTTTGTTCAGTAATGAGTTGTATTTGCATAGCTAAGATGAGTCACTAATGTGTTTTATTATAACGACATGGGCTGTATAAAGCACTGAGAGGTATGAGACAGTGAATTGTGACTGTGGATTTGTTTGTATCAATGGTCTCATATAACTGTTTACCCACCCGATGAGGTTTTGATCGAGATCTGACTTTGCTCTCATAATTTTATGGGACTGTGATCTCTCTATAGTAGGTCCATAATGGAAGCCGAAGATTTAAAGGCCCTGTTGGCTTGAACATTTACGTTTTTAATCTGATGTTGTGCTGAATTATTCTTATTAGAGCACCTCCTTCGTTTGAAATAATTCTTAAGTCTTCCTACTTAGCACTTAGCTCTCCATTCCAATTTGGGATTTTAAGGTACAGTAGAATTTAAAGATGTTGTAAACATTTTGGTGTCCGAAATCACTTTATTTAACCAGCTCCCGTGTTTTTGAAAACTTTGGAATATCTGCTTGTAAGATATGCAACGTATAACAGGTATCTGCTCTTTCGTTGTCTCTGCATTGAACCAGGACATTGCTTCCAGTCGGACTGTCTGTAGATCCACGATAGCTTTATCCATAAATCGTTAACTACAAGATCAAGGCGTTTATCGGTTGTCGAAAATACTTTTACAACGCGCCAATGGGAGGGACTAATAACGTCGGTGTCATCTTCGTATCCCAGTATCTAGACAGATTTTTTAATGATAGCACCTGCCTACAGACTATTTGCTGCCGCACTGTATTCAAGAAATCGTGTTGCAGAAAGGCTTCAGAGGCTTACAAAACACTTTGGATATTACCTTGTATATGACAGCACCTTGGAGCAAGACATAAGATGTCGCTCTTATAGATGGGAGATATGAAGCTAATATTCAAGGTTCCGATTTTTTTAACATCCAACCAGATTTGTTTGGTAATTCAAGGTATACGCAGTTTCTTATTTACTAAAGTGGCGCTAGAGTCCAGAACGAACCTGGGCCTCAACCAACATGCCTCTCCAATTAGCCCGGTCCTTAGATAACTACCTCCAGTTGCGCACTCCAAGTTGATAAAGGTAGGTTTCTACTTATAGGCGCCACTATAATCCTCTACTGCGCCCGTCGTCTGGCGGGGAATCGAAGACTCTGCGAACCGGAATATTGGTGTCCATACGTTCTACATGTCCTAGCTATCTTAAACGTCCAATGCGGAGTTTTTTTTTTTTTGACCAGGGGCATGTCGCTGGACAGCTCGTATAGTTCTTTGTTGAACCATCGTCTTCATAGCTCGTCAACGCAAACGGGACCGAAGATTTTTCGAATAAGTTTCCTCTCGAATCGCCCAACGATTTCTTCATCCGATTTTGGGACGGTCCATGCTTCAGCGCCGTAGAGTTGGCAAGAGTAATTCTTCGTTTACTTTCTGACGACATATTGTTGTCAGAGTAAATAGCGGAGCCTAGATAGACAAAGTCCCGTACTACCTCTAAGTTATATCTGTCAATGTATAATGTATATTGTGTATAATTTCGTGTTGACAGCTTATACTTAGCATTGCCCTCAATTACTGCTAAGCCCATTTTCATTTTCTATACCAGCAAACGTGGCTATAACATCACGTTCAGTCCTACCAATGATGTCAATATCGTCGGCGTATGCTAGTAGTTGCACCGATTTTTGGAAAATTGTTCCTCTGGTGTTGGCTCGAAATCCTTTCGGTGAGGTCGTTTCCAACCCCGATTGAGCAGGAAGAATTCTCCATCATCATCTCACGCAAACGGATGAGTTTGGCGGTATACCAAAACTAGACATGACTCTGTATAGTTCGTCTCTATAAATGCTGTCGTATGCGGCTTTGAAATCGATGAATAGGTGGTCAGTATCGACTTGGACATCCTGGGTTTTTTCCTAGATCTGCCGAAGTGTGAAAATTTGATACAGAGTTCCATGTCATTAGATTCGCATTTGAAGAATTCTAGTGGTAATTTTTCAGAACTAGCTGTTTTGATGTCCACGCTGACTTCTTCCTTACTTGGATGGAACGTCATCTTTTCGTGGTCTGGAGGTGGGTGGGTTTTTGACCTATAAGGATTATTTCCTGTTCACTTCATTGGGTCTGCTATGCGGACCGTTTAATAGCCTCTCACATTCCATCCTTGACAATGTCATAACATATTGTTCAAACAGTTTATCAATATTTTATATGGTTCGACTAAAAACAGCGGTTCTCTATTGCATATGCCTTGGAGTAGGGTTTACAAATGGTTTTTGTATTAAAACGCCAACAAACAGTTCATATTATCTTTACTTAAGTTTTTCCATCGAAAGTTTTCATTTAGATTTTAATAAAATTTTAACGAAAACGAAATATAGATATTAAGATTGTCTAAATTCCTTGTTGCGTTTTGAATATTTGTACACTTGTTCTGTTGGCACGAAGAAGGATTCCATATACCAAATTTCAATATTATAGCTTAAAATTTGAGGCCTAAAAATCGGACCGACATATATGGCTTTATCAACTCAGCTAGCGATTTTAAGTCGATCCATAGACTTTAAGATATATCTAGCTAAATTATTTTTCTATGTTACAAACTTAGTATCAGAACTAAGATACCCTTATGGTATAGGTTTTCTGTTCTATATGCTATGGGGTCTCCGAAAAGTGGATATAGGCTAAAATGATGTATAGACAAAATCTTAAAAATTTTGATAAGAAAGTTAAATTTTTAATGAACCTAAGGTGGTGTAAAAATTTAAATATATGAAAAGTTTTGATGGTTTTGATAAAAAATAAAATTTTTTCTTGACCCTTGAGTCTTATAAGAATTTCAAAATTTGAAAAAATTTGATGCAAAACAAAAATTATTTGCGGCAGACCAATGTTTTTCAAAATTCATTAAAATTTTTACCGAAACCCGTTTTTTACAGAAAATTATTATCAATAGCTGAGCATTATACAAGGTGGGCCAAAAAAGATCACCCCATTGAAAGATGCTCTTATTTTTACAAATGTCGCTTCTGGGGCACCGAAAATCCACGAGTAATGCACGAGGAGCCATTACACCCACACGATCGCTAAATTGAGGTAAGAACTACCAAGGAAGTGACCTGATGAATGGAATAATTGACATTGACATCACAGTACTTCGCAAATGAATGCAACGAACTACAGACACATAACAGCACTGGCGACTGAGGCCATCGGCTGGGTGAATAGAATAATTATATAAAAGCTTCCAAGAACATAGAACATTCCGGGTTCTGTGAGATATTTGACACTTTTACCACCCACAAAATAAGGCTGAAGTGTAAATTGTTTTACGCCATCTCTTACGTTGCTATTCTCGCGTTTAGACTCCTTATTTATGTTCAAAGGCTTGGTTTTTGAATAGTTTGTTGAATTGAGCTTGTAAAAACTTTTTATAGCAGGCGAACATAATGTATACC
Organism: Rhingia rostrata; assembly: GCA_949824845.1. Taxonomy (NCBI): domain Eukaryota; kingdom Metazoa; phylum Arthropoda; class Insecta; order Diptera; family Syrphidae; genus Rhingia; species Rhingia rostrata. The sequence continues at coordinate 46,379,484 of OX463756.1, forward strand.
TCATTGAGTATCTTGATTTGATTTTGCTTATGGCACTTTCACAGGAAATTGGTTCTGAAATTAGCATTCCAATAGATGGCTGATTCTGCAAACTATAATATGGAAGCCTGACCATCGTATTTCCTTTAACCAACTTAGGTCTTCGTTTTACCTTTTCGGTTGAGTTTTCTAATAAACCAGGAACAAATACAAACGTCGTTCTCAATTTTTTTGTAAGTTTTATCGCCAACTGTTGATTTTTTTTTGTTTCCAAGACTTTTACTTAATTACAGCAAACATTTTTTGCATTTTCTACAGCAAACAGTTAAACCTGGAGAGTCTGTTCCAGTCTATTAGACATCAATTGGATGGAGAATCGGCAGTATCTACCAAGGTATTGTGCGTTATCATTGGGCTTCTTGTTTATCTGTAAAATTGCTGTCGTTTCCCACCGATGTGAACTCAGACTTTGTCACGTGAGGGCTGTGAGTCGGATTTACTACCCATCCTCAAGGAATCCAATTCTATTATCATTATCAATAAAATGACGACAACGTCGAATTGCAATAGTTGCCGTAACTTATAAGCAAAAGCATAACATGTTCTGATGATGTGACATCAATAAAAAAAACATGTTCTCTAAAGTAAAACGTAACGCCACACTTTCGTCTTTAAGAAATATGTACAGACCAAGAACGCGCCTTATATCAGAAAAGATTGTGTAACCTTATGTTTTTGAATTCCAATATTTTGCTTAGAAATTTTAAACATTTTCGTACCTACATAATAAGCAACCAATGAAAAAAAAGGCAAAGCTCTTGGGTCGATTCCATATCTCAAATGTCTTCCGAAATGTCATTGCCAGTAAGTCTGGGAAGAAAACCCACAACATGACTAAGTCCATTGGCTTCTTCCTTTTTTCTGACAAGTAATTTGATGGGTCATCTGAACTCATCGCACATTTACGCCATTGAAACAAATCTCTCATCTGAGATAAAAACCTAATTTAATACACAACCTGAATTTGAACTAAAAACTCGCCGAACCTGCACTAAGATCTCTCATATGAGGTCATTTAAATCCGTCCAAACTCCATTCTGGAACTAATTTATTGACCTGCGATTTCAAGCTTGTTGCGCATTCGTCCACATTGGCTTGTTGTAGCTTGTTTGTATTTGCATTTTATTTGTGCGAAATGAACAACAGATTTTACGACCGTTGGCCTGCTAACTGGTTGTCTCAAAAAGAAATTTAATATTTTTTTCCGTTTTTATAAATATAATATTCCATCGACAACGTTTCATCTGCGCGAATCAAGTAAGCTTTATGAATAATTTGCAAAAGCTGTAGATAGAAATTACCCCAACCATGTCTACGTTTTAAAGTGAATAAAAGAATTGTGAACGTGTTAGGGTCTGTGCCCATCGAATGAGTTGGGTCTGTCGCGTATGTCAAATATGTTAGCGTTGCTATCTATGAAGTTTGTCTGTGGCTATAAGATTCTTAGTCAACAGGATAACGCCCCCAAGAAAGTGGACGTGGATTAAAATTGTCTATAGACGACATGTTCTTAGTAACAATAACATATCTATGAAGTTTAGCTGTGGCTATAAGATTCTTAATTAACAGCAAAACGCCCCCAAGAAAGTGGGCGTGGATTAAAATTATATATAGACGACATGTTCCTTTAAGTAACATTATCGATAGTTTATTCAAGTACAAGCTCGAACATAATCCTGTTGAGATGAAGAAAGAATAATCGTAGTTGAGACACAGTCGATGCTGATGATATGCAGACTGTTAAACGGCGATGAAGAACAACATTCCGCTGTCAGGCAGAACGAACCATTCAATATTGGCAACGACAGCGAAAACTCCCAACCACCCGACCTGAGTGAAGTAAGAATAACAATATCTAAACTCAAGCTAAATAAGGCTGCCGGAAATGACGGCCTTTCCGATGAGCTCTATAATACCGACGGAGATGACTTGGTAACATCCATTAATTCATAAACCAAATCTGGTCGGAAGAATGTATACCTGAAAAATGGAACCTCAGGAACCTCGTTTGCCCAATTAACAAAAAAGGAGACCCTCTAAACTGCGCCAACTACAGAGGCATAAGTCTCCTTAATATTGCCTACAAGATCCTATCTATACAAAGCCATGTCTAGTTTTGGTATACCGCCCAAACGCCTGATCCTGATCCAAGACCCTGATCATCACAGTCCTGCTCTACGGCGCTGAAGCATGGACCGTCTCAAAAGCGGATGAAGAAATCCTTGGTCGATTTGAGAGGAAAAGTCTACGAAAAATCTTCGGTCCCGTTTGCGTGGATGGGCTATAAAGACGAAGATTAAATCAAAAACTATACGAAAACTAAATATTGGACGTTTAAGATGGCTAGGACATGTAGAACGAATGGACACCAACACCCCGGCTCGCAGAGTCTTCGAATCCCCGCCAGACGTCGAACACAGTAGAGGAAGACCTCGCCTTAAGTGGCGCGCTCAAGTAGAAACCGACCTCAACCAACTTTTGTAGTGCGCAACTGGAGGCAGTTAGCTAAGGACTGGGCTAATTGGAGAGGCATGTTGGTGTAGGCCCAGGTTCATTCCACACTGTAGCGCCACTTAAGTAAGTAAACAATTTATTCAACTATCTAGATTGTTCGGCTTAAATATTTTTTACTGAAATCGCCCACAAAAAGTGTGCTTAGCTAAAACTTCATATTGATGAAGTATAGAGAATCACATTGTCCAACTTTCTTTCTCAGACCTATTTTCCTCACAGTTAAGCCAACAATTTTTTAGTTTCTGAAAGTGAGCGTAAATGTTCTTAAGTCTAGGCAAGTACCCTTAATATAAAATTTCATTATCTTTGCTTCAAATGTGTTGCGGTGACGTTAGTACAGATGGATGGACGGACGAACAAACAGATATTACTTCCCTACGTATCAAAAATAATATAACCCTATGGGATAGGGTATAGAAATGAGGAGTATGCAAAGAAACGCCAAATTCAAAATATCGTTTTTTTTATATATATGGCAACTTATTCCGAAAATCTCTAAATGTTTAATCGATCTCTCGGCTTGAATTCTAAACGGCTGAATTTTTGGTTCAGATTATAGCAAAAGTGCTAAACAATTTTTCACAATAATTCGAGTTTGTCAACCGGTGAATAGGTTCCGCACTTTCTAAACGAATACTTTTTGACGTGGGAAATGTTTGTGACAAATTGGATATTCCGAATTCGACAAGGATACCATAAAGACAAATATAAACAAGTGGAGATACAGACGAATCCGGCGGACATCGCGTCAAGGGATGGGTCAATTTTGGAACTGATAATATCGATCTGTTTTTTTCATAGTTTAATAATTTTAATGACTTTTTTCAAAACTAGCTACATTTTGAAACATGTTTTCAATTTTTTAAGATTTTACAGGACAGACATTCTTATACAATGACGAAACGGAGTGGCGAATAACTTAACCACTTCTGGAAATAGAAGCAGTTCCAGGAAAAAACATCATTAATGACTACCAAAGCCAAAGGGATGAGTTTCGAGTAACCCATACCAAATTTAGCAGCTTTCAAAAAAACAATCTAAATAGCTATATCTGTAAAATCATCAAAATGCATTCTGTCAGCAGATGACCTGGAGGATGAGTTTATGAAAATAACGTGTCATGTTCAAAAGTTCCACGAGAAAGCATAATTCTTAAAGCGTAATAAGGGGTTGTCAAGTCATATCAATTAGAAGACGTTAACTCGCCGAAGCACCATCTAGAATTAAGTATTTGGGAGTTGGGGAAGGTTACAAAACTAAATGCTTTTGAATGATAAGAAGCATCCAATTCTTTTACTAAATATTGAAATGCAGAATTACATACTCCAATTGCACATAAGAAATATGAACTCAGGTCTTCAAGCATTATTGCCTTTTGTTAGATATTTATTGGCGTGGGAAATATGTTTGTGACGAATTGGATTTTCAGAATTCAACAAGGATCCCATCAAGGCAATTATAAACAAGTGGGGATCCTGAGGAATCCGGCGGGCATCGTATCGACGTATGCGACAATTTTAGAGTTGATGATCTCGATCTGCTAATGTAATTGCAAAAAGTTGTATACATGCTTTAAATTTCGAATTATATAATGTGAAATCTTCCAACAAATTTGGATTTTTGTGAACCCTATGGTGTTTCTGAAATAGTAATAGGACATCCGACAAGGAATAACTTTGTTGCAGTGTTTGTTTGCTTTTATATGTAAGGTAGTTCACATTTAGAAGTAGTAAGCAGGTAGACGATCTAAGACTTTATCATGGCATTGTCATGATTTGTAACAAGAAAAGGACTACCTGAACCCATTTATTATAACAATGGAAGGAACTTCCTAGCTGCTAGGAGAGAACCTGAGTCCTTGAACCAAATCTATTTTAACCAGTTGAAAAAGAAGTAGGTAGTTGCTGACTTCAGGAGCGGATGTAATTGAAATGCATCCCGTTTTAATAACCGCATTTAAGGTAACTGTGGTAAGCTGCAGTCAGTAATCATTCATATACAATTTTTGCTGTGTGACGTCTCAAACGTTGTTCAATGTTGAAAAATTGAATAACGCCAACTACAAGGTGGCGCAAAAGTAATCCTCCTATCAGAAAATGCTATAAATTTTGCGATTTGACCCTAATGTCAGTTCTGTTTTGACATTTGTGTAGTAAACACATGCGAAATACACGTTAATAAACAATGTTACGCTACACTGCTCCAGAGCGCGGAATATTGGTGACTATTTATTTGAGCAATAATCGGTCGGTGACTTTGGCACAACGTGAATTTCGTCGCAGATTTCCTAGCCGTCCAACGCCTACTGGTGAAACACTGCGACGTTTAGCCGCTCGCCTCGAAGAGACTGGAGACAACACGAGATGCTGCCAGGCGTGCCAGGCGTGCCAGACCCCGGAGTAGCCGTTCTGCAGAGAATATTGCTGCTGTAGCCGAAGTTTTCATTGAAGCGCCGTCGACATCGACCAGACGACGTGCCACGCAAATGGGTATCAGTCGATCAACGAGTTCTTTTTGCCGCAACTTGATGAATTGGGATTGGAAAACATGTGGTTCCAACAGGACGGTGCAACGGCACACACTGCACGTGCCACAACCGATATGCTGAAGGATGCATTTCCCGGGCGCCTAGTTTCCCGTTTTGGCGATTTGCACTGGCCAGCAAGATCGCCTGATTTGACCGCTCCAGACTTCTTTTTGTGGGGCTTTTGAAGTCACGGGTTTATGTCAACAAGCCTCAGACTCTTGCAGCTCTTAAAGACAATATCCGTCAAGAATGTGAGGACCTATCGCCGGAAGTTTTGGCCAAAGTGATAAAAAATGCCATAAAAAGGGCTCAAATGACAATCAACTGTGGTGGCGGCCATTTACATGACATCATATTCTCGACTTGATATAAAAAAAATTAAAAGACCAAATAAAAATAATCCACAAGAAGAATCAAAGTTTTTCTTTTTTTTAAATTACAGCCAAAAAACATCGGAAAGTTATTTTTGCGCCACCTTGTATTAAGAATCTATTTGAATTCTATTTAAAATTACGTTCACCAGAAATCTGCAAAATTGTTATGCGAAATGTACTTAAATGAACTCTTTGAAAATGGTCAGATGCGCCAACCTCACCGACATCATATCCTCTACATAATGTTTAAAGTTTATGCAATCAACCAATTAAATTAAAACTATAAAATTGTATATAATTTTAAATTTATTGAAAAAAAATCGACCCGCAACATCCCGTAAGTGTGCAAGCTGTTAACGTACTCAGCGGATCAACTTTGTGCGGTGAGTCCGTTAAATGAGTCGCTTAAGGGATTTTTTCAAAAAACGCTTTGTGCGTTGCGTCTGGTAATTTCGCAGCTTATGTATGGGCACCTTTAAACTGAGTATGTATCTACCATAGAACTGTCAGACATAATGACAGACCTAAAATAGACAGTGGACTCTATTAGCTCTGTAATTTGAATATTACGGTTTATAAGTCCGATATTCAAACTGGGTGAGTTGATAGGCTTTGATCCAAAAATAAAAGCCGCATAAATTTAGAGTTAGGTTAAGTAATACAAAAATGCTGTTCTGGCAAACATTTTTGACACATTGACAAATCTCAACAAAACCTCCAAAGGTAGAATAACAAAGGTAGAACAACTTCTATATGCCTATGCCTACTTACACCCGTACATTGAGCCCCCTTTATTCAAAACTCTTCCAGGCTCCTTAAGTGTTTGTACCCTTCTTGAATATTAATTTGCTTCGTCATCAAGTATTTATTTTATTTCTAGATAAAATCAAAAAAAAAAAGAAAACAAACTTTCACTGGAATTTCGGCGTCAAAGTAAGAAACAAAATTAAAATTTCATTTTCATTTGAATTTGATTTACATACACGAGTACGGTAGTATGGTACACACATGACCAAGACCCATGTGTGTCAATGTCCATGTAAATTGAAATTTACTTTCGTTGCACTTTTTCCTGATTAATTTTTTTTAAGCGCATAGCGGTAGTGCTAATGTGCGTGCGACTTAATTTGTCCATGTTTTCAGACATGGCGTATGGCGTCGTGCCACACAGAGTTTTATTATTATTTTGAGATTCAAATCATCGCTCATGGAACGGAATGCGCCAAATTAACTCGCGCTAAATGTAGCCGTGTTTTATTATCTTTTTTTTTTTGAACAAAAATCGTTCCGGGTTTGGTAGGACTGTAGCCCGGATAAACCGAGACCGGCTATAATATAATTGTTGTGGAAAATGAGAAAAACTATTCACACTTAGAGCAAAATTACTTAATTGAGATGTTGGCGATTAGAAATTATGGAAGAGGCGGCTTTTAAGTGTTGAAGTTTAGTTGTGCCTTAATCAAACAATCCGAAGGAAATTATTTTTGTTTATGGTCGTCATTAAATTATGCGGGTGAGTTCAGATTATTATGGTAATAAGTGGTTTTCGGAACTATAATTATGATCAAGTACGTCTTAAGACATATTTGGCGGCTTTTGTGTTAAGGCAATCATTTGATTTCGGGTTAAAGTGAGCAGAACCAAAAGTCACACTCCAAGATCAACAACAAAACCAATGTCAGCAAGTATTTGACAATCTAGCCATCATTATGATGAATCAGAGAAAAATGTTCTTGTCATTGTGTCACTAGCAACTCGGTGTGGAGTCTCTAGACGGCTGCGGAAGAATTCCCAAGATGGAGTCAACAGTGGCGTCCACCAGTGCCAGTTAGGATGGACAAAATGAACAACCTATTTGAAATGCTCCGACAATAGGTCATCTAGGAATTTCAAAAATTACTCAGGCCTCTTGAATAGAAGTGGTGGCTGAAGAGCTGAGAGGCCGATGCCAACGCTCAACCCGGCTCAATACTACTGGCCCCGTGTCGTTTAGTTATCTAAGAATTTGGATCTGGCACTACAGGTTAGGGGTTGTTAACTATTCACTCACAGAAAAATTTGTTGTATTGCAGCCTCAGAACGAACTGATTTTATAGTTGACGACCATGCCAAACGAAATAAGGGCAATGACGTATCTGATCCTGAAAAGTAAAAACATTAAAAAGGGAGTTGCTGCCGAACAACTAGTGTGAGCCATAAGCTGCTTAAAAGCATAAATTACTGCCAAATAAAATGAGATGGGCCGAGCAAAATAAGGATGAAAAACTGTGACATCTGCTACAGACTGGACTTTTAGTAAGTCGAAACAGCGACCATTCGGATGCGGATTTATTATTAGTGCCAGACTTAAGCAAGTAGTCTTATGTTGTCAAAACATTAACGAACGCATTGTAAAAATTCGCATCAAAGCAAAATTTGTCAACATAAGCTTTATATTCGCTTATGCTAGAACGGAGGAAATAGATGATATAGGCAAAGATTGCTACAACGAGCCAGTTGAGAAAACCTATGAGCAGCTACCGAAGTACGATTTTAAAATCGCGCTGGGAGATTTTAAAGCAAAAGTCTAAAAAGAAGACAACTTTGACAGTATTGTCGAAAAATACATCACGTATCTAGTATTTTTGATATCCAAACACTTCGATTGCCAGAATCGACTTGGAACACTACCTTGTTGCAGCCAAGGCAAGAATGCGGATATACTGTACAAAAATGCAATGTTAAGCTGCGCCAACATAAGTTCCCTCAACATCTCCTACGGTATCCTATCTGGCGTAGAGTAACCTTGATGGGCCCTTATCAGTGTAATTTTAGGCAAGAAAAGTCCACACCTGATAATATTTGCACTTTTCGGCAGATCCTGGAAAAAACCTTAGAAGTACAAATCGATACCCAACACCTATTCATTGGTTTTAAAGCAACATATAGAGACGAACTATACAGAGCCATGTCTAGTTTTGGTATCCGACCCAAACTCGACCCAAACTGCTCCATCAGGGTCGGCAATAAACTCACCAAACTTTCGATAACAAAAAATTATTTAGGCAAGGCGACCCATTGTCAATTGATTTCTTTAACTTAATTCTTGAAAGGATTTTACAAAACTCAAGAGTCACGCCAGAGGTACAGTCTTATAAAATAGTGGAATTGCTAGCTTATACCACCCTCGAACATGGGGATATAATATATCGGGTGTTTTTTTATAGGTATAATACTTTAAATTGAATAAAAACACAAAAAAAATCATTTTAATTTTATAAATTTTGGCTTTATTGGAAAAATAATTTTATGCCATTAATGTTTAAATATGATTTTGGACAAGTGGCCGCCGCGACTGGTTTGAATAAAGCCAAATCTAGAGATTCAATTTTCAACCAGTTTTTGGAGCATTTGGGGCCGTATGTCGGCAATAAGGAATTTGTTGGAAAAGACGAGCGACTTTACATATCCCCAAAGAAAATAATCCAAAGGTATCAAATCACACGATCTTGGTGGCCAATTGACAGGTCCATTCCGGGAAATTATGTGCTCATCGAATGTTTCCTAAAATAAATCGATTGTGACGTGCGCTGTGTGGCATGTAGCGCCGTCTTGTTGGAACCACATCACATCCACATTCATGCCATCCAATTCCGGAACAAAATAGTCGGATATCATGTCTCTATACCGGTCTCCATTAACGGTGACTGACTCTACAGCATCATTTCGGAAGAAGTATGGCCCAATGACTCCACCAGCCCATAGAGCACACCAAACAGTCAGTTTTTGTGGATTAAATGGCGTCTCAAGGGCCTCTTGTGAATTCTCTTCACTCCAAATGCGGCATTTCCGCTTGTTGACGTAGCCATTCAACCAATAATGAGCCTCATTACTGGACAAAATTTTGTGATGAAAATCAGCATCGAGATCAATCTCATTTTCTGCCCATACACCAAAATCACGACGCATTGCATGATCTCGCGGCTTTAATTCTTGCACAAGCTGGATCTATCTATACCAAAATTGATAAGGAAATTCTTGGCGGTTTCGAGTGAAAAATTCTTTATTATTCCATAGGATTCCATATCCTATGATTTTAGGTGCTATTTCCGTTGATGGGTTATAGAGACGAATATTTTACCACAACCCTGGACATTTTAAATGGCTAGGACATGTAGTGCTAATGGACACCAACACTCCAGAGTCTTTGAATTCCAAGCGGATGTCGTTTAAGTATGTTTAAGTAGGTTGTCCATAAGTAGAAAAAGACCTCACCCTACTTAAAGTGCCCACCTAGAGGCAGTTAGCTAGGGATCGGTTTAATTAATGAGGCATGTTAGTTGCGGCCCAGGTCCTTTTCTGACTGTAGTGCCATTTAGGTAAATAAATATTATCGTTGGATGTATTTATAAGAGTGCGTTAGACCCATAAGAAGTTTTGATTGTGTATGTCATATAGTAAGTTTTGCTCTCTACCAGTATCTACTTTGGTGATTAACCAAATCGGAAATTTATTGCTATCAATCTTGAATTGATATTCATCAGGCATAGGCAAATGCACCAGTTATCTTTAGGTCTTTTTTCTCTGATACTTACATTATTCTCTATTTAGTATTCGAAGAATACGCGAAACATTACGGAGAAACGAAAAACGTTGTCACTTAGAGGCATTCAAGAATAATTGGTTAACTGAGCACCATTCTTGTAGCCTTAGAAGGTCATGTTCTAGGAGAAGACAATCGTCAATGGATTCTATGCTTCTGAAAATTTTTAAATCATCTGCAAACAAAAGTTGATTAGAATTTGTAAAGATTTCGCTCATGTCATCGATGAAAATAATAATAAGAAGTGGACCAGGATGGCTTCCTTGGGGGACACCTGATGATATCATAACGGAATTTAAAAGTATTTGGTCAAATGCTACAAATTGAATACGACCTTCCAAGAAGGGATACTAACAATTTCAAAATACTTGAATTAATTCCTATTCTCTCCAATTTATTGGTTAAAATTAAGTGATGCCTTGCGAAGTCGGTGTCAATTTTATAGACTTGTAAACCTTCCTCGAGTTTCTTAAGAACGAGATTCGAAAAATTGCAAGTTGGTAGTCGTATATTTTCCTACAACAAATCCATGTTGAAATGGTGAAATACATTCCTTGAATTAGAAAGCCAACTTTCCATTCAGAATTTTTTCAGAGTGTTTTAGTGTAGGCGATAATTTGCAAATTGGATGACAATTAGATATTTCCTGCTCAGGTAGGGTTTTGTGAATTGGAATAATAAAAGATTTTTTCCACTCCGAAAGGAATTCACCGCTAAAAATATAAAATAGGGGTTCAGAGAGAGCAACTGCACATTTTTAAGAACAATTGGAGGTACTCCGTCCGGACCAGGCTTGTTATCACTGTTCAAATTCATAAGAATATCCTCGACTTGAGATATGTTAACGTTAAATTAACCAATGTTAACCATAGAATCATAATTTAAATTTTCTGCAATTCTTGGATGGTCTTCAATTGAACTTGTATAACTGTATTGAAAATAATCAGCAAATAAATTACAAATAGTTGGTGGATCTGAATGTTTGGACCCCAATTAGGTATACCTACCATTTGATTTTTTTTTTACTTTTGATGAATGACCAAAAACATTTACTATTTTTTTTTAGATTTGAATTAATTGACAACATGTAATTTTTAAACAAAAACTTGTTGAGAATATAAATCCCCATCCCATTGTGTTCAATATTAAAATTGTATCTCATTACTTTTCATCATGTGAATAAGTGAAAATTTAAAATTCAAATAATAATATCATTCAGGTATGCCATTGATCGATCAATTCCAATCCAATCATTCTATCCATTGAGCATTCCTTTTGTTTCCATTCAATGAACATTCATTTAAATTTTAAATATCACCACTGCGACAAACGCTTAGCGAAATAAAAAATAAATAAAAACAAAACTTTTACTTTCATTTGCACTCAAGCCGCAATTGTCATAAAAGTAGTCCCCATACGGGTATATCGGAGATCTCTACAGGCCACGGTGATCGATGCTATCCAATGAGATACATTAATATATCTGCACGCAAGAAAGGTTAACGCCATCTTAGCCATGTTTGTCCCATACAGGTATTATGACCGATATCAGAAAGAAAGTTGCTATCATACTTAACACCGATCCTAATGACAACATGGGCAAGGTAAGTATATCTATACGAGTACATTACTGATGGATGAGTTACTTTTTTTTATATCAGATAAATATTTGTTGTTGCATGATGATGCATAATTTTGACCAAACAAATAGCCCATCATTTGGTATAAACAAAAAAAAAATACAAAATACTGTTTCATTTAGAAAGTTGATTAAAATAACCTCAATAAATGTGTGAATATTTATATTTGGGGGAATCACAGGTGAATGGAGGAAATAAGACACTCCGATGATGATTGATTGAGAGAAAAGACAAAATTGGGGACACACTTCAGAGGCTAAGTGTTCCCTATTTCAATGTTTTTTTTTCTAACATATGCTGTACTTAGTTTTCGTATATCCTATCTTATAGAGTGTGTTAGCTTTGATAGCTTGTAGGATAGAGAAATATTTAAGATAGAAATGTGTAGTTAGAATGTATAGAAATCGCATCGTCACCTCTACAGGCCGCTGGATACCCGCAAGGTGAACAAATGACTGGCATTTTATTCATTGGATCCATGTTGTTGAGATAACTTCTCAAGAACTAGGAGAAAATGCCGCTCTGAACATTCAGCTGAAAAACGACGTACATCATGCGGAGACCAAACAAAAAAAAATTAACCTCGCAAACGAAAACACTTTGAAAGCCCGGCAATGCTAAACAGCTTGTCAATGTCAGTCTCAAATATGGGCAACAGCACTTTGGGAAATCAAATAGAATAGATGAAAGTCTAAAAATGGCGATTTTTTTTTAAACTCTATAGAAAGTCTGTTGTCATAGAAAATTTTATGAGGCTTTCGCGAGATCAGAAAAGGAGTTCCAATGAGCACAGGGAATGTTTCTACCGCCTTCTTCTCATAGTTGGTGCAGTAGTTAGTGCGGTGGACTCAACGTGGTTCAAGGGTGCAAGTCATATGTTCATATGTTCCCATAAAGCCTATATAGCTTACGGCAATCTGGCTAGAACGGAATGCCAGAATCAATGAATATCAAATATTATCAGAATAAATTCCTAAACGTGCTTCGTGGCTTAGCTAAATAGAATGAACAATTTCCTAATTAGAGTGATTCGATCTGCAGCAGCCTAATCTTCAAGGCTTATTGCCCTAATGATAGATATATTGAGAGTACGCTTATGTATACCCCCAGATGCTTTCGGTTACATTACCTCCTCAGGGTTAATGCAAAAAATTTATCGTATTTCATACTGTACAACGAGACAACGGGAACGTCGGCAATGCTCACGAGCTCCTCTATTTTAGCACAGCGATTTCGAATCGTGATAAAACCGATACTGAAGTAGCATTCTCTTAAGTTTCATGTTAGGCTAGATAGATTAAGTTATACAGTGAGTTTTGGGGAAAGGCTTTCGCCAGCCTCCCTGGAACACCACCGTGATGGACCTCAAAAGTGGCTGGCCAGACCCCCAAATTTCCAACCTTGATTATATGTAAGTTAGGGTTATAGGTAGTCTAGCTTAGTTTTTAACTAGGTTATGGTTTATATACATCGCGAATCAACGTTTTTTTCCAAATCTTACTGGCAAATAAAACCTCCCCTTATAAATATGAGCAGTTAGTCCAAGATATTTTACTTTTTTTAACAGCAAAATCACGGAACAAGGAACCTTTTTTATAACAATTGGAAGAGGCACCCTGCAATATGTTAACTCCGGGAACACGCTAAGTATTGCCATGCTTTTAATTGCTAACAAGCCATTTAGTCTGGACTTTGTGGCAAATATAAACATTGTTATGTATAGCACAAGATTCACACATCCCATATCCATAAGGCTCGGTTACGTAAATGGGTCGTCTAAGTAGAGTATCATCTACACCGCCACACTTTTATAGGTTGGTTCGCTCAGTTGATGCTCGTTTTTTTATAAACTTTTCTCATGTGAGGCGAACCTATAACCCTTCAGAAGGTACCTGAGATGATGCTTGCAGATGTTGAAGTGCATGATCATGATCTCTTATTTAGCCTGTTTGTCGGCCGTCTCGTTAAGGGATATAACGCTGCGACCAGCAGAGGCTGACGTTATGCTAAGACTAAAGCTTTCTTTAAGAGTATTCCTGAACCAGTTACACCGTTAAAATATGATCCGTCTGCGTAGATGCATATCAATTTAGTTTTCCTAGATTTTTCATTGTTCCATTAGTCTCTACTCAAAAAACAGCAGATAGATTCAGGATTCATCTGCTACTTCGGCTGATCTTAAATGAATTTTTGATAGCTTATTCCAGTATACATCAACATCCACAAAGGTACGGCAAAAGATGCTAGAACTTGTAAACAAACCGGCGTTTATTCCCAGGATCCAACATCGTCTTCTCGGGCCAGAAGATTTAAACCGAACCAAAGGCTACAAGGAGGCAATTTAACTTGTAACGTCTCTAATTGGAAGTGACCGCTACACTTTAACTCAACCACATATCCCCTGCTTATGAGAAACGATGGATTTCTATAGCTTGCGGCAAATGTATAGAACAACATTGACAGCGATGTAAAGAATCAGTTAGAAGTGTTGTGATTTTCCCAACCGACCTCGAAAAAAGCCTGTTTCGACTGCGAATGCACTCAGAACCAGTCCCTTTGGATTATGGGCCCAGAAAAATAAATTAAGTATACAAAAAAAAAAAACACTTTCTAAGGCGAAAGAAAACCCATATGAGAAGGCTACAATCCTCTGTGCGACTCGTTCAACACCCTATTTCATTCCATCCTTAAATAAAAGATCCTCAACAAGTGGGCGTTTTAGCTGAGATGACGTGCGAAGCTTTTACTGAAGAGTGAAACATCCGTAATAAGGATACAAGCCACTCTGAAGCATGCGATTATAAGTCGAAACCTAGTCGGCATTATAAATTTTTGCGCTGCTAGGTGATAGCAGAACTTTTCAATAGCCCGACTAAAATAAGTTTTACGACTTAAAAACAAAGAATGCAGCTGGTACTATAAGAGGATTTTTTAAAGATTTTTTTAAAGAAGCATACAAAAATTTATCTTATCGATTTCATCGCAGGAAAACATGGCTGATGCGTCAGTTAGCGTAATTTTGTATGTACACAAAAAAGCGGATGTTTTATTGGTCCTTATCAATTCAGATTCTGGCAAGGGAACTCTTCTTTCGAACAACTGTTCATATTATTTTTTAAAATCCCAAACATTTAGAATCGACACCTAACATCTGTCTGTCAGCAGAGGGAAGCTGTGTCATGCCTAGCGTTTATATCTCTGAAATTTCGATCCAGAATAGTCGCTTCTCCGTTAAAATTTGGAAAGGAGCCTTTGACGTCACCAGTGCGGTAAGAGCAAGTTGACACATTGTAATGTTGTTTATTAAATATCGTGTCGGAAAAGATAAAACCCACGCACCTGATCCCATCGATGTGATGGAAAAACCAAGCTGGCTGGAAGCGGTGCTTTCACCAGCTTCAATTCAGCGGCAACGAAAATGGGACAAGTCATAAACGAACTAGCTCCAGACTACGCTGAGTTTATCAATTAAACTTAAATATCGTATGAGGATTCGATATATAATTCCTGTAACCGATTTATTGTCCTTTATGTATAGACGAACGAAATAACATCTGTAGACAAAAAGGTACCTACTTTTAAATGTATTCGCCATTTACGAAAAATACACAACGACGCATCGGCTTTGACGTTTTATCAAAGGGAAAAACAAGTCAGATGGGAAAAATGATGACCTACGATGACGTAATGTGAGAATTTCGAAACCAAAATCGATGTTCAATTCCAATTAATTAGATACCCCAAGTACATAGCGACCTGGAATGGGATTGACCACTGACTTTGGCCTTTCAGCTGATCCGCCATCAGCTCTGTTTAAGGGGCCTGACTAACACTTGAGATTTCTAGACGACCTGTTGTCAAAAAGACGAAACAGTGGGTTATTCAATTCGTCTATCTTAACAAGGAATTAGAAATTGGTTCTGTTTTGGGAATTCTTCTGCCGCCATCTTGGATACAGAAGATTTACTTTAGTGTGAGGACACGTTTTCACCCGCTCTCATCTGTTTAAGGGGCCTGACTAACACTTGAGATTTCTAGACGACCTGTTGTCAAAAAGACGAAACAGTGGGTTATTCAATTCGTCTATCTTAACAAGGAATTAGAAATTGGTTCTGTTTTGGGAATTCTTCTGCCGCCATCTTGGATACAGAAGATTTACTTTAGTGTGAGGACACGTTTTCACCCGCTCTCATCTGATGCCACCAAGCCTTTAGAGAGAGGTTCACATACTATTTACTAGGTACCCAGACGTCGCTATAAGGAATCAGAGAGTCGGAGTTATTGGGCGTCATCTAGCTTGAAACGCTTATGATTTCATGTTTCGTATTGTATAAAATTTGTAACCAGCGTACCAAATAATCGTGATGATCTGACAAAGCATCCGAGTAGTACCAACTGTCAAAAAAAAACTTATCTCAAATTAGCCGTTCGGAGGTCCCGCCATCGTGCAGAAGTACACAGGCACAAATGAATGGATGTGAGAAAGCTCGGCCGTGGGTACTTACTAGCCTGTTGCGCCAAAAATTTGTTTGTTTTTTTTTGTACAAAACAATCGGATGAACATTTACACTTGTCGGTGTAATTGAGTGATTACACTTAGCATGGAAAAGGCATCTTTTCAAACATCTCATCGCGAAATTGAGCCTCTTCACTATATCTACATTTTTGGAAAAATATAAGGTGAGCTATTAACTGATCATGATCACAATTCACGAACTCCCAATGGAAACATGTACCCATCTATTCAATCTTACCACTTGATGGTCCTTACACAAAAGTATTCTTGTAACCGTCTTAAAGTATGTTGTAAGACTGTCCAGATGTCTGTTATACTATTATTTGACATATTAGTCTTAACCAGTACACACACGAATGTATGTGAGTTTTCTCCATAAGTGGAAAAACCAATAAAACTAATGTTAACACAAAATGTTTCTAAATATGTTCCATTGGCAACGTCTTTTTTAATGTTTTTCCATGAAAAAAGACCCCAAGCTTACCGCTAACATTCAATTATCCAACCTGATCGATCCAACACTATTCAAGGTGATTTCACAAGTTCAGAAAAGGTCAGCAGACAGCACTCTATAATTTATTCATCTGTGACGATCATCAGTCAGTTTTCAAGAGTTAAAAGCGCACATCAACTTTGAACAAAAATCCAAAGGTTTTCCTTTAATGTTACGACTTGAGCACACCCACTCGCAGATACTTTGAACCCGACATGTCATAAATGTTCGATAAATCACAGTGAAAACGCCACTGTGTTTTTCCTAATTATGCAAATATATGTGAGAATGGCTGTTTCCCTTCCGGGTGTGCAAACTATGCATCTTGAGTTTTTCGAGATCGTTAAAGTAACTAAAAAAAACTTCACGCCCCAGGTAAAACCTAGGTAACGCCCGTGGCTAAAGCTTAACTACAAGCCAACAAAAAAACGGAAAACGTAAACAAATTGGTTGCATAAGAGGCCTTTACAATCACAAAACGTTATGTATCTTTATGCATATGTTAAGATTAAAGAAAAACGTCATCCAGCGACAATTTATGGACTCAAAGATACAACTTGACGATTTGTTTGTTTTGTAATGGCTCGGAGAAAATACGTGTTTTTGTCACAAATTCGTCGACGGAAATCAATCACGATTTTGACAGGTGCTGGGCGACTATACCACGAAAGTCATACAGTTTCCATAATCAGAAGGACACCTACAATTTTGAACGGTTTTGATATACCTATCTGCCAAAAAATAATTGTTACGGACTTGATGGTTTATTGTGAAAATATGTTAATGACGAGCCGTGGGTGGAATTGGAATTCGCATTTAGTTTGAGTTTGGTTATGATAAATTTTCAAAAAGAATCTAATTGCCCCTAAGGACTCTAATGTGTCGTTAAGTCACTCTATTGATGGATTAATTGCGCATCAGACTGGTTAAGACATTGTCAACAATTGTAGATGCGCTAAGTGGAATTTACGCACTATAAAACTACAGTAGGGGGTGCACAACACCCCTAAGTTTTTTATCTGCTCCACTTTTTACGAAAGTCTGATAAATATACAGGTTAACGCACTATCATGAGAAGCTTAATAAATTTAGGCGGGTGACAAAAATAATAACTTTGCACACACAAATGGAGGAAGAAGCTAAATTCAAAGTCCTTTATGGGCTAGAATGTTATTTCTCTGTTTTTTACAAGTAGAAATCGACCTCAACCAACATGAAGTACACCAACTAAAAACATTTAGGTTATGGATCAGGATTGAACAGCTTTAGTTTCATTTTGAAATCTAGCTCAACTCAAGTACATGTTACGCACTTGAGGATGAGAACATCACCGAAGGGATGTCTGGATTACATTACGAAATGTTCCAGCTGATGTGATTTGATAAGTTCCATATCTTCGATATTCAACTGTTACGCAAAATTATTTATCTGTTAGCATCAGTCATTCTTTTCTTAAATCTTCCAAGCCACCTTAAATACTAACCAGACCCAGAACGATCACGAGCAACATCTGACGGGTATGCACCTGGAACGTGCGCACGCTGTAAACTTCACGTGCTTCTCAACCACGTTTCAAGAAATACTTTGGACAGAATAGCTGCAACGCATCAATGCATATAATAGGATGCGGATTAGTTATGGAGATTCGACTAAGTTCGATAGTAATCGACTGTCAGCCGGTACATACATGCGGAAGCGGATGCAGTTATTTGAATCAGACAAGATTTTGCTTGATTCTAACCCCCTCCGAAGATATTGAAGACCCTATGAAGGAAGAATTTTGGAATACGATGTAAAAATCGGTGCCATGCAATAACGCCGAGCGAAGTAACGCCGAATTCCAAATTTAAATCTATTTCATGGAACCGTCAATATCGTACTTAGTTACTTTAATTGAACAACCGGTAAGGACAACATCTTTGGCGGGATATTTGGAACGCAAAGCCTCTACGAAACGACAACAAATAATAGCTTTCGTAAGTGATACTGCTATTAGCAGCACTTCCATGACTACGAACCCACAAGCAATTTGGAGATCTTTAGATGGTCGAACTGCGAACCAAATCGGCTTAGGAACACCTCTAACATCCTGGATGTATACATCGACGTCCACTCTGACGATTTCTTCGTCACAGCCAAATTCAGAGCTCTACTGTCCAACGAGAAGAAGTTACGAATGTGTATGCGTTGGACGTATACTGCCAGAGATTGCCAGAGTCTACAAGCAAAAACTGAATGAGTAACTCACCGCTGTGCCCCTGCCTTGTGATATAACAGAAAATGGACATGTTAACCGCACGAGTAGAGTACCAAACCAGGGGAATGGAGAAGTAGATAATGCGTAGAAAAACAGAAAAACACGCAGATTCCAAACTCAGGGAAATCGAAAAATCTCGGGACAAGAAGAAAAAAATACAAATTTTTGGCGCAACAGGCTCGTTAGCACCCAGGGCCGAGCTTTCTCACAACCACTCTTGTATGCGTGTGTACTTCTTTCACGGTGACGGGACTTCCTGCTTTGTTCCGACTCCGAACGGCAAATTCGAGATAGCTTTTTCTTGACTATTGATACTACTCGGATGATTTGTCAGATCTTCACGAGAGGAGGGCCAGTGAAAAATATTAAGTTGTTGCTACGGCAACAGACCTTCTGCGCGGCAGTTCATCGCACCAACCATCACGCCACTTACCCCGTCACAATGGACAAGAAGAACATCCGTCAATTCTACAAAAAAACTGAATGAGTGACAGTTGGCTTTAAATAAGGAGCGCAGGCTCTATGAAAACCTCGAGTCGCGCAGGGAATTTTATATATATTCAGGACATAATTACGAGAGAGTGATAAGGGAAGAAAACAGGCTACTTCAAGTCAACGAAGAGGTAACGCTCCCTCACAGAATTGGAGAAGTTAGAGCAGCCCTCAAAAACTGCAGAACTCTTCAAATACGGAGGTGATGCTTTAGAAGTATTTATGCACCAAACCATTAACAAAATCTTGATGCAAGAGAGCATTACGATGACTGGAATATCAGCTTAATATATCCCATCTACAAAAAGCCAATCCCTTGTCCTTCAACAACGACCGCTTAACATTAGAAAACATGCTATGCAAAGTTCAGTTTGGATACAGCTCATCTGAACTATTCCCAACTTGTACCGGATTCAATTTATTCAAGTCCTGGAACAGATATCTCCACTATCTTCACCAAATCTCACAAGCGTCTAGTATACGCGAAGAGGCAAAACGCGTTGGTCTTGTAGCTAACGAGGGCATTATAAAGTATATGTGATTAAGAAAATAGTATCGAAGCAAAACCTTGAACAAAACGTCACTATTGATAGCTACAATTTTAAGGCAGTTAAAGGGTTCATCTACCTCGGAGTCAACATCAATCCCCACGAATTACACATTAGTTAAGATATGACGAAGACTGACCCTAGGAAACCGATTTTTTTTCTGGTAAGCGAAACAAATGGGATCAAAACTATAAACACTTAGGTAAAAGTGATTAGGACCCTAATATTATCAGTCCTACTTTTTTGCGTCGAGTGGTAGACAACAATCAGGAAAGCAGAGCAAATATTAGGTTAAATACCTTCTGATTAAATTCGTATTCTTTACGGGGGCCGATGAAAAATTAAGGGAATTGAAGTTGAGGAATCAAAAGTCATGTCTATGGTTACCATATATTTTATTTTTGTTAGAATTTGTTATGCGATTCCAACGGTTTTCCATTATTGCTTGCATTCATCCAAGACATGAATACAACTTGCAGGTCTGGTTGGGTGCTCCTCCTACACCAGTAATGGTACCATGGCATAAAGAGTTGTATCCCACTTTTCTGTATCTATGTTTAGCCAAAATATTTCTGCGGCCTTTTATATTCGTTTCTTAATCACACAACATTGAATATTTCCATATCGGATGACTATAGTCTACAAAATTATAAATTTATCCGCAACTTCACCTCACTCATATCTCAACATCTTCCAAATTCCTAACTCTCCATACAACCATTATTCTTCCCTTAATCACTGGTCCACTGAACTGCTCCAACTAAGCGGCTATTTGCAATGTTTGACAACTTATTGAAAAGTATAAAGGAAAACGATTACGGATTACGGCAGGAGTAGGAGATCTTGATCGAATGAACAGTTCAAAGATGATTCAAGAAAAAAATACTGGGATCGGCGCAATTGACATTGGCATGTTCAGATAAAAAGGCGCTATCAGACAACGTTCCCATTCAATATTGTATCTAAGAGCCGCAGGAGTGATGCGAAATTGGGACTACGGCCGATTCCTTATCAGGCAATACCGGATAATCTCAAAAGCACACTGGTATATGTGCAGTAAAGTCAAGGGATCTAATCCTAAGATTACAACTTCGCCTACAAAGGAGTATCTGTTTCTCCGAAATTTGACTGCAAACCTCAGATGTATTTCCTACTGCCTTAAGCTTAAGCAATTCTCCCATTCCATCACCTCCTTTGACAGCCCACCAGTCGGGGTTCCATACAACCGCCAAGCTGCATTTGAAGTCCCAACAATTTCCACGATACCAACATGGTCAGCAATTACGCACGATGATTATGTCAGCGGCGATCGACTACTGCCGTGTACAAAAAGGAAGCAAACTTATGCAAATGCCCACCACCATCACACAGATTCTGGCCGTTGCATGTTTTATTTTGTTCATTAGCTGTTTCCCGAAGTTGTCCGACGACGACGACGTCAATATAAAAACGAACGTTCCGCTTCTCATTTCCGGATTGCATACCGTATGGGTACGGCTGTACTCACGTCGACATAACCCACTGCAAGTTGTACGCGCACTACAACGTTTTGAATCGTATGATTTCGCGCAGTGGTTATCCTTGTGAAAGTTCATTGAAAACTTCAATGCGCTCGTTAAAGGCATGACTCTTTTTTTTTCGTTCACCCGATCGTTGTTTATTGTTTGTGTATCTAGATTTATTCGCTGTATCTTAATCGGATGTGCGAAATTTAAAACCTTCACGTACGAGTACGTTGTCGAATGGACTGTTGTCAGCTGTGTTAGGTCGGGGCAAAGGGTTTGCATATGTGCATTGAATCGCGTGGATGGCCGCATGTCATTAACTAGATAGTGCTATTGAAATGTCACAAAGCCCTAGTGCCGCAATGAGGTGTGACTTAATGGGATTGGCGCAAACCGTATTACTGTTTGCGCAATCGCAAAAAAAAGATACATTTCATCTAGCCAAAGTCACTCATTCTCACGCACCAGCACTACTCACGACAAGGAATACCGTTGTTTTGTTGAAACTACTCAATCACCAGTGAGTTCAAATGAAATCGAGGTGAAGTAGAAGTGAGAGATACGTTCGGATAGTTGTTGGTGCAAAATGTCAAAATGAACCGCATGGTATCGGTGTCGAATATCCATGCTAAGTGGAGTAGGAAAATCAGGTCGATCTTTAGTTTTAAATGACACCATGGATGTGCTGTAGTTGTGTGTGTATCTCTAGGTGGAGTGGAAGTGGAAGCTTTTTTCTACTCTGCACACTCTGATCAGTCTGTGTGCTATATACTTGTACGTGTGGAGTTTTTTTTTTTTTTTGCAAATCTGATGTATGGTTACATCATACACAGATATCGAACAGATAGAGATACGTAGTCATACGCATGCTGCACATGTAATGAGTATTTGCAGTGTGCTGTCGTATCGTGCTGATCTGTAACTAGTTTCACTTTTATCCGAACCACTTTTGTGTCTGATTTTTATTTTATTTTGATTTTCTTCACCCGGTTTGAAGTCGGCGTAAGGTTGAGGAGGTCAGGAATTGCGAGCTACGAGAGAGTGTTTCCATTTGGATATTTATATCTCAGGGAAGTGCGATAATTTAGATGAAAACGTTAGTAAAGGGGTTCGCTTTGAAAAGATGTGTGTGAGTGGAGTGTATGATATAACTAGGCATTTTGGAGCTACGAACTTTACTCTAAGGGGGCGTGGTTTTTAGCGTTTGAAAGCTATATATAGCAGATATGTCATATTCACTAAGATTTATCGGAATACGGTACACTATCTCGTATTAATGGGATATATGATATGCGCAACAATGTATCTCCAGCTAGGTATATATATGGACAATTTGTTCAGGATAGAGCGTATGAATCCACCTCATATAAACGTGGATTTTAACGTTTAAGAGCTACATAGCAGGCAAAGCATATTATCTAAAGTTGAAGGTAATATTGCACATCATCTTTGATTATGAGTGATATTGCAGACACGTTTGTTAATATTGCAGACACGTTTGTTATGAGTGATATTGCAGACACGTTTGTAGCCAGAAATCTTCAGCTGCATAACAGTTAATGGGTTCTCATATGAACCATTTAGCAGGGACAGTCCTTGCGACAATTTGATGGTGTCCGAATCAGGGCTGCCAATGTATCTACTTCATATGTAAAAGATCTACTTCATTGATTTTTTTGTATGCATCTACTACGTAGCAACTTATTTCTACTTCGTTATTCATTATTCAAATTTTAATCAAAATTTAATTTAATATGGCATTGAATTGATTAATTTTCTCAATAGGCAAGTTATATAGATCAGTATAAAACACGCATCTAAAGTACTTGCGCGCTTAGCAACTGAAAGGTAAGGATCGTCTCCATCTCCGTTCTTGATCTTGGTCGGCCAGATTTAATTTTTCGAATGAGAAGTATACTTGGCCAAAAATTCAAATGTCGAAAACCTCGAATATTCACGTAAGTTCAAGTTTCTTTTGAGATACCTGGTGTATTCCCCATCAACTACTGAATGGTCATACATACTTACTTAAGTGGCACTACAGTCCGGAATGAACCTGGGCCTCCACCAACATGCCTCTCCAATTGCGCACTCCAAGTTGGTTGAGGTCGGTTTCTACTTGTGAGCGCCACTTAAGGCGAGGTCTTCCTATACTGCGTCCGACGTCTGGCTGGGAATCGGAAACTCTGCGAGCCGGAGTATTGGCGTCCATTCGTTCTATATGTCCTAGTCATCTTAATTGACCAATGTGAAATTTTTTGACCATTGGCATGTGGCTGTACAGCTCGTATAGTTCTTGGTTGAATCTTTGTCTCCATAGCCCGTCAACGCAAACGGGACCGAAGATTTTACGATCAATTTTCCTTTCAAATCGACCAAGGATTTCTTCATCCGCTTTTGAGACGGTCCATGCTTCAGCGTCGTAGAGCAGGACTGGGATGATCGGGGTCTTATATAATATCTCCTCAGTAGTTCGAGTGAGGGTTTTACTACTGAATTGCCGTCTTAGCCCGAAGAAACAGCGGTTGGCAAGAGTAATTCTTCGTTTAATTCTGACGAGATGTTGTTGTCAGAGTTAATAGCGGAGCCGAGATAGATAAAGTCCCGTACTACCTTAAAGCTATATCTGTCAATGGTGACTTTCTGTCCAATTCGTCGATGTTGTGTGTCCTTTCGTGTTGACAGTATATACTTCGTCTTGCCCTCATTTACTGATAAACCCATTTTTGACTATTTCTTCTCTATACTAGCAAACGTGGCTATGACATCACGTTGGGTCCTACCAATGATGTCAATATCGTCGGCGTATGCTAGTAGTTGTACTGCGAAATTGTACCTCTGGTGTCGTGGGTTTTGCACAGTCCTCTGAAGAAAGAAATTGAAGAAGTCACATGATAGCGCATCGCCTTGCCTAAATCCTTTTTTGGTATCGAATGCGTCGTTGAGGTCGTTTCCGACCCAGATGGAGCAGCGAGAATTCTCCATCGTCGTTCTACACAAACGGACGAGTTTGGGTGGTATACGAAAACAAGGCACGGGTCTGTATAGTTCGTCTCTATAAATGCTGTCGTATGCGGCTTTGAAATCGATGAATATGTGGTGGGTATTGATTTGGACTTTTTGGGGTTTTGTCCAGGATCTGTCGAAGTTTGAAAATTTTATCGGTTGTGGTATTTTTCCTGGCCTAGGCCCGATCAGGTTGTTGGTAAACGGTTTCAGGTGTTCACATATTACGGCAGGAAGGATTTTGTAGGCGATGTTGGGGAGACTTATGCCTCTGTAGTTGGCGCAGTTTAGAGGGTCTCCTTTTTTGTGGATCGGGCAAACGATGCTGAGGTTCCATTCTTCAGGCATATTTTCTTCCGACCGGATTTGGCTTATGAGTTGGAGGATGTTTCTTACCAAGTCATCTCCGCCGGCTTTATAAAGCTCTGCGGAAAAGCCGTCATTTCCGGCAGCCTTATTAAGCTTGAGTTTAGATATTGCTATCCTCACTTCACTCAGGTCGGGTAGTTGGTAGTTTTCGCTGTCGTTGCCAATATTGAATGGTTCGTTCTGCCTGACAGCGGAATGTTGTTCGTCATCTCCGTTTAACAGTCTGCAGAAGCGGTTCTTCAATATCCTCAGCATCGACTGTGTCTCAACTACGGTATTTCCTTGTTCATCTCTACAGGGTTCTGTTCGAGCCTTGTACCCTTGGCTTTGATGTTTTACACATTGATAAAACTTGCGAACATCGTTTCTGGAGTGGCACCTCTCTATATCCTCGATCGCGCGCTCTTCTTGCTCGTTTTTCTTCTTTCTGAAAAGCCAGTGTTCTTCCCTTCTTCTCTGCCTATAGAGCTCAACGCCAGCTCTCGTGGGTAGTACTACATATTATTTTTCACAAGATACTGAAGAGTCAATGGCGGTACCGAAACTTTATCTTACAACTTCAAAGTTTTATCTGCCAATAGTGACTTTCTGTCAATTCGTTAATGTTTTGTGTATTTTAGTGTAAGTGGCATATACTTGGTCTTGCATAATTTATTTGTTTTTTTTTTATGTGACTGTGATTTTACTTCGCGTTCAACCAATGATGTCAATATCGTCTGCCTATGGTAGAAGTTACACATATTTAGAGAGCCCCTCTGATTTAGGCTCAGGACTTTTGCAAAAATCATTAAATTAATGAAGTCACACGACAATGCGTCGCCTTGTCTAAATCCATTTTGTTATCGAACGATTCAGTGAAATCGTTTCCGACCATGAAACGAGAAAAAATCTTAAGGAAACATTTAAAAAATTTATGATCCAGAAAACATTAATTTATTTGAGACTACAACCGATAATAATATAGTAGTTCCACAGATTTATATTTGGGCTCAGGATTTTTGCACAATATTTTCATGAATTAAATTAACCAAGTCACACGACAATGCGTCGTCTTGTCTCAGTCAATTTTGGTATCGAAAGTTTCCGATCCTGATGGAGCGAGTAATCATTCTATACAGACGAGTACCAAAACTAGCGATGGCTCTGTATAGTTCGAATTTATAAGTTATGTCGTATACTGCTTTAAAATCGATGAATAGGTGTCAAGTATTGATTCCTATTTCTTGTATTTTTTTCCAGGATATGTCGATATGTAAAGATTTGACATCGATTGTCCGATTGTCCTTGCCTAAAAGCCACACTGACAAAGGAAGACTATGGTTTTTAGTGAACGGGTTGAGGCATTAACATATAAAAGACGCTAAGTTCAGGGGTCTTCTTTTTTGTGGACTGATACTGGGGCTTCAATTTTTCGGGGATACTTTCATCCGACCTAATTTTTTTATTGATGATAATCAGATGGTGGATGTACCGATAAATTATGATTCAGCTACTTGCACCTGATTGGCCACCGAATAACTGACTAACTTCCATTTCTGTTGAATAATGATCAGTATAATATACGCTCCAGCATTTTAAAGTTGCCATTCGATCTGACGTAGCATTTCAATATGTCCCCTCGTTCACAAGAAAAGTTCCAGTGGTGCCAGTTAGTTTCGATGCATTTGGCATTTGCCTTGAATTCCTGCCATACGTCTAATGTTATACGGTAGCACCCCATGTGACATGTAATGTGACAGAAAATATGGCAGCAAGCCATGTCCTGTACTAAATCGGTACAAAATTGTGAACCACAAGTCCGTTAAAATATAAATAAATGTGCCTAGTCTTGGGCAAATTAAGTTAACAACTAACAACCTTCCTGCACATAAATTCCTCATTTGCTTAAAGATGTATTTACGTAGGTACTCGCATTACTATTCCTCTTACGTTCGAACTCTTTTCCTATATGTACACTCCTCCTCCTCAAAGTATAGTCGGTGTTAGAACCAGTTTCATACTGCAGACATGCAATTGTGCGACACTGACTTAAATTGTTTTTTTTTTTTCTGTTTCTGTATTTCTTGGTGTACTTTGGAGTAGGAAAAACTTTCAGAAATTATCAAGTTTTATCCGCTAAAAACTGGATTTGTCAATATTTCAGGCGACTATTACTATACTATGGCCGGGTGGTACGTAGCTTTGACTTGGTCACATTGTACGAGATTCCATTAGGTGATTCCCGCGTAGGTATCGCGGAATTTCTTTCATTCGAAGACGCACATATGTTGTTAATGTGATTGTGATGGAAGAGATAGAAACGATTTTGATAAACTTACAAATTCATTAAATAAATTCGATTCAAAAGAAAAGCTAATATTTACCTCTTCAGAAATACTATCGGTTAATGAGAATAAGCTTTATGTGGCTGGAGGGCTTCACCTGATTGTTTTTAAGTGGTTAGCGAGATCGTTGGCATTTAAGTGGAACTAAGTGGATTGCACTTAAATGTACACTTTGAGCAAAAAGCGTCATCGAATATAACAAATGGGCAGAAATGTTGGAACATTATAGGCATTAGGCAGGCATACACTTTTTTAAAGAACTTTTTTTACACATATACAAAAAGATCTGGATGCTCTTACAGACTTTAATATTGTCTTTCATCTTAAAGTCACAATAATAAATTTGAATTGAACAAAAGATTCAACTGTAAAATGAAATATTGGACCGAAATTTGTGCTGTATTATGTTTTATTGCGATTCATTTACGATTTGTGCATAAGTCACCAAGCTTTGCTGTTTTTCTGAATTGGTAGCACCACATTGTATAATTTAGACGATTTATGGTGATTCTAATGTCATTTATGGTCTTTACACTTAACCCAAATATTTTCAGTTATCGAAAAAATGTTGTTGACATAACCCCTTCGTGGGATTCATTTTATTGCAGCTACACGAAGGACACATATTT
The DNA here is from genome assembly GCA_949824845.1 of Rhingia rostrata. NCBI lineage: Eukaryota > Metazoa > Arthropoda > Insecta > Diptera > Syrphidae > Rhingia > Rhingia rostrata. The sequence continues at coordinate 46,407,299 of OX463756.1, forward strand.
TACTAACCCAACTAACAAAACAGCAGACACTTGATGCCAAATTAAAAAAAAATTCGGCAAAATAATTAGATAATGAATATTTTTCTAGTTTCCTAAAAGTATTCAATACGGTAAATCTTTACAGTAGGCATTACTACAGATATATCTAATTATATCCTCTAGTCTATTATAAAAATTAAATTGATTCGTCCTAAAAAAATACAAATAGTGAAAAACGTTTGAAAGAATTTTTGAGAAGACGCGCGAAGCCATATTGTATTGTGGGCTTTTAGAGTTATTTGTTATTATTTAGGTCTGTACAAAAAAAATTTAAAAAATTATCAGGATAATGGATTTTCTTTGTTTTCATATGGATGCAGTTGTTTATTATTTTTTGTTTATTTTTACAAACGCGTGTTTTCATTTCATTCAGTCTCCGCACACGACGATGAGTTCAACTGGCATAAAACCGTTGTCATAACGGGTGTTTTTTAGAGGTTGTTTTTTCAAATAGAGATAAAACTGACTTTTTGTGGTCAAATCGGGCAACTCTAATGTCATTTATGTTCAGTTTGGTTTACCATTACACCATGAACAGGTTGACAAATGAACATGATAATACGCATCCACAGAGATGTCGAACAGTGCGCACAGAAGAAACATTTGCATCTGTAGAGCAAACTGTTGAAGAGGACCCGAATGATTGGATTTGGCACCAAGCATAGCAATCGCAGCTTTGTCCATAAATTTTATGGAAGATTTTGTGCGAAGATCCTGGCTTACGACCTTACCAGATATAGCTTGTGCAAGTTTTAAAGCCGTGAAACCATGCAATGCGTCGTGATTTTGGTTTATGAGCCGAAAATGAGATTTGTCTCGATGCTGATTTTCATCGCAAAATTTTGTTCAATGAAGAGGCTCATTTTCGGTTGAATGGCTACGTCAACAAGCAACATTGCCGCATTTGGAGTGAAGAGAATCCACATGTGACCCTTGAGACTCTATTACGTCCACAAAAACTGACTATTTGGTGTGCTCTATGGGCTGGAGTCATTGGGCCATACTTATTCCGAAATGATCGTCAGTTACCGTTCCAACAAGACGGAGCTACATGCCACACAGCGCACGTCACTATCGACTTATTGAAGGAAACATTCGATGAGCGCATAATTTCGCGGAATGGAACTGTCAATTGGCCACCAAGATTATGTGATTTGGCAATATTGGATTATTTTCTTTGGGGATGTGTGAAGTCGCTCGTCAACGCCAACTAACCAGAAACGTTAGGGGACTTGGAAGTCAACATTCGTGGCGTTATTGCCGACATACGGCCCCAAATGCTCGAAAAAGTGGTTGAAAATTGGACCTCCAGACTTGGCTTTATTCGACATGCCCGAAATCATATTTAGGCACTAGTGGCATAAAATTATCTTTCCAACAAAGCCAAAATAATGGACATAAAAACGTTATTCTTTTGTTTTATTTTAATTCGAAGTTTTATACCTCTAAAAAAACACCCTATACAGTGCTCATAGCGCATATGATATTAGCAGAACCAATTGTATACATGAACACTATTTTATTGTGTTGGTATTTCTATCGAAATTGACAATTGAATGACATACAATTTTTCCAGGCATAAAATGGTGAAAATATGGTTTGGTTTTCAATCTTGTTACGGCAGAAACAAGGTTAAATAATTTCAACTACATATTTTAAAAATTAAACACCGCGTGCTCTCAAGCGGTCCTACATCGACAAGAAAGGATGTTTTGTTTATCTATTTTTCGTTACACTTTTCCGTATCATAAAATCAAATTTACTCCGTCCCAAAAAAAGTTACACTTCAGAAATCTGTTAATCGAGTTTTCTTTGTATGCAGTATTGTTTTAAATGTCATCATGATAAGTTTGGAAGTAAGTCCGTCTATCGTCTATCCGTTTAGGGTACAAAGTCATCTTAATGTGTATTATGTTAGGTTTAATAAAATTTCGAGTTTGAATTTTGACGAAACCAATACATGCTCTATTAAGAACAAGAAAAAACATATGAGAAGGCTGCAATCCGCTATGCGGATGGTTTAAATAGAGCACTAAACGATCCGCATCATATCCCACCGTTAAAATTAATATCCCCAAAATGTGGGATTTATGTCCATAAATTTAAAAAATGTGATTGTCACAACATATTGTTCAGACAGTTTATCAAAACCTCTTATGGTTCGACAGGAACAACATTTTTCGCTTGGTTATGCTATACAAATGGTTTTTATATGAAAATGCCTCCAAAAAGTGGGCGTATGTTAAAATAATACATAGACGAAATATTGATAATATACAAATAATTTGCAATCAAAATTTTTTTCAAATATTTTATAGTTTGACCGAAAAACGGTTTTTACTGAAAACGCGTTTAAAAAAGCGGCAAAAAACTATGTATGGACGAAATACAGATATTAGCATTGTCTTAATATTTTGTGCACAAGCTTTTTTAAAATTCCTAACCATTTTGTAAAAAGAACGTTTTTTCTTAAAAGTGGACGTGGCAGTGGGCGGATTTCAAAAATGTGTACACTTGTTCTGCTTCGTCGGAAAGAGAATCTATATACCAAATTTCAAAACTCTAGCTCAAAATTTAAGGCCCAAAAATCGGTGACACACAGATGGTTGGACGGATGGACGGATAGACAGACAAGGCTAGATCGACTCAGCTAGCGATACTTTGAGGTATACCTAGCGAAATTTGTTCTCTATGATACAAACTTAATGTCAAAACTAATATACCCCTATGGGATAGGGTATAAAAATATCACTCTGCTAGGTTGGTGAAGGAATAAATACATTGACACAATGTATACATAAAACTGTATGAACTAATCGAATGAATTTTCGTTTAAAAAGGTCAAACGAAGTCCGTTTGGTTTTCGATGTAAAAATGTCAAGTAGTTTTTGAAAACGTTTTATCGAAAACATTAAAATGCACATTTAAAAAAAAATATCTGAAGAAATTTACCTTTATTTCATTTACATTCTTGTCCGTGCTCATCGCAGGCCAATCCACTACTTCGATTTAAAATTCTTACAAGTACTTGATAACGCCCCAGGCGTCGTCTGATCTATAATAATGTCATCGGATTTAAGAAAAAGTTTTGTTTGTAACGAGCACCTTAGCAATTCAGTTGAACTATCAAACTTTCTCCTGCCATTTGCTTAATCCTAGCATTTCCCAAAACTTCGAATTATCTGTAGAAATCTCGCATTAAGTTTAAGGTTATTAAATATTTATTTGTGTGGGCGTGCGTAACATGATTATATTTAGAATTTTATCTGATTTTTGTTCAATCAATCCAATAACAATATATCCATCCGAAATTCCCAGCTGTGAGTGAATTGTTCTTTTACTAAAAATAAATAAAAAGAACAAAAGGATATCACAAACAATGGTAGGGTGCCGAGAAGAGTCCGTGAGGTAAATATTTTTAAAAGAAAGTGAGACAAATCGTTTGGTCCAGAACAGACGGGTAGAAAAAACTAGTTCAATGTAAAAAGACCAGGCAGGATAAGATATCGTGTGTGAAAAATGTGTTCACTGGAATGTCCGGCATGATTGGTTAATGGAAGTATTTCACGCATATATCACTCATAGAGAACACTGATCATTTGAGCCGAGAGTGTTTGTAAAGCAAAAGGACCACCTTCGGACATGAAAATATAATCAACATTTCAATTCGGTACGTAGTTTTGAAATTTTATTCACTTTCAAAATACCGAGTGTTTATATAAATCAATTATTTATGTTTCAAATTCATCAATTTCGATAGTATAATACATTAATTTTTATTAATTTGCAAATGATAGTTTATTCATGGGAGATGATTTGGTAAGATACATTCAACAACTCATAAGAACAAATTTGGTCGGATAAAAGTATGCCTAAAAGAATGAAAACTTAGCATCGTTGACCCGATGAACAAAAAAGGAGACTCTCTGAACTGCGCCAAATAAAGAGGTATAAGTTTCCTCAATATCGCCTACAATATCCTAACTGTCGGCTGTGCACAATGACAATGTATAATCAGGTTAAAAAAAACACCACACCGAATCATTTGATACCAAAAAAGGATTTATGTATGTCGATACACTGTCATGTGACTTCTTAAATCTCAGTTCTTGAGAGTAATGTGCTAAACTGAGCTAACTCCAGAGGCACAATCTTCAATAAATCGTTGCAACTACTGGCATACACCGACGATATTGACATCATTGATCGGACTCAAGAAGACAGTGATACAAATGGTTTTAGCTGTAAATGTGGGTAAGGCCAAATACCACTGTTCAATCTATATGATACACAATATCTGACAACATCAAGCAATTTATGTGTTAAAGCCCTCACTCGAACTACTACGGAGATATTTTATAAGACCCTGATCATCCTAGTCCTGTTCTACCGCGGTGAACCATAGTTGGTGTCAAATGTGTGTTAAGAATTGCTTTATCATTTTGAGAGAAAAATTCTTCGAAAAATTATTAGTCCCGCTTGTGTTGATTGGCTATGGAGAAAAAATTCAACCAAGAACTATACGAGCTATACAGCGACATACCCTAATGTCGCTATAGGCCCACGTAGGCCTATGTGAGTATGTCGATTCCACTGAGCGTCAACATCACATAAAACCTAACCTAACCTACCCTAGTCAAAAAAAAATCAGCATTGATCGTTTAAGATGGCTGTGACATGTACAACAAATTGGCATCAATGAAGCGGCACGCAGAGTCTTTGATTTCACGCCAGACGTGCGTCGGATGCAGTATAGGAAGACCTTTCCTTAATTGGCTCGCAAGTGGAAACCGACCTCAACCAACACGCAGCTTGAAGTGCGCAACTGGAGACAGCTAACTAAGGAACAGGCTAATTGGAGATGCATGTTGGTTTAGGCGAAGGCTCTTTCCGTTTATGCAGTTTTTATTCAGAGTAGCACAAATTCTTTTTTTCATAAAATAAAATGTCAATTAAAGTTCCAAAAACAAGGAATTCTTTTACAATTAGCTGTTAACCATCTCGACATAGTTCCCAATGGGTAATGACCATTTATTTTTACTCCACTTCTATAACATTTTGGTGACCCACTGACATAGTTTACAATGTTAGGTCTGTAGATAAAGTAGAATTACTAGTTGAATAAATTAAACCGTATAACACAACTGCTAATATATTTATAATACCTGCTTCTACCTCTGGAAGAGTTTTTTTTTACAAATTTAAATTGTGTCATTGGTAAACCTGACGCTCAGGTGTTTGACAAACAGAGACAAACAACTTAAAAATCCCTTATTCAACCATCAGAAACAGCCTCTATTTAGAAGCATTTTATAGCTTATACACTCATTATAATGAGGCTGAACATGTTTTAAGTTTATAAATAAAAAAATTATACTAGTAAAACACAATAAATATATCAATGACCTATAAAAATAGCTTATTCAATATTTATAGATACGCCCCTTTTTACAAACTTTCTTTTTTATTTATTTTTTTTTACACACTTCAACAACATAATTACCTACTCAGCGTTGATTTGACTTCCACGTTTTGCGTTATACAACCTTTTGCAAAACATTTTGCAAAATTCGTTTGAAAGTTACTTTGTTCCAATTGAGTGAAATGATTGTTTTATCCAATTTATCCGACACAAGTGAAAGCCGAACAAGAAAACCATTATTGGACACAAATCTAGTAAGATAATCATCTTGTACTGTGTGTAGTTTTAATTGAAAAAATATGGTTGTTTTAAAAAAAAACCTTTTACCTCATAATTTGTCGAAAGGCACACCTTTAGAGGCAACTCTGGTTAAGCTTTTTTGCGCAACTTCATTAAATAAATAATAATAGATTTAAATCAACAAATTAAACAAAATTAGACGGCCTCTAATAAAGTACTAGTTTATTTTGCTGAATGAATTTCTTATCACACATTGTGCCACAATGAAGCTATCTCCCGCGCCTCGATAAGCTTTCAAATTTAATGTTTTGATTATGATTAACACAATAAACAGAATCATAAGTAAATCATTTAATGGGGAGGCTTATCAACTTATGGAAGACAGCTTAATTGTAGATGGCCTGTGTCTGCAAGTTAATCATCACACAATTTGCTCATGATTCGTACCATAAGTGAAACTAACATCAAAATTGTAGACCTAGACTAAAGATATAAATCTTAGTCAACTAAAGCCTTGGGTATAATAGATTAACAAATAATTGTGAGCTACTGCATCTACATTCCGGTCTGATTGAAGTGATCGCATGAATTCGAACATTATCTCAAGCTGACATGATCGGTCTACTACGAAGAAGATGATAAATTATTTGTTTTTTTCTTGGAAGAAGGAGGGTTCAAAGGAAAACTTAAAATTCCTCACACCACTTATTAAAAAAAAATGCGAAAAAATAGTGAAATCGAAATTTTATCGATTTTCTTTTTCTGGTTTTGATTCGCTTGTACTTATAGTTAGATTTTCCGGTGACGATGAACACAATCATCTTACCTTTTTTGTGGGTACGTCCATTCGTCGTGCATATCCAGCTTTACAACTATGACTAGACATTGAGCTCCAGAAAAAAATCATGGCCGACTACCGAAGCAGCTATATGATGTTAAAAATGTAAAAGTGCTGGGACATTTTAACGTAAAGCAAGAAAGAGAGAACATTTTAAAAATACACACACACACACAAAATGACACCACGTCTAGCAATGAACTTGGACTAATTGACTTTGCTGTGGAACGATACGTCACTATACCCAGCACACAGTTTCCTGACCTGGCGATCTCCAGATCAACGGTCGGTCAGCCAAATGGATAACATTGATCTAGAAAAGATGCACGAATCCATTATTTTGGATGTCCAAACATTCCGAGCAGTTAACATCGACTCAGACCACTACCTTGTTGAAGCCTAGGCAAGAATGCGGATAATCAGAAATACTGTGAACCAACTTATTGTCGTAAAGCTGCAATCGCAAGAGACCGCCAATTCCTTTACAGATCGCGTATCACTTAGCCGCTCGATTATCACCATACCACATCCGACATCTAATATCGAAGATCAATTTCAACGATATCAGCAAGCCATTAGATCAGCCGCAGCTGATGTGGTAGGTTTTTCGGGCCCACCAGCAAGAAACCCCTAGTTTGATGAAGAATTCCGAAAGAAGTTCACACTCATAAAACGAGGCCTACAAGGCTAAAGTGTGGGTGAAGATAAGAGCTGCCATTGAGCTTTATATGTAAAGAAGGAGGGAAGAAACAAGGAAGAGCAAGAAAAGCACGCGATCGAGGATATAGAGAAGTTCCAAAGTTTACCAAAGAGTATAGAACTACATAGAGTGCGCATACTGATACTGATACCCATTTCACATTCCTCACATTGCTACCCCAGCAGCAAACAACAGCCTTGCTGACGCAAGGCTTCGCACTTACAGTCCGCGTCAGAAACGGTTACAAAATGTTTACCTATGATGCGTACTATATGTAGTTCTATACTCTTTGATTTTATTAAAGTGTTAAACGTCAAAACAATGGAAACTAGGCTCGAACAGAATCCTGTAGTGATGAAGAATGAAATTTCGTAGTTGAGACACCGTCGATGCTGAGTATATGGAAAAACCACTCCTGCAGACTAACGCTGCCCGACAGAACGAACCATTCTATATTAGCGACGACAGCGAAAACTAGCAACCACCCGACCTAAGAGTGAAGTGAGGATAGCAATATCTAAACTCAGGCTTAACAAGGCTACCGGAAATGACGGATATTCACTTACTCATGAACAAAATTTGGTCGGATGAAAGTAAGCCTCAAGAATAAAACCCCAACATCATTTGCCAGATTCATAAAAAAGAAAACCATCTCAACTGCGCAAAATACAGAGGCATAAGTCACCTCATTATCATTATCTGCCGTTATATATACCATTGATCGGCTCTCATCAGTGTAATTGAAGTTTATGAAAGTCAACAACTGATAAAACCTTCACACTTTGGTAGATCCTGAAAAAAAAACAATAATTCCAACTATTTATCGATTTCAAGCCGCATTCGAGAGCATATGGACAAACTATACACTCCTAGTTTTGGTAACTCGTCCGTCAGTGCACGATGACGATGGAGAGTTCTCGCTGATCCTCAAGATCGAAAAAGACCTGACCGAAACATTAAATAACAAAATATGGTTTATTCAGGGCGATGCAGTGTCATTTAACTTCTTCAATCTCATTCTTGACAGGATTATGCAAAACTCCCGCGCCAACAACAATATCTCATCAACAACACCTCGTCAGAAATAACGAATAATTACTCTTAGTAATTATTCGTAAGTAGTAAAGCCCTCATTTGAAGTACTAAGGTGACCCTAATCTTTATAATACCCTGATCATCGTAGAATTTGAAGATGGTATTCTCGGTCAATTAAAGCAACATTTGTTGAAACCATTCACTATAGCAGACATTAGATCGTAGAATAAACGTTTTCATTAATTAAAAAGAGATTCCTTGGAGTTATAGCCTACAGCTTTGTCAAAGTATTCCTCACGAGAAAAGAAAACAAATTTATGACGTTTTATAGAAAATTAAGAAAAAAACGTGTCAGGTAGATGTATGTAGTTCCAGACTTGAAATTGGGGATAGTTGATTAGCCTCAAAGCAAAACCAGCTGTAAACAGTACCCATTACACAATTTAACTTGGAGGCTTGATTGTTATTACTATTTATAGTGTTTAAATTTACCAGAAAACTATTCATTCATACTCACATGATTTTGTTTTTAAAATGTTTTCTATCGTAAGATTCTATTTGTCACAATGATTTGTCTGATTATTTATCTTACTTATAGTGGATGCATGGATGGCCTTTATCAGAGATTATCATATAGTCGTCCGCAAAAATTAGTTCTTTAAATTCATCCTCACCACACCTCATAAAATCTGCTTTATTGTCGTCGACACTATCGATATACGAGGAAGATAAAACTGGACTTAGAATGCATCCTTGCGAGACACCAGTATTTGTGAAGAGTATACGGCTACAGATGTCATAATATGAGTTGACAGAAATTAAAATGATACATACTTTAATTTCATAGCCAATGATCATTTATGTCCACGATCTATTATAATAATGGTAATTGGTCGCAAGAGCAATCTTGTAACTTATGCTGAACCAAGCTTCTACATTTATTTTCAAAATTTATGTAACGAAAAGTTTAACTGGATATTCCCTGAACTCATAAAATAAGGTTTTATAATGAACTAATTGTCGTGTATTAGTGGTTTGAATGTTGAACTATTAACCCAGGATTCATAGCTTCAATCCCGTTAGTCACAACACCTACAATTTTGTTAACTATTCCATCTTTGGCGAAATTGTGGCTAAAATACATATTTATGCTTAAAATATTCATGGAAACCCTCTAAAAATGTGAATAAGTATTAAATTTATGTCAAAAGTGTAACTCCATACATACATAAATTATCGGAGAAGATCTAAATATGCCGTTATCGAACGGTATTTTTATGATTGTCTCCGACATAAGACTTGCCATTTTATGTCAGAAGATAAACACAAATTAAAATTCCCGCATGTATATATCATCGATTTTAGTGCAATATGGAGAACTAAAATCTGGTTTTGTTATTCTGTCTACACAGACACACCTTGCACAATAAAGAAAAAGGGACAAACTCAAACGTTATGTAGCCATTTATCAGTTGAATGCATACAATTCTATTGCTTTAGCGAAATTTTCCAAATTTTAAATTCCAATCACAATCTTGTTGCAACATTGAAATTCTTTTGTCACGCCCGCCATATGCATTCTATGCCTTCATTCCCCCCTGCATCTTGTGCGTTCGCATACAATAAAAGATGATAAATTGTTGCTGTCATTCCGAACATATCCACAAAAGTGCTTACTCGTCATAAACGCACCCATCTTGTAACACTTCGCATCTTATTTTTTCCGCAAATATGTGCAGTCTTTTATTTATACGCTGCATATTGCTGCAAATTGTTGAATTTAATGTTTCATTTAAATAACATTTCACCGAACGTGACCGGAATGATCAGTTGTATTTTCATTTTCAATTGCAGAGATTTATGCATTTTTGTTTGACACTTGAAAAAATGACAGTCGGGTGACTTTCTTTCTTTAAATCCGAACTTGAGAAAATATCGAAAATCTGAGATTCGCCACTCAGGTTTAATAAGAAATCTATAATGAATCTCTGTTTTCATTGGTTGATCGAATAATATCATATTCCAGTCCGGAATAAAACTTGGCATCAACAAACATGCCTCTCCAATTAGCCCGGTACTTATCTAACTGCCTACAGTTGCGCACTGCAAGTTGGTTGATGTCGGTTTCTACTCATTCGCGCCACTACAGGCGAGGTCTTATTCTACTGCGTCCGACGTCTGACTAGGAATCGAAGACTCTGCAAGCCGGAGTATTGGTGTCCATTCGTTCTACATGTCCTAGCCTTCTGAATCGTCCAATGAGGAGTTTTTTGACCAGGGGCATGTCGATGTACAGCTCGTATAAATCTTGGTTGAATCTTCGTCTCCATAGCCCGTCAACGCAAACGGGACCAAAAATTGTTCGAAGAAGTTTTCTCTCGGATCGACCAAGGTTTTCTTCATCCGCTTTTCAGACGGACCATGATTCAGCGCCGTTAGGTAGGACTGGGATAATCAGGGTCTTATATAGGATCTCCTTAGTAGTTCGAGTGAGGGCTTTACTACTGAATTGCCCTCTTAGCCCGAAGAAACAGTGCTTGAAAAGAGTAATTCTTCGTTCAATTTTTGACGAGATGTTGTTGTCAGTTTATAGCTGAGCCGAGATAAACAAAGTTCCATACTTCCTCAATGTTATACCTGTCTATGGTGACGTTCTGTCCAATTCGTCGATGTTGTGTGTCCTTTCGTGTTGACAGCATATACTTCGTGTTGCCCTCATTTACTGATAAAACCATTGTCGCCGCTTTCTTCTCCATACTAGCAAACGTGGCTGACATCGTTGAGTGCAACCAATTATCTTAATATCGTCGGCGTATGCTAGTAGTTGTATCGATTTATGGAAAATTGTGTCTCTGGTGTTGACTCGGGAGTTTTGCACAATCCTCCCAAGAATAAAATTGTAGAAGTTATATGATAGCGCATCGCCTTGCCTAAATCCTTTTTTGGTATCGAATGTGTCGGTGAGGTTGTTTCCGACCCTGATTGAGCAGCGAGAATTCTCCATCGTCGTCCTACACAGACCGACTAGTTTGGGCGGTATACCAAAACTAGACATGGGTCTGTATAGTTCGTCTCTAAAAATGCTGTCGTATGCGGCTTTGAAATGTGAAAATTTGATTGGCTGTGGACTTTCCTGGCCTAAAACCACACTGATAAGGCCGATCAGGTTTTTGGTTAACGTTTCAGGCGTTAACATATTAGTGGATCCGGCAAACGATGCTGAGGTTCCATTCTTCAGGCATACTTTCTTCCGACTTGATTTCGCTTATGAGTTGGTGGATGTTATTTACCAAGTCATCTCCGCCGGCTTTACAAAGCTCAGCGGCAAGGCTGTCTTTTCCGGCAGCCTTATTAAGCTAGAGTTTATATACTGCTATCCTTCGCTCAGATCGAGTGACTGGTAGTTTTATCTGTCGTTGCGGCTGATCTAATGGTTCGTTAGCATCGTTGCCATTGTTCTTCGGCATTCGACGCTAGTGGCGTGGTGTTAATCGAGAGGTTAAGGGATAAACGCTGCGCGATGGTCTTGGCGGTCTTTTGCGATTGCAGTCTTCCGACATTAAATTTTTCACAGTATTTCTGGATTATTGTCGGGTGGTGGATATCCGCATTCTAACCTTGACTGCAACATGGTAGTGGTCCCAGTCGATGTTAGCCCCTCGGTACGTCCGGACACCCAAAATACTAAAATACTGGAAGCGTGCCTCTTGTCTATCGCAATGTGATCAATTTGGTTGACCGTTCGTTGAACTGGAGATGCCTATAGTGGCATTTCATTCCGTAGCGAAGTCAATTAGCCTTAGTCAGCAGACGTGTTGTCGTGTAGGCTATGTTTTCCTAAAATACTACTAAATATGTCTTTTCCTACCTTTGCGTTAAAATCTCCCAGCACGATTTTGGCATCATACTTTGGTAGTCGCTCATAGGTTTTGTCAAGGAGCTCGTCAAAGCAATCCTTAGGCATATCATCTTTTTCCTCCGTTGAAGCATGAGGCTTATATTGGCGGATTTGGCATTTTTATATCCAAAAAGAAAATTGCAATATGAAGGTTTGACGTTAGCTTAACATTATGATTGCTGGCCAAATTTATAGATCATAGATACTGTTACAAGTAGTGATGGATGGCGTTTGTTCAGATAGACTCTGTATTAACGTTGGTGCACCACAAGTGTCGATTTTCCACTCTATTTCTCTACAACATTGAGTATCTGTTGAGAACAACTAATAATCGCAATTTTAGTTGTCTTTTCTGAGCTAAGAGATATTTATAACTAGCCCAGCTTCCACCTCTCTATCAAGCCCAAGTACGACTAGGTCTTAAGTACTGTTCTCGTGTTCGGACTTCAGCCCTGAAATATATACTGAACTTACCGGACTCCATCTAAGAACGTAATATCCGTCTTATAAACGATTATTTCCTTACATAAAATCTGCAACCTTGAAACATGAAAGAGATATGTCTCTTTGTTACAATTAGTTTAACGGCACACATTCGGAGAAGCTTAGAGAAAACTTCCTTAGACTCATTTGCTTTTCAATTCTCTATAAAACACACAACTTCAGCTCACAGATGCACTGTGAATGTTGAAACAAACACGAACAACGAAATTATTTTCGTTACAGAACAAGCAAACAATGAAACAAACTTCCAGAAAACGTATTTCCCCAAACTTACAAACAACAGCAATTCAAGAGCAGAGTCAATGAACTTCAAGCACCTTCTGGGAGAACTTTGAGCGTTATAAATTCGCCTCACCTGAGAGACACTTGTACAAAAAAAATTATTACGAACAATTTGTGCTGTTCCATTGGACTTAGCACAGAAGTTTTCAAATACGGACGTATTGCGACAGAATTTTGGATGAAACACATCATTAGCGAAGTCTGGAAGGAGGAGGGCTTGCCATATGATTGGAGTCTTCATATTGAACATATGAGTTGTATCGCCTAACACTGGCCGACACGAAATGCAATATTCTGTTTGGAAACAGTTCGTCTTGACTTTTTCAAACATGTACCGGATTCTGACAAGGAATCGCGGTATCACGCTGTCGTTCCAAGCACGAAGTGGCGTATATGCGAAAATTGGCATTTTTAGATAATTTGCGTATATTATCTACCGGTCGTTATTTATTATCACCCGAAGTGGCATATATGTATCTCTTAAACCTTTTGAGCTTTATTACAATACTTTCATTTTTGACATAAATGATTTTATTATGTTTACCGCAAAATACGAGACGTATTCATCGTATGCGCCAATAAAGATTTTACACATACACTACGTGTTTGAAGCGACGACGATGCGTTTTCTTCAGTCAGGTTTCGAAACAGATAGGGCAGGTATTAATTCAGAAGGCACTATCTTCAACTAATCCGTCCAGATACTGGTAGGTTAGGTATTGACTCCATCCAGCTCGGAGTGAACATAAACCCCGAGAATGGCATCTTGGTGGATACGCGACGAAGCACCTCAGGCCATAAACGACAAAGAACTCAACTATTCAGGATCTAATAAGATGAGAGAGAAATATGGGAAAACGTTATGTAACGCAGGAAGAACAAAAAGTGAAATAAAACGCAAGAAAATTGTTTTAATGTCCATCAATTTGGCTTCATTAATTTTATGACATTAATCTTTAAATATGACTTCGGGCGTGTAGCCGCCCCGGCTAGTTTGAATAAAGCCAAGTCTAGAGGTCCGATTTTCAACCATTTTTTCGACTATTTGGGGCCGTATGTCGGCAATAACGCCACGAATGTTGGCTTCCAAGTCCCCTACCGTTTCTGGTTTGTTGGGTTAGACGAGCGACTTAGCATATCCAAAAAGCAAATAATCCAATGATACCAAATCATACGATCTTAGTCGCCAATTGACAGTTCCATTCTGCGAAATTATGTGCTCAGCGAATCTTTCCTTCAATAAATCGATTGTGACGTGCGATGTGTGGCATATAGCGTCGTCTTGTTGAAGCCACATCTCATCCACATTTATGCCATCCAATTCGGGAACAAAATAGTCGGTTATCATGGCTCTATACCGGTCTCCATTAACGGCAACTGACTCTTCAGCATCATTTCGGAAGAAGTATGGCCCAATGACTCCACCAGCCCATAGAGCACACCAAACAGTCAGTTTTGTGGATGTAATGGCTTCTCAAGGATCTCATGTGGATGTTCTTCACTCCAAATACGGCAATTTTTCTTGTTAACGTAGCCATTCAAAAATGAGCCTCATCAATGTACAAAATTTTGCGATGAAAATCAACATCAAGATCAATCTCATTTTCGACCCATACACCAAAATCACGACGCATTGCGTGGTCTCGCGGCTTTAATTCTTGCATAAACTGGATCTTGTAAGATCGTTAGCAAAAATATTTGCGCAAATCTTCTATTAAGTTAATGGACAAAGCTCCACTTGCTGTGCACGGTGGCGAATCGATTCATTCGGGTCCTCTTCAACACTTTGCTCTAGAGCGGCAATTGTTTCTTCGGTGCGCACTGTTCGACGCATCTGCGGATGCGTATTATCACATAGAGTAAACGTAGTGCGAAAACAATTCATGGTTAACCGAATTAATTGCTCTGATGGACAATTATGTCGACCATAAAATGGACGGAACTTGCGGTAAACTTTGCGAACTAAACCATTATTTTCGAAATAAATTTGCACGATTTGCAAGTGTTGTTAACTTGTCAATCTGTTCATAATAAAACGACAAACTAAACATAAATGACATTAGAGTTGCCCGATTTGACCACAAAATGTTAGTTTTATCTCTATTCGAAAAACAAATCACTCAAAAAAACACCCTACAATGATGTTGTCGTTTTCTGACAGTTTCCCCAATTTGTTGCTCTCGAACTATAAAAAAAAAAAATTTATGGCGCAACAGGCTCGTTAGTACCCAGGGCCTAGCTTTCCTTTCACAACCATTCATGTGTGCGTGTGTACTTCTTAGCACGATGGCAGGACCTCCTGCTTTATGCCGACTCCGAACGGCTAAGTTGAGATCAGCTTTTCATGACAATTGATACTATTCGGATACTTTGTCAGATCATCACGAGAGGAGGGCCAGTGAAAAGTCATTTAGGTGTTGCTACGACTGGGAATCGAACCCAGACCTTTATTACGCTTGTACATATTTATTCTTTTAGCACAATATCCGATATTTCGATTTATAGAATATAAGTAAATTGTCATACAAGCATTCATCCAAAAAAAATATCCGGCAGTGGTGGCAATGTCACATGTAATTATTGACTCTAACATCGTTTCACCCTCCAAAGTAACAAAAAGTTAACAAATTTCTAGCAAGTCGCGAAATAAGAGTTGCGATTTGATTTTATTTCCAAATACTCCTTAAATAATTTGGGGCGATATTCAAATTTGGGGCAATATTCAAATTTGATTATCACTTTATCTGTTTTCTTACCGACATTATGGTGTTGGAGCTACTTATTGTATTAAAATTTCCAAGATGGTAAGAAATGGTTGCTCAATCACTATCGCATGATGTGGTTACAAACATTTGGCAACTAGTAAATCTGTATGCTAAAATATTGCCTAATGCCGCAACAAGCCAAAAAGTTTTCTTGGTACCAAAAACAAGCCTGTCTGCTGCAGGGTATTGATACGACCGGCTCAATGGTAAGCCCTAATAATTCTTTAAAATTATTTTTTCTTGAGTAAGACAAAAAAGACTCGTTTGGTCATTTTATTTGTTACAGAGAACCATACGTAATAAAGACCTACACTTGACTTAAGCCTGACGAAGCCTGAAGAAACCTCGATGATGAATACCAATAATATAGCGTATAACAAAATAAATCATACAAAAGCTGCACCTTGTTAATGATTAACGGTAATTAACCCCACCTTACGCTGTCTTCAGGTGTTACAATATAAAACATTTAAGTCAACTATTTACGTAACTGAAACAAAGTCACTAGCATTGTTTGCGGTGAACTCGTGAAATCCACGCGACCACCTCAACTTGAAAAGTTTGCATTGCTATCATAAAAATACTAAACGACTAAACGTCATTAGTATGGAGAAAATCATTGTCTACTCATACGTTGGGGTAGCAAAGAAAACAGGTGGTCCTAGCAATTGCTTATTATTAACTACTACAAGTTTACTTTCAACGATGACTTACAAGCGCAATTGAACGCAGAAAGAAATGTTATTCTTGACTTGGATGCATTTATTAATTAAAATACATACGGATTTAATTAAGAGCAGCAAACAATATTCTAACACGTTAACAGGAATACTGACATTTAAATACAAGAAATGTTTTACGTATTCCGTTATATTTATTACAGCCTTCATTATGAATGGCAGCACGGTAGTTTTAGCAAAAAACTTGACGGAAGCAATGCAGAGAATTGATTGACTTTGAAGTTTTCTTTTTGACTTTGTTTTTTTTTTATTGTATTTTATAGGATTTCTTAATTGGTGAATAACAATTTTACATTTGAATAAAAACGCACCCTTAAACTTACTTTTTATGAACAGTCTCGAGGAAACATTTAAGCCAACATGAAAACGTTAATGAATTTGAAACTCCATCTGATAATAATAAAGTAAGATATGCAAGTTTTGCCGACCTTAACTGGAAATTCTGAAACTTAAGACTAAAAAAAGCTCCGGGAGAATAAAAATGTTGCCTCAAAAAGCTTTAACTAAACTCCTTTACATTGTTAATGCTGCAATTAGAATACATACCAAGACAGTGAAAAGTCGCGAAAGTGATTATGGTCCTAAAACCAGAAAAATATCTGCAAAGCCTAACCGCTGGAAAAGAATCGAATTATTATAAAACGGCCAAGAAACGCTGTGCCACCAGTTGGGGTAACTCAAGCCGAGCTTTCTCACAACCAATCACGTGTGCGTGTGTACTTCTTGCATGATGGTGGGTGTTTTATGCCGACTCCGAACGGCGAATTTGAGATAAGCTTTTCTTGACAATTAATACTACTCGGATGATTTGTCGAAACGAGAGGAGGGCCATTGAAAAATCATTTATGCATTGCTACGGATGGGAATCGAACCCAGACCTTTTGCGCTACAGTTCATCGCACAAATTATCACGCCACTGAGCCGTCAAGACGTTTGGGCAAAAAGCGAAAAGGGAAAAAGCCGACGTTTTTGCCGAACATTTTGAGGAAACATTTAAACCATTTGATTGTCCAGAAAACATGAATTTATTCGAGACTACAACCGATAGTAATACAGTTAGATATGCAAGTATTGCCGAGCTTAAACGGGAAATACAGAAAGCCTAAAAATGATCCGGGTTATGACCTATTTACAGGAGAACTTCTTAAAATTTTGCCCGTAAAATCATTAACTAAACTCCTCTACATTGCAAATGCAGCAATTAGATTAGAGTTCATACCAAGACAGTGGAAAGTCACAAAAGTGATTATGGTTCTCAAAACAAGAATATCACCGAATGAAATAAAATCTAACTTTTCACTTCTTCCAATAATTTCAAAAGTTTTTGAGAGGATATAACTCGGCCGGTTACACCCCATAATTGATCAGAAACATCTTGTACCTGACCATCAACTTGGGTTTAGAAGTAAACATTCGACGGTGGACCAAGTACATCGATTAACAGACAGAAGAATAGAAAATCTCAGACGTATTTATTGATGTGTCGCAAGCTTTTGACAAGGTGTGGCATAGAGGTCTTCAATACAAATCAATACAAGTATCTTGAGCATGGACTCTTCCGTGTGAAACTTGGAAACGAATATTCAGAATTCAAAGATATAATGGCGTGGTTAGCCCAAGGAAGCGTCTTTGGACCACTATTGTAGCTCCTATTCACTCGTGGTATCCGATAAACAAACGATACAATAGTTGCCACGTTTGCTGACGATACTGATATACTAGCAGTTGGCACAACCATAGAGGAAACAAATATGAACAACAAAACGCTCTCAACGAGGTTAATGTATGGACAAAATCTTGATGGATTGCACTAAACGAGAGCAAATCGATTCATGTAAATTTTTCATATAAACGGACAAAAAATTTGCCTGTATTTCTCAATACGGTTTGAGTCCCTTTTGCAAATGAAGCGAAATATATGGGAATGACACTCGGCGCAAAATTAAAATCTAAGTCGCATGTACATTTTCGTATAAACGGACAAAAAAATTGGCCTGTATTTCTCAATACGGTTTGAGTCCCTTTAGCAAATGAAGCAAAATATCTCGGAATGACACTCGATGAAAAATTAAAATGGAAGTCGCATGTAAAAACGAAATGCGAAGAACTTAAAAATAAATACAGAGAACTGTACTGGTTGCTCGGAAAATATTCGAAGCTTAACCTTGATAACAAACTACTATTATAGAAACAAGTGTTAAAGCCGATTTGGACATATGGTATGCAACTGTGGGGTTGTACCAGTGAAATGAATCTAAATATTTTGCAAACTCTTGAAAACAAAATTTTGAGATCATTTGTCAAAACGCCTTGGTGTATAAGGAATGAAGATCTATGCAGAGATCTGGGTGTTCCCGCTGTTAAAGATGAAACGAAAAATTTTGCACGAAAACTTACAATACGTTTGCTATTATGGCCCGATAATAACAAACCGCTCTAGAAAGTACGGAAAGAGCAGGAACTCCTAAAAGAAAGTTACCTGCCAAACATTCATTACTCGTGATAAAAAAAATTGCTAGATAAGTCGCATAGTTGGTTTCTATACAAATACAAAAAGGGTGGTGTTTTCAGTGAGTAAAGATCTCACACTACTTTGGCACGTACTCATCGTGTCTATAAAGATTTCCACCAGGCTCCGGAAAAGCAAATGATCAGTCAATGTCAAAACGTAAAGGTATACATTTGGTAATGGATATTTTTTTTAAATGATTAACGTTATTCCGAGTTGTGGGACGAGCTCAGTAGCTCTATGGGTAGTGCGATGAACTGCCGCGCAGAAGGTCTGGGTTCGACACCCAGCCGTAGCAACACCTAAATGGTTTTGGACTGGCCCTCCTGTCGTGATGATCTGACATATCATCCGAGTATTATAAATTGTCAAGGAAAGTTTGTCGCTAATTCGCCGTTCGGAGTCGACATAAAACAGGAAACCACGCCATCGTGCAAGAAGTACACACGCACACATGAATGGTTGTGAGAAAGCTCGGCCTTGGGTACTATCGAGCCTGTTGCGCCAAAAATTTGTATTTGTATTTCTTTGGTTGCAAATTTAAGAAGCAAATCAGAGAGTAATGAGCAAGAAAAATCTGAGCGACAAACAGAACATATGAAAATGTGTTGCGCAACATTTCTAAGCAACAGAACGATGTGGCCTATTTATTCTATTTATTATATTTAATCCTGACTAAGATCGATTACAATAACTAAGATCAATATCATGTCCGAAATAAAACTGGAAACTTTAATTTCAGCCCTGCAAGGAATAAATATATCTTCACACAGCTCAGGGCGACTTTGCACACCTAAAGCCAAAGCTTTAAAGTTCATTTTGAGCATGCATTATAACGGGCGACTTTTTAAGCGTAGTTTTTTCTTTAAATCGATAAAAACACTCAAATTTGCATTAAATATTCAAAGTTTTTATTGTTATCGATAAATAGGCCTTTAGCATTTACGTTTTAAAGACAACTTCATTTAAATGTTGTCCGAGGGTCCGTTCCAAATGGTCCATTCAGAAGGTTTATTTTTGCGTCACGAATTAGGCATATTATGTTATCCTGTAAGGCTTGAATCGTGTTCGGCTTGTCAACATAGACTAACGACTTTACATAACCCCACAAAAAATAATCAACAGGTGTTAAATCGCATGATATTGGCGACCTGTAAGGCTTCAATCGTGTTCGGCTTGTCAACACAGACTAACGACTTTGCATAGCCCCGCAATAAATAATCAAGAGGTCTTAAATCGCATGATATTGGCGAC
This sequence comes from Rhingia rostrata, assembly GCA_949824845.1. NCBI lineage: Eukaryota > Metazoa > Arthropoda > Insecta > Diptera > Syrphidae > Rhingia > Rhingia rostrata. The sequence goes on from OX463756.1 coordinate 46,427,525, forward strand.
CAACTCACAGGGCCATTTTGAGAGATAAGCTGCTCAACAAATTCATCCTTTAACATGTGGTACCTTCTTAATGAAACCATATGTCAAACCAGTTCAACTCAACTCGATATCGTTCGCCGTTGACGGTAACGTTTTTCCCACGGTCGTCTTTGAAGAAAAATGGACCGATGATGCCACCAGGCCATAAACTACACCAAACTGTAGGTTTTTTTCGGGATGCATAGGTAATTCTTGTATGGCACGTGGCTTTTCATAATGTTCAGATGTTTTGCTTATTTACGTATCCGTTGATTCAGAAATGAGCCTCATCGATGAACACAATTTGTCGATTTTCATGGAGCCAATCACCAAAAATTTGACGTTGTGGTAGTTCATTCGGCTTCAATTCTTGCACAAGTTGAATTTATAGGCTTTCAAACCCAAATCGAAGTTTAAAATGTTTCATGTGGTTGAGTAACACATGCCCAATTGCTGAGAACGCCGACGAATTGACATTTCACGATCTTCATTAACATTGGACGCTACGACTGCAATATTCTCTTCGGTACGCACAGTACGCATGCGAGTCGATGGCTTAATGTCCAACAAAGTAAATTTGGTGCGAAATATAGTGATAACAGCACGAATTGTTGATTCACCAGACCGATTATGACGACCATAAAATAGTCGTAACAAACGGTGCACATTTTTCACAGAGCAAGAATTTCTATAATAAATTTCAATAATTTGCAATCGTTGCTCGTTTGTATTCCTTTCCATGATTAAATGGCAGAGTATACTTTGACAGACGACGTTTGGATGCCATTACTAACCAGTTCTGCCAACTTGGAAAACTTAAGTCTTAAAAAATCACCCATTATCAGAAACAATGTCCAATTAATAAAGTGATTTTTGGGCGGTAAACATTAGCTAGGATGATGAAATTCGGACAAAGCAGAGCAAATGTAATTTTTAGAATAACGTAATTTTTTGTCAAACCATAGGACATTTCGGAATAGAGTCCAGTTATCTATGATTTTCTTGAGACTTTTTTTTGTTAAATTCAATCATTGGCGAGTTGGTGCCAAAACAAAGCTTATAAATTTAAAAATAAGATTATTCAAAAATATTTCAATTTTTATTTTAAGTCTTCACAGAAAATCCCTTTCTATTTTTTACTGATTAAGATTTATTGACTGAAATAATGTGTGTCGTTCTACCGTAATGAAATCTGAAATGATAATTTCTATATTTAGCAATGAAGGTGAAATTTCAATTCCATAATGTTTTGTGTTCCAATGAAGTGGTTCAATGATAGCTATAACTGGACCCTTAAGAGCAAACCCCACCAAACAACCAAAACCAAAACTTTGTTTTCTTTATTTATGAAACTGATAATTTTTTCCTCTTTGCTTTCTTAAAATCTCTACATTTTTATATTTTTCATTTTGCAGATTTGCATTTCTTCGTAACGAAACTTGCAACTTTTTTTTTTCCATCGTTGTAAAATCTGTTTGCCGAATTTTGTAGACGTCACTTTTCCTGTCTCTGTTTCTGTACCATTTTCGGTGGGAATTAAATGTCGAAACTGAACAGAAAAATGAAAAAAAAAATAAAAACAAAGTTGCGGTTTAGTTTGCTCGGTGGATTTGGCCCTTTAATAAATTATTCAATGGTTATACAGAGATATACAAGATGGCGGCGCACATTAACACGTATCGAATGCACATTTGAACCAATAGTATTAGCAAAATTCTACTACATTGATGTTTGATGGCTGACAAATGTCAAATGTAATGCTTGTGAATTTTATGAAAATAAATTCGTGTATTTTCATCTTCAGAGTCAGATAGATATTGTGATTCCATTGAACGAAAAAGTTAAGCAATCATTATCTTTAGAATGAAATTTTAATTTCCTTGAAACATATTTAGTAACATCAACTTATTTCAGTTTTATTAAGAGTGTACTCTTGTTAATACTGGTGCAACTTAAAATAGCAAAATGAATATATCTAAATTTTTCTCACGAAAATACATCCACTCGACACCAAAAACCCTACCGTATAAAATATCGATCACTGATGACATAATACCAAAATTCGATACCCAAGATTTTTCAGTCACGTATGACTTGATAACTGATGTGGTAATTCGGCCCCAGGGTGCGCCATATTTTATGTTGGTATGTAACAATTGAACAACGACATTACATTTATCAACTGATTGACTTGAATAGACGTGTTTTCGAAACGTTAATTCAATACAATTTTAACCATATATTGAAATATCGTGACGAACAAGCACCGTATGACAACACTATTCATCGTTTGGTGGTGAATTTTGTTGAGCACGGGACAGTGGAACATCGTCGACGTTCCAATATACTGTTCAAAGCGGTAAGAGCGAGTTTTTCCGAACGAGAACCTACATTTGATGTATCTTCATCGCTCTCATTATTTTGGAGTGAGAGGCACCACCTTATAGTTTCCGTATAAAGTGCAATTGACTCAAAGAATATTGCCGCACACTGTTTACTTCGCTTGATATACGGTCAATCAGCCGCTCGAATGGTTGACACCTAACCTGATGATCTGATTTTAATTTTTGAGAAAAGTTCACTGTTTTACGGGGCCCATCTTAGTGGTCGTACGAAACACCATTGCAAGCCCAAAATGTGAGTGTTTTCACCGGCGTTTGCGTGGGTTTGAATAGGTGGTGGATATCGATTTGAAATTCTTGGGTTTTTTTCAGGATAAAGGATCTGGCCAAAAACCACACTGATAAGAGCCGATCAGGTTGTGGGTAAACGGTTTCAGGCGTTCACATATTACCGCAGATAGGATTTTGTAGGTGATTTTGAGGAGACTTTTACCTATGTAGTTGGCGAAGTTCAGATGGGCTCCTCTTTTGTGGATCGGGCAAACGATGCTGGGAATCCGTTCTTCAGGCACACTTTCATCCGACCATATTTGGCTTATAAGTTGGAGGATGTTGTTTACCAACTCCTCCGGCTTTATAAAGCTCAGCGGCAGCCTTATTAAGCTTGAGTATAGATATGTATTGCTATGCCTCATCACTCAGGTCGGGTGGTTGGCAGTTTTCGCTGTCGTTGCCAATATTGAATGGTTCGTTCTGCCTGACAGCGAAATGTTGTTCATCATCGCCGTTCAACATTCCGAAGAAGCGGTTTCCGATAAACTTTGCACATCAGTTGCGGCTGATCTAATGGCATCGCAGCCATTTTGCTTCGTCATTAGGTGCTGGTGGTATGGTGTCAGTCGAGAGTTTAGGCTATACGCGTTGCGCGAAGGTCTTGGCGGTCTCTTGCGACATTAAATTTTTTCACAGAGTTTCTGGATTATTGTGGGGTGGTAGATATTTGCATTCTCACCTTGGCTACAAAAAGGTAGTGGTCCGAGTCGATGTTAGACCCTTGGAATGTTCGAACATTCAAAGTACCAGATGCGTGCCTCTTGTCTATAGCAATGTGATCAGTTTGGTTGACCATTCGTTGATCTTGAGACCGACATGTTTCGCCATCCATGCTTATGGATATCGAAATGAGTAAGCCGTGTGCTAGCTATAGTGGCTTTTCGTTCCGTAGCGAAGTCGATTTGTCTAAGTCCGTTGCCAGACGTGTTGTCGTGTAGGCTCTGTTTTCCGACAATACTGCTAAAGATGTCTTCTCCTCCTACCTCTGCCTTAAAAACTCCTAGCACGATTTTAACATCGTACTTTGTAGTCGTGAGCGCATATTTGGCTTATATTGGCGAATTTGGCATTGATGCGGATTGTTACAATGCGTTCGCTTATATTTCTTGGAAATATAAGGCTTCTTACCTAAGTCTGGCACTTAAAACAAATCCACATCCGAATAGTCGCTGTTTCTGCTCACTATAACACGGTCCGTAGTAGATGTCAATGTTTTTCATTTTTTACTCGTATTTCCTGGATGACAGTAATGTCCGCTTTGTAGCATTTAAGGGCTTCCGCTAGTTGCACCTCTTCTGTTTAATGTTCGCACATTCGAGGTGCAGATACGAACGTAGTTGTCATTTTTTTCGTTTACCAGGGTCAAACATAAAATCAGTCCTTTCAGGGGCTATTGGTAGCTTCGTAGCAATGTTTTTTTATCAATAGGTGTCTCACGCAGAGACCATAAAAGATCGGCAAAATGGCTACAAGTTCTCGAATATATTATGAAGGTAATCCAAGAAGAACCAACCAAAAGGGCGAAGCATCTACGGATGCACTTGCTAACCTTGGTCTCATGCTCAAGCAATGACAGAGATAATTCTTTTAACAATTTTGTTTTTGCCAGGAGAGCCAAGCAAATTTATAATGGCAATTACCTGATATCGATATTATACACCCAGTTTATGGAAACCATCGGACCAACCATCATATGATCACATCGACCGCTGTGCATGGTGGCTTCAACAGCGAGAGCATTCGTCAAAACTTCAAAACCATCGATACGGCATCCGAAAGAAACAAAACATCACCCATGCGATACTAGCATTCTGCGGTAAATCACCTAAAACTGTATCTGAGAAATACTTACTTACTTACTTACTACAGTCCGGAATGAACCTGGGCCTCAACCAACATGCCTCTACAATTATCCCGGTCCTCAGCTAACTGCCTCCAGTTGCGCACTCCAAGTTGGTTGAGGTCGGTTTCTACATGAGAGCGCCACTTAAGACGATGTTTTCCTCTACTGCGTCCGACTGGCTGGGAATCAAAGACTCTGCGAGCCGGAGTATTGGAACACAATCGTTCTACATGTCCTAGCCATCTTAAACGTCCAATGCGGAGTTTTTTGACCAGGGGCATGTCGCTGTACAGCTCGTATAGTTCTTGGTTGAATCTTCATCTTTGCGAAGAATTTTCCTCTCAAATAGACCAAGGATTTCTTCATCCGCTTTGGAGACGGTCCGTAGAGCAGGACTTCGATGATCAGGGTCTTTTACAGGATCCACTTAGTAGTTTGAGTGAGGGCTTTACTAATGAATTGCCTTCTTAGCCCGAAGAAACAGCAGTTGGCAAGAATTGTTCTCCGTTTAATTTCTGACGAGATGTTGTTGTCAGAGTTAATAGCGGAGCCGAGATAGATAAAGTTCCGTACTACCTCAAAGTTATATCTGTCAATGGTGACGTTCTGTCCAATTCGTCGATGTTGTGTATCCTTTCGTGTTGACAGCATATACTTCGTCTTGCCCTCATTTACTGCTAAACCCATTTTTCCGCTTCCTTCTCTATAGTAGCAAACGTGGCTATGACATCAGGTCAGGTCCGACCAATGATGTCAGTATGTAGATTTTTGGAAAATTGTGCGTCTGGTGTTGGCTCGTGAGTTTTGCACAATCCTCTCAAGAATCAGATTGAAGAAGTCACATGACAGCGAATCGATTTGCCTAAATCCTTTTTTGGTATCGAATGTGTCGGTGAAGTCGTTTCCGATCCTGATGGAGCAGCGAGAATTCTCCATCGTCATCCTACACAAACGTACGAGTTTGGGTGGTATACCAAATCTAGACATGGCTCTGTATAGTTGGTCTCTATAAATGCTGTTGTATGCGGATTTGAAATCGATGAATAGGTGGTGGGCATCGATTTGAACTTCTTGGGTTTTTTCCAGCATCTGTCGAAGTGTGAATATTTGATCGGTTGTGGACTTTCCTGGCCTAAAACCACACTGATAAGGGCCAATAAGGTTATTGGTCTAGACTAGAAAGCGCTAACAAGTGGTTCTTGTACGTGGTGACACTTAAAGTGAATAGTATATTTCAACTCGACAAGCTGCAGGATTTTAATAATGAGAGCCTTTCAAAATAGAGGTGCGCCCTAACCAAAATAAAAACAAATTAATCAAAGAAAAAAAGATCAGCACATCAGTTATGCGTCAACAACCTTCCAAGCCCAAACCAACCTAACATAAGTCATCCTCGTATTTTAAATTCCAACACAATAAGTTAAGCCCAGAGATTCCACTACAATGTTAAATATTCGTGGATTGGTTTGTCAAGTAATCTAATTTGGAAATAAAGTAAGCGGCTTATCAGCTAGTGATGGGCATTACAACCATTTTGTTTACCAACATACGAGGAACATAAATTGAAAGTTACATATTTTGTAAACCGAACAAATCAAAAGAAAAAAAAAATGTGTGGCCCGTTATTAATAAACGGTGTGATATTGTTCACTGACATTTGGCAGCTTTGGTGGTTCTAAAGTTCGAAGTTCTAAAGTTCGAAGTTTCCATTTATTATTATCAAATAAATTTTGAGGGAAATAGGTAAACAAAATATAATCAGCGAAGGTTAGTACTTTTTTTATATAATAAAATTATAATCTGTATATGAACTCGACATTATATACATATATAAAAAAACACTTTTTTGTTTGTATTAAAAATGATACTCCATGCATTTGTGTGTTGCTTTGTTTTCATTTTCGCTTGGCTGCAAGTTTGACCTTTTTGCATTTTTTTTTTGTTATAGAATGGCTCGAAAAATCATTTCTGATAGGGATTCGTAGAATATCTAAAATTGTTAGAAAATGGTTACTTATCAGAGGATGGTGCTGAGCTGGATGAAGATGATCTTGATGAATTTTTGAGCCCTGAACAGCTGAGAGCACTAAATGAATATGATGATTCGGAAAATGAGGTGCTTGGACCTGAAAGCGATGTGGAAGATCCCCCGTTGATGGAAGACCATCTGCCAGGAAATGATACGCTTCAACCTGAACCAGATGTACTAGATCCCCTTATGATCGAAAACCCTTCGCTGGAAACTAACAACAATCCACAATCCACTCATAAGCCGTTTGATATTCAAAGACTTAGATGGAAAAAACAGTCACTTTCATTTCAAGAAGACAACATTCAATTTCAAGGTTGCACAGATTTTCCCTCTGAAATAATGGGACTAGAAACTCCGTTTCAATTATTCTCCTATTATTTTACTTCAGATTTTATCGAAAAAATAGCTGAAGAAACAAACAGATACTCTGTCCAAAAGCAACCTGATCTTCCTGATTGTGTAACTGAAAATGAGTTGCGTAAATATATGGGGATATTGATATTTATGTCCATATATCACTACCCTAACGTTCGTTCCTATTGGGGTAATAAACATGGTTTTCAGGCCATAAAAGAAACCATGCCTGTAAAAAGGTTTGAATAGATTAGGCGCATCCTTCATTTCAATGACAATGATATGCACAAGGCAGTAAACGATCCCAATCACGACAAGCTCCACAAGATCCGCCCGATTATAGATCATCTAAATGAACGATTTTCTAGCGTACCCATGGATCAGCGTCTCTCAATAGATGAGCAAATGTGTGCTACAAAAAAAGGGAACTTCATGAAACAGTATTTGCCCTTGAAACCGCATAAATAGGAATTCAAACTTTTCATGCTATGTTCCTTGACGGGTTATGCCTACAAATTTATAATTTACTCAGGAAAAGACAATGATCCTATGTTAGAAAATGAGACAGATATCGGAGCGGTTGGTAATGTCGTGATAAAACTATCTCGGGAAATCCAAAGAAGAGTGAACCATATAGTATACTTTGACAACTTTTATACCTCTTTGCCTCTTATGTACTATATGGCAAAAGACGGAATTTTATGCTTGGGAACAGTGCAAAGAAAACGTCTAGGTAAAAGCTGCAAATTGCCAACAAAGCAACAAGTCATGGCAAGGTCTGTGGAGAGAGGATCCTACGAGGAATATGTGACCAGTTATGATGGAGTAGAAATGTCGTCAGTAAGCTGGAAAGACAATAAGCAGGTGACTTTGTTGTCAACTTATGTAGGCGCATATCCAAATTCTTCAATTGAAAGGTACGACAAGGCTGAAAAAAGAAGGAAGCTTATACCGCGTCCAAAAGTTGTCAGAGAATACAACGCCCATATGGGCGTAGTGGATTTGATGGATTTGAACCAACCACCAAACGAAGGAATGTTCAACAAGTAATGCTATCAAAAGAGATATTACGTGATGGCACCGATCACAAACAAATAAGACATGATCATCATATGCGATGTATGATGACGGGTTGTAAGCTTCTCAGTAGCGTAATGTGCGAAAAATGCAAAGTTTACTTGTGTTCAAAAAAAAGCTCAGATTTTTTTAATAAAATTCATATGTAGTATTATTTTTTGTTAATAAATAGAAGTTTCATAATTTTTTTCATTTTTCTTCATATTAAATATTCTAGGTCTCGGTTGAGCTTCAAATGCATGTTGTATCAAAAATGATACAACAAGTTATTCTTTCTAAACACCATTATTATAAAAGCAGGATTTTTTAATATCTATAAATATTTTGCTACCTCATGATATTTTTTTGGAAATAAATAGAAAATTCATGCATTTAAGGGTTAACCAGAATATGCTACATGAAAAAAATATATTTCATGGCAGAAAACATAAAACACTCTTTCTTCACTTCACTGACGACAGCAAATAATATAAAGGAACCAAATTTGCATCACCAGATCCACGATATCTACGTAACTTTAAGCTGGTTAGACTTTAACTGCCAATTGATATACAAATATGTTACAGTCCCAAGTCGTGAACACAATTTTTGGGATTTTTTCGCGCTCAATTATTTGTCAATCCTAACTTAATATAATTATCTGCAGGTTTCCCTGAAACATTTATTGACATGCAAAGGAAACTGGAGCACGTAAAAAATATTCCATTGCCTCTAGTACAATTCAAAACATGTAATCAACTATAGGCGTCTAGCGTTGACGTTGTCAATCGAGTATTTATTTATTTCAACATGCCAACCAACACAACTTTATAAACTACAGTTCGTCATAAAGTAAACTATTACCACTACAAGACAGTTGACACCGTTTGATGGCTTACAGATACAAGTGTCTCGTTACTTTTTTTTAAGTAAAATAATAAAAAAATGTTATAAATACTGGCCGTGACTTGAGACGTATCATCGAAGAGCGTTGCTCTCATTTCTTACAATCCATCAGATTGTAAATTTAATTACCATAACAAGTTTGCCGTTGGTTTGGTTCAAATAAAATTTGGACCATAAAAGAAAAACCCACCAAGTATCTTCGCTGTTCATAATGTGAGGAAAAAAATAATTCTAAGGTAGTACAGATATATTAGATATATGGAAGGTTAAAGATATAACAAAGGTACAAAAAACTAACATCGAGATATGACAAATATAATTTTAAGAAGGTTTCCTTGAGTTGGCTTCCACTATGTATTATGCCATTTGAGGGTAATCAATGGCATGTTCATATATCCTGTTTCAAGGACATGTTAACTTTAGAATTTTTTTTTGTTGGTCACATAATGAATTATTCATATCACGAAATTAAACTAGATACGATTTGAATATCGAGCCTAACGTCAATGTCAAATTGTGACTTACTGAGAGATGAGCAATCGAAGACTACATCATCCGGAAGTAACCGTTGAGTGTTTAGGTCCCAGATGATTTTTTATCAAGTGTCAATTAGGCAAATACCAGCATACAATGATAAAAAGTCGTAAACTAATAGACTATGTTTCTTTCTCCCACCACCCAGAAACCAGTGGTTTGACGAAGATTACCGACAGATCCTCACAGAAAAACTGGGCCATCATTGACCCGTTGAGGAGGAAAGACACCGGCTTATCAGAATTAAGGAAAACGAGTTGGAGAAGCGCGAATTATGATCGTTAGTTGAAATAATGTGTAAAACTTATAAGAGCCGAACAGAATCCTCACGGAATGAATAAAGAAAATTAGTATACAATACACAGCATATAATGAGTATATTGGAAGAAGACTGTTAAATGGCAGTCATAAAAAAAACACCTGACCCGATCAATATTAAGCTGATGGATATGTTCTTATTAGTAGCATACATTGATACGTTAGCAACATTTGATCGGTCCTCAGAACTGCATCAACTACAGAGACATAGCCTGAAGAGCCTGAAGGCGTTCACCAACAACCTCATCGGCCCTATAAGCGTCGTGTTAAACCAAAAATAATCAAATCTTCACATTTCGACAAACCCTCTAAAAAACAAGAACTTTAAATGAATACCCACCACCAATTTATCGATTTCAAGCCGCATACTACAGCATTTATATATACGAACTACACAGCACAATCCTGCTCCATAAGGATTGGCAAAGACCTTACCGATAACTAAAAACCCATGGACCTTGTTAAAAAGAAAAGAAAGAAATCCTTGGTCATTTTGATCGAAAAATATTTACTCTGGTTTGTGTCAACAGGCTATGGAGATTAAGATTACGATTCTTATGAGCTTTACAGCAACATAGACATGGTCAAAACCTCCGCATTGTATAAGTGGAGCAAACGGGCACCTATACTCAATTTTGATCAAAAAATATTTGCTCCGGTTTGTATATGGAGACGAAGATTAAGATTTGAATGAGCTTTACATCGACATTGACATGGTCAAAATCTCCGCATTGGATTCGTAGAGCAAACGGGAACATATACTCAAGCTGTCAGAGTTTCCGATTCCGAACCAGACGAAAGACGCAGTAGTGGAAGTCATCGACCTAAATAGCGTGCACAAATTAAAATATAAATTTTGTATAATGCTGCCGGTTCCCGGCGGCCTTCCCGCCGAGCTTTATAAAGCCGGCGGAGATGACATGGTAAGTAACATCCACCAATTCATAAGCCAAATATGGTCGACAGAAAGTATGCCTGAAGAATGGAACTTCAGCATCCTTTGCTCGGTCCAATAAAAGGAGACCCTCTAAACTGCGCCAACAACAGAGGCATAAGTCTCCTCAATTTCGCCTACAAGATCCTATCTGCCGTAATATGTGAACGCCTGAAACCGATTACCAACAACCTGATCGGTCCTTATCAGTGTGGTTTAAGACCAGGAAAGTCTACAAACGATCTAATTTGTGTAGTTTGTGTAGGATGACTATGTAGAATTCTCGCTGCTCCATCAGGGTCGGAAACGACCTCACCGACACATCCGACACCAAAAAAGGATTTAGGCAAGGCGAGGCGCTGTCATGTGACTTCTTCAATTTGATTCTTGTGTAAAACTTCCGAGCCAACACCAGAGGCTTAATTTTCCAAATTGACATCATTGGTAGGACTCAACGTGATGTCATAGCAATGCTTGCTAGTATAGAGAAGGAAGCGGCAAAAATGGGTTTAGCATGAAAAGGCACACAACATCGACGAATTGGGCAGAACGTCACCATTGACTGATTGCCGTTCGGGCTCGTTTTATGACATTTTTAATCACTTCAGCAAAATCATCGGGCGACAGATTCTCGCACTTGTGTCACGTAAACACAGGACTTAATATAACCCACAAAAAAAGTCTGGAACGGTTAAATCGGGCGATCTTGAGGGCCAGTGCATATCGCTAAAACGAGATATGAGGCGAGCCAGGAACGCCGCCTTCAGAATATCTGTTGTCGCTCGAGCAGTATGTGCCGTTGCTCCGTCCTGTTGGAACCATATGTCCTCCACTCCTAGTTCGTCCAATTGCGGCAGAAAAAACTCGGTTAAAATGCCCTATACCGCGCACCGTCCACTGTTGCCGTTTGACCAGCGGCATTCTCGAAAAAAAAAAATGTCCCGATGACTCCTCCAGCGTAAACAGCGCACCATGCAGTAACTTTAAGCGGGTGTAATGGCTCCTCGTGGATTTTCGGTGCCCCAGAAGCGATAGTTTTGCTCGTTCACATACTCGCTGATATGGAAATGAGCCTCATCGCTCATTATGATTTTGGTCGAAAAATCGTCCACTTCGTCTTCGAGATTGAGGATGGCTTGGGCGAAGGTTACACACGTTTGGCGGTTGATAGGCAGCAGCTTATGCGCAGACTGGACTTTGTACGGGAACATGCGCAAGTCTTTGACCAAAATTTGCCTCGACGAAGACCGGCTGATGGCTAATTGCGGCGTCTGGTGAATGTTTCCGGCGACAACTCGACATCCTCGGCAAAAGCGGCGATATTATCTGCACAACTGGAACTCCGGGCCAACACTCTTGGCAATACACGTTCTTGGGAAGTGTATCGCTCCATTGGTTAATTCACTTGTATTCTACATCTGTCTAGTCCACAAATGTCAAAACAGATTTGACATTGGCGGCCATTTGCAAAAATAAGAGCATCTTCCAATAGGGTGATCTCAAAAATAAGCTTTTTTCTTAAAAACGCGCACAGCAGTGAGCGGATTTTGAAAATGTTTACAATTCTACTGTTGGTAGGCATAAGCATAGAAAATTTCATTATCGTAACTCAAAACGTAAGGCCTAACAACAGGTGACTTACAGACGGACGGAGGGATAGACAGATATGGCTAAATCGACTCAGCTTGCGATTCTTAGTCGTTCATATACTTTGAGGCATATTGAGGTAAATTGCAATTGAATAAAAAAAATAACTATAAATTGTAACACATTTGCTTGGCTATGAAATAAATCCAGTTCAGGCCTTTTATTCTTTTGTTCTTTTTACCCAACCAATAATACATACAAAAGGTAACCTCTTACTCCTTTATCCTTCTCATACACTTTTCAGAGACGTACCAATTCTCATCGAATATTGCCATCACGTAGCCTATTTTCAAGACAATTAAACTTCGAAAATGTTTAATCTACCAGAGCATTAAAAGTGCATAACAAAACAAACTAACTCCTTCAATTTTGTTGTTTCTCAAAACAAAAGGAAATTAAGTTATACAATCCAAAACAAAAACAAAAAACAAAACAAAAACTCGCATTACCCAGCCTTATTATCCATTCACATTGAAGCGCATTTAAACCTGACAGCGAAAATGTTTACGAAACTGCTCACTAAAAGTCAGTTGCCAGTAAATGCGAGTATCTAGTACCTCTGTTACATCATAGTACGCTTGGTATTACAAAATACCTTCCTTCTCAGTGATAAATTTCAATTAAATGTCGCACGATCCAGATAGTGTAGCTGTGCATCTATTTAATTTTATATCGCAATTCTTTTACCGTTATTTTCGCTGATGGAATACACAAAACAACGAATAGACATGCGCCAAAGAACAACCTCAATAATAGCCCAAAGAATCGTTCCATCTAACACAAAAAAAAAAAAAAACAAGTTCGATGGAATAGTTTACACATTCTCATCACCTAAAGATGGCTGCGATGGAGTTTATACCTCGACTCGAAGAAGATTATCTAAATCCGTCGAAACAAGTATTCCATCTTTCTAATGGCGTTCTGACAGAATCTCATTCAGTGAGAGATCACCAGCGGAATATTATTCCCCTCCAATTGATTGGCAAATTGTCCACAAATTAGTGTTTGGTTGAAGAAGAAGATTCATCTTTGAAGCCATGCCTGACATTTCACTTAAAAGCCATATTCCGGTTTCTCCACTAGCCGGCATTAACTGCTGGTAGACTCAATTAACCTGCAAGCCAACAAAAGTCTATCGGCCGTAAATCGGACATGAAAATAGAATTCATAGCCACCTACTCAACACTGAAGATTTAAAAGTAAAATTAAAAATCAAACAAATTAATAAATAAATAAATAAAGGTGATAGGCAGAAAGAGAAAAAAAATTCAAGTTTTCGTAAGCCTGATGGCGTCGCGACGTCGATATTGGAATACACAATCAAGCACTAAAGGTTAAATTGAAAGTTTATACCAATGATCGTGTAGATAGATACGTTTTGTATCTTTTGCTGTTTTTGTCTATGCTGTGGCTTCTTTGAAGGTGAATTATAATTTTATATGGTTATTCAGGTGGTCTATGCGTTTTCCGTTGGGCCAAGTGTCAAATGGGTGTTTCGGTGATAGATCTACTTTATCACGGTGTAGATGGCATATTTACGTATTTTAATGTAAGCATGATGATATTATAGAGTTTTTAGTACGTTTGGTGAAACCAGTTATAAATTTGAATAAAGATGCATATTGGATGTTTTGATGGTAAATTAATCAAAATGAATATCAACTGAACATTCGTTAGGATGTGGACTCGAAATCTGGTCAAGAGTTATTGACTTTAAGGCCGCTCCTATTGGCGAGACTGAAGACTCTTTCAAGGAAAAATGTTATGAATACTTTAGTGAAAAAATCGTGTTTGAGGTTTCATCCGAAAAATTAAAAGAGGAAATCAACTTGGGTGGGCTAGTTTGAAAGTACAGCTTCCATGAATTGACAATGAACTGACTTTGCTGAAGCGTATAATACGGGTTTCTTTGTTTTCTGGTCCATAAAGCAAACTGAAGATCTCCAGATAGTGGAACCGCCAAACAAATCGGTTACAGATGCGTGGAACGTGTCAAACATCTTAAATTTACCTGCATTTGTTATTTCGGTATCGCCGTCAAATAAAGAGCTTAGCTATCTATTGAGAGGATGCTACGACAAGTATAGAAAAATTACTTCGCAATGTCTCCATAGAGAGCTGAATATAGCTAATGTATTAAAAAAAACTTGGGAGTCTTTATGCTCCTCCAGATCAACATCTGCAGGGGATGAAGACCAAGCCATTCTCTAAAAGAAGCTAGTGGTTTGACGAAGTACAAGTTCTGCAAGTACCGAAAGGAGCTGACAGGAGTTGCAGCTGTCAAAAACATGTGGAACAACAACACACAACAAATTTACATTAACCAAGCCATCAATTAAGTCTGGGCGAAAGCACAGTCGATGATTGTATCACCTTTATATTTGTTATTGAAAAGAATGACAACCGTATGTCATAATCGTATTACCGACGCTTTTTCATTTTCTCGTAACGTAAAAGCCAGTTATGTTTACAGGGCTAGAAAAGAATTCCGCCGTGATGAACAAGGAAATATCGTAGTAGACACATAGTCGATGCTGAGGCTGTGGAAGAACCACTTTTACAGACGGGGATGACGAACTATATCCCGCTCTCAATATTGGTTAAAAATTGGCGGCGACAGCGAAAACTAATTGACGACTGACCGAAATGATATGATGATAACAGTATTTAAACTCAAGCTTAACAAGGCTGCCGGAAATGACGGTTTTCACGCCCAGCTTTATAAAGGCGGCGGAAATGACTTAGAAAGTAACAACCACTCCTTCATAAGCAAAATTTGGTCGGATGAAAGAAGGTATCTCAGACGCATAAGTCATCTCAACACCGCCTACAAGATCTTATCTGCCGCAATATGTGAACGATTGAAATCGTTTACCAACAACCTGATCGGCCCTTATCAGTGTGGTTTCAGGCCAGGAAAGTCCACAACCGATCAAATTTTCACAATTCGGTAGATACTGGGGAAAACCCAAGGAGTGCAAACTTATACCCACCACCAAAATTTATAGAGACGAACTGTACAGAGCCATGTGTAGTTTTGGTATACCCCCCAATGACATCCGTCTGTATGTGATGACGATGGAGAATTCTCTTTACTTTAAAAGGGTCGGAAACAACCTCACCGAAACGTTCGATACCAAAAAAGAATTTACACAGGGCGATAAACTGTCATGTGACTTCCCTAATCTCATTCTTGAGAGTATTGTGTAAAACACCAGAGCCAAACCCTGAGGCACAATCTTCCATAAATCGGTGCAGCTAGTGGCATACGTCGACGATATTGACATCATTGGTCGGGCTCAACTCATAGCCACGTTTTCTAGTATAGAGAAGGGAGCGGCATAAATGGGCTTAGCAGTAAATGAGGGTAAGACCATTATATGCTGTCAACACGAAAGGACACACAACATCTACGAATTGGTCAGAAATAAGTATCACCATTGACACTTATAGTTATAACTGTGAAATAGTAGGGGATCGGACGCAGAAGAAGAAGTCCTCGCCTTAAGTGGCACGCAGAAGTAAAAACCAACCTTAACCAACTTGGAGTACGCAACGCGTCTTCGGGTTAACTGGAGAGGCATGTCGGTTGTGGTCCTGGTTCATTCCGGATTGTAGCGCTACTTAAGTAAGTAAATAGACTTTGCTATATGCCAAAAACCCTGCGAAATCATTATTTGCCAGAACCCTTTGCCGAAAAGTTAATTTAACAATTTGGAACGATAAATTGGCCACCTCCACATGGTTAAGCCAGCTACGATTAGAGGCTTGAAAGAATCTCGAAACGCTTAAACTCATCATTAAAAATTTTAGCATTTTATACAGGGGGTGCATTTTATGTTCTAGTTCGATTTTTGTAAGAAAAATGTCCTGACCGAATAATGGCAAAGAGTGGATATTTCGACTGGCCCCTCCGATCTCCTGATGCCTCCCGCTTGAAGAAACTTGAAGGAAAAGGTGTACACCAATTAACTAACCACAACAATTTTCATGACAAGTAGAAGAGCTGAATTCAGAAAAAAAAATTCACTTCGTCTATAACTGCCACTGACACTGACAATTAATTAAATGGTTGTCAATTGAAAGACATAGGAATGGAACGAAATTCTATGTATTCTAGCATGTAAAAGTGAAAATATTAATACATCAAAAGAAAAGAAAGAAGGACTTGCTGAAAAATTGCTTTTAGTGCGTTTTACTTGAAACGCACATGTGTTTTAAGCCAGCTACTTATGCTACTTGTGTATAAGAAGTAGTACTACCACCTACTTGTGTAAGATAAATTAAATTTGATGTAACGAAAGCAGTTATGTTTATTAGAATTGGAACGTTGCATTTAAAGTGTGTGCTTGGCAAGCTGAAAAGAAACTCCTCTATTGAAAAATTCAACAAGTACAATTGGCATTTACGAAACGGCAGAACTATCAAAATGTCCTGTTTTCTTGTTTGAGAAAACTCAAAAATGTTTTCACAATATTGGCCAATCAAGTTCGTAAGCAATGAAAATAAGGATGGATATGTCAGCATTTCACTTGAATAAGAAATCAAAGAAATATCAAAATTCTTTAAAAAAAAAATGTTTTTGGGAATTCACTATACTGCAACTGATTGCTTCAATACACTTAAATATTTCCTCACCTCACTCATGTGGCAAATGAAACCATTTTAATGACATCAAATTAGAGCCTTTACAAGTTTGCACCATACCCCACTCATGACTCATAAAGTTTTTTGTTTAATTTTCTTTTAATCCACTTGAAGATGGTCCAAAAAAAGTAACAAACAAACAAAATAATTACTTACCGACAATTTGTTACTTTTTCTACTCATTTCCGGTTGGACAGCAATAAATACTAAAAGTCACTAGCGTGTGACCTAAGTTGCGCTAAAAACAGGAATTTTTGAGACCAGATTATTACGTAAATATACTTTTAAGTTGGACAACCAGTAAATTTTAATTTTAAAAGCAATTTCAGATCCGAGGATAAATCAAAGTAGATAAAGCAGAGCGATAAGTAGGTTTTTATGTCTATATGACATTTTGTACATATTTGAGTTTTAAATCCGCCATGCATACATTTATAAGATGTTAAGCCAAAAAAAAATTATTCTAACTAGATCCAAAATTGAGAAAACCTTAATTGATTTGGTCATGCAAATGTGAATCTGAAATATGCAAACAGGTAGTAAATTTTGCTTTCATTTTTTAAGATTCATGATTTTGATATTTTAATTAGTATCTTGAATATGTTTACAATGAAATTTAAAAAAAAAAAGTAGTTTTGCTTGAAATTTTATGTTGTATTATGAAATATGTTTTTGGTCCATCATGTTACACTGAAAGGTTTAAGACAAATTCTAGTACAGTCTCACCATACCCAAAGACGTGATATTAGTTTAATACTGAAATCCAAAAAAATGGTTCCTTCTTCATCAGAATTTTATTACTTCCGTCTTTTAGCAAGAAAATCAAACAGAACAAATGATATCGGTAGCTATTTTACTGTCAGATTACATTTATAATTTTTTTATTAATTAAACAAAATGATTTAATATAACAGGAAGCATATGAAATAAATCATGTGATTGGCTTTAAAATACCTCTGGTTTAAGCATTGGCAAAAAAATCAGTGAGTAATTTTAACAATATCGCAAAAATCATTTAATTGGAATACCTCTCTTCTGTTTTCAATTCAAGAAAATCTAGTCTACCACACATAAAAAAGCTTCCCTTCTAAAGATTCTTTCACAAGGCGCTTCCTGTCTTCCTATCTTCCTAAATTCCTAAATTGAAATAAAATAAATTGAAAATGAGATATGATCGAATTGTTTTATTCGTTCAAAAGGCATATGGAATTAATGCCAATATGTATGGAACATAACATCGTTCAAATGTAGTCAGCGGTTTCTATAGGTGACTCTGGCACATTAACTATGCTAAATTTGTAAAATGGCATAGGTTATGTTGGTTTTTAGGGTGACTGCGATTTGTAGATTATTTACAAAGACCTGCAACCCAAAAAGAAAACGTATAAAGGGGTCAAATCACACGATCTGGGTGGATAGATCACGTCACCTTCACGTGAGATGACCATGCTCTCCAATCGCTGGTGCGAAATTTCCAATGTGGCGTGGGCTGTGTAGCGCCATCCCGTTCAAAACACATGTCGTTGGTGTCCATGTTATCCGATTCAGGATAAAAAATATGTTATTAATCTTTGACCCATTGTGCTCGGCGTTCACCGTGATGGCCTGACTAACGTCGTTCTCTTAGAAATATGGACCTATGACGCCACCAGCGCAAACAGTGACTTTTACGGAATGTACTGGATGCTCTTGGATCTCGTATCGTCGTATCGTCCCAAGTTCGAAAATTTCGTTTGTTAAAGTACCCATTTATTCAAAAATGCCCCTAATCGCTGAAAATGATTTTTCGATGAATTTATGGTCAGTTTTAGCGTCCAGTTAAAGCTATCATTGAACAGCTCCATTGGAACACAACACATTTCAGTGGAAATCATTACTTCACAACAATAAATCTTAATCAGTGATAAATAAGAAGTGATTTTCTGCTAAAACTATAATAAAAATTTTAAATAAATATTTTTGAACAAACAAGTTCTAAATTCATAAGCTTTGTTTTGACACCAACTCGCCAATGATTGAAAACATAAAAAAGCCGCACGAAGTAAAAGAAAATTTCCAATGAGGATTTTCAATGATAGTTATAACTTGGCCCTTAACTCCAGAACTCATTTAGCTAACACATGTCGTTGTTTATGATCATTTTAGACGGGTGCAAGCTCAAGACTCGACTCAAAATATTGAAAGTTCTGCCCTGCGAAAAGCCGAGTTCATAGTGATCGACGCGAAACCGACTGTCACGAACTCTGCCGCTGCAATGTTTTCGGCATATTTTGCGTTTTGTCGATGTACTAATGTTGGTTTATCATTTATGAAGAGATCGTAAAATAGGCGAAGCGCGCGGAATGTGGCCCGTATGGAATACCCGTTTTAATAAAAAAGTTTTATCATCTGCACGTATCGTTATGTCCGTCCATGGGGATTTGGCAACACAGTCTGAATGAATAACAGCCAATTTGACAAATGTATCTTCGACAAGATGGCCGTTATCAACTTTCAAAGTCCCCAAGAATCTGTTAAAACTTCCTTTGTGATCTTTATGCAGAACAAAGTCTATTTACTATCAATCTTGTTGATTTAAATTGCCTAAAACATCACAAATCTGTTGTAAAGTTGGCGAGTCGTCGTAAATGTTGTAAACGTAGTAAATTTACGATATGGTCAATGATATGCTAAGTTTTTTATGGGACATGTTTTACAACAACATCACGATATCTTTACCCAGGGGAAAGATTTAAACAGTATTGTGACATGTTCTACGACGTCACAAATCAAACATGTGAGCTAAATTAATAAAATTATCAAGAGCAGAGAGAGAGAGAGGAGAAATTTTAATTTTGTTATGATAAATAAAAATTAATTTACTGGGGTTATTGAATTTACAGATAATTTAAGCAAGCAGTCTTTGGCCATTCTTGACAAGCTTACAATTGTTCGTAAGTCGTAAACCATCGATGTGCCTTAGTACCCATATTAACAACTTTGGCATTAGCAGTTTTCGCTAGTTGTTCGCTTGCACCTCTCCTGTTTAATGTGATCACATTCAAGGTGCAGATAATTCCAAGATTCGATTAGCAGGGTTGCAACAATAAAAACATTCCTTGCCGAGGGTAGTTTGGTTGGGTAGTTAACCCAAAGCACAACCCCCAACCTGTAGGGGCAGTTCCAATTTATTAGATACCCCTAGGACACGGGACCATAAGTATCCACTACGGGATTGAGCGCTGCCGTTGGCCTTTCGGTTCATCCGCTACCAGCTCTGTTCAAGGGGCCTGAATAACCCTTAAAATACCTAGACAACCTGTTGTCCGAATATGTCGAAGCAGCTTGTCTAGGTTCGCCTGAGACAGCAGGCCGGGTATTCATTCCGTGCCATTCTGACCTGGATGTTTATAGTGTTCCTGTTTTTCGTCTTGTTATCAACACTCGAGCTTATCGTTTAGCAAGTCAAATCCGGTTGGATGAGACCAGTACCCGATGGTTGCCACTTGGAGGTAAAAAATAAGCACTTGATGTGTAGTCAGAGTTACAATCGCCTTATATGCGCTCACGCCCCAATGGAGGAAAAAGATGATATAGCTAATTACTGCTTCTATGAGCTCCTTGATAAAACCTATGAGCGACAACCGAAGTATGATGTTAAAATCGTGCTGAGAGTTTTTAGGAAGAGAAGACATCTTTGGCAGTATTGTCGGAAAACATAGCATTCACGACAACACGTCTGGTAACGGACTTGGACTAATTGACTTCGCTACGGAACGAAGTGCTGCTATAGCTAGCACATGGTTTTCTCACCTCGATATCAATAAGGGGACATTACAGTCAACAGATCAACGAAAGGTCATCTAAATCGATCATATTGCGATAGACAAGAGGCACGCATCCCGTATTTTGGATGTCCGAACCTTCCGAGGAGCTAACAACTACTCGGACCTTTACACTGTTGCAGCCACGATAAGAATGCGCATATCCAACACGCCACAACAATCCAGAAATACTGTGAAAAATTTAATGTCGAAAGACTGCAATCGCAAGAGACCGCCAAGACCTTTGCGCAACGAGTATCCCTTAACCTCTCGATTAACACCATACCACCAGCATCGAATGTCGGAGAACAATGGCAACGATGCCAACAAGCCATTAGATCAGCCACAGCTGATGTGCTAGGTTTCTCGTGCCCACCAGCGAGAAACCCCTGGTTTGATGAGGAATGCCGACATATGCTCGCAACCAAGAACGAGGCCTATAAGGCTAATCTGCAAAAGAAGATGCAAGCTGCCATTGAGTTCTAAAGGCAGGGAAGAAGGAAGGAACACCAGATTTTCAAAAGGAAGAAAAAAGAGCAAGAAAAGCGCGCTATCGAGGATATAGAAAGGTGCCACTCCAGGAACGATGTTCGCAAGTTTTACCAAAGTGTAAAACATCAAATCCAAGGATACAAGGCTCAAACAGCAAATCAGGACAAGACTAAGTATATGCTGTCAACACGAACGGACACACAATATCGATGAATTCGACAGAACGTCACCATTGACACATATAACTTTGAGGTAGTACGGGACTTTGTCTATCTCTGCTCCGCTATTAGCTCTGACAACAACATCTCGTCAGAAATTTAACAAAGAACCTTAACAACCGCTATCTCTTTGGGCTAAGAAGGCAATTAAGTCGATTTCCAGCCAGAAGTCGGACGCAGTAGAGGAAGACCTCACCTTAAGGACTAGACAGATGTAGAATACAAGTGAACAAGTCATAGAGCGATACACTCGCCAAGAAAGCGGAATAATCGTGTCTATTTTTTTTGCGTAACATTTCGTCTGTAGTGTTGGTCCAGCGCGAGTTCCGTCGCCGATTCCCCGGCCGTCCGACACCGAATGCGCAAACACTGCGCCGTTTGGCCACCAACCTTGAAGTGTATGGGACCACACAAGACGTTTCCAAGAGTGGCCGGCCGGAACGCCCGTTGTGCCGAGAATATCGCCCTTGTTGCCGAGGACGTCGAGCTGTCGCCGAAAACATCAACCAGATGCCGTGCCTCGCAATTAGCCATCAGCCGGTCGTCGCCGAGGCAAATTTTGTTCAAAGACTTGCGCATGTAACCGTACAAAATCCAGTTCGCGCATCAGCTGCTGCCTGTCGACCGCCAAACGTGTGTAACCTTCACCCAAGCCATCCTCGAGGACGAAGTGGACGATTTTTCGACCAAAATCATAATGAGCGATGAGGCTCATTTCCACCTCATCGGGTCCGTGAAAAAGCAAAACTATCGCTTCTGGGGCACCGAAAATCTACGAGTAATGCACGAGGTGCCACTACACCCGCTCAAAGTTACTGCATGGTGCGACGGCACACACTGCGCGAGCCACAACTGATAAAAATGAGAGCCAAACAACATCGGATGTCTTCTTTTGGCCCACCTTGTACATCAAGTGATTTCATATAGAACGAGAAAATTCTCGAAGTTAAGCGTGATTTCTGTTTTCGCCTACAAAATAACAATGGAATCGTATAGTATTGGGAATCTGACAATAAAACTGCTAGACATTGTGTAAGTTAGATGTGTCATTTAGTAAGTGATCAGCGATTAAATTTTGCTAATCGTTAGGAATTTTGGGCGTAGTCGTAAGGAAGTATCGAATTTCAACAAAAAACCGTTTTATGCCCTCCTGACTCCATATATGTGTATTTTTTAGACCATTTATTTCTATCAAAAATACAAATTTTTGGCGCAACAGGCTCGTTAGTACCCAGGGCCGAGCTTTCTCACAACCAATCATGTGTGCGTGTATACTTCTTGCACGATGGTGGGACCTCCTGTTTTATGCCGACTCCGAATGGCGAATTTGAGATAAGCTTTTCTTGACAATTGATACTACTCGGATGATTTGTCAGATTATCACGAGAGGAGGGCCAGTGAAAAATCATTTAGGTCTTTCTACGGCTGGGAATCGAACCCAGACCTTGTGCGCGGCAGTTCATCATCCTCATAATTTTTTCTACCACAGAGAAATAATTTATATAGACATATCGTAAAGTAAAGAATGTTTTTTTTTTAGATATTTGGAGATTTTTAACACTGTTCCTAAAGTCTGTCAATTTGACAGTTCACGGCTGATTTGTGGTAAGAACGTGTTGCCATTTTACGATGAATAGATTATCGCCAGAATAACGCGTTCGAGTTGTACAAACTTATTTTTTTAATAAACCATGGTTCGGTTCGCCAATCTTAATGTGCGCTACGTTTAGTCGATATAATCGTCCATCTGAGCAAGTTATACGGAAAACGATGAATCATTTTCGCACCACGTAAACTCTAGTCTAGTGGATAATACGCATACCCAAACACGACAAACAGTGTGAACAGTGCGAACAGAAGAAGTTATTGCCATTGTAGGCTCATTGTTAAGTAGATGTGGACAACTTATAAGGCAGAGATATAGCGAAAGATGGGTATTTCAAAAAGAAGTTTGCTGTGGCTTGTTAAAAAAGGTCTTGGGATGTCTGTTAATAACCGAATCAGAGGTTCAATAATGATCTGACGAAAATTAGTTATGACAAATAAAATGCATTGCATTTTTGTATACCCTATTCCATAGGGGTATATAAGTTTTGATACATAGTTTGTAACATAGAGAAATAATTGAGCTAGGTATACCTCAAAGTACATGGATCGATTCAGAATCGCTAGCTGTGTCGATTAAGCCATGCCTGTCTATCCGTCCGTCCGTCTGTAGGTAACCGGTTTTTTGGGCCTGCCACGCTCTTTTTTTAGAAAAACCAAATTTTAGGACAAACCGTTAAAAATTTGGAAAAAGTGTCTGAACAACATATCTAGAGAATCCTATTATCAATAATTTGTCTATACAAAGTTTTTTTCAGTAAAAACACGTTTTTTGGTAACATTAGTTTTTAACATTTCGAAGAAAAAAATTGATGCAAAATATTTGGTTTTGGTAATATAAAAATTTGTTCCATATATCATTTTTACTCACGCCCACTTTTTGGAGTCGTTTTCATACAAAAAACATTTGTATACCCTACACCATACCATATGCAGCAGAAAAACGTTGTTTTTGGTCGAACCATACAAGTTTTTGATAAATTGTCTCAACAATATGTTGCTACAATTTCAATTTTAATATTTCCTTGACATAAAACCCATATTTAAGGGAATTTGAAGGATGGGATGGGATAGGGTATAAAACGATCCACACAGTGGATTCTTGCCTTCTTACATGTTTTTTTTTCTTATGAGGACATTTTTACATCCAAAATGTTAAAAAGTATTCTCATAATTCTCAGAAAGCAAAAAGTGTTAAAAAGTATTTGCGTAATTCTCAGAAAGCAACAAAAAAAGTTTTCACGCGTCTCCAAAAACATCATAATCCGGACATGGATTAGTAGGGGTTAGGCTACGATGATACTGCAAGGTTGCATTTTTGTGAACAAGACGTAAACACAATATGAGAGAACTTTAAATATGAAGAGAATTTGGTGGAATAAATAATCGATACTCTGTTCAATTAGAGATAAGTATTGGGTATTTCAACATGGCTCAGCTCCAGCTCACAAAGACAAATCGAATAGTGACTATTTGGAGTCCATTTAGTTTTTTTTTATATAAAAGTTTTCGCCTTATCGGCCTTTGTCTATGCTGTTGGTATATTTTTTATTGCAAATATATGTTTATTTCGTATCCATTGGGATTGATTATTAATTATCATGAATAATTAACGTGTTTCTTTTGGTTTTAGCATCAAACCTAAATAGATTACGACAGCATGTTTAAGGTATTACCCCAATCCAATAACAATAAAATACCTATCAAAATAAATCAAATTCCAACAATGTCCCCCCTTTAAAAGTACTGCCAACTCTACGAGATTATGTTCCCATTAAGTTTTTAAACACGTAAATAAATCCCTTATCAAAATCGCAATCAACAATCACTTCTTACGTCAACACAAAGAAAGAAAAAATGAAACAATTGCAAAATTTTATACCAACAAATGTAATAAAAAACACATGTTAGGTGATTGGCTTTCTCTAAATTGTCCGCTTTAACAATATTTCCAATATTATTACAAAATCAAATGAAAACACATGTTGCCAGGGTTCGTTGAATCAAAATTTTAATGTATGTCAACTCAAAACACAAATCCTACCTAATAAGGTGTACTTACAGTACATAACATGTAATCTTATAAAAAAAAACACTAAATAAATAACAAAAATAGTGTTTAAAGAAAATACTTGACTCTCTAATCAAACTCACCTACTTTCAGATGTCTGTTGTTCCTATATCGTGATGAATGTATTTTTGTTGCACTAAGACAACATGAAATACGGTAGATCGGGGTTTTTGTTGTTTTTATTCGTGTATCCTCAAAAAAACATAAATGCTGTTGACTTTGACAATCGAATATGGAAATGCGGTAAAAAAACGAGAAATTAATTTCAAAACAAACACAGTAACAGATATGAAGAGAGGAGGTGGTAATCTGTGGCATGAATTTTACACTTTTTTCAATTAATTTATTTTCCTTTTTTTGTATGCACAAGAAACCACAAGAACCATCGATATCAATATATTGATGATAATGATGAGTAAATAAATAAGTAAACACTGGAAGGTATTTTTTCTTTTTGTTATTTTACTGATGAGCAGCACAATGACCGTAACAAAATCAAATACACGCACAATGGAAATTTCTTTGACACAATTTTTATTCTTCTTTATTTTTTTTGTTTAACTCTATACAACATTTATAGATACAAAATGGAGAGACAAACAATTTTTTTTACACAAAAGATACACTTTCCAATGGATGAGTGTGGGAAATGTTTGGCGTTTTTCAAGTACTCGATCGATACTATTCATACATATATGTATCTATGTCGAATATACAATTTAACCGAAACCGTCGAATCAATTGACGTACTCGAAAAATCATTAGATACAATTTATTTCACTACTCGCAGATACTACCGATGATCTTTGCATTCAAAATAGTTGATCAGATTTCGATGACAAATTTTGTTTGAGATCGGTATGATGGAAAGACATTCAAAATTAATCGAACTTCAATCAACTGATCACTCAAACCGAAATCACAGGAATGTGTGTGAGTAACGTTCGCGAAATCCGTAAGTTGTTAAGAATGTATTGCAGTTGCTTTATTTTATCGAAGAAAGTATACCTACTTACGAGTAAAAAAAAAAAAAAAAAGTGAACACCAATTTATTACACTGTCAACAGCGAACGATGCAATTGGGGATGTGCAACGAATGTAGATCATAAGACGATCATTAAGTAATGAAAGAGGAACTCGCGTGCTTGATCCTCAAAGAACATGCTACGATGGCAAGCAAAAATAAAAACAGAACCCCTCACGCAGTAGACCTTCACTTTGAAGCACGAGATCCGGTATAACACTGGCACGCTATGAATGTGAGTGATCCATCAGTTGCAATCACTTTTGGTTATCACTATCACTGAACACAAATACACTCTCGAAACAGAAAAAAAACAAACAAACTTCCGTAAAAATACTGATGTCGGATTCGGGCGACAAGAATCAATAAACATTCAAATCGATTATAGCGAGAGGTCATTCGACGATGATGATTGAATCCCTTTAAGTACGGTATAAAGACATCATCATTCTCAAGACAAAAGAGCGGGCGCGCGAGCACGAGTCAATGGGCGAAAGAGAGTATGGCGAGCGTTTAAATCGTGATCGAGTTTCGGAATTCGTAGATTCGAGAAGGAAACTTACACAAATTCGAGGAGAAAAATCGAAAATAAATATATATATAAACCGCGACGAAACGATTGTTTCTCACTTGTGTGTCAATGCAGAGTGAAGGTTTACCAAACACTGATATAGCTTAGCGAAAAGTATCTACAAGATACACTCATTTCAATTCATTGAAAGACGAACGAACGAACGAAAAATAAAAAAACTCTCAACTCTCACAGTTGGTAAAGGTAACAAGTAACAACATACGTACGTATGGCCGCGTATATCCACCTCTGGACGTGATCTAAAGCTATGCGCACTGCCAACGAGTCACCGCATTAAGTTTAGTCGGTCTTTTAGTTCAGTTCTGTTTTGGGTCCGGGTTTTTCGTTGAGTGAATGTGTGCATGAAGTGAATGAAAACTGGTCGACTAGACTGTCACCCACCAACCCACCACACCTGTTTGTCAACACAACACACACAGTAGGTGGAGTGGTAAAGTAGAGGTACCAACCTTTTTTACATTTCGACATGCGACACAACCTTTTTGGGGGTTGCAGATGGGTGGTGAAACCTTCTTGTTTTGTTTTTCCTCTTTGTGAACGGATCTCTTTTGATTTCTTCTTTGTTTTGATAAAACAGACAGACGGATAGACTGAAGCAGACAGATGGATAGAGAGACATCATGTCTGATGTCAATAGACCCGTGTTGCCATAGCTCGTTGCGTCGACGTTGCACTGCTGCTGCCGGCTTTTAGTGTTATGATCGCAGTAATAATACGGGTATGCAACTATGCAAACGATGTAAAAAAAAGAAAAAAAAAAACCGATTTGGAGAAAGAAAACGATAAAAAGCGGGTGCGCGCGTATGAAATCTGGCACAATATTAACATAAGTACACACACTGCCAAACAGGTAGTATCCGTGTGTTGTTTTTATATGATCTTGGGGGTATGGATTTTTTTTCTAAAGGTTTTATGTGGCATCTCATGTTTGATGGCAAAGAGAAGCGATCAGTTCGAGATCGAAATACTTTGAAGTACGTGCGGCATTTTGTCAGTTATTAAGGGATATAGCCTTTTGGAACATAGGCTATAAAAGCTCTTTTTATGGTTAGCATGTAGATGGATCGCTTTACTACCACCAGTTGTGCGGAGTCGTTGTGCTTAGTTGAGGATCATTCACCTCATTGGTTAAAATTTATGATGAAGATGCGGATCCTTAAGGCTTGTTCTTCTTGTAAAGTCGCTAAGAGGTACTAAAACCAAGATCAATGCATAGGTATATTGGTATGTAAATTATGGCTCAAAGAACTTCAAATGCAGCTCTGCAGGGGTGTAGTAAAGTGGGAGGGTTATAATAATAATGAATTTTGCTTTAAAATCTCCTCGAAAGGACATATCACGTTTCAACCGTCAACAAATATGTATTTCGAAGCTATGGTCAAAAATAATGAACACGAGTCAGACTATTGACTTAATAAAGTTAAATAACGGATGTGAGTATTAAAGAATGTGATGGATGAGATCAGAGTGAGATGTTTAGTACTGAATCTAATTTCTGTACGTAGATTTACCAAAATCATTTGCATTGGTGCTCCTCCTGGGAGTCCCGATATCGTGCAAGAAGTTCGCACCTAGAAATGCATTGTTGTAAACAAAATTAACGCTTTGGTTACTAACGGCCGGTTGAGCCAACAAAATTGTTTCATTTTGTGAGATAGTTAAAGCAAGTGGTCCTAACTGCCTGCAATTATTGCTTTTAGTGAACTCAAAAGAAATAGATATATGGCTACGTTGTTGCGGTGATGTGTTCGCCTGTGAAACAGATAGTTAGGTGTTCAATCCGAGCCAGATTCCTTACACCAAAAAATTTAAGAAAAGTAATTAAAGTCCGGTGGATGCTCATCGGCGTATTCAACGTGAGATAAAAAGCAACTTCCAGTAAGTCTCCACTACACCCTGACCAAGACCCAATATCTTACCTATCTCTCTCTCTCTCTTTCTCTCATTCTTCCCAAAATAACTTAAAAATTAGAACAGCCACAGCAAGCTTTGTTTGTTTTTTTTTTTTGTGCCACCCTGACTGTTATACCTAACCTAGACCTTTAACCCTTAAAACCTTAAACTATGTAAGTCGGGCATACAATTTGTAAGTCCACTGTATCTATATTCGCCACCACAACAGGTTCTCCTGTTGCAACCTACTCCGTCGGTCCCAATCGGACACACTCCTGCTGAACCGCGATGACGTCTCGGTCGTATAGGAGCCGCCTATCCACAGTTCGTCGGAAAACGTGGTAGATCAGCGGAGCCGACGATCTATCCTGTATCAGCCCTCTACTATCCAAATATAGGAAAGCTTCGGGCGGAATAAAGCCGCTTAAACGCGCACTCTCAAAATATTCATCATTGGGGTAGAAGGCCCCAAAGATGTGACTGTTGTTCGAAGCCATCGCTCTTGCAGCGTGAAGCCGAATGAGTTTCAGCAGAAAATTGTCTATTCTACTTAAGTTGGGCCCGTTGTATAGGATCTGGTTGGAATAATGTTTTGTGTAGTCAGACACTGGTGTTCTGTGAAGTCCAAGATAGCTTCTTAAACACTGCCTCTCAAACACCCGTATCATTTCCATTTGAGATGGTGCAACATTGAACCACACCGGGCACCCATAGGCAATCATCGGCCTAATGAGGCCCATGTAGCAAATCCCTTCACCATGCTTTCAAGACGACTGCTATAAAACAATCGCCTTGTCAGTGCAAACGCTTCCCTAGCTCTCGCCAGAGCAGCATCTGCAAGTCTTCCGAAATATAGATGCTGATCTAACCAGATGCCAAGGTACTTTACTACAATAAGACATAACGAATGTATAAAAACACTATGAACTTATTCATAAACCTTTCCGCAGCATCATCTGCAACAGCCCTAACCTACTTACAGCAAGGAAGCATAGCAGTCTTCATAATAACCCAAGGTGTGGCTGAGCTATAATCAAAAGCAAAATATATACCAGGAAAGGTGAGACAAAAAAGATAGATAGATTGATTTTATTTCGTTAAATATACATTTGGTTTGTTATCGCACATTTTACAGAGATTTGATAACATATATCTTTCTACTGAAACATTATTTATTCAATTGAAAATATAAAGGAGACAAAAATAGATAGTTTGGAGGAAACACGAAAAAAAAAACCTCCAATTTAAATACAAAAAAAAAATAAATAAATAAATAAACAAATAAGAAAATAAACAAATAAACAATAAACAAATAAACAAATAAACAAATAAACAAATAAACAAATAAACAAATAAACAGATAAACAAATAAATAAATTACAAAAAAAAATAAATAAATAAATAAAAAAAAATAAAAAATAAATAAATAAATAAATAAATAAATAAATAACTTCTTGATATAAAAACTGAGGGATATGTGCAGCGTGGAATCGATAATATGTTATGTTAGTGCATAATCAAACAAAAAAGGGTAACGATGCCGTTGATGAGTTAACATCCTTAACGTAGCCTCCAAAAACAAAAACAGAATCACCAACCAGATAAGCTAAGGATTTGGAAAAATAATTTTTTGTAGTATATACGATTTTCACACCGATTTCCCACACAATTTCAGGCACATGGCAATTTCATGGACTGAACACACATTTTGTTAAATTCCAATTATTTTAATGTTTGTTCAGCAAACATGAAGTTTCAACCAAATAAATTGACAGGCAATGCTTGATTATGCCCTCTAGTTGTATTTAACAAAATAAATGGATGCTTTGGACAAATGAGAGCACCTAAGTTTTTTCACAGCCCCACATTTTGCCAGCTCTGACAAACATCCAAGACTATCAAAACTGAGAAACTTGTCAAATTCGCCGTTCGGAGTCGGCGATGCAATTTAGTTTGCAATAAATAACAACACTATGGGGAGTTATTGGCAGATATTCCATTTTTTTAAAACTGTATTGTTAAATTTATTTTTACAAACGATGTTTTCGGACAATCAGATACTAAAACCCTTATAATAAATTAGAATAATGGAAGACGCTTGCTAGCTGAAATATTCAAACCGTTGCTCCGTTTTTTCACTGCGGATTAGCAAAAAAAACACATGCCGTCTTACTTACTTACTTAAGTGGCGCTACAGTTCTGAATGAACCTGGGCCTCAACCAACATGCCTCTCCAATTAGCCCGGTCCTTAGCTAACTGCCTCCAGTTGCGCACTCCAAGTTGGTTGAGGTCGGTTTCTACTTGTGCGCGCCACTTAAGGCGAGGTCTTCCTATACTGCGTCCGAGGTCTGGCTGCGAATCGAAGACTCTGCGAGCCGGAGTATTGGTGTCCATTCGTTCTATATGTCATAGCCATCTTAAACGTCCAATGCGGAGCTTTTTGACCAGGGGCATGCGCTGTACAGCTCGTATAGATCTTGGTTGAATCTTCGTCTCCATAGCCCGTCAACGCAAACGGGACCGAAGATTTTTCGAAGAATTTTCCTCTCAAATCGACCAAGGATTTCTTCATCCGCTTTTGAGACGGTCCATGCTTCAGCGCCGTAGAGCAGGACTGGGATGATCAGGGTCTTAAATAAGATCTCCTTAGTAGTTCGAGTGAGTGCCTTCTTAGCCCGAAGAAACAGCGGTTGGCAATAGTAATTCTTCGTTTAGTTTCTGACGAGATGTTGTTGTCAGAGTTAATAGCGGAACCGAGATAGATAAAGTCCCGTACTACATCAAAGTTATATCTGTCAATGGTGACGTTCTGTCCAATTCGTCGATGTTGTTTGTCCTTTCGTGTTGACAGCATATACTTCGTCTTGCCCTCATTTACTGCTAAACCCATTTGTGCCGCTTCCTTTTCTAGTAGCAAATGTGGCTGACATCGTTGAGTCCAACCAATTGTCTTAATATCGTCGGCGTATGCTAATAGTTGTACCGATTTTTGGAAAATTGTGCCTCTGGTGTTGACTCGGGAGTTTTGCACATTCCTCTCAAGAAAAAAAAATTGTAGATATGATAGCGCATCGCCTTGCCTAAATCCTTTTTTGGTTTCGAATGTGTCGGTGAGGTCGTTTCCGACCCTGATTGAACAGCGAGAATTCTCCATCGTCGTCCTACAAGACGGACGAGTTTGGGCGGCATACCAAAACTAGACATGGGTCTGTATAGTTCGTCTCTATAAATGCTGTCATATGCGGCTTTGAAATCGATGAATAGGTGGTGGGTATCGATTTGGACTTCTTGGGTTTTTTCCAGGATCTGCCGATGTGTGAAGATTTGATCGGTTGTGGACTTTCCTGGCCAAAAACCACACTGATGAGGGCCGATCAGGTTGTTAGTAAACGGTTTCCTTTTTTGTGGATCGGGTAAACGATGCTGAGGTTCTGTTCTTCAGGCATACTTTCTTCCGATCAGATTCGGCTTATTAGTTGGTGGATGTTACTTACCAAGTCATCTCCGCCGGCTTTATTAAGCTCGGCGGGAAGGTCGTCATTTCCGGCAGCCTTCTTAAGCTTCAGTTTAGATATTGCTATTCTCACTTCACTCAGGTCGGGTGGTTGGCAGCTTTCGCTGTCGTTGCCAATATTGAATGGTTCGTTCTGCCTGACAGCGGAATGTTGTTCCTCATCGCCGTTTAACAGTCTGCAGAAATGATTCTTCCGAATCCTCAGCATCGACTGTGTCTCAGCTACGATATTTCATTGTTCATCTCGACAGGATTCTGCTCGAGCCTTGTATCCTTGGCTTTGACGTTTTACACTCTGGTAAAACTTGCGAATACCTTTCCTGGAGTGGCACCTCTCTATATCCTCGATCGCGCGCTTTTCTTCCTCTTTTTTCTTCTTTCTAAAAAGCCGATGTTCTTACCTTCTTCTCTACCTATAGAGCTCAACGGCAGCTCTCGTCTTCACCAGCTTAGCTTAGCCTTGTAGGACTCGTTCTTGGCTGCGAGCATTGATCGGCATTCCTCATCAAACAAGGGGTTTCTTGCTGGTGGTCGCGAGAAACCTAGCACATCAGTTGCGGCTGATCTAATGGCTTGTTGGCATTGTTGCCATAGTTCTTCGATGTTCGTGGTATGGTGTTAATCGAGAGGTTAAGGGATACTCGTTGCGCAAAGGTCTTGGCGGTCTCTTGCGATTGCAGTCTTTCGACATTAAATTTTTCACAGTATTTCTGGATTGTTGTGGCGTGTTGGATATGCGCATTCTTATCTTGGCTGCAACAATGTAACGGTCTGAGTAGTTGTTAGCTCCTCGGAATGTTCGGACATCCAAAATACAGGATGCGTACCTCTTGTCGATCGCAATATGATCGATTTAGATGACCGTTCGTTGATCTGGTGACTGCAATGTCCCCTTATTGATATCGAGGTGAGAAAACCGTGTGCTAGCTATAGTGGCACTTCGGTCCGTAGCGAAGTCAATTAGCCCAATTCCGTTAAAGGACGTGTTGTCGTGAAGGCTATGTTTTCCGACAATACTGCCAAAGATGTCTTCTCTTCCTAAAAACTCCCAGCACGATTTTAACGTCGTACTTCGGTAGTCGCTCATAGGTTTTGTCAAGGAGCTCATAGAAGCAGTCCTTAGCTATATCATCTTTTTCCTCCGTTGGGGTGTGAGCGATGCGGATCGTAACAATGCGTTCGCTAATGTCTTGGAAACATAAGACTTCTTGCCTAAGCCTGGCACTTATTACAAATCCGCATCCAAATAGTCGCTATTTCTGCTCACTATAACACGGGCCGTAGTAGATGCCACAGTTTTTCATCCTCTTTTTCCCGGCCCATCCCATCGGATTTCCTGGATGGCAGTAATGTCTGCTTTGTAGCAGTTTAGGGCTTCCGCTAGTTGTTCCCTTGCACCTCTGCTGTTTAATGTTCTCACATTCCAGGTGCAGATACGAACGTCGTTGTCATTTTTTCGTTTAGCCGTGTCGTCAACAATAAAATCAGTCCTTTCCGAAGGCTATTGGTTGCTTCGTCACCGTTAGATTTTTTCATGATTGGGTAGTTAACCCAAAGCACAACCCCAAACCTGGAGGGCCAGTTCCAATTTATTAGATACCCCTAGCACACGGGGCCATCAGTACCCACCACGCGATTCAGCGCTGCCGTTGGCCATTCGGTTCATCCGCCACCAGCTCTGTTCAAGGGGCCTGACTAACCCTTGAAATTCCTAGACAACCTGTTGTCCGAATATGTCGAAGCAGCTTGTCTAGGTTCGCCTGAGACAGCAGGTCGGGTATTCATTCCGTGCCATTCTGACCCGGATGTTTAAAGTGTTGCTTTATTGTCGTCGTGTTATCAACACTCGCGCTAATCGTTTAGCAAGTCAAATCCGGTTGGATGAGACCAGTACCCGATGGTAACCACTTGGAGGTAAAAAATAAGCACTTGATGTGTAGTCAGAGTTACAACACTGGGCATTGCCAAGTTAAAGCCAATCAGAGTCTACCCTCGTTCTACAACACCCAACCCAAACACATGCCGTCATCAAGTTAAATTTCCTTGTAACAAAAGATTCTTTTCCACAGCGACATGTAGCGTCATCTATTCAAATGATGGAAAACTACAAATAGTGATTATGAATAAATTCTGCCATAACAATACATTTCTTTACTTATTGACGCATAAACTGAACAAGTTTTGTTAATTTGTTTCTTACTAATATTTTATGATGATTTTTTTGCAATGTGATGATGCAAACGTTTTTCTTTTTTTTTGCTTACTTAGTTTTTCGCAGTGAAACAGATGCGTGTATGTAGTTTTGGAACATGCGTGAAGTTGGCTACTAGCAGTCCATATATAATAAGTCAATGTGTCGGATCCTATTTGTCCTAAAGAACCCCACTGAGTATTTTTTTTTTGTCAAATTTGGGTTTATCTACTTTGAAATGCTCGAAAGCAAAATTATTGAGTCAGTGGCGTTGAATATGGATCAGACAGATTGTATAAATAGAACTGTAGACGTCGTAACGACTCGGCCGACGGCAGAACGGTGTTGTGAGGATACAAATCACTAAATTCCCTCAACGTTTCTTCAAAATATCGTTGATGTTGAAAATGAAAATCTCTTATTTATCACGTATTTCTATGTACGCTTTAAACTAACAAATTTCAAACGTCCCTATTAAGAGATCCTTTTCGCATAATCCGTCGAAATAAGCATAAAATTGTAGTGATATTAATATAACGGGTGTTTTTTTTACGTTGGTTGGTTTTTCGAATAGAGATTAAACTTACATTTGGTGGTGAAATCGGGCGACTCTAATGTTATTTATGGTTAGTTTGGTTTGCCATTTTATCATGAATAGGTCGACAAATGACCAACGCTTTCAAATCTTTCAAATCGTGCAATTTTTTTCCGAAAATAATGGTTCAGTTCGCGAAGTTTACCGCAAGCTCCGTCCATTTTATGGTCGATATAATCGTCCATCAGAGCAGTTAATTCGGCTAACCATGGATCGCAGAGACGTCGACCAGTGCGCACCGAAGAAACAAACCGAATAAATCGATTTGGCATCGTGCACAGCAATTGGAGCTTTGTCCACCAACTTTATGGAAGATTTTGCGCAAAGATCTTAGCTAACGACCTAACAAGATCCAGCTTGTGCAAGAATTAAAGCCGCGAAACCATGCGAGACCATGAAACCACATGAGACCCTTGAGACGCCATTACATCCACAAAAATCTGACTGGTTGGTGTGCTCTATGGGCTGGTGGAGTCATTGGGCCATATTTATTTCGAAATGATGCTATAGAGTCAGTTACCGTTAAAGGAGCCATGATAACCGACTATTTTGTTCCCGAATTGGATGGCATGATTGTAAATGAGATATGGTTCCAACAAAACGGGGCTACATGCCACACAGCGCACGTCACAATCGATTTATTGAAGGAAACATTCGATGAGCGCATAATTTCGCGGAATGGATCTGCCGATTGGCCACCAAGATCGTGTTATTTGACACCATTGGATTATTTTCTTTCAGAATATGGAATAGGGGACTTGGAAGCCAACATTCGTGGCGTTATTGACGACATACGGCCCCAAATGCTCGAAAAAGTGTTTGAAAATCGGACCCCTAGACTTGGCTTTATTCGAACCAGCCGCGGTGGCACATGCCCGAAATCATATTTAAACAATAATGGCATAAAAATATCCTACTGATAGACATTAAAACGATATTCTTGTGTTTTATTTCAATTCGAAGTTATACACTTCTTTATAAAACTCTTTATTTCTGGTCGATACCATAAAACATTTATGAGTGAATGCCGTGTAATCACTTTTAATGATTACAAAACAGCTTTTTCCCTCATTCCAATGAGCATCAACAAATAGTGCTTAGTGTTTTACTTTAAATATTTTGACAAGTTAAGGATTTAGCAATTCAACATTTAGTGGTGTGAAATTATGGGCTTAATTATTAAAAGTCTCAACACTAAGCTCAACATCTCGGATCCACATTTTTTTTTAATTAGTTTAACTTTGTCAAACATTGCAAGACGTAGTAGAACTTTTGAATTCACTTATAAGCATTGTGAGAATTTTTTTTATTAAAGATTAAGTTCTTAACTTAAGCAAAATGAGCGAAATTGGTATACTCACACTCCTTTATTTCTCCGCCGTAACTTCTTTTAGAAAAGAGAAGTGGATTTGCAGTCCCAATATAACGGTTGATTTTTTAAACGTAGTTTTTTTTAATTCGAATACAACACTCAAATTCGCATCAAATATTCAAAATTTTTATTATAATCGATAATTAGGCCTTTGCCATTTATGTTTTAAAGATAACTTCATGTAAATGTTTGTCCGCTGCTCCGTTTCAAATGGTCCATTAAGAAGGTCCAATTTTGCCTCACTTTTTCGGGCACTTCGGCCTGTATTCTACTTATTACGCGTGTTATATTATCCTGTAAGGCTTCAATCGTGTTGGGCTTGTCCACATAGACTAACGACTTTGCATAGCCCCGCGAGAAATAATCAAGAGGCCTTAAATCGCATGATATTGGCGACCAACTCTCAGGGCCATTTTGAGAGATAAGCTGCTCAACAAATTCATCCTTCAACATTTCCATTGTTTCACGAGATGTGTGGCATGTGGTACCTTCTTAATGAAACCATATGTCAAACAAGTTCAACTCAACTCGATATCGTTCGCCGTTGACGGCGAACGATTGACCTTTATTGCCACCAGCCCATAAACCACACCAAACTGTCAAGATGCGACAGTTTTGCTTATTTACGTATCCGTTGAGCCAGAAATCAACTTTATCGCTGAACACAATTTTTGGATGAAACATTTTTTACAGAGCATTTGCAATCCTTGCTCGTTTGTAAGTCTTTCCATGATTAAATGGCAGGGTATACTGAAAACTTTTCACTTTAACAGATGACGTTTGGACGCCATTAACGAGTGCTGCCAACCTGAAAACTTAACTCTTAAAAAATCACCCATTTTAAATTACGCCGCGAAAACCATAAAAACAAATATAATCACATGGAATTGTCTTTAAAATGTTTATCAACACTGTAAAAATAGGTTTCATTGTTTTCGAACCATTTGTATTCGCCAAATGTTAGGCGCATATGAAACTTAAATTTTCTCTACAAGAATACTCCATCTGCTTCGATGCACACACCCATTGTTCACCTTTTTCTGTAATTTTATTTTCCTTGATTTATTTAAAACGATATTTTTAGAACGTAATAATCGAGCGCTTATAAGCTTATGAAGTTAAATAATCTTTAATTTTTATTTTAAAATTAATGTTTTTTTATTAATATCAGCTCTCCCTTCATTCTCGTTACTTTTTAATTTAATTTTATTAGAGAACTTTGGAACGCCATCCAAAATCTTTGATGCTATTTTTATATACTAGGTTAGCGCACTTTATAGGTGAAGCCATTTATAGTTTGGTCTAAAACAAAGTTCGAGTTAAAAACAACGAAGTCAATTCTTCACCATATGGTCATTAGTAGTTCTGACTTTGTAAACTGTGCAACTATGAGTCAAGACTTAAAAGAAACCTTAAATGATAGGTGTTGTTGGTTACTTATAAATTAATGTAACATCAACGTGTTACGTACGACTTATTAAAGAAGAACAACTTTGCGAAGAGTTTTTATTTGCTAAGACATTGAAAACAGACACAAAGGGATAATCCATTTTTGAGGCCACTGGTAGCTTTTTTTTTAAAGAAACAGATATTACTTTATTGAATATGTTGTCTTAGGCTTCTGATGATGCTCCAGCAATAACAGGACACTACAAGGGCTTTATTGTTGTTGTTTTTTTAAATGGGTCGTACAAGAAAAACTCGCTGTACATTGCGTTATACGTTGTCAACATTTGGTCGGGAAAAGTCTGAGTGAACGTCTGGATACGTCTTTTCAATTTTTTATTGAATCAATCTGTCAACAAAATGAGAAGCAACTCCTCAAACCAAATATTTTAACAATTTTAAATTATATTTAACGAATACATCATTTGATGTTTCATCTTCAAATATAATTTAAAATTTACTAAATTATTATATCGGTTTATATATATAATTTATGTATATATATATTTGCTGTTGCACACGGAGGTTCGCTGGCTCTTCAAAGGTACCTGTTTGACACGGTTTTTTAATCTCTTTGATACTGTTCGAGAATTTCTAGATACTAAGAACTGCGAAACAAATTATTAAATCAAAACATGATATTGCTATATGACAGACATATTTAAAATATTTAACGATATCAATATCCACCTGCAATGTGATATCACTTGAACCTTATAAAAATAAAAAACCTTAGTATTGCGTACACTTAGAAATGCTTTAAGAGGATTTAAGAAAATGATTCCAATATATTCTCAATATGAGTATACCGGCTGTATCTGACTGGCTGTATCGTCCCATATAGAGTAAGAGCTCATTGAGCTAAGAACAAATTAAGTGCTAAAAATAAAGTTTTTTATTCCAGCAGTTCTGCCTCCAGAAACAAATACCAGCCCTGTACCCCAGTTTATGTAAAATTGTTCAAACATTTATAATTGCATTTCCAGCGTCATACTTAGCTGAGCGCAGCTTCAAATAAGTTATTACCATACACACAGAGAATATTCAACTGCCAAATGGGCGGTCAGCCAGAAATGTTGGGGAATCAATGCTCTAAACCCAAGAAGGTTATGCTTTACTATATCCGCGAGATTACTTTAACATCGATATGGGATCATGATTACAACGTGGCTAAACCATCAAAAATAGATATTGAGCTCCTTGCTCACACTGGTTGTCTCCACTTTATTTTGACGACTGATCGTATTCCTTCCCACTAAAATTTCTGTTCAGCTGTCTTTCTACTATGTAAAATTCTAAAAACATGGTAAAGAGTTGACCCGAAAAATCCACTTTAATGACACCAGAGAGCCACATAAATCTATTATTATCTAAAGCCTTGATTTGGCCTATTGAACGTTATCTAACTTAACGTCTATGAAACTGAGAATGGTCTGTCAGAAATGGGAGACCTTATAAATATTGTCTTGAAGTGCTTTAAGTACCGTTGACTAAAGGGATATTATAATCCCACCCCTGATTGCGTGATTTAAAACATCGAACAAGTCTGTGAACACTTTTATGAATTTTACCATTAAGACTTCAAAGTTATTAGCGAATGAGTAGAGGTTTTGAAGGGGAATGCGTATAAAAAAAATGTTGGTGCTCTACAAAACGATACTGAAGTTAACGATAGTCACGAAAAAGGGTCATTTTGATAAACCATAAAGGTCTATAAAGTATTTTGCCTAACGAAACCGAAAAAAACGTTTTTGTTATTTTAAAACACAATGTACTCCATCTTAATTTTTAAATATTAATTAAAAAAGAAACGAAAATTTTACGACAGGAAAATCTAACTCGTAAATGAAACGAGTATCGTCAATCATAAAACGATTCTCACTTCAACGGTAATTGTTTTGCGTAAGAGATTTTCCATGACTAATACTTATGAAACCACTTATTCTGAACATCAATGGATAAACGAAGCTGCTTATGATCGAAGTTTTTTGTGAACATATGTTGTATAGAACAACATAGTCAACATAGGAAAGATGTTTTTTCAACTGTGTTTTTTTGTGAACTCTGAAACGATACCCATAAGCAAATTTTTTGGAAAGGTAGTATTTGCTACCAAAAAGCTTGAGAAAAGTTCTTTCGATACAGGATACTTCTAAATGCTTCACATTCATTTGATTGGAAATTTACTTTAAAATCTGAAGAGTCCAAACTACTATCAATGTGATGGGCGGTAAATATCTGAAACATTGAAATATACCCGATTGTTAAACGAACGCTTTACACATCATAAGTATGTATACCACGATAGCACAGATCCACGATGAACGAAAGTTTTAAATTGTTCGTTTGACAATAGTTGTAAAAAAACATGACATTTTAAGAAGTTCAAAGATCCGATACCTTCATGCCATTAAATTCATCTTGGTTGAATTTGTGATGCGAAGAGATAACATGAATTAAATCGAAAATGCTTTGACCACTAATTTATTGACTCCTAAAAATGTCAGGGATATGGACTCCCATATCATTTGCATCAAACTGCATGCCAGAAACCACTAGCATCCTTAGTCTATTTTAGGTAATAAACTCAAAGCTTAATAACCACTTAGTGCCGAAGATCTTAGCATGGATAATCATATCAAATAAATTACTCAGACGTTGCCTAATAGATACTCTTGCATTACACAGCGCTCTGCCCTACCAGACGCATCTATTATTGGCTTAAACATCATCAGAACGTCTGGTCAGTTGCCATTTAAATTCAGGTTATCTGTACACAGATTTAGCTTTTATAATCAGCCACTCCTCTTGCTGGCTTATGCAAGTTGATAATGAATTGTTCAAGTAAATTATATTGTATACCTACTCGCGCTGATTTTCCATTCAACGGGACAGCGATGACAATGACCAACAGAATTACTTCCGCCAATATCGTTACTCCGACGAGATATATTTTCGCTACAAAAAAGCGTGCCGGAATAACCCAGACACAAGTACCTTGACAACTCACAAAGCCAGACAAACATAACCCCACAATGGCGACACAGCTAGCAGCTAGCTATAGCAACCCAAAAACCTAAAATCAAAATACATATAAATACTGTAACTGTATATCTATAAATTAGCTCTGCACCTATAATTGCACAGTTAATTGTTGTCTTTTGGACAAGCCAATCCAAACGCCTGGCACTGCGCTATCGGCCTTAAAGATCAATCACATGGTGCGCATGCTCTCAACTACAACGCTGACGGCTGACTTTTTTGATGCCATGCCGTGCTAATGGCACTCTATCTGCATTCTGCAGCACCTGGGATTAGTTACAGGCTTGACTTTTATGGTCAAAGCATGTGATTTGAATTTAATTCGCGAAAAAAAAAACACTGTGTACACACAGGACTGGAGGTGTAGGTTTTTAATCAACCAACTTGAAAGCATACGTTCACGGTTATTGTGGTGTGTTCAGTGTTCGAGTGTTTGATGGCACACAGCCGGGGGGTGTTCGTTGCAACAAAACAGTTTTGAAGATTAACTTAATAATGTCAGGGACGTATTTTCACTTTTAGCCATTTGCGAAATGCACCCATGGCTTACAATCACAGATGCTTTGGAAGCCTGCTGCTGTATGCAGTCACGAATGGGATAAAACTTAATTCGCCAAAAAGATCGTTAATTGCGGTGGTTAGATGTGGGGATTTCAGAATCGATTATTGTAGTAAATAAGCATGAAATTACACCCTTGAATGATATGTTAGGTTTGGATGAATGGCCACATATGACGAATAAATAAAATTCTTAAAACATTGTAAGAAAATGTTATCTCTACAAATAAAATATTTGTGAAGCACCACAATATTATGTTAACAATCTGAAATCTTAAGTTTAATCAGATGGGTTTCACAAAATGGAGGATGAGTATAACAATATTTTGTGTGATAAGAACAGTCTTATAGTCGGGAACAGTTTTAAAGTTTAAATTTATTTTGACATTTTGGCATTTTTCCAGTTTAAAGTAGTATACAAGTGGTCAAATGGCAGGCAATGTGATCATGAAACCTTGCGTTTTCACCAAGCTGATTTTTTTTTTTTTTTATAATTTGCGCGCACTCAAGGGGTTAGAATACCCTTTATATGTTTTAGCACAGTGCGGGCGTTAAGGAAATTAGGGATAAGAAGAAAGGAGATTCCGATTAACATTGGTTTTTAATGTCTGTAAGTTATAATGGAAAGGAAAAACAGAGTTTGGTAGAGCATTCCACATTCGTGTTGTTCGGTTTATGTACGAATCTCTATATTTCAGCGTACGTCCGAAGATAGGCTTGAGGGTAAACTGATTTGCATTCATTGCGTAACGAGTATTGCGGCTGAATTGTTGAATGGGAGGAATGTAGCTGGCTATTTCATTTGAACATTGGTTGTTAAAATAGCGATAAAACAAGGTAAGGCAGGAGATGTTTCGACTGTGTTCAAGCGAAACTAAGGAGTTCGCTATTATTATGTCTCCTATAAGTTTTTTCGCACGTGTTTGAATCCTATCTAGGTGCAATGTTGATTTTGGTGCACCTGAACAGACGTGGGCGTTGAATTCAAGTTTTGGGCGTATAAACGCTTTATATATTGTGGCCAGATCAGAGGGGGTGAAATATTTCTTACATCGATTTAGGAAACCTAGACATTTCGCTGCGTTTTTAGCGACTTCGAATATGTGATCGTTCCAACGTAAGTCGTTACTAACACACATACCTATGCATTTTAACATTGTATCAAGGACGAATTCGCCCACATCGGCCTTGTATGCCGATGTGCTTCTATGAGCTCCTTGACAAAACCTATGAGCGACTACCGAAGTACGATGTTGAAATGGTGCTGGGAGATTTTAACGCAAAGGTTGGAAGAGAAGCCATCTTTAGCCAGTATTGTCGGAAAACATAGCCTACACGACAACACGTCTGCTAACGGACTTAGGCTAGTTGACTTCGCTACGGAACGGAATGGCACTATAGCTAGCACACGGTTTTCTCACCTCGATATCCATAAGGGGACAAATTGATTATATTGCGATAGACAAGAAGCACGCATCCAGTATTTTGGATGTCCGAACATTCCGAGGAGCTAACATCGACTCGGACCACTACCTTGTAGATGCCAAGGTAAGAATGCGGATATCCACCATGCCACAACAATTCAGAAATACTGTGAACAAAATTAATGTCGAAACACCGCAATCGCAAGAGACCGCCAAGAGCTTCGCGCAACGCTTAGCCCTTAACCTCTCGACTAACACCATACCACCAGCATCGAATGTCGAAGATCAATGGCAACGATGCCAACAAGCCATTAGATCAGACGCAACGGATATGCTAGGTTTCTCGCGCCCACCAGCAAGAAACCCCTGGTTTTATGAGGAATGCCGATAGATGCTCGCAGATAAGAACGAGGCCTACAAGGCTAAGCTGCAGGTGAACACGAGAGCTGCCGTTGAGCTCTATAGGCAGAGAAGAAGGGAAAAATACCGGCTTTTCACAAAGAAGAGAAAAGAGCAAGTAAAGCGCGCGATCGAGGATATAGAGAGGTGCCACTCCAGGAATGATTTTCGCAAGTTTTACCAAACTGTAAAACGATAAAGCCAAGGATACAAGGCTCGAACAGAATCTTGTAGAGATGAACAAGGAAATATCGTAGTTGAGACACAGTCGATGATGAGTATATGGAAGAACCACTTCTGCAGACTGTTAAACAGTGACGACAAACAACACTCCGCTGTCAGGCAGAACGAATCATTCAATATCGGCCAGAACATCACCATTGACAGATATAACTTTGAGGTAGTATTAGTATTAGCTCTAACAACATCTCGTCAGAAATTTACATAAGAATTACTCTTGCCAACCGCTGTTTCTTCGGGCCAAGAAGGCAATTTAGTATAAAGCCCTCACTCGAACTACTAAGAAGAGCCTTTATAAGACCCTGATCATCCCAGTCCTGCTCTGCGGCGCTGAAGCATGGACCGTCTCAAAAGCGGATGAAGAAATCCTTGGTCGATCTGAGAGGAAAGTTCTTCGAAAAATGTTCGGTCCCGTTTGCGTTGTCGGACGATGGAGACGAAGATTCAACCAAGAATACGAGCAGTACAGCGACATGCCCCTG
Source organism: Rhingia rostrata (assembly GCA_949824845.1). Lineage (NCBI taxonomy): Eukaryota > Metazoa > Arthropoda > Insecta > Diptera > Syrphidae > Rhingia > Rhingia rostrata. The sequence goes on from OX463756.1 coordinate 46,471,451, forward strand.
GTCAAAAAACTCCGCATTGGACGTTTAAGATGGCTAGGACATGTAGATCGAATGGACACCAATACTCCTGCTCGCAGAGTCCTTGATTCGCAGCCAGACGTCGGACGTAGTATAGTAAGACCTCACCTTAAGAAGCGCGCACAAGTAGAAACCGACCTCAACCAACTTGGAGTGCGCAACTGGAGGCAGTTAGCTAAGGACGGGGCTAATTGGAGAGGCCCAGGTTCATTCCGGACTGTAGCGTCACTTAAGTAAATAAGTAAGTGACAGTTTCAATCAATAGTTTTTTTAGGTATATGTCCAGAACTCTCCCAAGAAGTCTCCAAGCCTAATTGTTCATTTTGATGACGAATCGAGGAGCGTTTGCATACCGAACATAGTGGCTAACTGTGGTGATGTTTTGGCGTGTACGGGCTGTGTATACTTCCCTAGAACTTTGTACTTAGTTCTGTGATTACATTGGTTGACGAAATCACTGATCTTATGAAATTGGCTAAAGTTGCCAGAGTCTTAACTTGACCTTAATGACAATCAATATCTACTCACAAGGAACTTGTGTTGACCCACCATTTATAATCAATGAAATTATATCGGCAAGCCATCTCAATTATCGGTCAATCCGTAACGTCTTGCAATCACATTTAACAATCAGACTTTAAGTCGCCTACATCGGACAATAACAATGCTGTCCCCGAGATATTTCAACCTTAAGCAATTGGTTGATCAGCTCGAGGGGAAATAAGATCTTCCATTGACATTGACTGACGACGAGATTCAAGGAAAGCTAGGAATACCACTTCCTCACCTTGATAATCATCCCAGAAGATTGGCCGTGACAGTAACCAGATTCTTCGCTGTTGCTCCTTCTCTCCTTCTCAACCGTTTCACTGAAAATCCATCTATCTCACTCACATTCCTCTCGGTGATGTTGAGACTCAGAATAAAATTATGTAAGTGGAAGAAAATTCTACGCAATTCTGTGGAATTCACTTGATCAGAAGATTGTTCGCCTTGCGTTTCTTTTCTTTTGTTTCGATGCTGTCCATAAAATACCCCGTACGCATACCTTTTTAAGGAATCCTGATTAGTAATTTGCAAAATTAACGTAAGTGATGTAACACCAACATGGGTCATTGCAGGTTATTCCCCTGAATTGTAGACCATGGTCTTGGTCAGGACTTGTTGGCGATGGTATCGCCATCGAATCAAAGTTAATTACTCTCAAAGCGAAGATGAACACAAAACAACCATCGACATGGTGCACCACATTCAAGTTGGCCGCAAGAAGCATTATGATGGATGCATTCTTTGCGGTTTCCAGTATCCCCAGAGGCCGTCAGTTTGTAGCTGTACTTCTGGTTTCGCTGGACTAATGTGCACAAAAATTCGTGGTACCTTTAAATGGACATTAGCGAATGTACTCCATGAATATTAAATGGAGAAAGGAAGGGCCAAGGCCCTTTTGCGTCAAACCAACGCTGTCCATCAAGAGCAGTAGCTAATGCATTCTGATTTAATGCAAGTTTTCGGTTAAATTTATTGCACACGCACAATCCTGAAATTCCAGTTATTTTGCGCGATTTCGCTTTTTTTGTTCCTGCGCAGCAAAAGGCACAGTTCTGGGCGAAAAAAAAGCGAATGTCTGGATGTCTGAGGTTGAAAGATGCCAAGAGCTGATGAGAGTTCTGATCTTTCGATGCATTGTTCTGCGTACTAGCGTGAGAAAGTCCGCGTCACCAGGAAGGGAATGTGATGGATGCTACTGCATTGAAGGGACTTTCTTTTGGGAAGCGCATTTGTGTGACCGCGTTTGGTACATAAAATCGCTTTTAGCAACTTTCTTTAAATGGTCTCTTTATTGAGTGGCGAAAGCACAGAATGGTTAGTGATTTAATTGGCTTTGGTTTGCGTTTCTTTGTCGGTCGATAATAATCTAGAAAACAAACGCTTATAAAACAAATATTTGCATCTTTATCTACACTATTTTTGATATCTATAATATTATTTACAAAACTGTGATAATTTTTGTTGACTTTGAAACTCCAATTCCAACAGTTTTGCTTCGACTTCATTCATTTTATCGTTTTCCTTATAAACGTGCCGCCATTTAAAACTTTCGAACTGTCATTAATGACGTTTAGGTTGTCAATGTCCAAACTTGATTTAATTGCATAAAGTTCCAACAGATCATAGCTCGATTACTGGCTTAGGCCCGGTTTTTCAGTGCGCAATCGTCCCAGTTTCGGGATTAAACTCGAGTTAACTGTACAAAGTATTTTTTCAGGCATTGTAAATCCAGAGATAACTTCGAGTTAACCCAGCAAGTTTGTTGAGATAAGCCTGGGAAGAAATGATCAGATGTTTTTGACAGATGATAAAATACCAAACAAACAATTGTTTTTTGATTTCATTTGTATGAAATTTTTGCCGCTTCCTTCTCTATAATAGCAAACGTGGCTATGACATAACGTTGGGTCCGACCAATGATGTCAATATCGTTGGGGTATGCTAGTAGTTGTAGTTTTTCCCGCAATTTCTTTCGCTCAAAACCACCAAGAGTTTCTTTATCTGCTGTTGATATGATTCATGATTCGGCACCTTAGAGCAGGGCTTGGATGGTAAGATCTTATATAAGATCGTCTTAGTTATTTAGTTATAGAGGAAACAGTGGTTGGCAAGAGTAATTCGTCGTTTTTTTCCGACGAACGGGGCTGTCCCCGACAAAGTCTCTTATCACCTAAATGTTGTTTCTGTCTATGGTGACGTTCTGTCCAATTCGGTAATGTTGTGTGACCTTTCAATACTATCAAACGTGGCTATGACATCATTTTGATTCCGACCAACGATGGCAATATAGTCGAAGAATGCTACAAGTTAACAGATTTATGGAAGATTGAAACTCTGGTGTTGATTCGGAAGTTTTGGACAATCCTCTCGATAATGGTGTTTTAGAAGTTACATGTCAATATGTTGCCATATCTAAATCTTTTTTGGGATCGAGTGTTTCGCTGTAGCAGCGATAATTTTCCATCGTCATCCAACACGAGAGGACACACAACATCGACGCAACACGATAATACACACAACATCGATGGATTGGACAGAACGTCACCATTAACAGATATAACTTTGATGTAGTATGGGACTTTGTCTAACTCGGTTCCGCTATTAAAACTGACAACAACATTTCGTCAGAAACTAACCGAAGAATTAATGTTGTCGACCGCTGCTTCTTCGGGTTAAGAAGGCAATTCAGTAGTAGAGCCCTCACTCGAACTACTAAGGAGATCCTATATAAGACCCTGACAATCCCAGTCCTGCTCTACGGCGCTGAAGCATGGACCGTCTGAAAAGCGGTTGAAGAAATCCTTGGTCGATTTGAGAGGAACTTTCTTCGAAAAATCTTCGGTCCCGTTTGCGTTGAAGGCCTATGGAGACGAAGATCCAACCAAGAACTATACGAGCTGTACAGCGACATTCCCCTGGTCAAAAATACTAAGCATTGGACGTTTAAGATGGCTAGGACATGTAGAACGAATGCACACCAATATTCCGGCTCGCAGAGTCTTCGATTCCCAGCCAGACATCGAACGCAGTAGAGGAAGACCTCGCCTTAAGTGGGGCGCACAAGTAGAAACCGACATAAACCAACTTGGAGTGCGCAACTGGAGGCAGTTATCTCAGGACTGGGTTAATGGAGAAGCATACTGGTTGAGGCCCAGGTTCATTCCGGACTGTAGCGCCACCTAAGTAAGTTAGTATCCCCTGCACAGAAGGACGAGTTTGGGTGGTATAACAAAACTAATAGGTGATGGGTATCGATCTCGACTTCTTGGGGTTTTTTTTCAGTATCGTGGGTGGCCGCGGTGAAGTGGTAATGTGTACGCCTGTTGAGTGGAAGGTTGCGCGGTCAATCCCAGCCAAAATAAATTTGACTTTTATACAAAAGAAATAATAAAAGGTCGGCTGTGATATCTTAAAGTATGCACCATCTTAACATTTTTTTTTCAAATTTAACGAACACAAGAAACAGTGACTCCCCGAAGTTAGTCCGGACACCACCCATTGAGTAAGTCTCCACTACATCTAAAATGTTTTCTTATCACTCCCTTTCTTCCCCTTCACAGCTCGTACTGTGGTTAAACAAATTATAAAAAAAATGTCTGCCGAAGTTTGGAGATTTGATCAGTTGTGGACTTTCCGGGCCTAAATCTACACTGATAAGGGCCCGTCAGGTTGTTGGTAAATTGTTTAAGATATTCCCATATTACCGCAAACACGATATTGGAGGCGATATCGATGAGACCTATGCCTTTTATGTTTGTGCAGCTTAGAGGGGTCTACTTCAAGTAGTTTTCGCTGTCGTTGCCAACATTGAATGGCACCTTCATCGCCGTTTAAAAGTCTGCAGAAGTGGTGTTTCCATATTCTAAGCACAGACTGTGTCTCAACTATGATCTTACCTTGTTCATATCGACAGAATTCTACAGACGTTTTACACTTCGGTGAAACCTGCGAACATCTTTTCTGGAGTGGCACCTTTCTATGTCTTGGATCGAGTGCTTTTCCTGCTTTATTTCTTCTATAAAAAAAACAGTTTTATTACCACCTTCTTTGCATTTAGAGCTCAATGGCAGCTCTCGTCTTCACCTGCAGCTTTACCTCATACCTTTGACACATTGACATTTGATAGCGAGTACGTCAGAATTAGAATTACTATGGAACATGTGGAACATAATTTGTGTGATTGAACTGAACCGTAAATAAAAACTTTAAAATACAAAGTCTTATTTTAATTTAGTAAATTATTATAACATATATTATTAAATAAACTTTAATTTATTTATTTGTATTATTTGGTTTAACGGTTGCAAGGTACGTATACTTTAAATAACAATAAAATCAAAAAAAAATAACTACCAACAGATTATTGCTACCTACCAAAAACTTATCAAAACACAAAAACTGCATTCTCACCGTGTCAAACAAATTAATCGTCTTATATATTCTTACAATTAATGCCTTTCATAATATATAATTAAGTTACGCAACGTTTTTAGCACTTCACTTCCGTTCACTGATAGTGTTGCTTAGATTAGATCTGTTTGACCCCACATTTCCCCAAACTACATATTTCACAAAACTGCTAGCGAAATAAATTGGAAATTTAACCGATCCAGTTCGGTGGGAACACTTAATTTGTAATTCATAGGTTTTGCGCGTTAATGTACCTAGATACACCAGTAATCATTGACAAAAGTACCTAGTTTAGCACTTAAATTAAGCTCAATTAAAAATTACAACAAACAGAATGGCATTACACAAATAATCCTAAGCCCAGACCTGAAAAGAAAAAATGAACATTTAAATTTATTCAAAAGCCAACATAAGGCCACTTGCACCAATGCATTCATTCAACTATTCAGTGGTTAGCTTAACTATCCAGGCTTATTCTAGTGGATCGGACAGCTAACCACTGGAAATTTGGATAAATACGTTCAAATATAACTTAAAAAAATAAAAACTCTTACCCGGATAGTGTAATCCCAACTTCCGGTCGATAATGCAGTACCATCCGGTGACACTTGAACACAAGAAACCTTGTTCTCATGTCCGTATAAAAGGCACACTCGCTCGGCTTTCAACGTATCCCAAATATTTACAGTGTAGTCATTATATCCAGCAAACAACAATCGTCCACTGACGGAAAAATCAACTGAATTGGCTCCGAAAATGATACTCTCCTTAGAGAACACGGCTACCTCTTTGTCAGCTCTCATATCAAATAAGCGACACTGCAACATAATATATTACATAAAGTGAACACAATAATGAGTTTGATTACATACAGTGCTATCGTCCGATCCGGTAGCAATAGCATCACCACTTGGATGAAATTTGACGCTGTTGACATCCGACTGATGGCCCTCGAACGATTGCACAACATGTCCAGAGCGCATATCCCAAATGAAAGCCATTCTATCACAGCTCTTTAAAAAATCATAACGATAAAAATGTAATTTATAAAAATTATTCAAACACCTACTCCAGAAACAAATGTATTTCCCGTTTCATTGGGAGCCAAATCAATGGCCATAACATCTCCAGAATGCCCATGAAAGCTTTGCAAAAGCTGACCAGACTCCACGTCCCACAATGCACAAGTAGAATCTCCACTTCCAGTTAGAATCTGCTGATCTGAATTAGGATAGATACAGCAAGACATGTAACTAGTATGCGTTCCAACGGTTCTCTTTCTAGCCGCCATGTCCTCATCCGAAGTGACAGGATAAACCGTCACCTTGTTATCAAGTCCACTACAAACAAAATTGCTCATTTGCGAAATGCTACCCTCTATCCAGATCATAGAGTCACCCACTCACCCACAAGCAACGAAATTTCCCGACGGTGCGTATGCACATGCCATTACCCATGTCGTGGGCATAGTTACGGCATGCTCTTTATTGGTTGTGAATGCATCCCATACAATGAGTTTCCCATCCTGCGACGATGAGACTATATGTCTCTTGTCTGGACTCCAGCCAGTACAGAGCACCTTAGCTTGGTGACCTTTCAAAACTCGCCTTGGCTTGATATTTACAAAGGGAATCCCCTCAAGTCGCTCGGCAACTGTTGACACTGTATACAGAATTTATGTACAGAGTACATACGGTGGAACTATTTTTAAAAATACACAGAAAATTAACAAAAAAAAAATGAACTCACGATTTACATCGTTTAACTTTTGGCGTTCCTCTTCCAACTTGGACTTCAAAGTCTCGGCTTCTTTTATTAGAAACACCATTTTATCATTTGTATTGTTTACTTGTCCAACCTCAGTCATTTTTTTTTTTTAATATTTTTTTATGATTATTATTCTGCTGGAGAATGTGTACAAGTTCTTCTCGGTTTTCCTACTCTTTGAATAAACGATACAGAAAAATCAATATGCGTATGTACTCGATGGAAATGACAGGCAAAGAGAAAACATGCGAAGTAACGAATACAGAGAATTTCCTTTTCCGGTGTCAGTTTATTCTCAACTGCCATTCTATTTGAAGTTTCTGGCAGTTGATTTCTTTGAATGTTGCATTTTGAAAGATGATTGCCTGTGTTACGGATTTTAGATTTCCCAAGTGCACTTTTCTCATTTGTCAATCGACCATGTCACTTGACTTAAAATGCTCTATTGAACAATGAAAATAGTGCATCGGCGAAGTTAATTTGCCAAAGCTAAAATCCATTTTTTGTATCGACTAAGTGCTATACATTTTGAAAGCTAATACATATTTGTATGGGAAATCATCAAGTGAAAAATTGAAATAAGGAAAAAATAATAAGTAATAATCAAAATTGAGTGGATTAAAGCTGAATTCAATTGGCGATTGTACAAACAATATATAAATACAAAGTCTTAAGTCATCAAAAATAGTTAAAGGGATTTCCAAAGATTTTTCTCCTAATTTGAAAATTTAATTACTATTTTTATACATACGTATTTACTGCAGAACGATTAATTAAGCGATCGTTCTTCGAATGGGAAAAAAACTCAAAAAATTAATGTTTCAGCTGTTTTTGTGGACATTGAAATTTTTTGTTTGTATTACGTGCCAAACAATTTGTTTCAACACGTATGTCGAATAACCAGATCATAAATTTAGAAATTCCATTTATTTTTATTGCAATTATTTACTTTTAACACACAAAATCCTTAATTTATTTACCTGCACTAAATACATTCTGTTTTTTGTCACTAGTTGTCGCATTTGAACTTATCCAATCGTCAATTGCAAATGTTTGTTAACTGTTGACGAATGAAGGCAAACACCTGGTGGCAAAATTTCGTATCGACTCAGTGCTATACATTTTGAAAGCTAACGCATATTTGTATGGAAATCATCAAGTGAATAATTCAAATAAGGAAAAACTAATAAATAATAATAATAATTGAGTGGATTAAAGCTAAATTGAAGTGACAATTGTCCAAAAAATATATAAATACAAAGTATTAAGTCTTCGAAAATTGTTAAAGTGATTTCCAAATATCTTGCTCCTAACTTAAAAATTAAATTACCATTTTATAAATACGTATTTACTGCAGAACGATTTATTAAGCGATCGTTCTTCGAATGGATGAAAAAAAACGCAAAAAATGTATCGTTCAGCTGTTATTGTGAACATTGAACAGTATATAAGGGATCGTTTTAAACTTGTTTTTTTTTACGTGTCAAACTATTTCTCTGAACACATATGACGAATAACCAGATCATAAATTTAGAAATTGAAATAATTGCAATTACTGCAATTAATTACTTTTTACACACAAAATCCTTAACTTATTTACCCGAAATAAAAGCAGCGTTTTGCCGCCGAAGCGTCGCGTTTCGGGAAATCCGTCCGTCTGCTCTTGCCTGGTGAGTTAGCTAAGCTGTTAGGGAAGGAACTAATGCAGTTGCCAAATACACCAGCACCAAGCAAGATGTCGTGGCTAATCAAATCGCGATTGTGAAAACAAAACCGTTTTCATAGCAATCGGACCACAAATAAATTTTTAAATAGATTATAATTCAGATATTGATGGGACTATATTTATCTAAATGGTATCCGGGATTTTGTGTTGAAATTCAGAACTGAACAGAATGTCAACGCACTACGCTCTGTATCATTTGGGAAAATCTCACCCAAAAATGTTTAATATCTAGTGGATTTCTATAATCTATCCTTTGGTCAGCTAAATAAAAGAATTTATGTCTTAAAATTTAAAATCCAACTTGAGTAACAAACGTGATGTTAGTGTTTAATTTTTTTTTAATTCTACTGAAAATACGGGGAAACGTACAGTTTGTCATATAAAATAGGTTATCTTAATTGAACTTAAAATGTTTCTTTTTGATTTTAGTGAAAATTTCGACTGTTTTTTTTTTACCTAAAACTTTCAAATTTTAATTTTCCATCTACAAAATCTACTTACTTGATCAATGCAAATCGAGATGACAAATCGAGCACTTAAATTACTAAAATCTAAATTAAGGATCAGTGCATTCAAACCGTTCAAGAAGCATGGAACTATCATCGGCAAAAGAAAGGTATAGACTCAAACCCTGTAAGCAAAAAAACACCTGTCTATTGCAAATGCCTCATCAATAGGGACGTTGCAATTTGAATTTTAATACAAACGCACTCTTAATCAATTTGTATGAACTGTCGATGGCAATGAGTCATGGTTTGCATTTTTATCGTGGTGAAGTTTACACAAACATTTTGAGTCGGTGTAAACTTAAACATGACGCCATTTTGAAGGACTGTTTTGGCCAGACTTGGATGGACTTGACATCTTTTTAATAATACATCTAGAAAGTGTTGGTTGCATTTTTCCAAGAGCTTCCATGATTTGCATTTCGACTACCACCGTTCCTTTTTGTGCTGAGCTAAGTTATTTTTGTAGAAAATCTATTCAGTCTCTTCAGGCATGGTTTTTTTTTAAGTCTTTTACACTTTGGCATGAACAATCTATGGCTCTTAAATTATTGTGTGTGTTTTTTTAAGGATATGAGTGTGACAGGATTTGTGGAAAGCGGATGTATCAGATGATATATTTGTTCTGGGGTCGGAACAAGAGTGTCCACAATAGCTATACATTCTATTCCAATACCTTGTAATGTACGTTGATTTATTCCCTTTGTTATATAATATAACGGACTCAGTGGCGCGATGGTCAGTGCGTTGAACTGCAGCGCAGAAAGTCTGGGTTCGATTCCCAGCCGTAGCAAATCCTAAAATGATCATTCACTGGCCCTCCTCTCGTGATGATCTGACATGTCATCCGAGTAGTATCAATTGTCAAGAAAAGCTTATCCCAAATTCGCCTTTCGGAGTCGGCATAAAACAGGAGGCCCCGCCATCGTGTAAGAAGTACACATGAATGGTTGTGAGAAAGCTCGGCCCTGGGTACTAACGAGCCTGCTGCGCCAAAAATTTGTATATATTTTTTTATTTATATAAATTAAGATTGATAACTTCAATGTAGTCAATAAGTGGCTTATCATTCATTAACATCAAAGCTGTCCCATGATCCTTTTCTATCATAAACATAATCGCTCCAGTAAGAAAACAATAGGAAACATGCTTGAGCTACTGTCAGAAATCGATCAGAAAATTACTGAATATGTAAGTATACAACATGCTTTATCAACTGAATATATTTCAAGAGTCAATTGGCAAATTATGTAAGCAAGTCCATTGCCAAAGTCCAATTGGAATTTCGAAATCCCTTTCACAAAGAAATAAAAGGTTTTTCAGAATAGGCATTTTTTGTCTAAATATAAGTTATATACGTTAATTAGTGATGAAAAGTCTTTCCGCCATTTTTTGATAACTAAACCGAGGATGCTAAACTTGTCTAGTTATTGTAGTAAGGACATATATCATTTAAGAATTTTTCAATTTCAAATGGCAGTCTGTACATAGTTTTTAGGGCCCAGTAATAGCTATCATTGAAAACCCTCATTGGCATATTTCTTTTACTTCTTCAATCTTTGTCGAGTTGGTGTCAAAACAAAGCTTTTATGAATTTTAGAACATGATTATCCAAAAATATTTTTTTGTTAACTATGGTTTAGCGAAGATCACTTCTTAATTTTCACTGATGAAGATTTATTTTTATGAATTAATCATCGCCATTTTACCGAACTGAAACGATAACTTCAAATAATTCCTATAAGTAGCTATGCGGGTGACATTTCAATTCCATCATGTGTTGTGTTCCAATGAAGATTTTCATTTTTGTGTAAACACCCTGTGAGTGTTCATCAATCCATATCGTATCCAAAATGTCAAAACGGTCAGTTGTCACTTTTCAGTTCAACTGTCAGCTCCGTTGTTCGTTTGCAGCACGTTTTTCCTCAAAGTAAAAACGGGTTCACGTTTATTTGCTGTTTGAAGTGAATTTTTGCCATTGAAATCCTCCGGTCATGGACGGTGTCAACTTGTTTAATGAGTTTTTGGCTATCCATAAACCTCAGCTCCAGGCGTCAAATGTTCCTCAACATCTATGGGAATCTGTTTTCCACAAAATTACGACCGATACTTTTGATGCGGGGGTGGCCCTCTCATTGATGTTAATCGATTACTCTGATACTGAACGTGAAGAAACGAGTCCAGTATTTGCTGTTTGTGTTTCCCAATCGGATGGCCTGAAAGCCGATGATCCTGATGCTGTGTACCTCATCGATCATGCTTGGACATTTCGTATGAATATCGCTCGCCAACAATTGGAAGAAATCCCCCAATTGGCCGATCGTATGTCGGCAATTACCGGTGTCGATCTGGAGGATCCCGATAGAGTTGAGAAAATTCTCAAAGCCATGTGGAGATACTGTCAGGCTTATTCGATCTCTTCGGAAGGAACTTCAGCAGAAGACCGAGTTCCGATTTGGTATATCATGGACGAAGTGGGCTCTGGTGTGAATCACTCTGACGATCCGAACTTCAGAATCGTCCCATTTTTGCATTTAAACACTCAAACCACCTACAGTTTGTTGTTTCCAATTCGTGATGTGGAGGAAGGCGAACAAGTAACTAGAGACTTTGTGGAATACGTGGGCAAAGATGCCCTTGAACGAGATGCTGTCTTGCTGCCTTGGAGGTACACCGACTTGCGCGAGAAAAGTTTCGCTCAGAGCGAACCAAATGAGGAGTACTTTTCATCTGGTCATATACCCGAGTTTCTGCCTGAAGGATCAATTGACGAACCGCTGGTAAATAGAAACGATCCACTAAAAGTGTTCTCCGAGTACGACGTGTTAAGTGAGCATTTGACCGCTCCTTACTTTGAAATCGTCGATGATCCAGAGAAAGCAGATGTACTCTGGCTAACGCATCACTTTAAAGATTATGCTGCGCTTGCAAAGGATACTCCGAATAAATTTATTAATCAGTTTCCCTACGAGTATGTGCTGACTGTTAAGGATCTTCTCAGTATTATTTGTCGCCGTGGCAACGAAAACCAACACCATAATCCGGATTCCTTGGAAACCCTGCCAGCGTGGCTCCCCACCACATACAATCTGAAGACCGAAGTCTTGCAGTTTGCATCCTACTTCCAACACCGCGAAGAAAAAGGCCTCGATAATCATTGGATTATCAAACCTTGGAACTTAGCAAGATCTCTAGACATGTATATCACCAACAACATCGCCCAGATTATGCGATTGCCAGCAACTGGACCAAAAATCGTTCAAAAATATATCGAACGTCCTGTGCTGTTCCATCGGCCGGAGCTAGATGCTCGGGTTAAATTCGACGTGCGGTATGTAATTCTCCTAAAAAGCGTCTGTCCGCTTGAGGCCTATGTCCATCGCAAGTTTTACCTTCGATTTGCAAATCGCCCTTTTACACTTGACCACTTCGATGAGTACGAAAAGCACTTCACCGTCATGAACTACACCGATACAGCCGAGTTGCTACACATCAAATGTGACGATTTCCTAGAGTTCTGGGCGAAACAGTATCCAAATAATTCGTGGACTGATGTGGAGGATAAAATATGTGCTATGTTGCATGATGTACTGGCTTGTGCTAGTAGTAGAAAGGCTCCGTGCGGAATACCGCCATCTCTTCAATCGAGAGCGTTGTACGCGGCGGATATTATGTTGGCCTGGACAGAAGACGGTAAGAAGGATATTCAACCGAAATTGTTGGAGGTCAATTTTACACCAGACTGCAAACGAGCTTGCGACTACTATCCAGACTTTTATAACGATATTTTTAAGTTACTCTTTTTAAATGAAAATGATGATGAGGTCTTCAGACCTTTAACAAAGGGTTGTTGAACTTTTCAATAAATTCTCGATACTACGAGAGAGCGAAATGTGTTTTATATCTTGTGATTGAATATTGGATAACTCCTGGGGGATGAAGATGCAATGGGGGATAAGAATGCAATGTCGCAAAGACCACTCAGATACTCGCTGAGCACCAAATGTCAAAGAGCGATACTGGCAAAATAAATCAGTTTTGGCACTACAGTCCGGAGTGAACCTGGTCCTTGACTGAGATGCTCCCCAGTCGGTCCGCTCATTCCTTTACTCTCTTGGGTGCTTTACTTGGGTGCACCACTTATGACGGTATCTTCCTATTTCACGTCTGTCTGGGAATCGAAACCCCTTCGGTGTGGTGTCCATTCGTTCTCACTATCCTAGCCTTCTTTAATTTACAATGTGGAGTTTGTTTCTTTTTGCTAAGTTCTATGTTGCTGTACAGTTTGTGGTTGAATCTTCAACTCCATATTCCATCAACATATCGAAGAATGTTAGAAGGATTTTCCACTCAAAACAACCAAGGCCTTCTTCACCGCATTTGGTAAGGTCCATGCTACAGCTCGGTTTGCGAAAAAATTCTTCGCTTTCTGGCGAAGTTTCGTTGAATGAGTTTCCCGCAAACTTGTTTAGGTTATGTTCGTACTATTCTAACTTCATTTAGGTGGGGTGTCGATACTTTTTGCTGTTATTGGCGATTGGCTCGTTCTGCCTGAGAATAACGTCTAATACGTTTTTTTTACCAGGGACATGTCGCTGTACAGCTCGTTAAGTTCTTGGTTAAATCTTCGTCTCCATAGCCCGTCAACGGGACCGAAGATTTTTCGAAAAATTTTCCTCTCGAATCGACCAAGGATTTCTTCATCCCCTTTTGATACGGTCCTGCTTCAGCGCCGTACAGCAGGACTGGGATGATCAGGGTCTTATATAGAATCTCCTTAATAGTTCGAGTGAGGGCTTTACTACTAAATTGCATTCTTAGCCCTTCGGCGTCTTGGGAAAGGAAAATATGACACATTTTCAAGCTCTTATCTGTTGCCGTCAAGTCTTTGAAGTTGGAAATCAGTTAATGTAATTTTCTCAGAGTGGACACAAGGAAGCTAAGAACTTAACTTAACGCACAGTTAGAAACATATCTTATAGAATTTGGAGGGCCCAACTAAAGGCAGAATTGCTAGCTAGATGATATGTTAGTTGAGACCCTGATTCGTTCCGGGTTGATGTATAAAAAAGTATGGAATACAAACATTTTTTTAATTTTAATAGAAAAAGTAGAAAATATCACAACTATGCAACATTTAAGGTACCATGGAAGGAAGTTTCCATGTTTGGAATGACAAATCCATCTAAGCTGGTTAGCTTATTTAGCCTTTTTTTTCTTCTCAGCAGTAGCAGACTTTTTTGAGCTAAAGCACTTGCACAAAAGGGCGATTAAAGCTATGATAGCGATACCAACTACACCGTATTGCAAAATCTGCGGATGGTCTATTATGCTCTTCAAATTTTCATTGAAAAAGTCGTTCCTAAAAAACAGAGAAGGCAATGTTCTTAATCAGTTTTCAGACCAACCATACGAAACTTACATTGGACTGGCAATTGCTGGAACAATTTCTGGTTTAGTCTTCTGCAGATGAATGTTCTGAGCGAATTCAATGAAACTCTTCGGAGTGTAATCTTTTTGCCTGTACCGGTAGTATTTACCTTGACGAATGCTGTTAAAATAAATACGATTACATCAATTTGGGAAACTACTAAGCAAGTAAGAGATACTTACAACAAAAACTCTGGAGATTCTTTTACTTTAAAGCGCTTTGCGGTTGCAATTCCATTCTCTAATCGGTTCATTCGGGCAACGTTCATGCGTCGTTTTAATGCGGCTCCAACAGCTTCCCACACAGCGTACAATCGCTGGCAAATGACACAGTCATTCGAGTAACTTGAAATAACCAAATAAATACGAGTACCAAGCTAAAAATAAATCACTTAACTTACAAGAAAACAAACCAATCCCCAGTTGTTGACCCTGTTGCAGCTTGGGTGAGATGTTCAAAGTTCTTATCAGACAATTCCTTCACGGCAGGATCACGATTTTCCCCAAAAGTATTCATAATATCATCCTCAGTTATCGGACCGTGATATAGCAGAGGTAGACCACGCCTGAAGTAGACCAAAGCTGGTTCTCTGCTTGGATTGTATATGCCAGTCATATGGCTGTTAATAGCTTTCACCACAACAGCTCCTAAATGTTCTTTCAAGTCATCCTGAATGTTCTCCAAAGCAGTCTCGATTTCTTCGCAAGAGGCGCAGTTTGGTTTGGCTGTAGAAATGCATGAATGCGCTTAAGATACGTGGAGGAAGATATTTTTTTCGGTGGGGGAATACTTACTAAACAAAGCGATGACGTTGTCTTCGCCGGTTATCAAATGTACAAGGTCGGTGTCGTCTACACCTTCGATTTGGACCGAGTGGGTTGAGCCAAGAAACAGGCCAACTGCAAGGATGATATGTGCGAGTTTCATTACAATTATTTGTTTCTATTTTTTGTGAAAATAAAAGGCTTGTTCAACAGAAAACAACTTTAAAGAAACCGAACCGGCCGACACTTGTTGAAACGAAGGTGTGACGAATGACGACGGCTACTTGACGTTTACCACCTGACATTTGACAACTGAAGGTGTAGAGTACAGGGTGCGAATGTAATTTGAGTTATTGTTTTATTTTTAAACCATGTTTACATTAGGCGTACGGAAAACGGAGATATTTCTTTGGGTTTCGATGCCGTTTTCCGGATTTCAGTTTAGCGCCGTAGCATTCAAAATGTTAGTTGTTGACGATAGTGTAGGAGACTGGATAGGTACGTAGAGTGTAATCTTTATATTCTCTGTTTCAATCGATTTTTATTTTACTTCATCTTAAAACTAACTTACATGCTAGACAATAAATCATGAAAAACTATAACTACGCTAACCACCACAACAGGTTCTCCTGTTGCAACCTACTGCGGCGGTCCCGGTCGTATAGGAGCCGCCTATCCACAGTTCGTCGGAAGACGTGGTAGATTAACGTGACCGCCGATCTATCCTGTATCAGCGCTCGACTATCCAAATATAGGAAAGCTTCGGGCGGAATAAAGCCACTTAAACGCGCACTCTCAAACTTCCAGTCATCACGATATATCTGGATCTTTTCGAAGTCCCGCTGGAAAAGAGTTCGAATAGCTTCGACAGTAGGGGTTGTTCTGTACGCGATAAGATCGTCCGCATACGAACTTGCTTGAGTAAGACTACGTATCATATCACTGGTGTTAATGCTGAAGAGAATCGGCGAGTTTACCGCTCCCTCTTGCAGACCATTTTAATCAAAAATTTGGTGGTAGAAGTTACATTGCTACTTTTGACAACATGTCATGAAGCATATATAGCATTGGTTTACTTATACCAAGTCTGGTCCGCTCTAACCATACGGTGTCGAAAGCCTTCTCTAAATCAATCAGACATGCACCCGTGCACTGTTTTTTGGCTTCGTTCCATTGTATATCAGAGACGAGTTTGGAGGCGGCATGAATACAGTCATGTCCAGCCTTGAAACCAAACTGGTTCTCTGGTATAATATAATTGTCCTCCGACCACTTGAACAGAGCTCGATTGAGAATCTTTTCAAAAACCTTGCTGATACTCGGAAGGAGACTTATCAAACGGAAATTTGCCGGATGGCAGTTGTCCTTTCCCTTTTTCGGGAGAGGATAAACCACCGCTGTCTTCCAACGAACTGGATAATATTCATTATTCAGCACGTTGTTCAACAGCGTGGCGTAAATAGCGTAAATGTCCACAGCTTCAGGGGGTAAGTGTCGCAGTACAATATTGGATACACCATCGATTCCCGCGGATTTCTTTTTCTTCATGGAGTAGAAGATGATCTGGAGTTGCACCTTCGAGATTAACAGGGGACTAGACCCGCTTCGATCGACTATCTTTTTGAAAGTTAACATTTCCGCATGAGTACTCTGATAAGAATGGAAACGCTGATTTTGCTTTTTCGAATTCCGTAAAATTACCCGATATTTTACGTGGATTAAAGTTTACTTACATTAGAGACAAAATGATAATACAAAACGATGACACTTACTACTGCCCGTGTTTTAAAATCTGTTCCCGTAAATTATTATTTTTACTGCAGAAATTTATTTTCTCACAAAAATTGTTTACTGGAACGTTTTTAAGTAGAACCAAAGAGTACCTATAGTGTGCATCTCATACAACGAAGTGTTCACATGCATGCGATCGACGAAATTTCCCCTTCGCACTTACCGCCTGCGTCAGAAAAGGCTACAACATTTTTTGCTGTCATGCGTTCTCTATTTAGTTCTATACTCTTTTGTAAAACTTAGTTAAAATCAGTAGAAATTATCTGTACAGGAACAACAGTAATCCTGGACATAACCCATGCCCGACTACGACTACCAAAGTACGAAGTTGGCAGAATTTAACGCAAAGGTAGGAAAAAATGATTTCTTTAGCGATATTGTCAGAAAACACAGCCTACACGACAACAAGTCTGCCAACGGACTTAGGCTAATCGACTTCGCTGCGTATTTTAATGCTACTATAGCCAGTGGCACCTCGGTATCGAAAAGGCTCACAGCGGTTTTCAGATCAACAATCGGTCCATGAAATTGATCACAGTGCGATAGACAAGAGGCACGCATACAGTATTTTGGACTTCTAAACATTCCGAGGGTCTAACGACTCGGACCACTACTCGGTCAAGGTAAGAATACAGGTATCGACATGCCACAACATATAAAATTTAAACCCTGCAGTAAAAGCGCTCGATCGAGTAAATAGTGAGGTGCCAGAGAAACGACCAATGAATGATCGTAGTTGGGACACAGTCGATGATGCAGACCTGAAGAATGGAACCTCAGCATCGTTTGCCCTATCCACAAGAAAGAAGATCCCCTGAACTGCGCCAACTAAAGAGACATAAGTAATATGTGAACATCTGAAACCGTTTACCAAAAACCTGATCGTCTTTTATCAGTTTGGTTTTTGGCCAGGAAATTCCGCAAATGATCCAATTATCACATTTCGGCAGTTCCTAAAAAAAACCAAAAAGTCAACACCGCTTCATTGTCTGTTTAGGATATCGATGGAGAACGGGATGTCATAGCCAAATGTGCTAGTATAGAGAAGGAAGCTGCAAAAATGGGTTTAACAGTAATTAAGAGGAAGACCATGTTACTATATACTGTCAACACGAAAGGACACACAACATCGACGAATTGGACAGATCTTACCATTGCCAGATATACCTTTGAGGTAGTACGGGACTCTGTCTACCTTGGCTCCTTAACTCTGACAACATATTGTCAGAAATTAAACGAAGAATTACTCTTGGCAACCGCTAAGAAGGCAATTTAGTAGTAAAGTACTCACGCGAAGTGTTATTGATCATCCCAGTCCTGCTCTAAGGCGCTGAAGCATGGACAGTATCGAAAGCGGATGAATAAATCTTTGGTCGTTTTGAGAGAAAAATTATTCGAAAATCGCCGGTCCTGTTTGGGTTGACGGGTTGTGGAGTCGAAGTTCCAACCACTAGCTATAAGAGCTACCCCTTATCAAAAAAGACTCCGCATTGAACGTTTAAGATGACTAGGACATGTAGAGTGAATGGACACCAATAATCCGGCTCGCAGTCTTCGATTCCCAGCCACGGATGCAGTAGAAAAAATCAATGTTTTTACGTGATTGTGTAAATAACTCAAAGCTTAACGTCTACCTTTAGGAGACCGTTCTCATTCACGATGTGATTTGAGGGCTGCGGTTGGACTTTCGGCTCATCCACCACAAACTCCATTCAACGTGCCTGAATGGACACTTCATTCAGCCTAACTAAGAACGTTGATCAGAATCGGATCGTTATAATTCTCCCGCTACTGCCTATGAAGTTTTTTTTTTTGATTCGCAGACTTTATCCCACAGTTGTATTTTTTTGCAGTTTATGTGAAGAATTCTTCGTCGTTTCGCTGGAAAAGCTTTTATGTGATTGTAACCCAACCTCTAGTCATGCTAGGGTTCATTTTCAGATATCCAGTTCCAGAATTTCAGTTAATAATATTATAAGAACACTCTAGAACTTGCCGAAAATCGACGCTCCTCCTCCGAAAGAACATACCAAACAACTTATTGCAATCACCACGTTGTGCAGTTTTGCAACATTGCCACGATCCTAAATGTAAACGAAGACATATATTTTGAATTATTTTAAAATGCTTTCTTGTTTTAATACTTTTGAAACATAATCTATCAACTAGTTCTCAACATTTTTTTTTTATGTACATTTAACATCTGAATCACACTTTACAACAGTCTTATTAGAAAATATTAGAAATAAGAAAAAACTAATTTTTCAGAGATGCATGCGAATAAAAAGTCACAACTAATGATTTAATGAATAAAATGCCCGTAAATGCCGCAATTTTCTTCTTCCTTTCACACATGCATACCGTATTATCTAGACTAGAGTGATCCATGTACATCAAGCAACTGGAACATAACGACGATAGTCCATGTAGTTTCTTCGTCGAATGTAAACGGACGCCACGTACATCAGAAGTAGGATAACCACGATAATGCCAACGAGAATCGCTACAAAGAAGATGAAAGTAAATTATATGGAGGAATAGGTCAGGTTGAGCTTACCCATGGCATTGCCTAGATTGGCTTCCTCATACGTCATGGCTAGCATCGATAGTTTACACTCGGATTCCCAGTCTTCTGGTAGAATATCCTTGTAAAGTGTATACATCTTGGCAAGAGGGCACGACACACCGCAACCGGGTATATCCATTGGTTTTGGCTCAGCTGGAGAATTTTTGTAGAAAATGGAGACGTACGGTTGCTTTTGTTCGTCAATTCGCAGCTCGAGCAGTAGACAGGCGGTATATGGAGGACTGTGGTACTGTTTGAAAGATCAGAAACATGCATGACTCCAAGAGTATCTTACTTACATCGAACATCTTAAGAGTGTTCAGGACATTGGCAACTGTTGTATCGTGAGCACTGTAGATCCAAAGCGATCGGTTGGGATTAAGTTTATTTTTTGACTTTTCTGTGAACCTCTTTAGCATTTCCTTTATCAAGGGGCCTGTCTTTAAGCGTGCCAGAGGTCGGGTGTAGGTGAACAAAGCAAATGCAAAGTCGGAAATGTAAGTCATATCTGCGCTAGGATACACTTTCTTTGTCCAATCTGGTAGCCTACAAATAAAATATAGTTAGCAAGAAGAACCTTACTCACTAAACTAGTTTGGTACAAACGTCTTATTGTACAGGCCTTCGATATAAAACGTATTGTTGATTCGTTGAACGCCTTCTAACGATTCTACGGTTTCGCCTGACCATTTTGTCAGATATTCATACAAGTATGCATATCGGTCATCAAGATTTTGGAATTCTTGAGTGTTTTTTAAAGCAGAATATGCGTACTCATAAGCGGCGCAAGGTTGTTTGGCAGCTAGAACCTAAAAAAAATGAATATGAAATATTGTAACGGGGAATCATCAAAATGACATTACGCGATCAGATTTTTCTGAAGTTGTATGCACTGGAATTGGTTCCCACGGTATGCTTGGATCCCATAAGTCTTTTCCCTGAGGCGGATACAGTCCTGCTAAGTTCGACAAAGCACTCATTAGCGTGCGATCGACATCTGTTGACTTTATGTATATTTCGTTGTTGGAGTAGGTTTTGTTGAGGATGGAGTCATATCGATTTCGTAGCCACTGACCCAACTCGTAGTGCTGTTTCTTGCCGAGCTAAAAAAAAACGAAAATAATGAACTTGCATTTTGGAATCGAACGATGCTATGTATATAACTACAGACAGGCGTAGTTGTAAGGATCGAATTTGTAAACGAACTGTGGTTCAATCTAAAACTCTTTTAAGCTTCCTCCTGTTGGTCAATCTATATTTGGGCTACTACATGTTTCCGAGACCTTTATAAATCGAATGAATTGAGTCTTACACACGATCTCTGAAGTGTCTTGAGAAACAGCGATTTACAAGATTTATTCGTCGTTTGACTTCTGACGAGATCGTGTCGGAAATGTTAGCGACCGGCACATAGATCTGACGTCATCTTGCACGGAGCGATTACATGGACAGCGAACCCTAACGTGTGCTTTTTTTTATTCCAAAGTAGATTTACGCAGTTATCAAATAGAAAAGAGTGGTCATAGACTTCTGGATGACCAACGGATGACAGGCGATTACATGGGATGACCACTTTGTGAGTTGACCGCCATCAGTCATGGATGACACATATCCAGTTACATGGGGTGAACACTTTGTGAGTTGACCGCAAATCATTCTGTTTTGATAAAGCGATTACATGGATGACACAGACAAAAAGAGTGTTGAAATATTTAAGACACAAAAGCGTTTAGCTGTATAGTTGATGAGTCGTCAGAATTGGAGAATTTTTGAAAATTGCTGCTTGAATTGTGAGCCAGATTTCAAAGCAGAAAGTAACACAGAAATAGGTACGAATACGCATTTGCGACAAGTAATATTCTATGCAATACATTCTACAGACAATCATAGGTTTAGTTATGAAGGTCACTAAATTAACTCTGTTAGGCCGAATGGCATATTCTTACAAATACAGATATTAGATAGTTGGTATTTTGATTCTATTAGATGTGTTTTAAGATGGGTCAAGTGAAGTAACATTTCCTTTGGAAAATAATTAGGCGCAACATGAATTTCGATGTACTGATAATCCAGTACTAGAGCTGTAAAAGTAACGACAAAATTATTACCCGTATGGATTCGGTACTTTTTCCATAACTATCGGTACTTCCAAGTCGAATCAAATACCCGTTTGCTGCAACAACTCTATCCAGTACCTAAAAAAATATTCCAACATTCTAACATCAACTACTGGTTGAATTCTAAAACGCAGTATTATTCCAAAATGCATTGTGAAAGCATCAACTGCGCTAACAAACGCAAACAGAATATCGTGAATGTTTGTTATGCATAACATTATGCGGAGTAGTGCAAAATCATTCATAACCATTATTGTTCTGAAATTTAAAATCAAAAAAGCGTTCATCCAGACAAAGAATGACACTATTGTAAAAATATGTCATCCGATGCATGGATGACACTGCAGAAAATCGTACATATCCATCCTTGGGACGTCTTTTAAGCAGACTGGTGCCTCAAAAATTTGGGTTAATTCATACATTTTCTACATCCGGATGACTCAACAAATCGTCTTTAGGAAAAGCGTCTACCATCTACCGGTCATCCGACTGAGTGTGGACGGCATTTTGTCCTGAGTGGTCACCCGTTTAACTGATATGGATTACTGATATGATTAGGTAGATTTCATCTTATAACGCATGATTTTTTAAGAGCTAAGTTTTTCAGGTTAGTAAAGACATCCAAACGTCATCTGTCAAAGTGAAAAGTTTTCAGTTTTTTCTGTCTTTCAATCATGCAAAAACTTACAAACTAGCAACGATTGCAAATTATTGAAATTTATTGTCAAAATTCGTGTTCTGTGAAAAATTTGCACCGTTTGTTACGACAATTTGTCATAATCGACCTGGTAAATCAACAACAAATTTACTTTGTTGGACATTAAACCATAGACTCGCATGCGTACAATGCGTAGCGAGAGGAATATTGCATTCGTAGCGTTCAATGTTAATGAAGATCATGAAATGTCAATTTGACGCCGTTCTTAGCAATTTGGCATGTGTTACTCAACTACATGGAAAATTGTAAGTGTCGATTTGGGTTTGCAAGCCTATAAAATTCAACTTGTGCAAGAATTGTAGCCGAATGACCTACCACAACGTCTAATTTTTGGTGAATGTGCTCCATGAAAATCCGCTCTTTTATCGAAAAATTGTGTTCAGTGATGAGGCTCAATTCTGGCTCAACGGATACGTAAATAAACAAAACAGTCGCATCTGGAGTTATGAACAGCCACATGCCATGCATGAATGAATTACCGATGCATCACGAAAAAACGACATTTTGGTGTAGTTTATGGGCTGGTGGCATCATCGCTCCATTTTTCTTAATAGAGGACCATGGAAGAAACGTTACCGTCAACGGCGAACGATATCGAGCCATGACACGCGACTTTTTTTCTGCCCGAGTTGGCTGAGTTGAAATTGGTTGACATGTGGTTTCATCAAGACGTTGTCATATGCAACACAGCTCGTGAAAAATGGAAAGGTTGAAGGATGAATTCGGTGAGCGGCTTATCTCTCGAAATGGTCCTGTGAGTTGGCCGCCAAGATCATACGATTTAATGCCTCTTGATTATTTCTTATGGGGTTATGTAAAGTTGTTAGTCTATGTGGAGAAGCCGAACACGAACAGGATAACATAACACGCGTAAATCGTGGAATACAGGCCGAAATGTTTGAAAAAGTGACGCAAAATTGGACCTTCCGAATGGACCATTTGAAATGGAGCCGCGGACAACATAAAGTTGCCTTTAAAAAGTAAATGGCAACGGCCTATTTATCGATTACAATAAAAAAATTGAATATTTGATGCAAGCTTGAGTGTTTTATTCGATTTTTTTGAAAAAAAAAACTACGCTTTAAACATCACCCGTTACGTTGTATTATAGAAATTTCATAGGAACTTCATTCTTTCTGATTACGCAAGGCATACTGAAATTATTGTATTCTTCATTCATTCTGACAAATCATCGGAGTAGTATCAACTGTCCTGAAAAGCTTATCTCAAATTTGGCTTCCGGAGCGGGCATAAAGCAGGAGGGCCCACCTTCCCGCAAGAAGAACACACGCTCTGATGAATGGTTGTGAGAAAGCTCGGCCCTGGGTACTAACGAGTCTGTTGTGACAAAAATTTGTATTTGTAAGTCATAATTTTAGCTGACTAGTTCATAAACAACGTCGGTGTCCTTTTTTATTGAACTGATCGTCAACAACACAATCTCTCCCTTCCTGGACTTTTGAGCTTCACAACCATATCAGTTTGCTATGAATGGGTTGTTCCAAGGCTATCATACATGCCAAACGTTACGTTGTGTCAAAAAGTCATTAACCATTATTTTATTGTTATCTCAAATTTACTCAAAATACCATTCATGAATTAATTCACGTTGGAAGTAGATGACTTCCTTAAAAACTTGAACGATGCAGTTGTCGCTGCAATGACGCGTGTCCCTATCGGAGTGTCCCCTTATATTCAAAAAAGTGTTCAATGCTCTGTGAAATGCCATACATATTTCACAGCAATACGGTTCAATAATCCGCATTAATAACATTTCCACCCATCGAACATGAGCATTGATTCAACTTGAGCGCAATGACATGGATTAAACAGAATCTGGTTATTATTCTTATCAAAAGGAAACAGACGTGCCTGTTTGATATTGATATCGCAAGCGGACAAAAGACGATTTCGTAATTCACTTTATCTCATTACCACACGCAAGTGAAGACCACCATTTATGTTCTAATGCCAGACAAATGTATTCTATTCAATTAGATTCTTTTGTTTGGTTATTCTTCAATTAATATTTATTATCTCGTAACGACGCGACTTAATGAAATAATATTGGTGTCACACGCCAAATATAATATGTTTGCTTTGTTTGGACTTTAATTAGATTTTCATATCGCAGCATCTATTATAGGGTGAGCCATAAATACAAGTGGATTTTAAAAATTTACCTGGCAGCTTTCCTAGTACATAAACCTACTTTATAAAAATATATTCGCATTTGGAAAAATAGCAGATGGTTGGGTATTGTAGAACGAGGGTAAACTCTGATTGGCTTTAACTTGGCAATGCCCAGTGATTGTAACTGTGATTACACATCAATTGCTTATTTTTTACGTCCAAGTGGTAACCATCGGGTACTGGTCTCATCCAACCGGATTTGACTTGCTAAACGATAAGCTCGAGTGTTGATAACACGACGAAAAACAGCAACACTATAAACACCCAGGTCAGAATGGCACGGAATGAATACCCGGCCTGTTGTCCCAGGCGAACCTAGACAAGCTGCTTCGACATATTCGGACAACAGGTTGTCTAAGAATTGCAAGGCTTAGCCTTGAACAAAGATGGAAAGACCAAAGGCAGCGCTCAACCCCGTAGTGGATACTGATGGTCCCGTGTCCTATTGGTATCTAATAAATTGGAACTGGCCCTCCAGGTTTGGGGTTGTGCTTTATGTTAACTACCCAACCATAGAAAAAAAATGTTAGGAAGCAACCAATAGCCTCGGAAAGGACTGATTTTATTGTTGACCCCTGCTAAACGAAAATATGACAACGACTTTCGTATCTGCACCTGGAATGTGAGAACATCAAACAGGAGAGGTGCAAGCGAACAACTAGCGGAAGCCCTAAACTGCTACAAATCAGAAATTACTGCCTTCCAGGAAAAACGATGCGATGGGCCGGGCAAAAAGAGGATAAAAAAACTGTGACATCTACTATGCACCGTGTAATAGTAAGCAGAAACAGCGACTATTCGGATGCGGATTTGTTATAAGTGACAGGCTTAGGCAAGAAGTTTTATGTTTTCAAGACATAAGCGAACGGATTGTAACAACCCGCATCAAGGCCAAATTCGGCAACATAAGCCTTATATGCACACACGCCCCAACGGAGGAAAATGATGATATAGCCAAGGATTGCTTCTATGAGCTTTTTGACCAAACCTATGAGCAACTACCGAAGTACGATGTTAAAATCGTGCTGGGAGATTGAGTTGATTCAGATTAGCTGGGATCTAATTGACTTCGCTACGGAACGGAACGCATCTATAGCCTGCACACGGTTTCCTCACTTCGATATCCATAAGGCACATGGCGGTCTCCAGATCAACGAACGGTCAACCAAATTAATTGCATTGCGATAGACAAGAGGCACGCATCTAGTAGTTTGGAGATCCGAACATTCCGAGGAGCTAACATCGACTCGGACCACAACCTTGTTGCAACCAATGTAGGCATGCGGATATCCATCACGCCAAAACTATCCAGAAGAACACGAGCTTTTCAGAAAGAAAAAAAAGAGCAAGAAAAGCGCGCGATCGAGAATATAGAGAGGTGCCACTCCAGGAACGATGTCCGCAAGTTTTACAAAAGTGTAAAACGTCAAAGCCAAGGATACAAGGCTCGAACAGAATCCCGTCGATGCTGAGGATATGGAAGAACCACTTCTGCATGCTGTTAAACGACGATAACGAACAACATTCCGCTGTCAGGCAGAACGAACCATTCAATATTGGCAACGACAGTGAAAACTGCCAACCACTCGACCTGAGTGAAGTGAGGATAGCACTATCTAAGCTCAAGCTTAATAAGGCTTCCGGAAATGACGGCCTTCCCGCCGAGCTTTATAAAGCCGGTGGAGATGACTTGGTAAGAAACATCCACCAACTCATAAGCCAAATCTGGTCGGAAGTAAGTATGCCTGAAGAATGGAACTTCAGCATCGTTTGTTCGATCCACAAAAAGGGAGACCCTCGTAACTGCGCCAATTACAGAGGCACAAGTCTCCTCAACATCGCCTACTAGATCCTATCTGCCGTAATATGTGAACGCCTGAAACCGTTTTACCAACAACCTGATCGGCCTTACAGTGTGGTTTAGGCCAGCAAAGACCACACAACCGATCAAATTTTCACACTTCGGCAGATCCTGGAAAAAATCCCAAGATATCCCAATCGATACACATCTTCGGTCCCGTATGCGTTGACGGGCTATGGAGACGAAGATTCAACCAAGATTTATACGAGCTGTACATCGACATGCCCCTGGTCAAAAAACTCCGCATTGGACGATTCAGAAGGCTAGGACACGTAGAACGAATGGACACCAATACTCCGGCTCGCAGAGTCCTTGATTCGCAGCCAGACGTCGGACGTAGTATAGTAAGACCTCGCCTTAAGTAGCGCGCACAAGTAGAAACCGACCTCAACCAACTTGAAGTGCGCAACTGGAGGCAGTTAGCTAAGGACCAGGCTAATTGGACAGGCATGTTGGTTGAGGTCCAGGTTAATTCCGAACTCTAGCGCCACTTAAGTAAGTACATAATTAAGTTGAATGTTTTAGAATGGCTGCAGTGGCTCGTTTCAGTCTTTTACGGACAACGGACGATCGTTTGTTGACTCGCAGAAATCACCAACACACGTAACACCTATTAGCGCTATTGTTACACAGCAAACAAAATTAAAAAAAAAATCGTTCTGTAAACGAGGCCCTATTAAATATTATACAGTAAGTAAATCTAGTCCAATGAAACTAAAATAAAAACGCAGTAGAAATGACACAGTTAAAAAAATGAATACACATTTTTAGCGCAACAGACCCCTTAGTACCCAAGGTATAGCTTTCTCACAAACATTCATGTGTGCGTGTGTACTCCTTGCACGATGGCGGGACTTCCTGCTTTATGCCGAGCTATAGGAACACTAATTTAGGTGTTGCTACGGCATCGCGCCACCAAGCCCGTCAAGTTTAATTTTCTTTCGCTACTTTGGGTGTTTGTTTCAGGTGTTGTTGCCGTGCATATAAACCAATTGTAATACCTAATTCTTAAGTTCATATGCATCATGGCATAAGTAGCGGCAGCCTAATTGCATTAGCATTTTAGGGCTAAGAAATATTTTACATACGCTCAGCTTATTTCCATCTCTATATAGTCATGTAAGGCCTGATCTCTGGTCTATGATAATGGTCTTCTGCAAAGAGTTCGGGACTGAATTTGTTGACCTCTATTTAAACCACAAAATGTGCCTTATAGACGACTCTCAGAATGCATCCCAAGACTTGTTACATTTGGACGATGTGTCACAGAACATTGGCATACAGTTCATCTAAAGACACCACAAACAACACAACACCACTCATGTACACAAATTGGCCGTAAAACTGGTATACTAATGTAATCAGTTTCAAAGTGAAATGTTAGCAATACTCGAAGAAGCCGAACTAGAGTATTGGGTATATTACGCTACAATAGATGCTCTGTTAAGCATATCTAACACCGAGTCACGGAATCTGCCGCACAAGGGTCAAGTATCAATGCTAATAAAAGAACGTCCATATTGCCTCTTTTATTTGGGCATATAAAAACTAAATTAGGGTATCGCCAAGGATCCACATAGGCCTTCTAAGCATCAATATTCTTAAAAAATTACGTCAAACAAATAAAAAGTGTTTCAAGTTTAAATCTACTTTGTACCACCCTGTTAAATAAGTGAGCACCATGCATACTTAAAAACAATAACAAACCGACAAAGGCGAAACCAAGTAACAAAACAAGAACCAAACAAAACATGATTAACACAATTAACAGTGGATGCTAAGTGACTTATTGGTGGGCTTGTCGCCACTCGTCAGCTATACCGGCCGGCCTAACGTATTATTGTACCTATTTTTAGAATCAGATCAGATTTATTTGTTTGATTTCCATTTCTGCGCTGTATTGGTTTGTTTACAATCTCACAATAGCCTTTAAATATTTTTTCCAACTTTATCGCCTTTAGTTCGTTCGAATAGGCGATTCTCCACATTAAATAGGGCATTGACTGGTATGACCCGTGGAGTGAACACGTGACCAACATCGCAAATGGGTTCAAGATTAGAAATGACACTTTGTTGTTGTTAAATCTGAAATGATTCCTATCGGCAATGTGGCATACATATTAAATTAATATCAGTCATGATGCTATTTAATGGTTTGATATTGCAGTCTATGCATCGTTTACTGATGAATTTGTAGTCCAAAATGTGCCCACGTGCTTTCATGCATGCCAATGACATCTAAAAAATATGTCAGAAGCATTTTTGTTGGATGCTGTTTGTATATTCATTTAACATGTTGTAATCATAACGGCAGTACTGCAGGACTTATACCTAACAACCGATATGGTTGTTTTCGGTCGATGCACTCAACTATCATCCCCTGCTACAGGATCCACAATAATGTCACTCGGGGAATAAAAAGAAAAGAAACAACAGTGGCAGTGGCCTACTCGACATCGTAAAGGCAGTCGACAGCGCTTGCATCAATAGATTGACCTACAAGCTTATTCAGTTTGGTTTCCCGCAATATCTAGTAAGAATAACAGTTTTTTTTAACAAATAGATTCTTTTTTTTACAGATAAATGATTCAAAATCTGTGATGAAAATAGTAAACGCTGGAGTACCACAGGGATCGAAGTTGGTACCAATCATATTCAATCTATTGACTGCAGATCAACCATCCAACGCAGTAGGTTGTAATACGCTGCTTTATGCTGACGACTCTTTTACCTATTCTAACGAAAGGGTGATCCATTTCACACCGATAGACTTTTTCCTGTAGGGATATGTAAAGTCAAAAGCTTATGCCAACAAACCCGCTTCGATTCAGGCCTTGGAGGAAAACATCACGCATGTCATTCGTTAGTTACCAGTCGAAATGATCGAACGAGTGATCGAAAATTGGACTCAACGGATGGACCATCTGCGACGTAACAACGGCCAACATTTGATAGACATAATCTTCCAAAAAAAATGCCAAAGAATGTTCTTTCAAATGATAATAAACATTCTCCATTAAATTTGAATTTTCTGTGTTTTTTTCTTTAAAAAAGTTGGGAACCTCGAAATGGATCACCCTTTAGTTCTCTTTTCACCGAAATAGCAACAAGAAGAGTGGAGGAACATATAAGGAAATTCGGGGATAACTATCTGAAGTGGGGACTGAAAATCAACAGCAACAAGACGGAGCTCATCTGTTTCAGAACACCAATTACTGTTCTTGGAGGAAGAAGAAAATCAACATTAGTACGAAGAAGCAGGAACATCAAGATCAATCTCCCGGATGGCTCAACAGTTTCTCCATCTCCAAAGACGAACGGTAACTATCTGAAGTGGGGACTGAAAATCAACAGCAACAAGACGGAGCTCATCTGTTTCAGAACACCAATTACTGTTCTTGGAGGAAGAAGAAAATCAACATTAGTACGAAGAAGCAGGAACATCAAGATCAATCTCCCGGATGGCTCAACAGTTTCTCCATCTCCAAAGACGAACGGTAACTATCTAAAGTGGGGACTGAAAGCCAACAGCAACAAGACGGAGCTCATCTGTTTCAGAACACCAATTACTGTTCTTGGAGGAAGAAGAAAATCAACATTAGTACGAAGAAGCAGGAACATCAAGATCAATCTCCCGGATGGCTCAACAGTTTCTCCATCTCCAAAGAGGAAACATCTGGGACCACGCCAGGAGCATTCTTAAGCGAGCCAGCTTTGCACTTCATTTAGTGCACCCTTAAGAATGAAAAGTAGACTCAGCCAAAGGACAAAGTTGCTTTTTTATAAGCAGCTGTCATTACAAACGGCTTTCCCATTTGGTTCACCATTTCGCCTAACATCATGGAAAGGATTGGAGTATTCCATAGAAAGATTTTACACTCTTGAACTGGACTACATCGAAACCGTACGACACTAAAATATATCAGGACGAAGAAGCTCTACATATCAAACAATTCATGATGATGCTGTCTCGTATCCACCGTGCATTGCAATTGGAGCTTTGTCCATCAACTTTATGGAAGATTTTGCGCAAAGATCTTGGCTTACGACCTCACAAGATCCAGTTGTGCAAGAATTAAAGCCGCGATACCATGCAATGCGTCGTGACTTTGGTGTATGCAACATTTTGTTCAGTGATGAGACTCATTTTTGGTTGAATGGCTACGTCAACAAGCAATATTGCCGCAAAATTGGAGTGAAGAAAATCCACATGAGACCCTTCAGACGCCATTATATCCACAAAAACTGACTGTTTGGTGTGCTCTATGGGCTGGTGGAGTCATTGGAACATACTTCCACCTGAAATGATGCTGTCGGTCATCATGGCGGTATAGAGCCAGGCTATTTTGTCCCGAATTGGTTGGCATTAATGTGGATGAGATGTGGTTCCAACACGACGGCGCTACATGCCACACACCGCACGTCACAATCGATTTATTAAAGAAAACATTCGATGAGCGCATAATTTCGCAAAATGGGCCTGTCAATTGGCCACCAAGATCGTGTGATTTAACACCATGGGGTTATTTTCTTTGGGGATATGTGAAGTCGCTCGTCTACGCCAACAAACCAAAAATGTTAAGGGACTTGGAAGCTAACATTCGTGGCGTTAATGCTCGAAAAAATGGTTGAAAATCGAACCTCTAAACTTGGCTTTATTCAAACCAGCCGCGGCAGCCACATGCCCAAAATCATATCGAAACATTAATGGCATAAAATTATTCTTTCAAGAAAGCCAAATTTATGGACATTAAAACGATTTTCTTGTGTTTTATTTCAATTTGAAGTTCTATACCTCGAAAAAAACACCCTTAAGTATTACTGAATAAATAAAAACCTTAATCTAAAAAAATCCAACGGCAGTACTGTATTTTTTTGTCAGCAACTAATATAAGCAAATTCACCGAATGTTTGCTTGCATAATTGCTCGAGTCGGTATGTGGACATCTAAAGCAGATACATTATGACAAAGTGAGCAGAGACGAAAATAAAGTCTGTTGCGGTGGCGAGATGAACACACAAGCATGCAATGAATGTTTCACGATGCGACATGTGTTGATGTCAGTTTTGGCAAAAAAGAAAAAAAAACGAAAATAAAAAGCATTCATCCAAATAAGATTGAGTTACACGATATTGAGGGTGTTTTGCCGTGTGCGCATTGAGGTGTCGCCAAAAAAGTATAACAGAACATTACAAGCATCAGAATTTAACATTGGAATACTACATAAAATTGTGCCAGGACCCAACCATAAAACAAGTTTGGATGCCCGGTGTCCCACTTCATAATGTCCCATCTAGAGTGTCCCAAAATTTACGCAAAATTCTGAGCCATTTAATACTGTGTTGGCAACCGGAAAAAAAGAAAACTGTGAAAAATGACAGTTGGGTCATTGATCGTGTTCCGAATTTCAGATTTCAGAATTAAGATGAAGCTCTGTTCTCATAGGCCAATCGACCATTTTGACCAAGGAGAACAGATATCTTACCAAATCGTAAATCCGGAACACGGGCATTGTTGAACAATGTTTTAAAAATAATGAAAGCTTGTCAGCTACTTCGTACAAAATGTGGACCTTTCGTACAAAATATGACCGTCTTAGTTATTTTAAAAAAGAGTATAATTCAAAAATTCAGGGAGACTGGTCTTAAACACTCCGGCTTCACTGTCTCAAGTCAGTTCTCTGGAGTATTGCATCAATTCATCAACTCGTCACCGTAGTCAAGAATCGGGAATTTGGAGACACTCTAATTCTCACGAATGACATGAAATTTCATGCTTACAAAGTTCAATGGACTCCAGAATTGAAGGCTACTAACCATGCAGTACGAAGAGAGTTCGTTGAATGGATTTTGGAACAAGTGGATGCAATTTCTGACGATTCTTCTTTGAAAATTCGGCTGGTCAGGCAGTAACGATTAATGGTGTTCGTGACATAATAACAGAGTTTTAAGTGCCTAAATTACAAGATATGGATGTGACCAACATGTGGTTTCAACAAACCGGTGTAACATGCCATACAGGCAAAGAAACCATTCAATAACTGCATAAGTGTAAACGACCGTTTTTGCGATCTGAATTGGCCATCCAGATTTTGTGATTTGACACCTTTTTTTGCGGTTTTTTAAGTTAAAAGTAAAAAAACCAACGTCTTGAAAGACGAAACGGTCTAGTAAATTTCAATAAGACTACGTAGGTACCTTTCGAATTGAAAATCTGTATTTTCTATCAAAATAATTTTTTGCGTTACACTTTTTACAAAAAGTCGATCCCAGTCCCTGCTAAATTTCGTATAAAATATATTATCCAACGTACCTACTGTAGGAAAGCCTTAATCCATTCAGAAGCTTCAAAAATGACACACCAGATTTTCACACTAAGCCAAATGCTGGAAATGTTCGACGAATTTTAAGTCGGCACAAGTCATCTTTTTACACCACAAAAAAAAAAAAAAACTATGGCGCAACAGGCTGGTTAGTAGGTACCCAGGTCCTAGCTTTTTTCTCACAACCATTCATGTGTGCGTGTGTACTTCTTTGCACGATGGCGGGGCCTCCTGTTTTATGCCGAATTCGAACGGCTAAGTTGAGATTAGCTTTTCGTGACAATTGATCCTGCTCGGATGATTTGTCAGATCATTGCGAGAGGAGGGCCAGTGAAAAATCATTTAGGTGTTGCTACGGCTGGGAATCGAACCCGGACCTTCCAAGCGCCACTGAGCCCTCTTTTTATACAAAGTGGGCCAAAAGAGATCACGCTATTGGAAAATCTTCTTATTTTTGCAAATGGCTGCAAATGTCAAAACTGTTTTGACATTTGTGGACTAGACAGATGTAGAATACAAGTGAACAGGCCATGAGCGATGCATTTCCCAAGAACGTTGAATAATCGAAATACGATTTTTCGACCAAAATCATAATGAGCGGGTACGTGAACAAGCAAAGCTATTCCTTCTGATGCACCGAAAATCCACGAGTAATGCACGACGGGCCATTACAATCGCTCAAAGTTACTGCATGGTGTGCTGTTCACGCTGGAGGAGTCATCGGTCCATTTTATTTCGAGAACGCCGCTGGTCAAACGACAACAGTGGACGGTGGACGCGCTAAACGGCCATGTTTTGCAGCAATTGGACGAACAAGGACTGGAGGACATGTGGTTCTAACAGGACGGAGCAACGGCACACACTGCGCGAGCCACAACCGATATTCTGAAGGCCAAACAACATCGGATGACTTCTTTTGGCCCACCCTGTAGAATTTATGGCCGTTTCAACCTCTCCAAGGTAAAATATCCTCTCCTAAGCTAGAACTGTGAGTTGTAATATTTTATTTACCATGAATGTCAAGAATATATAGAGCTTTGTAGTAATCAGTCTGCTATGTCAGAAATGTTATCACCTGGCACACCTAGCAATTGAAAAGTTAAGAACAACAAAATCAACTGTGCAGTTAGATATTGACTCCGGTTTAGAAATCTGTTTCTAGTGAATTAAGGAGTAAGTGGTTTCGGTGATGGAGGCATTCTATTGTTATTTTAGTACACTCCTCGGAACCTAATTAAGTCTCTGAATATACTTTGAAGGGGTTATACAAATATTTTCGTTGAATAAGCGTTCCCAAGTTATGTTTTCTTTCCAATGTATGTCGCAAATAATGATTGTGTGTAGCAATCCAAACTTAGAATCATCTATATATACACAAGCGTAATAGGAGTGCTTTACCTCAATCAAGTCATTCAAATCGAGTGGTCCTATTAAATTAAATTAGTTGGAATCTGTTTATGTATGTAAAAATCAGAACATTGACTTCAAATTGTGAAAACGAGAATTACAATTTCTGAACATTTGTTATACAGATTGGCTGATGAAACAATTTAATATTCAATTATATTTTTTTGAGGTAAAACTTCTATGGGCTCATCGGTGTGAATCCACACAAACATGAAACAAAATTTGGACACCAAAAGTCATGGGTAAGGGAACGCTGGCGTGTTTTGTGTCATTTTGTGTGATGCTTTTGATGAGGTGTGAAGCAATATATTTGCTTTGAGGTGATGGGAATGGGACATTTCAGACCGATGTATGCGAGATTCGTATTGACTCATGTGTGAGGCACCAATCGCTTCTTAAGTGTTTAGTTTATTTTGTTTTTGAGAAAGGACTTCTGTAATTTGAGAAACGTCGATGCGTGAAGTTTCACTTCAACCTCGGAGCTCTCAACGATCTCTTTTTTTTAAGGTTTATTTGGGGCTATGAGACATGAATTTTTGTACCTCATTTAAGCAATGGTGTAAGAAACGTTTGTTCATAAAAAGTTTCGTTGCACGTTTTGCGTACAGATGGACCATAATGAGACTGGTTAGCTCAGCTAGGACTCAAGAAACAATTGCTGCTGCAGCTGTTGCCTATAGGCACTTTATATTAATAGATAATCACTGCAGACAACTCAGCACAATGTTTAAAATTTGTTAGGTTATAAGGTTAGTACAAGCAGACTTTGTTTAAGTTATGTGGGTTTATAAGGTAGGCGGTGTACGTGTTTCCTCACTCCACTAAGGTCAACAAAGAGCCATTGTGAGGTCCATAGGGGTTCCGCGTATATGCAGGAACCAACTCCACTTGCGCCGTAACTGTCCATTTTTGTTAGTCCTTTGCCAGCCATCCAGATGTTGTTACAAGCCTGAGAAGCTTTAAAAGAGTAATTTCGGATAGATCCGGAGCCATGGAAAGTATTTTATAAGGTTCTTATTCTTGATTGATTGAGGCCAGGGCAGTGGCACAGAAAATGGAGGGTATCCTCTTGTGTTTCTTCATAATCGCAACATCTACAAACGTAATCATCTATAAGATGCAGTATCAGTTTGTGACTTTAAAGTAAGTTGTGTCCAGTAAGAATCTGTGGGTTCTGGCTTTGTCACACTGAGGCCAAATTCTCTTGGATATTTCCCATGTGGAGAAGTGTTTTCTGTCCACGTGATTTGAGGTCACATCGGGCGGTTTGACAGACTGGTCTGCCTATAGAATGCTAATGGCAGAAACTTCCTCGCCAGTTCATCAGTTTTTTCATTGCCCTGTATGCCTCTGTGCCCAGGGAGCTTAACATTATATTGGACGACAAGAATCTTAAGCTCATTACGTTTCACAAGATTTGATTTTATGTCGACAGCAGAGATTGCTTTTATTGCAACCTGACTGCCTATATCTCAGCCTGGAAGACACTGATGTGCTCAGGGAGACGAAAAGTGCTGTTTAGCTTTAATGTTTCGGATAACACTCCCGCTCGTATCGAGAGTTTCGGTGTCCAGTTCGTTCCTCTCCCACTCCTGCCTACTTCAAAAAAATGCGGGAGAATGGTTTTTAAAAGTCAGGGTGAGGCAGCTTGTAGTAAGAGGAAACATTTGAGACCAGGTATATGTTAGGGATTTGAGCGTGTCCTGCTAATTTTAATTCCCAGCAGTTGAGCTGGCTGATTCTTAGCGCACTTTAGGCTGTAGATTCTTGCATGTAAGGGTCTAGGGGTAGAAGGTTGAGGATGGTTTCCAGTCCAGCTGTTTGTGTGGTTCCCTTGCACAAGTAGTACCCAGACATACTATGCTTTGTACTTTTGTCATATTTTTCGGATCGGTGACTTTATTTGTGGGTTGCCACCAGGCAAGTCATTCATATGTTAATGTAGGTCTTACAATGGCCGTTCTGTCGAGAATATTACAAAACTATTTTGCGCTACCAGATAATTTGAGGGTAATCGCGTCTATAACCGGTAGGTCGAATATTGGTATTTTTCTCCTATTAGTAAAGAGAACGAGTTCTGCCAAGATGGGCTCAGTGGCGCGATGAAGTATCAACTGCCGCGTGGAAGAAATTGGTTCGATTCCCAGCCGTAACAACACCCTAATGATTTTTATTGGCCCTGGTCTAGTGATAATTTAAAAAATCATTTGAGTAGTATCAATTGTCAAGAATATCTTATCTCAACTTTGCCGTTCGGATTCGGCATAAAACAGAAAGTAAGCTATCGTGCAAGAAGTACACGCGCACACATGAATGGTTATGAGAAAGCTAGGCCCTGGGTATCTACTAACGCCCAAAATGTGTATTTGTATTATTGAGTATCTCGTATTCTCGTTAATGACAATGATTCAAAAGAGAGGTGAGATAACGCCTCCTTGTGGTGTTCTTCTTGATGCTATTTCTTTGAGATTTTTGCGTCTCAGTTTCTTATTTATATTTCTGTGGAGTATACTTGCAGTAGGTATGTATTAGAGATTGGTCCACGCTATTTTTCACAGGGTTTGGTTTGCCTGCATTTGTTTAACATAACGATCTGAAAAGTGACGATCATTAAAGTCAGTAAAATTAAAAGCAACAAAATAACAATCAGAACTTTTTTTTATCTTGTCCAAGAGATAAAGTTCTATTGATATTCCCTCACATCTACCATTAGGAACTGCTTTCAATGCCAGATTTCATACAATAAACAGTTTTGTGCTTAATTTTTGTTTACTTTCGCAACTAACTTCTGTTTTAATTAGGCGGTGTAAGCAATCCAGTGCGGGCCTTATCCATACGGGCACCCCTTATTTTTTATCAGTTTTATCATTCCTTTTACAATACTCTGTGAGAGCTTCAAAGGGAGTCAGGTCTAGTAAAATTCTATGTTAAATTATGACTTCGTGGATGCCAATTTATATCACCTCTACTAGAGGACAATTTGTTAAAGAACATTTCACGAATAAGAAGTCCAAATCGATACCCACCACGTAATCATCGAAGAAATACCTTTGCCAAACGCTGTTTCTTCGGACTAAGACAATTAAGTGGTAAAGCCCTCACTAAAATTTCTAAAGAGACCCTGATCACCCCTGTTTTGCTCTACGGCGCTGAAGCATGGATCGTATCAAGAGTGATGCAGAAATCCTTGGTTAATTTCAGAGAAAA
Source organism: Rhingia rostrata (assembly GCA_949824845.1). Taxonomy (NCBI): domain Eukaryota; kingdom Metazoa; phylum Arthropoda; class Insecta; order Diptera; family Syrphidae; genus Rhingia; species Rhingia rostrata. The sequence continues at coordinate 46,508,805 of OX463756.1, forward strand.
ATAGAGGATGAATGACCGCCCGACTTGCACCCTTCGAAGCCGGCACTGGATCTATGAACGTTTTGTGTTCAATATTACTATTCGTAATGTTTTAATTAAAATTAAAGTAGGTAGAGCGATAAAATGCCTTAACTAAATCGGTTGTACAGCAACACCAGTACTTAATCCGGTTTTTATAACTGCCTAGATTAGACCAGTCAATTTGGAATGACCTTCAAATTTGGTAGATATTTCATTAGTCTCTTGTTTTAGATATTACAGTGCCTATTTACCCAACCAAACTGGTTTATAAGTACATACATACGAACATACGAAGTAGTAGATAACTTTTGGAAACGAAAATCGAAATGCGTTATTGGTGGTTCCTACTTAGCTTTTTGCTAGACTGCATTCGTTATCTTTAACCCACAGGTAACTGCGTAATATTCAAAAACAAAACACAGAAAGGCAATAACCCTTAAAGCCGTACTGGGTATACCTACTCTTAATTAATTTAATATCACTCACACATGTGTAATAAACCTTAATAACTGCTTTGTGCTCATGGTTAGTAGTCCATAAAATGCAATCTATTACAAAACTCCACTTACATTGGTTAACTGTCCCCAGTTAGTTGGCCAGTTGTTTACATCTTTCCATGGATCTGCAGGATACGGTTCAATTGGTGTTCGGTCTCCATGTCGAAACAGCTAAGCATGTGGTGCAGCAGCAAACCCAATGAAAAGGAAAATTAATTACAAATTAGAGAGGGAAATTACTTTCCTGTATTCGCAGCTGGGTTTTAATGGAAAAATAAAAATAAAAAGAAACTCACAACGTGGGCGAATACAAGTGTTCCTTTCAATTCTGGAATAGCCTCATTTTGTTTGCCCTCGCAGCAGAAGGGCAAAGCTAACAACAAAGCAGCAATAAACCGTAACATTTCACTCGGCACTTTTAGCAATAGGGAAACGTATTGAAAACACAATATGTGCCACGAAAGAGTCTGTCTGTGGTGTATCACCTTATTGAAGGTGAAAAAAGACGAACACTGCGCGTGTAATAAATTGCGAAACCACAGTGCAAATAAATGTTCAAAATCAAAACAAAACTGCGAGTTTTAAGGGAAATAATCCATTTTTTGTAATTGAAGGCAAAAAGAGAGCATAAAGTGACAGTTTGCCGCTTACGGAGACGGCCCAACTATGTATAGAAATTCGCACAAGTCGACCGACCGACCGACCAGACCAGACGAAACGCGAAGCAAATAAAAATGTTGCCGTGTAATCTGATCTGATGTTTACCGAAGAGCCGATAACCTGACAAGAACCGAGTGACAAAGACGCGCACAAACGAATCAGAGATAAGGGAAGTAAAGAGATACCAATCTTCTCGGTTTGCCTACAAGCTAAATTCACCCATAATTACGTATCTTACACATACTATCACATTTTTAAACAAGTATGCGTGAGATAAGTTATTCCCCACATTTTTTGCTCAAAATTTTTCGATTTTCCCCCGCTACCTCGCCGACCTCTCCAACAACCATCACAGAAAGGGGTGAAAATTTACATCGGAGTTAAAACAGCTGTAGCATTGCCACCACCAATGAGCGCATCCAAGAAAAATTCAAGAAATAAGCACCGCGTTCAGTTTTGAATAATCAATTTAATCAAATCTTGAAAATATATTTATTTATTTTTTATGTTAGGGTTAAAAAAATATTAGCACAAAAAAACCTACTAAGAACAATAAAATAGAATTCTAATTTTTCTTGTGCGTTGAATTCATTAATACTTCCATTAATTTTGTATTTGTGTTGTTACTGCATATGTAACTAAGTCCACATGTTTGCGATAAATCGTTCCAATTTTCCTATTTATCTGTCTAACTCATTCTGTGATATTTTGGAATATTATCTTTGAAAAAACGGATAAGGGTTTTATTACATTTACCTATATGCAATTAACACAATGTGTGGAAAAAGGATATAAGTTTTATTACGTATATCTGGCTGTAGCAGACCTTTATAAAAACGCAAGATGTTCTTAATGAGGAAACATTTTTGTTGTTTTTTTTTTATTTTAAAAAGTACATATTGACATAAGTTCGAATCGAGAACATCGTAAATAGAGGAATAAATGTTGATGTTCGATCAGAATCGATTTATTTGATTTATATTGCGGGCTTATGCCATACTAAAACACATTTTTCACATCTATCAAGCATAAATCGTACTACAAAAATTATGGAACTAGGATATTTTACAAGATATACATTTTTTGCTTAGTTATGCCAAAAATAACAGGAATACAGACTGTGACACAACTGTTGCAGCCGTATTAATAAAAAATTAACAATTATTATCTAATCTTTTGATTAAAAGCTAATTATGAATTAAGATTTTTTTTAATAGCTAATTGACGTTTAGTGACAAATCTCTCACTAAGTACATATATTCGATATTCCGTTGTTGCTTATGTTATTTTTATTCTATATGTGCAATATAGTTTGCAATTTCATGTGCGTTAGTATATTTTATGGTTAACAACGTAAATAAACTTATATTTGTTTTATTTTAACCTGCTCAACAGCTCGCTTAAATGTATCCAGCGGCTAATTGGATATTTAAAAAAAATGGGTTCAAATATGTTATGATTACATATGCTTCTGTTGAAAAATAGATCAAAATGTAATTTATATTGAAAAGTAGCATATCACTGTTTTGCATGGCATGTACGGTTAACAATTGAAATAAATTGTACTTTGTTTTGTACCTACCAACCAGAAAACACGTGTTTTAATTATTTAAGGTTTTCAATATTGCGTTTAAACTTTGAATAATAAGAGTTTCGCTGTATGTTGAATATGTTTAACATTAACAAAGTAGGGCGGACATCTTTATTCCGCTTGTCAATTGCGTTAAATTTTAACCAGTGAATATTTTTTGACATTAGTATGGTGCAGAAGTCAAAAATTAAACAAAAAAAGACCTGAGTCTTTGTCTTCATCTTCGTCATCGATTCCGCCACCTGATCCTGAACCGCTGCCATAATAGAGTTCTTCTGTGAAACAAAAAACAAATGTTTTGGTACTGTTAGTTCACACGCATGAAAGAGATAAGAATTAAAAACAAAAAACAGTTTACCAGCTTCACTGTACGGGCGGGCAATGTGTACGTACACACATGAGAAACAAGATCCAAATTATACGGGTGGCCAAGAACAATTTTTCTTGTTTGCAGTGCGTTATTTGTGTGGCATCGACATCTTGGCCATTGTATGTATTTCTTAACTGCCTAATGATAGTTGTTAAAAAAAATAGCTGAGCAGCAACCTCTGTCGTTTGGCCGATGTTGTATTTTTAAGAAATTCAGGATTTGACCATGCTCTGATCTCACTGAATGCATATCTATAAGAAAAATGTTTAGTCGTCATGAAGAATGTTTTGTTATCGATTGCTTACCTGTCCACGGTATGCTATTCCAGCACATTTTGTCTGCATCTGACGAAGCGGTAACATGTTATGTATCCATTTTCATTTGTTTTTTTTTTGAAAGGCTTGCAAAATATTGTTTGCACTGATAATTATAAATAAACACAAGCAAAACATTTCTTGAAATTCCTGACAAAAAAGTTTACAATGACATTTCTAGCGAAAAAAAATAAAATGTCAATTGAAATGTCATTACAAAAATAAATCTACCACACTTCTAAACAGCTGTTAATGAAAGTGTTCAAACCTCTAACTATTCGTCTGCTGAATTCTTTTAGTCGGAAATACATGTATTCACAGACAAGAGTGCATTGGTAGTGGATTACAACAAAAACAACCAACTCTTGCGGGGATTCAGGGTGAGAGAGGTAGAAGTTTGGTATCTCTTTACTTCCCTTATCTCTGAAACGAATGCAGAAAATAAAATGTTTACAAGCGAATTGTCACTGGAATACGGCGAATTGTCAGGTTGGTAAGGGGTAACTGACAGGTGGTTGAACTGTCAGCGCGATGTCAGCGAACTGTATAAGGCCGACAGCACACGGCACGTCAATTGTATGCTTAAAACATATTCAGACAATCACCCTTATTCCAGATGGCGTTTTTATTAAACGACAAATAGCGTTTTTTGAGTCGATTCATTTTAGTGTCGGTATTCTATTCTATGAACGCCTCCTCTCTCATTTTTTTTACATTCCACATGAGTTCCACAGCAACAGCTGATACAAAAATGACAGATAGGCGTTTATGTTTTGCAATTTGAAATTTAAAATGAGCATTTATTTTACCTATTTAAAATTCAAAATTCAAAATACAAAATAATTTTACGAAAACAATGAATAGCATTGCAATGTTTATATCATGGGAAAGTGAAGACGAAAAAGAAGATGAAATTGCAAAAAGAGATATGAAAAACATCAGAAGAAGAATCAGTCCAATCCTTTGGATTTACCAGACTCAAAGTAAGTGGATTTAAGAAAAAAATATTTTGAAGTAAAAATACCTAATTCTGATAACATTTCCAGATTTAAAATGTACTTCAAACTTAGCAAAGAAACTTTCGTCTATTTACTGAATGAACTAAAGGATAAAATTCCAATCGCTGGTATTTCATTGTCAGTGCCAGTCATTTTAAAACTTGCGTCGACATTGCGATTTCTTGCAGAAGGTGGGTATCAAAAGGGTGTAGGCAATGATTTTAATTTAGGTCTTGCTCAACCAACGTTTAGTAAAATCCTCAAAGAAATGCTTTCCCTTATGGAGGAAAATCACCCTTATTCCAGATGGCGTTTTTATTAAACGACAAATGGCGTTTTTTGAGTCGATTCATTTTGGTGTCGTTTAAGTGTCGGTATTCTATTCTCTGAACGCCTCTTCTCTCATTTTTTTTACATTCCACATGAGTTCCACAGCAACAGCTGATACAAAAATGACAGACAGGCGTTTATGTTTTGCAATTTGAAATTTAAAATGAGCATTTATTTTACCTATTTAAAATTCAAAATACAAAATACAAAATAATATTACAAAAACAATGAATAGCATTGCAATGTTTATATCATGGGAAAGTGAAGACGAAAAAGAAGATGAAATTGCAAAAAGAGAAATGAAAAACATCAGAAGAAGAATCAGGTCAAAATCTAATCTAATCTAAGACCTCTGAATATACATTTAGTATTACACTTCAATTTTGATTTTACATGCTAACCTTCTGCCACTCTTTTTGAGTTCTTACGGGTGGTCCTAAATAATTTAGTGTCACAGCTACCGACTCCCACCCGTTTTTTGATATCATCGGTCTGGGGAATACCTCTTTTGAAATTTCTTGCCAGCGAAACATTTTGTTCCATTAATTCAACCAAACGTTTCATTTGTTCTGGGGTTGTTATTTTCACCCTTGAAAAAATAACAATTAACAAAATCTTTAAATTAATACACAAATTAATCGAAACTCACATTTTAACAAAAATTCGACACCTAGTCGTTTGCAAATTTCTGTTCGACAATTATTGGCGTTTTACCTGTCGTTTTATCCAACTAAAACGACTGTTAGAATGCGAATAACTGCAATGACGTTTTAAGAACTTACGTTCCACACTACTTAAACGCCACGTAGCGTTAAACGACATAAAACGCCTTCAGACTTGCCAGCTGTAATACCGATTTCAAAAAACGCTATCTGTCGTTTAATAAAAACGCCATGTGGAATAAGGGTGAATATTTGCCCACAATGGATAAGCATGCATTACACAGATGAAGAAAAGAACTGTGCGAAAATGACGTTTTATGAAAAGGCTGGAATTCCAGGAGTCTTAGGATGTGTCGATGGCACTCACATACGCATTTTGGCACCGACAAAAAACTAAATGCTAAATGCTTTGATTGTATGTTAAATTAGTTTCTTTATGGTCTGGGGAATACCTCTTTTGAAATTTCTTGCCAGCGAAACATTTTGTTCCATTAATTCAACCAAACGTTTCATTTGTTCTGGGGTTGTTATTTTCACCCTTGAACAAATAACAATTAAAAAAATCCTTGAATTAATACACAAATTAATCGAAACTCACATTTTAACAAAAATTCGACACCTAGTCGTTTGCAAATTTCTATTCGACAATTATTGGCGTTTTACCTGTCGTTTTATCCAACTAAAACGACTGTTAGAATGCGAATAACTGCAATGACGTTTTAAGAACTTTCGTTCCACACTACTTAAACGCCACGTAGCGTTAAACGACATAAAACGCCTTCAGACTTGCCAGCTGTAATACCGATTTCAAAAAACGCTATCTGTCGTTTAATAAAAACGCCATGTGGAATAAGGGTGAATACAAATGTAAGACGATAATCGCAGAATGCACTATTGTAACCCGTGGTTTATATTTAAGATTATTAAACATAACTCTCGTGGTGTTTATATATATTATATATTCTACTTATGCGCGCCATTTAAGGCGAAGACTTTACTGTGTTCGACATCTGGCTGGACGTTCTAAATGTCCTAACCATCTTAAACGTTGAATGAGGAGTTTTTTTTTTACCAAGAGCATGTCGCTATACAGCTCGTGTAGATCTTTGTTGAATCTTCGTCTTCATAGCCCGTCAACGCAAACGGGACCGATGATTTTTCGAAGAATTTTCCTCTCGAATCGACCAAGGATTTCATCATCCTCTTTTGATACGGTCCATGCTTCAGCGTCGTAGAGCGGGACTGGGATGATCAGGGTTTTATATAAGATCTCCTTAGGGGAGGGCTTCGCCCTTCTTAGCCCGAAGAAACAGCGCTTGGCAAGGTAAATTTAATCCTTCGTTTAATTTCAGAGTTAAGAAGACGTGCCCCAGGAATGTTACAAATTCCGAGATCCAACAATACAATTACTATGTGGTTTTCCAAGAATGTTCAATGCATTTCCGACAAACTTTTGAGAAACATTATAAAGTTTACAGTACGAAAAAAACGGTTGAAAACTTAGTTTCTAACGGGTGTTTTTTTAGAGGTTAGTTTTTCGAATACAGATAAAACTGACATTTTGTGGCCAAATCGGGCAACTTTAATGTCATTTATGTTCAGTTTGGTTTGCCATTTCATCATGAACAGGTTGACAAATGAACAACGCTTGCAAATCTTACAAATTTATTTCGAAAATAATGGCTCAGTTCGCAAAGTTTAACGCAAGCTCCGTCCATTTTATGGTCGCCATAATCGTCCATTAGAGCAATTAATTCAGTCAATCATGGATCATTTTCGCACTACGTTTACTCTAACAGTGACCACCGAAGAAACAATTGCCGCTGTAGAACAAAGTGTTGAAGATACCCGAATTAACCGATTCGACACCGTGCAACAGCAATTGGAGCTTTGTCCATCAACTTTATGGAATGGAAGATTTTGCGCAAATATCTTGGCTAACGACCTTACAAGATCCAGTTTGTGAATTTAAGCCGCGAGACCATGCAATGCGTCGTGATTTTGGTGTATGGGCCGAAAATGAGATTGATCTCGATGCTGATTTTCACCGAAAAATTTTGTTCAGTGATGAGGCAAGCGAAATTGCCTCATTTGGAGTGAAGAGAATGAAACCCTTGAGACACCATTACATCCATAAAAACTGACTGTTTGGTGTGCTCTATTGCCTGGTGGAGTCATTGGGCCATACTTCATCCGAAATGATGCTGGAGATTCAGTTACCGTTAATGGAGACCTGTGTAGAGCCATGATAACCGACCATTTTGTTCCCGAATTTGATGGCATGAATGTGGATGAGATGTGGTTCCAACAAGACGGCGCTACATGCCACACAACGCACGTCACAATCGATTTATTGAAGGAAACATTCGATGAGCGCATAATTTCGCGAAAAGGACCTGTCAATTGGCAACCAAGATCATGAGATTTGATACCATTTGATTATTTTCTTTGGGGATATGTGAAGTCGCTCGTCTACGCCAACAAACCAGAAACGTTAGGGGACTTGCAAGCCATACGGCCCCAAATGCTCGAAAAATGGTTGAAAATTGGACCTCTAGACTTGTGCGCACTCACCGCCAACCCGACTGTTTAGTCGGCCTAGTGTCGGTAAGGCGCGGAGTCTTAAACGATGATGACTGGTAGAACTTGTATCCAGTTGTGAGATGACTTAAATTAGCGACATTTGGAGCACGATGATATTGTTTAATAATGCCGTTGGCTATGGTTTCGTTTTGATTTGGAAGAAAGCACCATCAGTTGTAGCTCCAAAACTCTGCTCTAACAGCATGGATGATTTTCACCAATTCGTAGTGTTTTTGGTTGTTGCTGATCTTTCATTCGAATTCTACCGAATTCCGACTTGAACTTTAAAAAAATAAAAACCAAATGATTTTTGCAATATTTAAAAATATTTTTTAATAAACAAATATTTGTATATTTTTTTCAGGTACAAGATCAGTCTTTTAAAAATATTTCATACACAACTTATTTATATCATTATCACAGTAAAATCCGATTATATCGGGGAGCAAACAGAAATTAGTCAAAAACAATCTTTCTAATAAAAATAATAAAAAAAAACTACGTCACTGCATCTATGATGTCATCGTGCGCCAGCCACCAGACCCCAAATTCCTAAAATATGAAACCTTCGTTAGTTTTATGAAATGCACAATTTTTTTTTAAATTTATAAAATATAAACAAAAAAAATAAAGAAGTAAAAAAAAGAACTTTGATGAAATTCTGTCACTTAATCCTAACACAGTGATCCGCCGCTTAACATGGTTCGATTTCATACCAGGCAGCGCGTTGAAGGAGTCACGACTCATAACTTACAAACACATTCTGCCGTTCGAGCGGAGGATCACAGTAGTCGTAATGCAAGTGCAAATGCATCTTCCAAAAAACCTACTTTATTCGCAAAGTCTTAAACTTAAATATTTCTTAATTCTTAATTTATAACGATCTTCAAATCTGAGTAAAATAGTCATATACTTACATAGTTTACGATCCGCATAATCGTAAATTCAAATTCGCATGTTAAACGCAAATTATGCTATTCTGCTGATCTGATGTTACAGTATTTCTATTTTAGAAATATCCGTTTCCGCATTTATACAAATACATGTATTTATCCGCAAAAAGCCGCTCGCATTTTAAAGACGGCGCACACTTTGAACAATTGTCTTTGTGTTTGACTGCATGTAACGTTACATGTAGCTTTTGCTAACGCTGTTTTAATGATGGTAACACTCTTAAGTGGTTCTCTGGTGGGGGTTTTAATAGATTATTCGTTAAGCCAATGCACTTACAAATGGTAACGCTCCAGCTTATATATATGTATTCTCGACCCATTTGTGAGAACTGTAGGTAGGACGCAACGTGGCAAACGATTATGCCGGTTTTGAATTTCAATAAATAAAAAACAAAATACGAAACGCATATTCAAATTGTTCAAAAATCTTCGTCTTATTAAAGTACTAAAATTCACAATTTAGACTGCATTTGCAAACGATTACCCGCAAAGTCCCTCGGCTTGAGGAGTGGTGTTTAATAGTGTAGCCACACGTTTAGATGCCAAATATCTTGATGTCGTAATATGTCGCACGCATAATCGCTTCAATTGACTTCTTCCAAAACCGCTGGTTTTAACAAATAAAAAAAATTGATCTGTATACGGTGCATAATGGTGTATACGACGAACGCATTTTGTCGTTGAATCGTCGTGTTGTTACGGCAGATTATTGGCATACTTTAGAAGTATCCATGCTTATGCAGCAAACAATCGATTACGACTTTATTTTGTTGTTACCTAGTTGAGCAAGTGTAAGGATTGAGGTTTATCGGGAGTGTTCATCTGAATAATGCTTTTGGCGAACTGGTTCGTATACTGTTTTTATATCGAAAAGCATGATTCTCTGCATACTACTAAACTGTTTGATGATGAAAAATTTCTATCTATCTGTCCTTAGCACTTAGACTGTGCATTTGTTCGCAATTAAGATTCAAAAATCTCAAGTTTAAGTTGTAGACTTTGTTTAAAGGATATACATTCGATAAAGGGGTCATAGGAACCCACCGTAGTCGTGTATCTAGTTTGAACAGTTAGTCACATTAACAGCAGCTGAAATGATGATCCAATAACAAGTTTGAAGATTACGCAACCAGTTTATTATTGTGTGGCGAGAGTATGTAAGAACAATATCAGGAATGGCGACAACACTCTGTTGTTAGCCAGAATCTGCTACAAAAATGCTCGGAGAATCAGTTTAGCAGGACCATTGCCTTGGTATGATTTAAAAAAATAAATAAAACCATTCTCCTGCATCAACACCGAATTCATATCCATCTACAAGGATGGTTTAAAATGGACATAGAAGTTGGAGCGGTAGTGCTTTTTGAAACACAACTTATAGCCTCATATTGCTGAAATCGATCTCGACGACATGTGGTTGCACCACTTCATCAGCAAAAAGTCATTGTTTGGTTCAATTTTCATGCCGGTGGAGTGTTTTAAAGCAATTTTCCGTCATGACGTTATTACTTCTGCAATTGCATGAATTGTACATCATTGATATGTGGTTCCAACAAGACGGTGCCACAAGCCACACAGCGTGTGCAAAAATCGAGTTTTGAAGTCTAAGTTCGGTGAACGTAGCGGCCGTATCGGTCGAAATGTGCGACCCAGTCAACGAAAATTGGGTTCAACGTATCGACCGCTGCTTAAGTTCCCGTGGTTGACATATGAACGAAGTCGAATTGCATTCATAAATGTTTTGATAGTAATTCATGGCAATGATTTTTTTTTTGAGATATCTCAAGATTGAATTTTATTTCAAAAAATAAATTCTCGAGTCCTTAATGAAAGACACTTTATCAGTTACAATTATTGTGTTTGTGATGCTTATTAATGAAAAAACAAAAAAAAAAAAAAAACAAAAGGAATTAGACCTGATTGGAGTAGGGAGGGCAGTGGCTTTCGCGGATAGTGGGTAAAGACACTTGGTGTGCCAGACCAAGGCAGACATCGATGTCCATCCGCTTTATTGTAAACAGTATATTCGACGTTCGAAATGTAAGTGTTAGTGAACAGACAATAAGACTACGAACACAATTTTTTTTTGCCCTCGTTAGTACCAAAAAGTATATAACTACATAGAATGCGCATATGGTGCAACGAATATTTACTATGAGAGGTACTGATATTGATGCCCCAGTGTTCACATTGCTACCCCAGCATCAAACAACAGCCTTGCTGACGCATACGATCTACGAAATTTCCCTTTCACACTTACCGCCCGCGTCTGAAACGGCTACAATTTTTTTTAGCTGTGATGCGTACTCTATGTAGTTATAATACTCTTTGTTAGTACCCAGAGCCGAGCTTTCTCACAAACATTCATGTGTGCGTGGAACCTCCTGTTTTATTCCGACTCCGAACGGCGAATTTGAGATAAGCTTTTCTTGACAATTGATACTCCTTGGATGATTTGTCAGATCATCACGAGAGGAGGGCCAGTGAAAAATAAATTATGGCTGGGAATCGAACCCAGACCTTCTGCGCGGCAGTTCATCGCACTAACCATCGCGGCACTGAGCCCCAACAATAAGACTGGCAGGAAGAAATCTTGGGTCATTTCGCCCAACCCGAACCCCCGACTTCTTCCCACATCAAGACTTCGTTTTGCTCAAGAATATATAAAACTGGACTACTGAGAACAGTGGAAGAACGTATTATTCTCAGATGAGAGCTGAATAGTGTGTATGTATACAGACGACGAAACAAGAGGTTTGCTCCATGTGCCAGAGCCGCAACAGTGAGATATGAGGAACGCTCAATAATGGAATAGGGAGGTTACGAGGCTCGTGGTCTTCGATAGAGGAAGTGTGAATGCTCAGAGATTCAGTTAATGAAAATTTTATTCTTAAACAAGATAACGCACGTTGTCTTGTCGCCAAATCGGTCACACAATATCTTGAAGTAGTCGGTATTCAAACTTTAACATGACCTTTACTTTACCGCGGAACCCGGATCATGCAGTACATATTGATATAAACTACAAGTAGTCGACTATTCCTTTCTTCATGTTTACGTTCTGCGTAGTCTGCTAATTTTTACTAAAGGGTGTCTTATTGAAACGTAGTATCTGGAGATGTAATATTGTATTGCGCACTTACTAGTGCGGCAAATTAAAATTATAAGTGAATCGATCAAAATGCTACAAGTCAACCAAGTCAAACTTGTCACTTTGTAGGGTAATTCAGACCAGGGGCCTGTACCACGAAACAACAAGTACTGTAGAAGTAATTTTTAATTTAAAAATTGAGTATTTGTACGCAGAAATTCTTGTTATAAGATAAAAAATACTTCTTGTACAATACTTGTTGTTTCGAGTTACAGGACCAAGAACTCCCACTTGCATACAATGATTTTCATATTCAGCCCTATTGAAGTACATATTTGCAGAAAAGAAAAAAAACTGATTGCAGTTGCAAATTGAGCACAAACTCATCGCTAAGCAATGACACTATTAAACCCAGCTCTGTCCCCTCCTTACACTTGCTTTTCTTTACTTACGACGACCGCATTCACAAATACGCAATATTTGCAACTCATTTCGACTAAATTGTAAACGAACAATTTACACATTTGCTCTCAATTGTTTTTTTTTTTTATAAACAAAATGCACAACACTTTTATCAGTTCTGTTATGATACGCATTTGTTGTAAACTTCTTCGGATGATAGTAGGGCAAAGACGTATAGTTTTGGTTTTGGTAACTTTATTTCTTGTGGAATGAATTGTGCTGGTAATACGAAATATCCATTTAATCTCACATTGATTTATGTATAAGTACACATTTATTTAATTAACTTAAAAAGCAACAAAATGTTTACAGTTAAATTATTATAATTTGTCCACGACGGTATTGTTCTACCGTTGTTAGTTTAAATTTTAAAATATATACCTCGATATATCTTCCATATTTTTACGTGAGTTTAAATGTTCTTATTGTTAAAAAAAAGTCTAAATGAGATGAATCTTCAAAACAATATTACTTTGTTCATAAATTTGAATTAAAAAAAAAGTTTAAACGAAGAAGTTGTATATTGCAAGGTTATGTAAATTTATGGGTAGTTAATTTGATTAATGCAATCTGATAGGATAAAATTTCACTGACCGCATGACAGTGTTTGGATCCTACATCGGATTGTTCTGCTTTATATTTTTTTTTGTATTTTGTTTTACTAAGTGTCTAACATTAAAATGATTTGTTTAGTATGTTTGCTAAAACTATGGTTTATATAATTATCTCACGTTGAGAACTACACTGAGTAGTGTATTTTGTTTTGTTTTTTTACCAGCGACGGTTTGACATCATATTACTTTGATTTTGGCGTGGCCCATTGCTATAAAAAGAGTAATTCGTAAAAAATCGTGTGTATTAGTAAGTTTGCATAATTCAAGTAAACTTTTGTTTTGTTTTGGGGGAAAAATCTGAATGGACGTTTTTGGAACGTGCAACGTACGCATACGCAAACAAATTTGTTGGCAAACGTTCGATTTCAGAAGGATAAGACATCTAGATGTCTTTTTGGTTTTTGCAAGTTTTGCAATGCTCGTGAGTTAGTTTCGAGTAGTTTTTGTAATATTAAATGAGTTGACTTACCGGTTGTTCATGTTTTGACCACTCGAGAGAGGTGGGAATTCCTTTTGGAAGTTGAGTGAACCCATTTGATTGCCACCCATGTTGTTGCGGCTGTTGTTGTTTCCACCTCCACTGCCGCCCATGTTGCGGTTTCCATTGTTGCCACCGCCCATGTTGCTCATACCAAGACCACCACTGCCGCCCATGTTTCTGTTGTTGTTTGATGCGCCCATGTTGTTACGATTGTAGCCGGCGTTATTTGAGTTTGGGTTACCACCAAGACCGCCACTATTGCTGCCTCGTTGATTGTTTCCTCCGAAATTACCGCCAAATGTGTTGTCGTTGTTGTCGGAGCGCATGCGGTTGCTTCCCCTAGATGATTTAATGTGGTATTTTATAAACAAACATGGTTTCTCTAAATCGGTTATAATATTTAGACTCAGAAAAGAGAGGAGAAAGCATTTGTGTTAGCCGTTGAGAAAGACAATCACTTGCTGTTTAACAAAAGGAGCCCATGAAATATCGATACTGCAAACGATATACCGCAGGGAGTGATGATAGCTACAGGTAAACTAATATTCTGCAACACACATTCGGCCCTAGCAAGGTATCCGTCGGAGCGGAAAATTTCCGATTTTGTACGATTCGGAGGATTTTAGCTTCGATGTATCCTTCTGAAAAGCTGTTCGGAACATTTCTCCGACGTTTTGTAATGCAGACTGGCGAATATCGTTGAAGTGCGTTCAGGTGCATTTTTCGTACAATTTTTGACAGCTCTAAGTGCAATTCTTTTTCCGATTTCCTCCAACACAAATTCTTTGCGGAATTTATTTACGAATTGTAGCGAAGTGATTTTTCTCCGATGACACATATCTCGAACGGAATTTGAATCTCCGACGAAGTATGCTCTGTGGAAAATTATCCGCTCCGACGGATACCTCGCTAGGGCAGATTATAACGGGTGGTTAAATTTTAAGGGCCGATGTTAAATGTGAACCACACCTAAACGTCAAGTTTTTTTTTTGCATTTCATTTGACATTTCTCAATTTCAGACTAAATCAATTTGAACCATGGAAAGATACACAATCCAGCAACGCGTTGAAGTTATTCAGAGTTGTTATGAAAATGGGCGTTCAAATCGAAATGCATATCATGCACTTCGTGATTTGTTCAGTCAATTTAATCGTACAAATGTGCGTACAATCGAAAAAAAAATCGTGGAAAAATTTTAGCAAACCGGGTCTGTAGTAGATGTAAAAACACCAGTGCATGCTCGTACAGCTCGTATTGCAGAAAATGTTGCTGCTGTTCGCGATAGTGTACCAGAAGAGCCGTCCACGTCAACTCGTCGTCGTGCCCAACAAACAATTGCACCTCTCACGCTCGTCGTTGATGAACATTATCCATAAAGACTTGCATTTATACGCTTACAAGGTGCAATTGACTCAAGAGTTATAGCCTCTTGACCGTTTTAAGCGTCGTCAATGGTCGTAATGGTGGCAATGAAATGGCAACAGTGTATGATCAATTTTCGAAGAATATCATCTTCAGTGATGAGGCACATTTTCATCTCAGTGGATTCGGCAATAAACAGAATTTGCCGTATTTGGGCGAATGCACCCACAAAGAGTGACATCATCGGGCCGTATTTTTTCAAAAATAGGGCCGGTCAGGCAGTTACTGTGAATGGTGTTCGCTATCGTGAGTTGATAACTAAAACTTTTTATGGCCCGAATTGGAAGATATGGATGTGGGCGATATGTGGTTTCAACAGGACGGTGCCATTTGCCACACAGCTAACGAAATAATCGCTCTTTGCGCGACAAATTCAATGGTCGTGTTATATCACGTGGTGGCGATTTCAATTGGCCGCCAAGATCATGTGATTTGAGACCGTCGGACTTCTTTCTTTGGGGTTATTTGAAGGAAAAGGTGTACGTCGATAAGCCAGCAGCAATTCAAGAGCGGAAGGATGAGATAATTCGGCACATTGACGGCATAGAACCTCAATTATGCCTCAGCGTCGTCGAAAATTTGGACCATCGGATAGAGGTGTGCCGCCGAGGTCGTCGCGGCGGCCATTTGGCCGATGGTATAATTGAATTATACCAATATTATCATAATGAAAAAAATTACAATAATTTCCTAAATAATTTGTGTTTTAATCAAAATAAACATCGGCCCTTAAAATTTAACCACCCTTTATTTGGGTAATGGTTTTCAATCAGCTAAACGAAGAGTGGATCTCTATCACCTTATAGAATACTAACGTCAAGGCGATTGTTAGATACCGCTCCCATTATATTTTTATACAGACAAAGTTAAGGCGTTAAAAAATCGTCCATAAATCTGTGAGCTACTAATAAGCCGACTATATTGGCAAACATCCCTATTGGGTTATCCGTTGTGAAGAATTTCCGAAAGAAAAGTCGTTTCCAATTGAAACCCATTTTGTTTTCGGGTATCCGTTGCGGAACACAAAAAAAGGAAGATTACAATCGCGTTCGATGGATTCCGCAACAATTCTTCGGCAGACAACTTTGGAAGATATTCAACGCCTAGCTGTCAAAAATTGTTGATTAAACGCTAATGTCGCTGCACGATCATGCGCAATAAAATTCGTCGGATGATATTCGGAACGGCAACCTCAGTATAGAATTCTCCGATTTGTTAGAATGGATACCACGATAGGCCTTTGCATATTCCAAGTCGCTGGATTTTCGAGTATTGAGAATAAGGTAAAAAATAGTCTGTTAAACAAGACTCACAAAATCGAAGATCTTTACAGCAAATATTTACTTCTTCGAGCAGACCTAAAGTGTATCATACATGTATAAACTGAGTTTTAAAAGGACACTTATAGGTCCCATACAGGACGGAGACAGGCTGATGCAGACTCGGTAAACATGCCTTCACCACACACCGTGCAGACAATCTGCACATGCATTAGTTTGCAACGTTTCGATGTGGTCTTCGGGTCGGAAGAATGACGGATATTGCTTGTGATACACTTATCATTGCTTTGACAATGAAATAAAAAAAAAATGTAGCAGGAAGTGGTTTAAAAAAGTTGTGATCTTGGTATTACCAAATTAAAAGAGTTCGAACTGAGTTCGCTTGCCACAAAACCGCAAACTAATATTAAGGGCTATCGCGAATATATGTTCCCGGGAATTTTTCCCTTGTCAGCAATGTAAATCAGATTGCTGAATTGGAACAGTTTCCCGGGAAATTTTATTCGCGATAGGCCTGATTAAGTTCTAAAAACTCTTCTTAAAATGTCTTTCACTATATATGCACGTTTACGTATTTCACCATATACCACGCCGAAGCACGGTAGTTGAAAACAGGCAACATTCATAGGTGCCATAAACGACATAGACACTACTCGTTACATATCTTAAGTCTGTGCAAACATGCCTCCGCAACACGCGGTGCAGACAATCTGCACAGACATTAGTTTGTATGATTTCGTCGTGGCCGTCGGTTCGGAAGAACCTAGAACAGTCTTTCGTGCACTCTAATGATAAATATGAAAAAGTTTGATTGGAAAATAGGTTGGAAAAAACATTTATCTTGTGGTTAGTGCGTTGGAATACAAAGCGCAGGGTCCACGATTCAAAAACCGAAAGTAACAATACCTATGTTATTTTTTACTAGCCCATGAAGTCTTGACAAACGCTCAAGAGTATAAAGAGAAGCCTTTTACATTTTACGTTTGAAGTCGGCGTTAAACAGGAGGTCCCAATCTTTGTGGCACACATCAGATGAATAGAGAAACAAGAGAATGCAAGAGCATTATCGGCGTTAGTTGCCGTCACACCATAAAACTAACTAATGGGGGCGTAGATGTCTAGTGATTCCGATATACCCTTTAACAGACAAATATTTGTTCTAATACCATCACCGAAACCAAGGAGCATGGGGTGCGGTGAGGAATACAAACATGAAAGACTAACATGACAAATCGGCAGATCCCCAGTGTGTTATGAAAAGTGAAGACCAAACAACGGCGCTCCTTAGATGAGTTTAGTGGGAGGGTTTTGACCAAAAATCGCATATTATAACCTCGCTATTAGAAAACGCTACTTTTACCCCACAAGGTAATATCGACGCAAAACACACTGACCACGCGACGAACGATAGCTACACAGAAAAG
The DNA here is from genome assembly GCA_949824845.1 of Rhingia rostrata. NCBI lineage: Eukaryota > Metazoa > Arthropoda > Insecta > Diptera > Syrphidae > Rhingia > Rhingia rostrata. The sequence goes on from OX463756.1 coordinate 46,526,559, forward strand.
GTTGATTCAACTTCTACTTTTTGCGTAACGACGCATTGGAATGTCAGTAAGCAAAATTAGAATTATAAATTAACAAATAATATGAACATGATAATATATACATTTGTGAACATTGATATTCATAGAAAAGTAGTCCATTGCCGGGTGGAACAGCCTCCGTGAGAAATTCGGGAGAGAAATCAGAAAAGAAGCAAACTGCATCGGGTCGTGAGCGTGCCACCATCACTCATACCCTCACCGTCATTTACATTGCAATGCATCAGCGTCTGCATCTCGTGCGTCTAGATTGCCTCCAATAAGACGAAAAGTTGAAATATATATTGGATTTATGATCAAAAGATAAGTTGTGCTGAAATAATCATCACGTAGCCAGCACTCATAAAGGGATGGAAAATCGACACTGAAAAACGAGCTGCCAAGAAGAAACTTGTATGGTTATTACGATAAAATTGCCTCACAGACGGATCATTAAATAATTATAATTGACTATAAGCTTCCAGATTAAAAATAAACATTTGAAGACCAGGAGCATTGATTTTATTAAAAATTAGAGAACTCATGACAACTTCCTGTTTTCTAAAATAAAATGAGCGAGAAGGATTATCATATTGGTGATTATGTTGCTAAGGGTATTACAAGTCTCCATTTGAGAGTTTGTATTTCTTTTAATAAATGTGGGCCCTTCAATTTTTTACCGAATCCGAAAGGCAGTTAAGATAATTATTTGCAGAGGATGATGGCACGGTCTTGGCTACTATTATTCGAAATGCCTGTACGACCAATTGCACCACCGAAACCTCATATAAAGGGTGTCACATGATTCACAAATTTTAATAGTTTTCGAATACTTGTACTTGACTAGAAGCATACAGTTTGTCGTGACAAGCGGGTAGTATTTTCATTAGCTGACCATTTTGCTTAGGAAAGTTAGAAATATACAATATAAAAAAAAAACAAAAGTACTCACATATTATTTCCATCACTGTTATAATTTCTCCTAGTGAACATGGCGGAATCGCTTCCACCCATGCCGCCACTTCCTCCACTGCCGCCCATGTTTCGACTCTCCAACTGACGGTTAGAGTTGCTACCAAACCCGAAATCGCGATTACCGCCACCCATGCTACCTTGGTTTCCGAGCCCGGCCGACTGTGTGTTGCCACTGCGGAAGTCCTGATTGTTGCCAAACTTCTGGTTATCATTGAATATCTGACGCTCTGGCAAGGCAAAACCGCGCCTGTCCTGGTTGCCCATGCCAAAGTTACTGCCACTTTGGAAGCGGTCATTGCTGCTTCCACCACCACTCTGGAATCTGTCGTTCCCACCAGCATTGTTGCCAAGATTTGAGAAACCACCTTGGTTGCCAATGCTGTTGTTGCGGTTGCTGTTAAAGTTTGATAGACTATTCAAATTACCCAATCCCAGACCGGTGTTGATTGGCAAATCATTATTGAAGTTTGTTACCGGCATATCCTCATCAAAGTTACGGTTCATTAATTGATTGAGACCACCGTTGTTGTTTCCAAAATTGCCACTATTTGAGGTCCATCTCTCGTTTTGGTTTCCACCAGCCAAATTGTTGGCGAAATTTCTTGTACTCTGGGCAACCGGCATGTCGTCGCTAAAGTTCATGTTGCCACCGCTGTTGTTGCCACGATTGTAAGGAGCGGCAATATTGCGCTGCCGAACTGGATCGTTGCGAATAGGGCCAACATTCCCTTGCTTTGGTCCACGGACAGCATTACCTTGATGTTGGTTTTGAGGAGCACGACCAGCATTTCCCTGATTTTGAGGACGTTCGGCTGATTTTCCTTGATTTTTGCGGTCAGGATAGCTTCGAGGTGCATTTGCTTTAGGTGCTACATTGTCTTGAACAGCTACAATTTTGGTCTTACCTTGGACGTGTTCTTTATTCGCAATTGCTTGATTTTGAGCGCGCCCAGCGTTGCCTGCATTTTGTTGACGTCCGCTATTGCCTTGGTTTTGTTGTCGTCCGACATTACCTTGAGGTGCTGCAGCATTACCCTGATTTGGTGCCCGACCCACATTGCCATGAATTGGACCGCCTCCTGCGCTGTTATTACGATTATTTCTGTTGCGGTTTCTGTTGTTCGGCATATTGCCCATGGGTGCACCCATTCCACCGAGCATTTCCAATTGACTTGCAAAGTTTTTGGGCAGTGCCATTGCATTATTATTGTTGCCGCCGCCACCACCACCTCGTCGGTTACGTCCTTGATTAACGCTCATGGGGTTAAGCATCTTGTTCATTTCATCAAAAACTGCAGAAACCATTACGATTGCTTCTTTTCTTGTATTTTCATCGATATCATCGAATTTCATATCTTGTGGGCCCATTCCGCCGCCACGATTCATTCTACCACGATTATTAATGCGAACTGGTCGAGGTGCCCCGGCTTTTCCACCGGCATTTGCGACTTTTTGGTTACGCTCGCCTCTGATACGACCCGGTTCTACGTTAATAGTCTCACCTTTAAATTCTGTAGAATTCAATGCCTTAATAGCAGTTTCCGCCATGTTTGCTGTTTCCATGTGAACAAACCCGCAACGATTCATGACGTCGCATTCGGTGACGACGCCAAAGCCTTCGAAAAGACGACGAAGTTCTTCTGGCTTGCAGCCCGATGGAAGACTTCCGACAAAGATTTTTGTAGTCTATAAGTAAATTTACAGGATAAATTGACATTTATTTTTAAATTAATTATGTTGTACTTACCATTGTTAATAAATTGGAGTTTTTTTAGTCAAATTTGAATGAATGATTGCTAATAAAAAATGTTCACCGCCAGAAACTAAATTATGCGCTTTCTGCCTCGCTCGAGTTTGTGAAAAGAAAATGGCGCCTAGCATGTAGCATTTGCAGTAATTGATTACGAGTGATGCCAAGCTATTTTGCTTGCTTAAATTTTACATTGTGTTGTTATACTGATAGATAAGAAAACCACGATGTTCCATTTAATTACTACGTTTTCATGCAAGGTTCAACTTAAATCTAAGGATTATTTTTGATTTGCGTGCAGAGTTTTGAAATACCTAATTTGGCCGTGTGTCAATTGCGTTAAAATGCGGGTTTTGACGTGCAGAGTTTTGAAATACCTAATTTAGCCGTGTGTCAATTGCGTTAAAATGCGGGTTAAATTTTATCCACTGGCTAATTTTTGGCATTTTTACAAGTGTAAACAAAAAATTGGCTATTTGCTGGGTCAATTGGATTAAATGGGATTTTATTTTAATACCATTTTACTTAATTTCCCAAAAGAATTAGAACAAAATTCCTTTCTTTATAATATCTTGTAATCAAAGAATACAGAATAGATTTTCGGAAAGATCATCAAAAATCCCTTAATTATTAATTATTGTCAATAATAGAAATATTGTTGTACAATTTGTGCTCATGATTAAAGATATTTGCTCTACTTAGTTCATATAAATCATGTTTCATACATAGCGAAACAAATGTAATCATATTATTTTTGAAACCATCTCTTTTTAAAAATTTAGTTATAATATATTTTACAATTTGCATTACATTTTCTGAATACAATATGTTCTTTACTTCTTATTTAATAATCTGAATAATCCATGAGCGTGCTTTCGATCTCTGTCACCCCTCAGTAGGTATACCAAATTTCAAAAATTAGCTGCTGGATACATATTAGTGAGCTGTTGAGCAGAATAAAATTTTAAAATCTCTATTCACAATAATAATGTCAAAATTTATCCACCGGCTAAAATTTTAATGCAATTGACACACGGCCTAAGGCTCCAGCTATAGCTTAATAAAAATTATATATTCGACTTTTTTGACCATGAAAATGATATATTTCAAGCCAATTCTAGTTTGAATATATAGCCGGGTGTAACTATGAATCAAAATTATTAAGGCCGTGTATCAATTGCGTTAAAATGTGGGTTAGATTTTATCCACTGGCTTATTTTTGACATTTCTGCAGGAGAAGTAGCAAATTGGCTTTTTGCTGTGTTAATTGGATTAAATGGGAATTTAATTGAAAACTATTTTCAATCATTTCCCAAAAGAATTGAAACAAAATTCCTTTCTTTATATTTAGAATAGCTTTCTGAGAAATCGTCAAAAATCCCTTAATTATTAATTATTATCAGTAACAAAAATACTGTTGTATGATTTTTGTTCATGATTAATGTTACCCATTCCACTTTATTCAAGTTAAACATATTTCACATAAAAAATATAGCCAAACGATTGAAATCATAACACTTTTGTAACCAACCATTTTCAAAATCCCAATTTTATTTTATTTTTAAAACGGTAATTACATTTTCTTGCAAAAAATAAATGTTATTGCTTTTTATTTTTTAATCGAAATGATGTGCTATTTTCCCGCCACATGCGAACACTGGTAATGACGATTAATCTACGAGTGTCCTTTCTATAGAAGGTATTCCAAATGTCAAATATTAGCCACTGGATAAATTTTAGCGAGCTGTTGATCAGGTTAAAAATTTGAAGTCTCTACTCACCATACTTATGTCAAAATTTACCCACTGGCTGGTTAAGATTTTTAACGCAATTGACACACGGAATAAACAATAAAAATAAGCATCTCATTACAAGTGTTCTATTTCTGATTGAAACGAAGTGGTTCATTTAGAACTATCTTTTTTTTCTTATGATAAATGTAAATTCAATTACTTACCGCTTAAGGGTCGCTCAGAATACGCAACTGTAACTGGTATCTTGTACCGCTGTCAAAAGAAAGACATATTTTTGCATGAAGTTACCCCCCAAGCTACAGATTCACGAAGATATACCTTCTGTAAGCGCTTATACTGGGCGGAATTTTATGAATTTTTCGATGAAATTGTTGTGGAAAACTATTCGAAGAATCATCAAACAACTTATTGAGGTTGTGCTATACAGTCCGGTGTAAGCCTACCCTACCCCTTAGCTATCTGTCTGCAGTTTCGCAATTTAGAAAAGATCGGTTTCTACTCTTGTGCATGCCCTAGGCATTTTACACTCCCGAATGCCAATTTTTTTGTTGATCAAGTCTATTTTGTGGGTAAAGCTCGTCAAGTTTAGAGTTGAATCTTCGGTTTCATTCCGAAGAATTTCTCGCTCGAAATGACCAAGGATTTCTTTTGCTATTGTTCATTCCTAAGAACATGATTGGGTTGTTCATGGTCGCTTCTCGTGTTTACGCGCAAACGCGACGGGGTAATATCTCATTTGGTCAGACGTATGATCCCAATACATTCAATGTTTTCTAATAATTGCACAGATTTCTGAGAGATTATGCCTCAGGATTTGGCTCGGTAGTTTTACACAACCCTCTCATGAACGATGTTAGAACTTAGAAGTCACATTACAGTGCATCAACTTGTGTAAATTGCATCGAAGGTTATTATTCGAAGCAGATATTTGATTAGTTGATCAAATTTAACCATCTTTTCAGCATATTGTATTTATGAATTTCCTTAACGTCACAAATAATTAGTTGTACCCTTTTAGAAGAAAAAGTGAGGAGATAATTCCAAAAATGCTTAGTCTCATCAAATTAAAAAGGAGTCGTATTCAGATTTTTCAGAGATTACGGAGGGACCCTTAAATGGAACAGCCCTTGAGTCCTTTTGCGACACTAACGGTTTTTCCAACAGTTCCCAATAACAGTTGATATAGCCTTTGAAGCTCTGCTTTGAAGTACACATTTTGACAGCAATTCCAATGGACCACATTACCGACAACTAAGGTGTGTGTACTGAATCTTGTATCGCTACATGGCACTCGGTGTGAATAGGTTAATGCATAAATATTCTTTAAGCGTAAACACTGTGAATACCATTGAGCAAAGCTCAAATTTGCTGAAAACAACATTATGCATTAGAGTAGATTCTTACCGTTTACTAAAACCGTCATAGCCATTCAAAGTTAATTTGTAGCTTGAATTTTTAAACAATCAGCTGAGAAATGCAATAGCCAGTCATCTCCGTCTTTCCTTGTGGTGAGCAACTTAACCAAAGTCCACTGATTGTAGCTAATAAACCTATTGTAGCCTTTATTATTACACCCTCGCTGATTGCAAAAGTGAAGCCACCGATATGTACATATGCGCGGTTATCTATATCAAGACGCAGTCGTTAAGTCATTAGCCTCGTCTGGGCCTCCCTACTTACGGTCTAGTTTAATACAAACACGCAGTCCAAGTATAATTGACAGCGTCTGAACTTCATCAAATTACAAACGATTGATAGAATATGAAGAACAATTTATTGACTACAATATTATGTTTCTTTTGGATGGCCTACGCGATCGTTCATTTTATCATAATTTTAATCTAGAACGTTTAACTGGAACGCAGTCATTTTCAATGCAGATAAGGACATTTCCAAAGTCCAACAAACCTTTCTCTTTCGACGGATCAAGGACAGTACTTGATTAAATTATTTGTTGATATGTGTTATGTTGCTATAACTTTGAATGCTTCCATTTTCTGACACTGCTTTGGGACACTGATTTCTCAAATTAACTTTGCAGATGCACTGTTCTCATTGGTCAATCGACCATGTCACGTGACTAAAAATGCTTAATAGAACATTCGGCCAGTGCATCGGCAAAATAATCTTCCTGAAACTAAAACCCGGAACACCGCCAATGTCCATTGCAATCTATTTTGAGTTAAGGTATGCAATCAGTTTCGATATCAAAAGCTTCAAAGTGCAATTAGCTAGCTGTGAATCATGCCATAAAAAGTCAATCTTAAATAATATTGACATTTATTCTAATCAACCTATCACTTCAAATCTAGAATCGTGATAAACATAGATTTAAATATAGGTACAACAAATCGTTATAATACAAAACGCACTTGGAAAGCTACAGAGTCCAAGAGGTAGTTTTCTGGATGATAACGCAAGCCGGCATCCACTCTTATCAGTAAATAACACAGCTTAACTTAAAGGTCAAGACTTGCATTTGTCTAGCTGATGTGACTACGCTCGCACACATCTTTATATTCAAAGAGCGTTCTGAGTTTATTAAAGGAATTACTTCCAGGCGACCGTCTTCAGTTTTTCTTGTGAGTTTTCTCGAAACGGTTGCATTTAAATTAATTTTTGATCGCATGGAATGAAATATTAATTAATTAAAACATAATATAAACGAAATTTGTTTGTATGAATAGTACATAATATTTTAGCATAATATGGGTTAGTACGGATTATTTTTACTTGCAAACCAAAAATTATATAAAGTTGTAGAGTGTGATGTTTTGAAAATAAAATTTGAACTTTGAATTAGTTATGTGATATAAAAATGGAGTACAATAATTGCGTTCGCAAAATGGGAAAATACTACGAAATTTATTATTTCCGTTTATTTAATTTTTATTTTAAAGAATATAATTGACAATGTAAATGACATTGTTTTGCAATATAAATTCCATGAGTCTTTCTACTCAATTAATGGTGTAGATTTGTGTTAATGTGCTTAATTCTCCTGATCCATCTTCAGTGAAAACTTTATCTGTCATGTAGTTTCGTATTCTTGTTAGTGACTGTACCAAATATTTGCTTAGTTTTAAGTTATGCTAAATTCAACTATGGGCAAAAATCATTCATCAGTTCATTATGCATGTTCAACTGAAATGGAACACAATTTCCAACATGATAAAGCGGATTCATCTCCTTGTTAGATTCATCTCCTCCTCTTTTCTCAAAAAATAGTACAGTTGGTTGTTTTGATGTATCATGGAAAGGATTTATGATTATAAAAGTACTAACAAAATTAGACTGAAAATTTTCCTCTGCTGAGATTGTTGTTCCACTTAAGCAAAATATTTCAGCTGAGACAGTGTCTAGCCTTTTCTCAATGAAATGTTGATACATGTCTTTGTCAGTTTGCTCTGGATTCGATTGTCTGGTTAAACCACTAATAGAGAAATTATTTGTTTCGTAAAATAATTGAACTCGAGATTTTTTATACAACTTAACATTAATATGATTTAGAAATGCGAAAAAGTGTGTCAAGCGAATCTGTCTGTCTGTCTGTCTGGACACAAACCTGAGAGCTAGCCTGAGCAATTGGAAATGGCATTATAGGGCCACAACTAATAATAACTATAAAACAATTTTGGTAAAGCCATCATTTCTCAAAAACGGCTGTCGAGACTATTATCGTTAACATGTTAAATAAAACTAATTAAACAGTTTTTCTAAATAAAATACTCTAATAACAAATTTTTGTGTTTTAAGGTATTGTTAGAAAAATCATCTAGTTGAATGAAGTTGATAATTATTTTTAACCAAAAAGTTTCTTCAGTTTTGGCCGGTAAATCTCCGCCTCTGTTAGTCTCACAACACGATAAACAGTGCGTTTTGTTAGCACGTTGTTTTGATGGTTGATTTTGATAAAATGTTTTAACGATTAAAACACGTTGGTTTATCGAATGTTTTTCCATAATAAATTTGCCACGTGTCTTCAAGAATAATGTTTACCAAAATGGCGGCAAAACAAAGTTACCTTCCCGGCTTAATATTATAGTACCTACAACTAAATATTATTATTTTTTACATTTTTTTATGAAAGTGTAAAACGCTTACCAAATAAATATAAAATTTATATTCATGTACAATAATAAAATAATTACACAATTATTACTACATACTCGGAAACGATAATCTACTCGCACAATTATCTACCTCACCGACTCGCCTCCGTACTGTGTAATTACATTTAAATAATGGAAGTGGTGGTGGATTCTAACTGCTGGCATGAAATTAGCTGACTTTTCCATTAATATTTCATACCCCGACGGTAGTTCACCGAAAAGTGACAGATATACGATAATCGCAGATTGCACTAGTGAATAGAGAAAAACAAATTCGCTCTCATCGCAGTTGTCGATCCACTCGTTGGCCAGAATCTTCTAACATTCGCAGTTAAGAGTTCTCGTATACTGATCCACAGGTATAAATTTCAGAAATTGTAATTTTCCCAATCTAAGCACTTGTAGAGCAATTGTAACACCACAAAGCAATTTGTTGATCTTCATCGTTACGGATCGCCAATTGCAAATGACAGGGGATGATCATTTCTGGAATATGGTCTCCACGACTGTGCCATGAACGCCATCATGTCGATAAATGGGTCGATGACGCCCTCAGCAATCAACCGCCTCAAAGTGTGATTATTCCGGGACGTAAAAGAGTCTTATGAGTATTGTGCTGACTCCACAAACGACAATAATTCTCCTTTTTTACATAACCGCCAACATAACAGTTGATTCTCAACCAATAACAGACGCAATAGATGGGCGCTGGCTTTGATTCTTGCACCAGTTGGATCTTATATGGATGTATGCCAATACCTTTTCTCAAAATTTTCCAATTACTGGACGGGCAGAGACGGAGTTTCTGAGAACGGCGTCGGGTCGATAAATTCAGGTCCTCTGTCACAATCACATCTTTTCTTGTAAGCACGGCACGGGCTCGATTTCGATGAATATTACCAAAAAGAGTAAATATGGTAATGAATCGATCCATTCACGTCCTAAGTCACAATCACATCTTTTCTTGTAAGCAAGGTACGGGCTATATTTGGATTATTGTTACCAAAAACAGTAAATGTGGTCATGAACCGATCCATAGTATTGCCTATTAGGTGCCCAGAAGGACGATTATGTGCTCTTCATAAGTTTGGCGGACAGAGCTCGAATTTTAAACCTATCGGAAATTCTATATTTCTAAAAAAACAGCTTAGATTACAAAAAGTAATGCAAGTGTGAAAAATATTCAATTTCTGAAAAAGGATGGTTATGATTTAATGAATATGTTATCATAACAAATGTCTTGCATTTATTTAATTTGAAGAAAGAAGGATGGATACCTTCAACCATGAACACAAATAGTCCAACAAAATTGTATTTACATGGTTACTTAAGTGGCGCTACAGTCCGGAATGAACCTGGGCCTCAACCAACATGCCTCTCCAATTAGCCCGATCCTTAGCTAACTGGCTACAGTTGTGCACTCAAAGCTGGTTGAGGTCGGTTTCTACTTGTGCGGACCACTTAAGACGAGGTCTTCCTCTACTGCGTCCGAAGTCTGGCTGGGAATCGAAGACTCTACGAGCCGGAGTATTGGTGTCCATTCGTTCTAAATGTCCTATCCAATGCGGAGCTTTTTTTGCCAAGGGGCGTGTCGCTGTACAACTCGTATAGTTCTTGGTTGAATCTTCTTCTCCATAGCCCGTCAACGCAAATGAGACCGACGATTTTTTGAAGAATTTTCTATTTTCCATGCTTCAGCGCCGTAGAGCATGACTGGGATGATCATGGTCTTATATAGGATCTCCTTAGTACTTCGAGTGAAGGCTTTACTACTAAATTGCCTTCTTAACCCGAAGAAACAGTTGTTGGCAAGAGTAATTCTTCGTTAAATTTCTGAAGAGATGTTGTTTTCAGAGTTATTAGCGGAGCCGAGATAGACAAAGTCCCGTACTACATCAAAGTTATATCTGTCAATGGTGACGCTCTGTCCAATTCGTCAATATTGTGTGTCCTTTCGTGTTGACGGCATATACTTTGTCTTGTCCTCATTTACTGCTGAACCAATTTTTGCCGCTTCCTTCTCTATACTAGCAAACGTGGCTATGACATTACGTTGGGTCCTACCGGCGTATGCTAGTAGTTGTACCGATTTTTGGAAAATTGTGCCTCTGGTGTTGGCTCGTGAGTTTTGCGCAATCCTCTCAAGAATCAAATTGAAGAAGTCACATGATACCGCATTGCCTTGCCTACATTTTTTTTGGTATAGAATGTGTCAGCCAGGTCGTTTCCGAACCTGATGGAGCAGCGAGAATTCTCTATCGTCATCCTACACAAACGAACGAGTTTGGGCGGTGCACCAAAACTAGACATGGCTCTGTATAGTTCGTCTCTATAAATGCTGTCGTATGCGGCTTTGAAATCGATGAGTAGGTGGTGGGTATCGATTTGGACTTCTGCCGAAGTGTGAAAATTTGATCGGTTGTGTAGTAGTTTCCTGGCCTAAAACCACATTGATAAGGGCCGATCAGGTTGTTGGTAATCGGTTTCAAGCGTTCACATATTACGGCAGATAGAATCTTGTTTAGAGGGTCTGCTTTTTTGTGGATGGAGCAAACAATGTTGAGGTTCCATTCTTCAGGCATACTAACTTCCGACCAGATTTGGCTTTTGAGTTGGTGGATGTTTCTTATAAAGTCATCTCCGCCGGCCTTATAAAACTCGGCGAGAAGGCCGTCATTTCCGGAAGCCTTATTAAGCTTGAGCTTAGATATGGTTATCCTCACTTCACTCAGGTCGGGTGGTTTGCAGTTCTTGCTGTCGTTGCCAATATTGAATGGTTCGTTCACCCTGACAGCGGAATGTTGTTCGTCATCGCCGTTTAGCAGTCTGCAGAAGTGGTTCTTCCATATCCACAGCGTCGACTGTGTCTCAACTACGATATTTCCTTGTTCATCTCGACAGGATTCTGTTCGGGCCTCGCATCCTGGCTTTGACGTTTTACACTTTGGTAAAACTTGCGAACATCGTTCCTGGAGTGTCACGTCTCTATATCCTCGATCGCGCGCTTTTCTTGCTCTTTTTTTTTCTTTCTGAAAAGCCGAAGTTCTTCCCTTCTTCTCTGACTATAGAGCTCAACGGCAACTCTCGTCTTCACCTGCAGCTTAGCCTTTCTTGGCTGCGATGGCATCGTTGCCATTGTTCTTCTACATTCGATGCTGGTGGTATTGTGTTAATCGAGAGGTTAAGGGATAAGCATTGCGCGAAGGTTTTGGCGGTATCTTGCGCTTGCAGTCTTTCGACTTTAAATTTTTTTCACAGTATTTCTGGATTGTTGTGGCGTGGTGGATATCCGCATTCTTACCTTGGCTGCAACAAGGTAGTGGTCCAAGTCAAAGTTAGCTCCTCGGAATGTTCGGACATCCAAAATACTGGATGCGTGCCTCTTGTCTATCGCAATATGATCAATTTGGTTGACCGTTCGTTGATCTGGAGACCGCCATGTCCCCTTATGGATGTCGAGGAAACCGTGTGCTGGCTAAAGTGGTGTTCCGTTCCGTAACGAAGTCTAGTAGCCTAAGTCCGTTCCCAGACGTGTTGTCGTGTAGGCTATGTTTTCCGACAATACTGCTAATGATGTCTTCTCTTCCTACCTTTGCGTTAAAATCTCCCAGTACGATTTTAACATCGTACTTCGGTAGTCGTTCATAGGTTTGGTCAAGAACCTCAAAGAAGCAATCCTAAGCTATATGATATTTTTCCTCCGTTGGGGCGTGAGCGAATATAAGGCTTATGTTGGCGAATTTGGCCTTGATTCGGATTGTCACAATGCGTTCGCTAATGTCTTTGAAACACAAGACTTCTTGCCTCAGTCTGGCACTTATAACAAATTCGCATCCGAATAGTACTTGTTTCTGCTCACTATAACACGGCCCGTAGTAGATGTCACAGTTTTTCATCCTCTTTTCGGCCGGCCCATCCCATCGTATATCTTGGACGTCAGTAATGTCTGCTTTGTAGCAGTTTAGGGCTTCCGCTAGTTGTTCGCTTGCACCTCTCCCGTTTAATGTTCTCACATTCCAGGTACAGATACGAACGTCGTTTTCCTTTTTTGGTTAAGCAGGGTCGTCAACAATAAAACCAGTCCTTTCCGAGGCTATTGGTTGCTTCGTAGCCCTTAGTTTTTTCCATGGTTGGGTAGTTAACCCAAACCACAACCCCCACCTGGAGGACCAGTTCCAATTTATTAGATACCCCTAGGTGACGGGGCCATTAGTACTCACCACGGGACTGAGAGCTGCCGTTGGCTTTTCTGTTCATCCGCCAACATCTCTGTTCAAGGGGCCTGAGTAACCCTTGAAATTTCTAGGCAACCAGTTATCCGAATATGTGGAAGCAGCTTGTCTAGGTTCGCCTGGGACAGCAGGCCGGGTATTCATTCCGTGCCATTCTGACCTGGCTGTTTATAGTGTTGCTGTTATTCGTCGTGTTATCAACACTCGCGCTTATCGTTTAGCAAGTCAAATCCATACATGAATTGAATGCTTCTGCGAAACTTATTGCCAATGATTGACAGTAGGATACTGTACTAGATTTACACACAAACATGATTTAAAATCCTACATTAATTCACTTAGATGGAAAAACAGTTTACACAGGGGTATTGACGCCGCACATACAATTTATGTTTTTTTAGATCCAAGGCCTAGACTTTTCTAGTAACCAGTCATTTGTGCTTGTGTATTACTTGCACGATAGCGGGACCTATAATTGCATGAAAAATGCAAATGATTTAGGATAATCAAATAATATGTCAGATGTTCACGAAAATCGTTTAACTAATTTTCCATAGACATGTCAATCGGAACTGATATCTCGATCTGGAATTTCAAAAACCCATGCTCAAGAGTACTTCATTGAAATCAAATTCAAAACAATAACAACAACCTTAAGAACACACTATAGCGAACCGATAACATCGATCTTCCGATTTCCAAATCATCAATTTACAAACTACGAGCTATAAATAAAATAATCCATTCGTTGCACCAATACTAACAAATTTACAAATATTTCAAAGTCAACTTAATTAAATTGTTTTTCATTCCAACAGCCAATACACAACTACAAAGTGCAATGAAACTCCGCCTAGAGTCTGTAGACCGCATCGGGAGCATTCCCATTGTTGAGAACAGCATAAAACGTGCGGAACACATTTACACTCGCGTCAAGAACACCAACCGTCTATTCAGTTGGTATTTCGAAACAGCGGAAGCAACAATTTATGCCGCCATAGAATCCGTACAACCAGCCATAAAACTCTTCGAAGCCCCATTAAAACGCCTTGACGGTGTTATGTGCAAGAGTCTAGATATTTTAGAGCAACGAATACCGGTAGTGTACTTGCCCCCAGAAATGGTAAGGACAATACCAGCTGAGGTAGAGGAGGTCTCTAGATTTGGTTCATTTTCTTTATGCTAACCCTGAAACTTTTCAAATTCAGTTGTGTGGTTTCTCGTTTCAGATGTACTGGAACACCCGAGAATATATGGCCGATCGTTTGGTAAAGCCAGTGATAAAACGTGCCGATTCGGTGAAACAAATCGGTAATGCTGTCCTTGTGAGTCCGCTCACCGAATATGCCGCCGATCGTATTGATGGTGCATTCACTGTTGCCGATATGTATGTTGACAGATATTTGACGGTCGATGCAGAGCAGGATCAAGTTGACGGTAAGTGTATGTGCTTTTTGGTTCTTTGTCAAAGCGATTTCTAGAGATTATGACATATGAGGCTTCTTATGAGGTTATCGCTAAGCGGTGTTATTTATTGACGTTGATAATTTTTTGGTGATTATCGGCAGCGAAACAAATGAACAACACAAACAAAATCTATTCTCTGGTTAATACACACGAGATGATTTATTGTTGTTTTGGATTTTAGCAAAAAATGACGAAAAAGAAGTAATTAAAGATTGCAACGAGCGGATTGCAATTAAGGCGATTCATCATGGTCAGAGATTCTCACGAAAACTCAAGCGACGTCTGACTCAGCGTACTGTTGCCGAAGCTAGGGCACTGAAGAAGCAGAGTAAGGAGGCCATACATATACTGTTATATGCAGCGGAATTGGTAAGTGTGTTAATTTTAATGTCTGATTTCAAAGTTCAAGGCACGCAGTTATCAATGAAATTTGTTGTCAAATCCGAAAATATACTTTGATTGCAACCCCAATCAACTAGGGGCACACTTGTTAGTTATTTTAGTATTTGACGACACAAACAAGGCCATAAAGCTAGCGTTTCCATTCATTTGTGTCTGCGACATCCTGCTTAGTGCAGATTCCGAACTTTAAATTTAAGAGGCTTTTGAAAAACGTTTGAAACAAATGTTTCTAATGGTATCCACGATGGATATCAAAAAATAGAACTTTCCACAATGGTTGACGAAAGATCTTCTCCAAAGATTAGATCTTTAGCTAGACTGAGGTAAATACTGTTTAAGAATCGCAAGGTTCCATGATAACTCGAGGGCAGTGATAGAAAATAGTCACAATCCCGTACGAATAGGTTTGTCTTCTTGTCAAGTTTGCAAATCGAGTAACATCATAGCACATGATTTCAGATCTATAAGCCGAGCATCCTTTATTGTAAAAACTTTTGAAAAACTGGTGTAGATAGTTCTGAACCTTGCTCAATTTTATATGAAATTTTCGTACTTACTTTCTTCCTTAAGCGGCGTGGCGCTACATTTGCGGAATGATCCTGGACCTAGCCCTGTTCCAAGGTAACTTTATCCAGTTTCACACCTTAAAGTAGCTAAGCTAAGTACTTCGTGTGGCTGGGAATGGATGACTCTGCGAGCCCATTCGCTGTACATATCCTAGCTATCATAAACGTAGGATAGGTTTTTTTCTTTTGCTCTGTGGGCCGTGCTAAGAGTTATGCCATACTCTATGCAAAACACCCTGTCCAGTAAATTACTACGGTACCGCCTGTCAAGGCATACCTTCAAAGGACAAATTTTGACATCATGTATTTTTCGTCTTTTTTTATAATTTGTACGCACTCCAGGGTTTATGAATACCCTTTATATGTTTGACCATAGTACGATGTTTTGAGAATGGTGTGATAGGAAAGATTTTGGATGAAGTGGAGACTTACTCCATGCGTGGTGTCCGAACTAACTTCGGGGAGTCACTGTTGTGTTCGTTAAATTCTAAGAAACTTCCAGATGGTGCATAGATTTAAGTGTAACAACCGACCTTTTTCTTTCTTTTGAATAAAAGTTACATGGATTTTGGCTGGGATTGAACGCGCAACCTTCCACTCGACAAGCGAACACATTACCACTACACCGCGGCCACCCTGGGTTTTAGCCCTCTTGTGATCTCGTTTGGTTGTTGGCAGTTTCCCATGCTTCATTTGTCGATAGCATATACGACATGAGACTGTGCCACTGCGATGTTATCAGCGTGGAGTCAATACTCCATTGTACATAATGTTCCATAGAGCTGGTACCAGAACTGACCCCTCTGGACTTCCTCTTGTGATTTCGTATGTTTTCGATGCTTTGCCTGAGTCGAAATAGAGGATTCTGCATTAGAAATAATTTGTTTTGATTCGCGTTAGGTACTTGGATTTTCTTATGTTATTAATGTCAGTAGGGTGAATTGAAGAAAATTTGTAGGTCGTACTGCTTTCAACTAGTTCCAGATTATGCCTTCGCAAACTATGACGCACAATGCTTTAATTCAGTATTGTGTCTAACATGCACGCAGTGGTTTACATATACTTCTGACTGGGTTTTGCTTGCTTCCTTTTTAACAAAATTTGGTATGCCATCCATTCCTGGAGCCTTGTTGCTTTGGATACCGCAATTAGAACTTCTGCAGTTGTCACGGTTGGCATCACTTCCATGTCCTCTTTTGGTACTTGTGTCTGTTGCAATAGCAATATTGGCTATGGTTCAGCCAGCAAATACGAGAACTATGAAGGAACTTGCTCCACCATCGTTGAAAGTTCTTTGTATCATGTGTTGATTGCTTCGTCCTGTGGTTGGTGCTCTTGCTACCCCATTCAACTTCCCATCCACTAAAATCCACCGCTCAGATTGTTGGTATTTTCCGAAGTATGTCTGCCCCAAGAAGGCCCAACATCTGTTGGTATTCTGCCATTCAGGTGCTCCGTGCAACATAACAGCTGAAGAAATAGATTACATTTATATTTCCATATGCTCAGTTTAGTTTTTCGTTTGCGTGTTTTCGCGCCAAACCACACTCGGCAGGTCTTGTGCTAACTCGCAATGGTTGATGTTTAGTTGGGATTCACTTCATCGTTTCTTAAGAAGAACCGCAAAGCATTCTTCCGCACATTTTAAACATCCGGTGGTGATATTGCTTCTACCTTTTGCTGTGAGGTCGAATATCGCACTTTTGGGCATAGTTTTTACAATGTGCACCTTGCTTCCGGTGGATTTCACCAGTTCATATCAGCGTACTTTCTATAGTTCTGTTTACTTACGTGCATTCAAATAGTGGGTATTGCGGCACGAATGAAGAATGGGTGGAATGCAAATGAATATTTCATTTGAACATTGGTTGTTAAAACAGCAATAAATGAAAGAGAACCAGAAGACGTTCAACCGAAACTATGGAGTACGTAATGAATATGTCTCCTACAAGCTTTTTTGCATGTATTTAGATCATGAAGAGCAATTTTGTTGCCGACCAGACGTGGACGTAGTACTCAAGTTTAAGTTATATTAACGCTTTATATATTGTTCAGAAAGAGTAAAGTATTTCATACGTCGATTTAGGAAACCTAGAAATTTCACTGTCCAGTATGATCTGTATCTACATAACCTCCAATACAAAAAAATATATTTCAAAGTCAAAACACATGATTATCCTCTTTTATTTTAGATTGCAACCGATCCTGTGTTGGCCCTCCAGAAGGCACGTGAATTATGGAGCTACCTCAGCGAAGATGAACCCGAAAATCAAGCTCGTCCCAACACATTGGAACAGCTAATTGTTCTTCTTACCAGAGAATCGGCTCGTCGTTTAGTGCATTTGGTTAACTTCAGCACAGGTGTTGCCGCAAATATTCCAAGGTACTAACTGGACTTAGAAAACGTCCGCAGACTGAAACTTTTTTTGTGTTTTTTTTTTCAGAACATTTGTCCACTCCACTGCCGAGTTGTTGCATCAAGTTATTTACATAAATAATCGTATTTTTAAGGTATGTAATCAGATTAATTTATAACTATCCAGGGTAAATATCATTTAATTTCAAGATAACCAAATTGGATCAAGTAAAACATCTTACCAAGGAAGAAGCAGAGAGTTTAATCACTAAGGCATTGTCTTTCTATGGAAACTTGTCCAATCTTACATCGACTTATCTGGTAAATTTTATTTTATTACTTTTAAAACTTAAACTATAATCATTTTGTGTGCATTTTTTGTTAATCTAAGGAACGTGTTGCCGTTTTCTTGTCCGGTCGTATTGAAGCGGAAAAAATATCAACAAGTACGACAACAACACCACGACGAAGAATACAATTGCGACAGAATAGCACTCCAACTCACAACAATATAAACGGCGTGTACTGAGAAATAGAATTTTACATCGGTTTTGCCATATCCTGTTTGATTATTAATATATGTATTCGTTTCCATATACAAATTATTTAAAAGCCGTTATTACACAAACTATCCGCTGTGTTCTATAGCGCAGCGGTAATGGATTCATTGTTTTATTCGTATGTCAGACATTAAAACGAGATTGACTGAGTCGTATGCAATTCATCCTTTTGCACTCGACTTAAAATTACTTTAATTTATTAAAATAACTACGGTGGCATATATTCGATGCTGCATGTACGTTATGTGGGAGGTAGTGTATGATTGGGGATACAAATAAAAACTGCAGCACTGTAAGCTGGCGTTAATATCTGGCCTGCTATTCTTAGGTCAAACAAGTTAAGGGTCTTACTTTGTGTTCAGCACTCAATCACGGAAAAACCTATGATAGCGAATAAAGCAAAAGCCTCGAAATGATTGATTCCACTGTTGACAAGCATGCTAACCTGGAACGTAAGAACACATTACTGCCATCCAGGATATATAAAGGAATGGTTGGAATAATATGACGATAAAACATATAAGAAGGCTAACCCACAAACACACGAGGTTTCTGCATCGAAAGATTTTTCGAAGCTATATAAAATTCTACCAAAAATCATTTTTAACTGAAAACATCCGCAAGAAGTGGGTGTGGAAAAAAAATGGATGAACAAAATATATATATGTAGATATTAGGATTGTATAAATATCAACCGGATTTGACTTGCTTAACGATAGTTGCGAGTGTTGGTAGCAAGACGAAAAACAGCAAACTTATAAACGGCCTGGTCAGACTGACACGAAATACCCAGGCGAGCCTAAATTGGCTGTTTCGACATATTCGGACAACAGGTAATCTAGAAATCTCAACGGTTAGTCTGGCCTCTTGAACAGAGATGGTGGCGGATGAACCGAAGGGCACACGGCAGCGCTCAATCCCGTAGTGGACACTGATGGCCCCGTGTCTTAGGGTATCTTATAATTTGCTTTGGGTTAACTAACCACCAAGAGAAAAAAATTAAGAAGCAACCAATAGCCTTTCGTATCTGCACCTTGAAGGCGAGACTACAAAGTAGACATTACAGAACGTATTGTAACAATTTGCATCAAGGCCAAATTCGCCAACAAAAGCCTTATGCGCTTTCGCCTCGATGGACCAAAAATACGATATAGCTAAAGATTGCTTCTACGAGAAAAACCTTGACAAAACCGTTGAGCGACTACCGAAGCATGATGTTAAAATCGAGGTGAGTGATTTTAACGCAAAGGTAGGAAGAGCCTTCACAGCCTTCACGAAAACACGTCTGACAACTAATTGAATTGAAGAAAATGCCACTACCTTGTTGCAACCAAAGTAAGTATGCGGATATACACCACGCCACAACAAATCAGAAATACTGTTAAAAAATTTAATGTCGAAAAACTGCAATCGAAAAATACCGCCGAGGGCTTCGCGCAAAGCGTATCCCTTAACCTCTCGAATAAAACAATACCAGCAGCATCGAATGTCGAAGAACAATGACATCGATGCCAACAAGTCATTAGATCATCCGCAACTGATGTGCTAGGTTGAACGCGCCCACCAGCAAGAAACCCCTGGTTTGACGAGGAGTGCCGACAGATGCTCGCAGCCAAGAAAGGCAAAGCTGTAGGTGAAGACGAGAGCTGCCGTTTAGCTCTAAAGTCAGAGAAGAAGGGAAGAACTCCTGCTTTTCAGAAAGAAGAAAAAAGAGCAAGAAAAGCGCGCAAGCTCGTTCGCAAGTTTTACCAAAGTGTAAAACGTCAAAGCCAAGAATACAAGGCTCGAACAGAATCCTGTCGAGATAAGCAAGGAAATATCGTAATTGAGACACAGTCGATGCTGAGGATATGGAAGAACCACTTCTGCAGAATGTCAAACGGCAATGACGAACAACATTCCACTGTCAGGCAGAACGAACCATTCAATATTGGTAACGACAACGAAAACTGCCAACCACCCGACCTGAGTGAAGTGAGAAAAAAAGGCTGTCGGAAATGTCGGCCTTCCCACCGAGCTTTATAAAGCGGTGGTAAGAAACATCCACCAACTCATAAGCCAAATCTGGTCGGAAGAAAGTATGCCCCAAAAAGGAGGCCCACTAAACTGCCCCAAATACACAGGCATAAGTCTCCTCAACGTTGCCTACAAGATCCTATCTGCCGTAATATGTGAACTGAAACCGTTTACCAACAACCTGATCGGCCCTTATCAGTGTGGTTTTAGGCCAGGAAATCCAGAACCGAAAAGATCTTCACACTTCGGCAGATGGTGGAAAATAGACAAGATGTCCAAATCAATACTCACCAACTCACGATTTCAAAGCCGCATACGACAGCCTTTATAGAGACGAACTATACAGAGCCATGTCTAGTTTTGGTTCACCACCCAAACTCGTACGTTTGTGTAGGATGACGATGGAGATTTCTCGTTGCTCCATCAGGGTCGGAAACGACCTCACCGACATATTCGATACCAAAAAAGGATTTAGGCAATTCGATGCGGTATCGTGTGACTTCTTCAATTTTATTCTTGAGAGGATTGCGCATAACTCACGAACCAACACCAGAGGCACAATTTTCCAAAAATCGGTAAAACTACTAGCGTACGCCGACGGTATTGACATTATTGGTCGGACCCAACGTGATGTCATAGCCACGTTTGCTAGTATTGAGAAGAAAGCGGCAAAAGTGGGCTTAGCAGTAAGTGAGGGCAAGACGAAGTATATGCCGTCAACACGAAAGGGCACACAACATCGACGAATTGGACAGAACGTCACCATTGGCAGATATAACTTTGAGGCAGTACGGGACTTTGTCTATCTCGGCTCCGCTATTAGCTCTGAAAACAACATCTCGTCAGAAATTAAACGAAGAATTACTGTTGCTAACCGCTGTTTCTTCGGGCTAAGAAGGCAATTTAGTAGTAATGCCCTCACTCGATTTACTAAGGAGATCCTATATAAGACCCTGTTCATCCTAGTCCTGCTAGTCCTGCTCTACGGCGCTGAATCATTGAACGTCTCAAAAGTGGATGAAGAAATCCTTGGTCGATTTGAGATGAAAATTCTCCGAAAAATCTTCGGTCCGGTTTGCGTTGACGGGCGATGGAGACGAAGATTCAACCAAGATCTATACGAGCTGTACGGCGACATGCCCCTGGTCAAAAAACTCCGTATTGGACGTTTAAGATGGCTGGGACATGTAGAACGAATGGACACCAATACTCCGGCTCGTCTTCGATTCACAGCCAGACGTCAGACGCATCAGAGGAAGACCTCGCCTTAAGTGGCGCGCACAAGTAGAACCGACCTAAAACAACTTTGAGTGCGCAACTGAAGGCAGTTAGCTAAGGACCGGGCTAATAGCGCCACTTAAGTAAGTAAGTTTCATACAAAAACTATTTTTATACCCTAACCCACAGCATAACCAGGCGAAAAACGTTGTTTTAGTCGAACCATAGACATTTTTATAAACTTTCTGAACAATATGTTGTGACATTGACATATTTTATACTTCAACGGTTAAAGCCCACATTTTGGGAATGTTCTGACTGCGAAGACCTATCGGCAGAAGTTATGAATAATGGAAAATGCCATTAATTGAGCCCGAATGGCCATCAATATTGGCATATCATGTCTTCGACTTAATGGATGAAGAATTCATAAAATGATAGTCAAAGAATATCGGCTGACAACTCTTGCTCATTGTGGTCCAGCCTACTACACATTCACACATTATTCAAAAGAAATTGCTTATCGCAAATCTTTAAAATGCATATCGGCTTCAATAATGGGCTTCAAACTACTTTAGGCTTTGAAAGCAACAAACTGCACTTTAATGCCTACCAAGTTAAAGTGCGATCATAAACAAATTCTTGAAACTAGAAATTATTAGAATACTCGTACCTAATATCCGAAGTAACGATCCATTTCTATGCTAAGCTCGTAATACACGATTGCACATTCTTTTAACAGAACTGAAAATTACGTGATAAATATTATTCGTTAGAATGGCTTTTACGCACAGCTACTCATATGTCAGCAAAAGAAACCAAGAAATGCTGCAAATGTACAATTAATGTCAAAGTAAACTTATGTATCCACATGCCTTCTAGCTGATGCAAGGTAAAACCCTCAGCTGGTATAAAAGTTGATCAAAAATCTTTAAGAAGATCAGATTTGAATCAAAGTTTTTCTTGAATAGTCAGATTATTCATCAACAAGTAATATAACATGAAGGTATGATTGCATTGCAATCCTGCGTCCTAAGGACTAATAAATTTCTTTTAAACATAGTTCGTCACTACCATCATTGTTGTGTTGGCTCTTATCATGGGCGCTCAATCATCAATCATTGCTGGTCTGGGTGTTAATGGTATTGGTGCTACTGGACCATTGTTATCTCAAGGTCCAATTGTAATAGGCTGGGGTGCTAGTGTGCCTATTAGTTCAGTTGCTGTTGCGATTCCAGTTCATGGAGCCACATATGTTGCAAAGACACGTGGTGCTATTCATACAGCTCCATTACCAGGACATACTTTGTCAGCTACATCAGTTAACGTCGATCCAGCTCCAGGTACTTGGTAATCTGTAAATGATCCTACCGAGGCCAAAACAAAACATGGTTTAAAGAAAATCATGTTTATATTTTCAAAAATTTGTTTCGACTTCCAAATAAAAATTTGAAATTTCCAAAAATTTAAGAAAAATAAAACGAATATTGTTTTTTTGGTATAAATAAATTTAAAAAAATATTTTGACTACCTTGCTGTGATTAAATTTTTTTTTATTGAAACGAAATAGATCATCTTACTGCTACCGAGAAGTAAGAGGTCGGTTTCAGACTATTGAGGTCAGTTTCTACTTGTGCTGGCCGTTTAATGTGAGATCTTCCTCTACTGCGTCCAACGTCCGCTTGGGAATCAAAGACTCTGCGGTCCATTCGCTCTACATGTCCAACCATTTGAAACGTCCAACGCGGGTTCTTTTTTTGACTAAGGGTATGTATGTTTACAGCTCATACAGTTCTTGGTTTATCTTCCTATCCATAGTCCGTCAACGCAGCCTAGAAGGAAAATGTTTCGAAGAATTTTTCGCTGAAAACGACCAAGGATTTCTGCATCCACTTTTGATACGGTGCATGCTTCAGCGCCGTAGAGCAAGACTGGGATGTTCAGGGTCTTGTATAGGACATCCTTTGTAGTTCAACTGAGGCCTTTACTACTGAGTTGTCTTCATAGCCGGAAGAAATAGCGTACCGAGTAACTAATTAATTTCTTAAGAGATGTTGTTGTTAAAGTTAAAAGCGGACGTGTAGTCCAATTCGTCGATATTGTCTACACTTTCGTGTTGACAGCATATACTTGGCCTTATCCTTTTTTACAACTACACATATTTTTTCCGCTTCCTTCTCTATACTGCCAAACGTAGCTATGACATCACGTTGAGTCCTACCAATGAAGTCAATATCATCGGCGGATGCTAGTAAAGGGTGTTTCAATAAGAGCGCTACAAAAGTTTTTTTTAAATAAAACAAAAACGGTTTTGGATATCAATGAAATTCTTTATTCCTGTGAAAGTAAGTTCGATGCCATTATGTATGGAACTCGATTTCTTTTGCATGGTCACCACGGGCACGCTTGCAGAAGTCGAGACGCTGAACCGAATTTTCAACGGTTTTCAAGCATAAATCGGCCGATACTGCTGCAGTTTCACGTTCGATTTTCGTACGAAGTTCATCAATCGTTGTTGGCATAGATCATAGGCTTGACGTAGCCCCACAGGAAATAATCTAACGGCGTCAAATTGCACGACCGAGGCGGCCAAGCAAGCCATTTCGACCATTTCGTGAGATAACACGTTCTCCAAACTTGGTTTCCAATAAATTGATTGTGGCATTCGCTGTGTGACTTGTGACGCCGTCCTGTTGTAACCACATGTCCTCCAAGTCCATATCATCTAATTGGGGCCAAAAATATTCGGTTATCATTGAACGGTAGCGATTCCCATTCACAGTAACGTGTCGGTCTTGATCATCACGGAAGAAGTACGGCCTAATGACGCCGCCGGCCCATAAACCACACCAAACCGTAATTTTTCCGGGATACAATGATGACTCATGGAGTACGTGTGGATTGCTGCCTGACCAATACCGCATATTTTGTTTATTGACGAAGCCATTCAGCCAGAAATGAGCCTCATCGCTGAAGATGATTTTTCGATGAAAATCCGAATCATTTTCAAGTTGTTGCTCAGCCCAATTCACGAACATACGACGCTTCTGGTGGTCAAGCGGCTTCAGTTCTTGCGTCAGTTCAATCTTTTAAGGATGTAGGCCAAGATCTTTTCGCAAAATTCGCCACAACGACGTATGCCCAACGCTTGAGAACGACGTGTGAGAGACACATTTGGGCTTTCTTCAACTGAAGCCTCAGCGGCAGCAATGTTCTCGACACTACGGGCACTTCTTCGTCTCACTGGCACGGGAACATTTTGTACTGTGCCTGTGGATTCAAATTTTTCCACTAGACGCACAATTGTTGATCTGCTAGGACTATTATGACGACCATAAATTGGACGTAGCGCTCTTAACGTTGAGGCCACTGACTCCGAATTTCGGTTGTAAATTTTAATAATTTTGACTCTTGTTGGATCATATATCTTTTCATCAGGAAATGGCAAACCTTACTGAAGAGAAATGTCAAAAGAGCGGCAAGAAATATGGCGTCGTTTGCTTTCCCTATCGCTCAACTTTTGTAGCGTCCCTGTTGAAAAACGCGATATTTGTACCAAAGATTGAGCCTCTGGTGTTGGATTGTGAGTTTTGCAGAATCTTCTCAAGAATGAGATAAAAGAAGTCACATGGCAGTGACTTAGCGTTGCCTAAAACCTTTCTTCGTATCTAATATGTCGGTAAGGTGGTTTCCGATCCTGATGGAGCAGACAGAATTCTACATCATCATCCCGAACAGACGGATGATTTTAAACGGTATATAAAAAATGGGCATGGCTTTATTTAGTCTTTTTATATGCTGTCATATGCGCTTTTTAAATCCATGAATCCATTTTTTTCAGGATCCGCTTTTTGAGTATATAAGAAACAATTTTCGATGTGTAAACATCTTAGCGCGGATTACCGAATTTCTTTGAAAGAGCAAAACCAGAAGTTCTGAGACGGATGTAGCTATTCCTTCCATATTGCAGATATGCTTTTGTGATTTCCTATATTTCTTTATTTTATGGCGGGAATAGACCATTTTCTATTGGCCATTGAACCTAAATTTTGTAATTGTGCCTTTATTGGTTAGTTCACTCTACGTCGCTTCTGCTCGGTGCTCTCTCATTGCACCTCATTGAAAAAAGTTGAGCGTCTACTCTTTGTAATGTTTTAGGTTCGAGGTCATAATGCGATGTAGCAAACGCCATAATTTTGTTGATGCTTCTTATCGCGAGTCTCTGAAACTCCCCTGTGCTTCAACAACTGTGTATATCTGTGGACTACCTACAGCGCGTTCTGTTTAGAGTTACTCCATCGTGAGCTCTCTGGGGCTGCAATGCACGGAGTTTAAAATTCTTCGTGTGTGGACCTCTATCATATTCGTTATTACTATTTGATGTTGCATTCTCAGGATCGGAAGGTCTTGGACCAGTCGATGATGCGAACAACGACTTTCTCCTAGTCTGGATTGAAGGCAATAAAAAAGAAAAAAGGATTTAAGGAAAAGAGCGTCTAAATTTCTAGGTTAAATTAACCGTACTGTAGAGCCACTTAAATAAGGAACTTCGAAATTAAAATCTTTAGCAAATAAAGTGCAGAGCTAAGAAACAAATGTAAGCATCAAAAGCCGCCGTGACAAGTGCCCCACTTTATATTGTTCCACGGTTATTCCATTACATTAGGTATATTTATTTACTTAAAGCTTTTTACAGAGGTTTGAAAAATATGCAGTTTTCTATAGATATAACAGTACATTATATAACTTTTAACAGTTTGCGGAATTAAACTAGGTACGTAAATAGTATTTCATTTTGTTTTAGATTATTTCTTTGTTTGCTTCATTTCCATTCTTGGTCAATCCTAATACACGTTACTTCCTTTCTTAGCAGCGATTGGTAGCTTTTCACCTTGCAAATATGGATTTAAAATGTCCTTTTGTGGGTGGAATTTTTTCGAAACTAAGGACTTATGTTCGGACGGATGAAATTGTCCCGCGAAAAGTGTTTTCAAATTAGCAGTTAATGGTCGACCGTCCTCGCTGTTATCATCACCGGGGCAATCGAACATATGCTCCCCATCACACATACACTCTTGAGCTGTTTGATATTCCCGACTAAAGGCAGCGGTATTTTCAAAATTCGCAACACATCCATATTCCTCGGTGTAACCGTACGGACAAGGGTTTGGTGGATTGCAGTAGGCCGGAAGACTAGCATCGGTCTTAATGTGAGTCTTTGATCGATGTGGACCTTCATCACCACCACCAGTCATATATTGATGACCCCACAAAGAGCTGTGTTGAAGATATTCCTGATCGCGAAGTGAAGGATTCGGATTGCCATCGAGAAGTGCATCGTAGTCCATTTGCTCGGCTTCGAGATCATCTGATGCACGTGCCATTAAGGCCAAATGTGAGGGGATATCAGCCATTGGATCGACATATGTATCGGTCGGATCTAGTAGATCCTTTCCTATGCGATCGACAAGATCACGTAGCAGTACATCGGAGAAGTAGTGGTCTTTAACGGTCATTGGACCATATCCCAGGACATAATGGTATGGTAGTGTTACGGAGAGGAAGGTCAGGAAGAGAATATTATTTCGGGTACCCATGGCGATCTAAAATAAAAGAAAGACACGTATTTAAAAGCATTTTTAAAATTTCTGCAAGAAAGATTGAAAGAAAATGATTTTTAAAATTGAAATGAAATGAAATATTTGACATTAATGGCACGACGAGCTCAGTGGCGCGATATGGTTGGTGCGATGAACTGCCGCGCGTAAGGGTCTGGGTTCCCAGCCGTAGCAACACCTAAATTGATTTTTCACTGGCCCTCCTCTCGTGATGATCTGACAAAACATCCGAGTAGTATCCATTGTCAAGAAAAGCTTATCTCAAGTTCGCCGTTCGGAGTCGGCATAAAACAGCTGGTCCCGCAATCGTGCAGAAGTACACACGTATGGTTGTGAGAAAGCTCGGCCCTGGGTACTAACGAGCCTGTTTTGCCAGGCCCATACACGGCCTCAAGTTTAGCTTTTCGCTTCTATTGTGTATGCAAGGTTTAATGTCAAATCCAAACGCCAAATTTGAGAAGCAACTCTCGGATGTTTGTAAGACTTTTGCAAGAGGTGAAAGAACTTAGGTCTTGTCACTTTCAGGACTTGAACTGCAGACTCCGTGCTTAGTGTCCAACGCACTAGGCCACTAGGCCTCTTCACTCACTTCATTCGGAATTATAAAAGATGAGGAACAAACTAGTATAGAAGTTGGTTGCCATTAAAAATGTTCATGACAGATGTCAAGTAAAGGCATTTAATGTCATGGAATCGTATTGGTATGTGTATAAAACATATGAAATGGCTACAATCCGCTGTACGGATCTCTAAATACCCTATCCCATCCCATCCTTAAAATTCATATCCCCAAAATGTAGGATTCTTGGCAACTTAATATTGAAAATGACATCATCACAACATATTGTTCAGACAGTTTATCAAAATCTTGCACTGATCGACAGAAAACATCGTTTTTCTATTGCATATGGTATGGCATAGGGTATACAGATGGTTTTTGCATAAAAACGCCTCCAAAATGGGCGCGTGTTAAAATGATATATAGACGAAATGTTTATATTATCAGAACCAATGATTTTGTAACAAAAGCTTTTTTGAATATTTGCTATTAGACCGAAAAATGTTTTTTTTTACTGAAAGCGCCATCAAAAAGTGGGCGTGGCAAAAAACTGTGAATAGGCAAAACATAGATATTAGGATTGTTTAAATATCTTGCTCACAAACTTTTTGTCAGTTTCTAAATTTGAAGGTTTTCATCTACTGCACCCGACTGGGAAGCAAAGACTTTGCGAGCCGGAGTAATGGTGTCAATCCGTCCTACATCTCCCAACCATCTTAAAAATCCCATGAGAAGTTTTAAGGCTATATCGCTGTACAGCTCGTATAATTCGTGGTTGCATATTTGTCTCCATAGACCGTCAACGCAAACGGGAACGAAGATTTTTCGGACAGACGAGGTAGACAAAGTTCCGTACAATCTTTAAAGATGAATCTGTCAATCATCGTATAGTACGAAGTCTTTCTTTTTTTTTAAGTAGGCGTGGCAGTGGGCGGATTTCAAAAAAGTTTAAAATTGTTCTGCTTCGTCAGATAGAGAGTCTATATACCAAATTTCGAAACTCTAGCTCTAGTCCCAAAAATCGGTGACATACAGACGGACAGACGGACAGACGGACAGACATGGCTATATCGACTCAGCTTTATCTAGCTAAATTATTTCTCCATGTTACAAACTATGTGTCAAAACTAATATACCCCTATGGGATTTGGTATAACAAGAACAAGAAAAGCGAGCGATCGAAGATATACAGAAAGGTGCCACTTCAGGAATGATATTCGTACGTTTAAGAGTTAAAAATTACAGCCATAAAAGAATCCTGTCAAAACGAACAACTCGTAAGCAAAATTTGGCCAGATGATAGTATTCACAAATAGCATCATTTACACGATCCAAAGAGAAGGTCTCTTCTGTACAGAATCATAAGTATCCTCTACAGAGCTCACAAGATCTTATCTGTAAACGGCTGGATGATTTAGTTAGCCGCATACGACAGCATTTATAGAGACGAACTATAAAAGCCCAGTCTACATTTTGGTAACCCACGCAAACTCGTCGATCTATGCAATTTGGCGTATCGTCATTCGAGTTTTTTGACATCATTCATGTAAATCCTCATTCTTCGATAACTATCCGTAACAGCTAGCATACACTGGCGGTATTGACATCATAAGTAGGATCAAACAGAGTCTTCGATTCAAAGTAAGCAACTGGAGGCAGTCAGTTAAGGGACCGAGCGAATTATAGAGGTATGTTGATTTAGGTCTCGTTCTAGATTGTATTTCCACTTAAGTAAGTAAACAGAAATTTCCTTCAGAACTGACCTTAATACTTCAAAGCAACGTCAAATGTCTATTCAAAATTGTCGGCGATGTGTCTTAGCCTCAGCTCTTAAATCAAGTTCATGTGAATGTTTTGTTTTGATGAAGCATGAAATCCTACCAGGGAGTAGCTGACAGGTAATATTTTCTTACTAATCAACAGACCTCACAGGCAGCTTCAAGGAGAACAATGGCAAGAAAATAACGTATACAGGCCAAGAGCTGCAGCTGTTCGAATTGTTTGGACTACAGTTGGTTCGGTAATTATTCTGTAAAGTAGTAGCACAACTAAAACGCAAACAACCGTGAAGCCAACTGACAGCAATGCCGACAGCCTCGTAAGCCGAAACACAAGCAGCAGCTGCCTCTAGTGACAGAAATCATCTTCATAGAGAACTTTGAATTTAACAACCACGTCAGGACCATTCTCAAGCGATCCAGCTTTGTACTTCATTTGGTGCACCCTCTGTTAAGAATGAAAAGTGGACTCAGCCAAAGGACAAAGTTGATTATTTATAAGCAGCTGATAACACCTGTCATTACATTTCAGCATTTCGCCCACCGTCATGGAAAGGATTGGAGTATTCAAGAGGAAGATTTTACAAGTGGTCGACCATCAAAATCGGTCTAAGAATAAGCTGGGAATTCGATTTGCAAAAATATTTTTTTAAAGAACGCTTTTATCAACATACATGTATCAGGACGAAGAGGCTATACCCATCGAACAATTCATGATGATGCTGTCTCGTAAAATATTGGTAAATCTCAGCGATCACCCCAATCAGGAAATTGAAGAGCTTCTACAACAACCTTTGGAACCCAGCCACGGATACCTTTATGTGAGATCAATCAACGCCCCAGAATTTGAAGCAATAATTCATAACGAAGATCAACCATTCTATGCATAAAAACACCAACGGATAGCCCCCTCATTTATCTCTTTTACCCTTAATACCGTCAAATTTGTCTTTAAAATTTGTATCATGTATTAGATTAAGTAAACACTAATGTTGTAATAAACTATGTATCCCTAGCCATAAGATATATATCGGGCCCCTATTGTTGTGCTGACAAAATAATTTTAGCTAAAAGTCTCGTTCATTCTAATCCACGTACAAGACAGCACACTGCGATTGAATGACAAACCAGCTGCGTTCTCCCGACAAAAGATCTTATTTGCACACCAGCGTACGTATTGACTGAGATACATACATCTACACTCGTTCAATAAACACGATTAGACACGCACAACACTCCAGACCCGGCTGCGGAATTTTTTCTTTTCGTGACGCTTTTTCGTTTCATAGAATCTAATTCACACCATGGCAAAATAAGATTTTCTTCAAAAATCAATGGCCGCATTCCGTTTTAGTTTTACCAAGTTTACTTTGCCGAACAAACCATTCAATATTGGCAACAGCAGCGAAAACTGCCACCACCCGACCTGAGTGAAGTGAGGATAGCAATATCTAAATTTAAGCTTAATAATGCTACCGGAAATGACGGCCTTCCCGCCGAGCCATGACTTGGTAAGTAACATTCATACGCCGAATCTGATCGGAAGAATTGCACCTAGCATCGTTTGCCCGATCCACAAAAAAGGAGAGCCTCTAAACTGCGCCAACAACAGAGGCACAATTCTCCTCAATATCGCCTACAAGATCCTATCTGCCGTAATATATGAACGCCTGAAACCGTTTACCAACAACCTGATCGGCCCTTATTAGCGTGGTTTTGAGCCAGGAAAGTAAACAACCGATTAAATTTTCAATTTACGGCAGATCCTAAAAAAACCCCAAGAAGTCCAAATCGATACCCATCACCTATTCATCGATTTCAAAGCCGCATACGATAGCATTATAGAGACGAACTATAAAAAGGCATGTCTAGTTTCGGAATACCGCCCAAACTCGTCCGTTTGTGTAGGATGACGATGGATAATTCTCGTTGTTCCATCAGGGTCGGAAATGACCTCACCGACACATTCGATACCAAAAAAGGCTTTAGGAACTAGCATACGCCGACGATATTGATATCATTAGTCGGACCCAACGCGATATCATAGGCACGTTTGCTAGTATAGAGAAGGAAGCGGCAGAAATGGGTTTAACAGTAAATAAGGGCAAGACGCAAGAAGTATATGCTATGAACACGAAAGGACACACAACATCGACGAATTGGACAGAACGTGCCCACTGACAGATATAACTGTGAGGTAGTACGGGACTTTGTCTGTTTCGGAACCGCTATTAACTCTGACAACAACATCTCGTAAGAAATTAAACGAAGAATTACTCTTGCCCACCGCTGTTTCTTCGGGCTAAGAAGGTAATTTGGTAGTAAAGCCCTCACTCGAACTACTAAGGAGATATATAAGACCTTGATCATCCCACTCCTGCTCTACGGCGATGAAACATGGACCGTCTCAAAAGCGGATGAAGAAATCCTTTGTCGATTTGAGATGAAAATTCTTCGAAAAATCTTCGGTCTTGTTTGCGTTGACGGTCTATGGAGAAGAAGATTCAAACAAGAACTATACGAGCTGTACAGCGACATGCCTCTGGTAAAAAAAACTACGCATTGGACGCTTAAGATGGCTAGGACATGTAGAACGAATGTACACCAATACTCCGGCTCGCAGAGTCTTCGATTCCCAGCCAGACGGCGGACACAGTAGAGGAAGACCTCGCCTTAAGTGGCGCGCAAAAGTAGAAACCAACCAAATTGGATTCCCCAAATGGAAGCAGTCAGCTAAGGGCCGGGCTAATTAGAGAGGCATCTTGGTTGTGGACCATTTTCATTCCGGACTGTAGCGCCACTTTAGTAAGTAAGTAAGTTGACTTTGCCGATGCACTATTCTCATAGTTCAATCGACCATTTTAGTCAAGACGTTTGATGGGAAATAACGAAACATTTAAAAATTTACACATGTGCATTCAGATATTAGTGAAACAGCAAATTTTTCTTCGATCTGCCATTTAAATGTTTATTATTTCAGTAAAACTACCCGATAATATAGGTTTATTTTAGTTTGTTTTACTTTTCTGGTAAAAAGTATTTATTCTTAATAGATAAAAGTAAATAGAAATTTATATAAATATATAGAAAATCGAAATTACAAAACAAAGGGTTGGAATAGTTTGACATTTGCATTTAAAATTTGTAAGATTTTGCATTCCACGTTACCTTACCTCAATTTTCAGTAGTAAACTGAAATGCGTAACAAGGCCAATATTTTTGCTCAATGGATTACAAGAATTGTCAAAATATGCCTTTTGACAGATCTAGATAAAAAAAAGTATTTGTTTGACCAATGGAAAACACCATAAGAATTAGTAAACTGACTGTAGGTTTATTTGTTATCGTTTGTTTTGACGTCTATCATTTGTTTTTATAAAAGTCAAATGGAAGGAATAATTTAATTAACCGCTACTTTTTCGTAAATACGTTTTTCTCTGACAGATTTTAGCCCAATCTAAGGGATTTGATAATTCATTAATTTTTACTAATTTTATCAGTATGGGAGCAGACCAAGTATCGAAAGCTACTTGTTGCATTCAAGCATTATTTTCGTATTTATCGTATATTAACAGAACATATCACCATCTGTTATCACAACAAGTAGTCACCATTTAATTATATGTATCTTAATCACAATCCCATTTGATTGCGAAAAAAACAAAAAAGGTACCTTAACATAACAACGGAAGGTATATACAACAAACTGATGACGTAAAACATTTTTGTTATTGAAAAATCGATATGATGTGACAACATATGCGGGTGCACTGTGCCCTTATTTTTGGACTTAAAATTGGCAGCCCATCTTTGCACAACGGCCAATATAATATTTAGTTTAATTATTGTAATATTGTAAACAGCATAAATTGTTTATAACAACCAAAATATGTATTAAAAAAACGGACTGTAAATAATAGACTTACCAGAGGTATTTTTTGGGCCTTTGCGGTTTCAATTGAACTTTCTGAATTGTAAACTTTTTGCAAAAATGTTAATTAAACGGTTTAACTTAATTTACAGGTATTTGTAAACTTTTAAACCTTTGGGTAGAGATATATATATAGAAAATAATTGTGCAAATATATCGGCACTTGTACACTCGAGTAAATGCAAAACGATTCTAATGAATGGTTGATGTTGAGGAAAGATACATTTATCATCATGAAAAACGCGCAGGTTCCGATTAGCTTCAATGAATTATAAAGCTTGTGGTTTCAATCATAGATTTATTGAGTTAGAAAGCTTTTACGAAAAAGCTTGAAGGAACTGTATGGTTAACGATTGGATACAACTATTTAGCATATGTTGAACTAATATTTGATTATACATTTTTAATATAGGGTGTCCCAAAAGCTATTGATATAGTTAAAGACGCCACCCCAACAGAATTTTTAGAGGTATAGAACACTATTTAAATGGCGGCCATTTTGTGAGCTGTCAAGTGATTTATTTATAGTTTTTTTTTGTCATTTCAACATGAATAGAATGACATTTCAACAACCCTTCCAAATTGTAAAAATTTATTTTGAAAATCATGGTTTTGTTTAAAATTTGTATCGCGAACTTCGTCCATTTTGCCCCCAACATTATTATGCCCATCAGAGCAATTAATTCGATAAATTATGGAACGTTTCGCACCACGTTTACTCTAAATGATAATACACATCCGTCGAGAGACGTCGCAAAGTGCGTACAAAAAAGGTCATTGCTGCTGTAGAGCGTAGCGTAGATGAAGAACCGAATTAGTCTATCCGCCATCGTGCACAAGAATTGGATATGTGTTCATCCACTTTATGGAAGATTTTGCGGGAATATCTTGGTTTGCTTGCTTAAAAAATCCAACTTGTGCAAGAATTGAAGCCACAGGGTCACCTAGCAAGGCATACATTCGGTGAATGGGCCCAAACAAGGTTGCTGTTGATCCAAATTTTCATAATCGAATTTTATTTAGCGATGAAGGTCGCACTTTTGGTGGAATGGATACGTCTTTAAACAAAACTGCCGTATTTGGAGTGATGATAATCCTCAAGAGTATGTTGAGACACCGTTACATCCATAAAAAACTGTGAATTGGCCTCCAAGATCGTGCAATTAAACGCCGCTTCACCAATTTCTGTAAGGATATGTGGAGTCGGTAGTCTAAACGATTGACTACTTGGAGGACAACGCGTTATTCCCGATATACGGCCACAAAATTTTGAAAAAGTCATCGAAAATTGGATCTCCAGATTAGACTACGTAAGTGCCAGCCTTGATGGTCATATGCCAGAAATCATATTTAAATGCCAAAAGTTTAACTCTTTTTTTAAAAATTGTTCGCCCAAAATGACTAAGGATTATTATTCAACTTTGACACGATCCAAACTTTGCCGTGGCAGGACTGGAATGGTAAGTGTTCTCCTTAGTAGTTCGAGTGAGGATTTTGTGATTAAATTGGTCTCATTGCTTGTCAGAGTTAATAGTTGGGCTGATGTCAGAAATCACCCTACTACCTCAAAGTAATAACTGTCTATGGTGAGATTCCATCGAAATCATCTATTTTGTGTGTCCTTTCCTTTTTTGACAGCATGTGCCTATCCTCATATACTGCGTAACCTATTTTTGCCACTTCGTTCTCATTACTAACCGTGCCTGTGGCATATTATTGAGTACGACCTACTTATATACTAACTGAAGTGGCGCTTACTAACTTACTGAAGTGGCGCTACAGTCCGGAATGAACCTGAGCCTCAACCAACATGCCTCTCCAATAAGCCTGGTTCTTAGTTAACTCCAGTTACGCACTTCAAGTTGGTTGCAGTCGATTTCTACTTGTGCACACCACTGCAGGCGAGGTCTTCCTCTCTTCTTGGGCTTTTTCCAGAGTTTGTCGAAGTGTGAAGATTTGCTTAGTTGTGGACGTTGCTGGCCTAAGGAGTTCATATTACGCAGATAGGATCTAGTAGACGATGTTGAGGAGACTTATGCCTCTGTAGTTCAGAGGCTCCCCTCTTTTTTGTGGATCGGGCAAACGATGCTGAAGTTCCATTCTTCAGCCATTAATTGATCCGACCAGGTTTGGCTTATGAGTTAGTACATGTTACTTACCACGTCACCTCCATCGGCTTGGAGGTCGGCTACGAAGGGGATCGTCATTTCCGGCAGCCTTGCTAAGCTTGGGTTTAGATATCACTATGCTCAATTCACTTAGGTCGGGTGGTTGGTAGTTTTCGCTGTCGGAGCCAATATTTAATGGTTTATTCTACCTGACAGCGGAAGGTTGCTCGTCATATTTCGTTATTGTTCTTCCATATCCGTAGCACCGACAGCGCCTCAACTACGATATTTCCTTGTTCATGTCCACAGAATTCTGTTCGAGCCTTGTATCCTTGGCATTGACGTTTTACAATTTGTGAACATGGTTCATGAAGTGGCACCTCTCTGTATCCTCAATCGCACTTTTCTTGCACTTTTTTCATCTCTCTGAAAAGCCGGTGTTTTTCCTTCTTGTTTGCTGTAGAGCTGTAGGCCTCGTTTCTTGGCTGCGAGCATCTTTCGGAATTCCATATCAAAATAGCGGTTTCTTATTGATAGGCGCGAGAAACCTACCACATCAGTTGCGGCTGATCTAATGGCTTATTGGTCTATCGAGAGGTCCAGGGATACGCGTTCCTAGAATTTCTTGGCGGTCTCTTGAGGTTTACGGGGTCACAAAAATATAAATTTTTCATAAAAAGTTTTCAGATTTTGAAATTTTTACACCATTCTATGGTGACGAACAATTTTAATTTTCATAAAAATTTTGTAGATTTTGAAATTTTTACACGATCCTAGGGTCACGCAAAATTTTCACTTTTCATCCAAGGTTTTCAGATTTGAAATTTTCACAAGAGCCTAGGGTCACAAAACTTTTCAGATTTTGAAATTTTTACGACCCTAAGGTCACGCAAAATTGCATTTTTCATAAAAATTTGAAATTTAAAAT
This sequence comes from Rhingia rostrata, assembly GCA_949824845.1. NCBI lineage: Eukaryota > Metazoa > Arthropoda > Insecta > Diptera > Syrphidae > Rhingia > Rhingia rostrata. The sequence continues at coordinate 46,562,904 of OX463756.1, forward strand.
TTTAACACGATTTTAGGGTCTCGAAAAATGTTCAATTTTCAAAAGAATTCTTAAGATTTTGAAATTTTTACACTACCCTCTGGTCACAAACAATTTTTATTTTTCGTTAAAATTTTTTTAGATTTGAAAATTTTTATAAGTCTTAGGATAACCAAAAATTTTCACTTTTCATCGAAGTTTTTCAGATTTAAAATTTTTACACGACCCTAGGGTCACGAAAAAATTTAATTTTTCATAAACATTTTTCAGATTTTGAAATTTTTACGACCCAAGCGCATTTTTTTTATTTCTTGCTATCTAAGGCCTAAAATATACAAATAAAATATTTGTTTTGTGAGGAAGTAACAAATTTTTTATCAGCAAAATTGTTTGAGTAATTGTCATTGTAAAATGACTTCTTTACCACACGCCCTGGGATTGTGACGTAATAAAAAGCAAATGAAATCAATCAAAATTTTAAAAAATTGACATTATTTCGTTTTTAAAACGTGAGACTCGGTGCTTGATACATCGCACTTATTTATTCCAATTCGGTTTACTGATTGGATTTTCACGATCACATCTGCTTTCCCGTAGCCGGAGACCTTTGCCGTTGGGTCCTCTGATGCATTTGACATGTGTTATTGTCCCCTTCGACCGTTGTTGGCCGGTTTGGTAGCTCTTTATCAGTTTGTTTGTGTTGCTCCTCCGTTGGGGAAAAAAGACAGCCTTGGCCAGCAATCTTAGTGTTTAAAGTTGCAGTTTTGTTGCAGATGTTTCTTTTAAGCCGTCTATCCCATGCCCCCGCTTTTTACTCGGGTTTTCCACCCTAAAATTTGCGTTCAAGCTCATAATACGATGGCGCAAACGCTTCGTTCATTCATACTGTCCTTTCTGAGGCTCTCTCGAGTCGCAAGTCTCCCACCGTTCTTGGGCTTCATGGACCGCCTGTCGCACCTTTATGTTGCTCCTTCATGAATCGCTCGCTCTCCCTGGGGCTTCACCCCACGCAGGTTATCAATTCTCACTGTACGTGATTTTTTTTGTATTCTCTGAATCTGAAGGCCGTGGTTCAGGGCTGTGCACCACTCACTCCGAATTCCGGGATCGCGACTGCAATTATAAAGCAGTAGGTATGTCAAAGAACTCGAATGTTGGAGACTCTTGCAGTCACAACTTTGGTGTTTCTGTCATTATTAGTTTTCGTTTCTCTTGCATGTTGCTCACCCAAATATGGGTCAAGTTATCCTTTGGAACTCTTAATTTCAAGATGTATTATCATGATTTTTGATTTTCACGCTTCTTGTACCGGCCCATCGGCGCCGAACTCCGAAACGAAGTAACAATTACTTCGGATTCGGAGCCTATCTACAGCATGATGTTGTGGTATCTTATACGTCTAAAAGGATGTTGGGCATTATCAACCAAATAGCTATATTGGAATAACAACAGTTGTTATTGTACTTGCTGTCAGTAATTAAAATAAGCTTTGTTGCCTCAAATGAAGATGGCGCTAATGCCATTTTTTTTTATATTTTACAGTACAGTATTAAAAAAATCCATTCAGTTTCAACTTTCAGACGAAAACTCAATTTAACAACAGTCCATTTGAACTACATTCCATGCCCCTCTAATTAGACCGCTCCTTAGCTCAATGTCACCACTTCAAGCTGGTTGAGGCAGGTTCTTACTTGTGCGAGCCACTTCAGGGGAGGCTCTGCTGACTACAGATATTTCAATCAGGTCTATGTGAATGTAGATACCTACAACTCGTTTAATTTTAATTTGAATTTTCGTCTTCATAGCTCGTCAACACAAATCGGAGTATGGATTTCTTCATCCGATTTTGCTTCGGCGTCCATAAATGCCATTTTCTGACCACCGACAAACAACAACCCAATGTTGCTTGTCCTCTATTGATACGCATTCCAACTCAATACAACCAATTTAGCAGCAGCAGGAATTGTGGTGAAGAGCAACACCCAAGACTAAACTAGAATTCTTTAAAAGATTTACGACATACGCCAAATACCTCAAAACAAAAGTAAAGCTCCCGGCGACAACGGAGTATGTCGATTACGCACACAATTACCCACCTGAAATTTTGCTATCGTCTGCAGTTCGATTTTACGAAAATATAACTTGGCAGTAAAAATAAAATGGACTTTTCAAGAAGACAAATATGGTTTTATAGAAGCACTTTCGAATACCCTTATGTTTTACCATTTCTAAGCGAAAGAAATTATACATTGGATGACAGTTTCAACAAATAACACATTCAAGACATGTATTATAATCGACGCGATATTTTCGTCATACAGAAGTTACAATGAAAGAAAAGCAACCAATTTTACAAACCAAACTAATTTATTATCACTTATGTTATCTTCATCTATTGCCAAAGAAGACTCATTATTGAAAGTGGTGGCATACCGGGCTCTGCTCCTTTACGGAAACCTGAAAATGAGACAATCGAATCGATTACAAAAATGTGTCTATACTATCCAGGTTGATTTTGCTTACCTAAATAGAGAACCATTGGGATGAATCCCCAGTGGAAAATGGTTTTTGTGACGTCAAAAACTGTTTCTAGACGTTCTTTGGCTCCTGGTGAAACTGCCATAATTTACAAGTCTTATTTTATGCAAGATTCTCGTCGAAAAATAATAAAATATTGTCGAAAAAACACGAGTGCTTTTGACAGTTGTGAGAGTAAGAGAAAATTTACGTGGATGAAGTTGGATGTGGTTATAATGTTTTTATCTGGTTCTTATGTAACCAAGAAATGCATTCAGAGCGGTTTTTAGGATGGTATGGCCCAACAAAAATAAACGCAATGGGCCTTCGCACACGAATATGTTTCAACCTTTTGAACATCATGTTTATTGATGGCAGGGGTGAGAAGGATGTACAGTTTGAGAGCCATTGAAGAGCAATTTGTCATCCAAAATTAAGTGGTTGAAGAGGTGTAATCTACCAACACATGTATGCGTTTCTGACAGTTGTGAAAAATGACTGTGGCTAGTTCTTTGCAAATCGAGTTATATATAAAAATAAACAAGAATTTCAACAAAATTTATTATATGCACACAAGTCAAGTCGGTAACACCCAATTTTAATAATTTGTGTTTTATATTATCGCGAATTAAAAAAAAAAAACAGAACAATACACACACACAAATAAAGCTTCTTATACTACACAAAATTCGACTGGTTGAACATATTCCCCTGTGTTTGGAAAGTAACCATAATGTCTACGGTTGAAGAATACCTTTGTGAGCAGGGCCAATAATCATTATCCCCCTAACTAATTAGATTTCACTAAAACACATCTCAACATAAGTTTTTATACAGCCTCTATTCAGGGTCACACACAAAAAGAGTGAAATCTATTAAAATTGGATGGTTGATAGCTCGGCAGAGTTACCAAAGGATTATTTTTATGGTTGTGGCTTCCATGACGATATCTTTGTTTTCAACACTAAAATAACACTTTGTTGACTAAAGAGTAAAGAATTGATGTAAAGAATAATTACTGTTTTAATGAATTAAACGGTGAAACACAACTGGTAAAATACAAAAATACCCTGGACAATTTTTTCAAAGAACAGTTAAACAGTTGTAGAAATAATTTTGGCAACTTTGTGCCCAAAAAAGTCTGGATTATTGAGAATAAACTTGATAATATAAATCGACTTCCTTAATAATAATAACCAACTCTAATTTAAAAAAAAAATCAAAGTGAAGTCTTAATTTACTTCAACTTTTATGCAAATTTCATATTTTGTTTATTAATATCGCATTTAATTCATTGGTTAAAGATATTTCAATACGGCTGTTTATATTAAAATCGTTTAAATTTCTGGTTATGAATTTTATGTTGATGTAACGGATTCCACAGTCAAACAATAGTTTTGCTGAACTCTATCCATCTGTGAACAAAACAACTGTCATTTTTGACAGAGAGAATGGGTGAACTAAAAAATAAACAATTGTTTCTTAACCAAAAAACTGCCGACATCAATTGAAATTGGCAAAATATATTATTCAATGAAATCTCGAAATAATTACACAAACAGTAATGTTGGCCGAAAATACTGTGTTATGAGTATGGAAACAAAGTGACTACATTTGTTGCATGGTAATAACAATTGCAAAAGTTTAACTTTCATTATTTATAACTGCTTTCCAATTTTCAGAATTCTAACAATGATGGCATACCAAACTGGAGCTCCATGTGACTATTGCTTAAGTAATGGCCTACAAAATTTCCTCAAACCATTCTATATCAATTTGGAAGAGCAAATAATAAAATGCGAAAGTTCCCGCTGCATGTTTCCCTTCGTTCGAAAGCCTGTGTGCAATGATTTCGTCTATTTGAAGGCAGACAATGTTGTTCAAAGCTTAGACGAGTTCATCGAGGAGAGTGCCAAAAAGATTGATGATAACCTCCTAAAGTCTGAAACAAACATCTGCCCTACTAAAACGGAACATGTTCCGATTATGTTTGATTATTCTTCGTTGTTCATGGACAATTCGTGTAAAGAAGAGAAGGAGAAACCAATGATATATAGCCCTGGAGAAATTACAGATTCATATACAATTGTCAGCGATGGTATAAAGAACGAGCTCAATCCACAAAGGCAATTACCTCCGAAGGCTAGGATATCTCGATGTCTATCGGATGTTAAAAAGTTAAAGAAATCCAATCTGAAATCAAAGTCAAAGCGAGGGAAAGTTGGGACTGTTCTTGTAATCGAACCACAAACGGGTAAAAAAATGCGCCCATTGGATTTAATTAAGCAATACATGAAGTTTTAATATGGTGAATCACCATGGCCGGAGTAGTGATGGAAATATTTTGTTTCTTGCATAATAAAATTCTCAATAGCAAACAATTGATTTTATTTGGTAACTGACTGCTAGAGGGTCATGCTATAGGTATTAGCCAAAATTTGTTAGGGTCAAGAACTTCCTTCAAATTTGTTTAGTAGTCTAGGGTAGAAATTATAAAATTTTCTCATCCGAGCATTACTTAGTTGCTGTCCGCAAAGTAGACGATAGGGCCGCCCAGAATGCGTAGCTGACGCTTGTAGCTGAGTCAAAAGTTAAAAATAAAAAAAAATTAGCACTTACACAATGTGAATCTGTAGCTTGAAGGTGAATGAATGGCAACTTCATGCAGGAAATGTATCTCTCTTTTGACAGCGATACAAGAAACCAGCTACAGATACCTACGCATTCTCGGCGGACCTTATGGCTGAATTTGATCCCAGCGGTTCGTAAAAAACAATGCAGATGTGAGTGTAAGATTTTCCGGCCTTTCTGTGACTTTAAAATAGTTTTGAAGTTAAATTTGGTTTTTGGGATTTGGATCTGCAGCCGCATAAAATCCAACTGCCCTAGGGAATTAACGCAAAATTCCATGCACAACGTCGTTAATTTGCTCCTTGGGCTTTTGGCGGAATCATCACGATCGATTTGATGGCACGATTGGTTGTGACGTGAAGAACTGACCACCGAAATCACTGCTCCAAGCGAAATGTTATCCTGCAAAATTCATTCGATTCTTCTCTGCACAGTACGACTTTTTCGTAATATCCTTCAGACCGTTGCTATGATGGCTTTTAAATCGCTGTTAGCCTTTTTTAGTCGCTGGTAGAGTTAGCGGGAGGAGTACGAAAAGTATAAAATTGATAACGGTTTTTAATGGGTCAAAAATAAAATGCTATGTTTGCTATGGGAGGAGTGGTCTATCTCGCCCCAAAAAGTGGGCGTGGGTTAAAATGAAATATAGAAGAAATCTTTATATCATCATAACCGATGATTATGCATCAACCATTTTTTTCGAACAGAGAGTCTTTATACCAAATTTCAAAACTCTAGCTCAAAACTCAAGGCCCAAAAATCGGTGACACACAGACGGACGGACGTACAGACAGACATGGCTATATCGACTTCTCTAACGATTCTGAGTCGATCCATATATCTAGCGAAATAATTTCACTATGTTACAAACTTAATGTCAAAACTAATATACCCCTGTACGATAGGGTATAAAAACATATGAGAAGGCTACAATCCACTGTGTGACTTGTTTTATACCCTATACCATCCCATCCTTAAATAAATTAAATCCTTAAAATTGAAATTGTCGCAACATATTGTTCAGACAGTTTATCAAAATATTGTATGGTTCGACCAAAAACACGTTTTTCTCCTGTATGTGGTATGGCGTAGCGTACCTATTATACAAATGGTTTTTGAATGAAGACGCCTTCAAAAAGTAGACGTGGGTTAAAATGATGTATAGACCAAATTTTTACATTATTATAAGCAATAATTTTGCATCAAAAGTTTTTCCGACATATTTAAAATTTTAACAAAATACGGTTTTTACTAAAAACGTTCCCAAAAGTGGGCGTGGCAAAAAAACTTTGTAAAGACGAAATATGGACATTAGGATTGTTTAGATATGTTGTTCAGAAACTTTTTCAAAATCTTTAACGGTTTGGCCTAAAAGTACGTTTTTTTATAAAATGGGCGTGGCAGTGGGCGAATTTCAAACATTTCAAAAACGTGCACCAAATCTCATCATTCTAGCTCAAAATTGAAGGCCCAAAAACTGGTGACAGACGGACAGATATAACTAAATCGAATCAGCTATTGATTATGTGACGATCCATATACTTTGAGGTATACCTAGCTCAATTATTTCTCTATGTTACAGACTATGTATCAAATCTAATACATCCCTAAGGGATGGGGTATAAATATCTGAAAGATGGAGCGGATCGGAAAACGCGTAGCGTCACAGTTTTTCCGTTCTCTTTTAGAATAATGCGATGTTTACTCTTGTCGCTTAAAGCTGAAAAGTAGTTTTAATTTAAATTTTTCCAAAAAGGATAATCTTCCCAGAAATGATTGAAGCAAAAATCCAAGAAATTGGACCTCAACCGATACCTCTTCAGATCACACAAACCTTCCTTGAACACCCTGTTCCAACGTATCAAACTACTTTTGCATTTCACTCAACGACTCAACTTCAACTCGAATCTACAAAAGTATCTCAACAAAGCGAGGTCTACCACACAATATTTCGGTGACCACCTCTCAGTTACAATTCCGATCTCAGCCGCCACTGACTCACCCGTTTAAAGCGGGCGTACATAAGCAAACAAAAATGTGAAAGTAAACCTGAATGGAAAAAAAGAAAACAAGTGAAAACCCATTCTCAAGACTGCACCACACAAAGACGTGCAAAGACAATAAAACGGACGACAGCAAAAAGAAAACTCGGGATTAATTTAAATTCATTGACCGTACAACGCCAACGTATCATGTTATTTTACGTTCTTAGTTTTGTTTTGGCCACCGTGATCATTTCAATCCGAACAGGTATGTAGATACATAGCTGTACTTCAGTGTGACTCAGTCTAACCACATTTGCATTAATATTATCTATACAGTTGGTGGTGTTAATCTGATTGTATATATCTCGCAACATGGCCTACATGGGGAGCTAACCTTCCGCAAAGTTTCCTCCACTTCAGTTGAGATCAAAGCAAAGCTTGAGACAACCCTGCAATTCCCCGATCAAGCTTGGAGCTGGGGTATACATGAGTTCCCGGTCGACTACACCGAAACGGATGCAAGTGCTCGTTGCCATTTGGGGAAATTGGGCAAGCAGCTAATAAGTTTTGATGATGACTTGGGATTTTTGACATTGCCCGGCAATGAGACATCAACATGGATTAAAGAAATGCAACTAACAGGTTTGATTGGTGGATTCTTATTCATGGTCGGGATGAGATTCATGGTCTATTTCTTAGGTGAGAAGGGTATCTGGGGTAAGTCATTAGTTTTGAGCTCTGACGACAATACATTGGCTTGTGGCAGTATAACTACGGTTGATCCAACTGTGGAACATATGGCTGAGGCTAGGTTTAGGACACCCCTCTCTGGGTCGGTGTACTTCCGGTGGCTGGCATCTGGTGATGTTGGAAGCAGTGATACACTGATCTACACTGATTTGTATCACATTCAATCACAACCGGTGCCGAATAACAATGATCCTGCCACCAAACACTACTGGAAGATCTTTGTGACTGATATTTTGGAGAACGATCATCACCGTAGCGAGGATAACTGCAACTTTTTGCAGTTAGTCTTCGACCCACAGGGCTACGGGGAGGGGAAAGGCATCGGTGATCTGGACACGCGATTGGGTAAGATCAAAGTTGCAAAGAATGCTCTTAAAGAGAACCAACGGGTGATGTACAAGGATGACAAGTTGGCTCTGCTACCATCGGATCTGACGATTCCCCATCGGACACTGTATTTAGTGCTGTTCGACCATTTGCACTCAAATAACTACCTCGCCTGCACCAAGATCCGGCATGTTAAGCCGCTGTTATATAAGTAAGTCTTGATATAAGCTTGAATTGTTTCGCTACATTTTGCATTTGTTTTTAGAACTTTCTTCAACTCTGGTGGTATAAAGGGAGAAATATCGTTTAGCGCGCGATCTAAATTCGATCCGACATTTTTGAATTTCACCCTCACGTCAACGGGGCGGGATACTGATCGTGTTAGTAGGAAGTTTGCAGAGGACGTATCTGGTTTTCGTATCCACAGTCTTCCACCGGCTCCAAATCGTCGAGGGGAATCCGACTATTGCCTAACCACTGACGAAATATACAATCCACACGAGTTGGATCTTAAGTCGGTACCACCACCAGGATTTGGAACTCAAGAACAATATGCCATCGGTGATCTCAGTGGAAAGCTGCAGAGTCGCAACAAGGACTATTATCACAACTATCTACTGCCAGGAGCCAGCTCAGAGTTGAGTGGAATCTATTGGGACATCTTCTTGCCACTGCAGGGAATCCATAGTATCGTGCATCGTGGCATGGTTATCTACACGTTTGATCGGGAAGATGTTGAAAATATTAAAGAAAACCCTTGGGGATGTTCCACCATCTTGCAGTATCAGAAAAATGGCGTCTATCAGAAGCAGATATTGACTGCTCAGGTGCTCTTCCGATATCCGATCGTGGGGAGAGTTCTTTTTCGACAGCCACTCGAGGAGCCGTGGGAGGATACTACGGTGATTTTTGAGTATCTTATCCATGCCGATGGTTCGACACAGAATAACACATTCGATCATCGGTGGGCCATTCATAGCAGTGCGCCAGGTAAGGATTTCTATGATTGGCAAAATCGATGTGCCAGTGCGGGGGACATATATAACCCTTACAAGGTCGATTGGGATAAAAACCCGGTAGATGATTATTGTAAGCCGCACTTGATGTCGATGTGCAGGGTCGGCGCAATGGATGTTCGACTGGGAACTCTTGCCATCGCGGGTCGAAAGGCACAAGCCACAAACATAAGCAGAAAAATATTCACAGACTCTAACTTACCACTTTCTGGGCAGCACAATATCTTGGGAAAATCACTGGTGATCTATGATGACAATGGACCAAAGGCCAGAGGGGAACGATTAGGATGTTCAATGTAAGAAAGATTGTTGCAAAATAGTTCACAATAGTTAATTTGTACAGTTTCGCAATTTGTATGATTAACCTAAAATGTTTGGTGTTCCCAAGTGTTCATTACCAACACTGACTATGTCTTCTTTTCTTTCAGAATATTTGGGCATTTCCGACGAAAGGCAGTTGCCAAAGAATGGTATCCAAACGGCTCCGACCTTAGCGTCAAGGGAAAACTAGAAATTTTTCAACAATCCGAGTACGACATGACCAATGTTGAGGTGGAACTGAAAGGATTAGTCGCCAATAGCGGATATCATATCCATATGGTAAGTTTACATAAAACCTCACATCTTTGGAAGTATCATTTTTTAATTTCTAGACCCCCGTGGAAGCAAATTTAGCTTTCCCATGTGAGGCAACATCCTTGTACGACCATTGGAATCCGTTTGGCATAAATCCAAAGCTCTCTCCACCGCCTAAACTGGGTTCCACTGATCAATATGAGATGGGTGACTTGAGTGGGAAATTTGGTACCCTCGATGGATTGACACAGTATGAGGATGCCTACAACGATACGAATCTTCCACTCTTTGGATACAACAGTATTCTGGGGCGATCAGTTGTAATTCATAAGAAACACAAAAATGCAAGGTGGGCTTGTAGTACCCTCGAGCGGGGTTATAGCCCCCAGGAGGCTAGAGAGTTGCGTGCAATAGCCTCGTTTCATCATCCCACTGGATATGCATTTGGTTATGTAAAAATGACTCAATTGGTTCATTCCGATGGAAGTCAATCGGACACTGTGATTGAGATTAAGTTAAGGCATCCCGGAATAAATGATCGAAATGTGGTATGTAACGATGTGCGAAAATACTTAATCGATTATTCATTGACTTTTTGATTTTCTAGACGCACAACCACAAGTGGCAGATCTATGTGAATCCTGTGGGTGTAGATGCTGCCGTAAAACCAACCGTCACTCGGTGTGTGGCCGGTGGATATGTGTGGAATCCATTCTTTACACAACTTGCTGATCCTTTAAATGTTGGTGGAACTTAAGAAATTAAGATTGAATTTTATTATTGGGAATTGTCTTTTTACAGATCGATCTTTATGAACAAGAATGTGGACCAGACAACCCGCTGCGTTGCTATGTTGGAGACGTTTCAGCAAGATTGGGACCGATAAGTATGTCATTTGTTTTTTTTTTATTATTACTATCGTACAAAATTGATTAAGTAAAATTTCTAAAACTCCCAATTGATAAAAATTAAATTTATATGATTTATGGAGCCCTAAATATTCCAAAAAAGTACCACTAAAGCCTTTGAAACTAATTAAAACTCAGTTTTTAGTTCGGTGCGCAAAGCGTGTTATTAAAAATCGAACAAAACACTCAAATTTGCATGAAATATTCAAATTTTTTATTGTAATCGATAATAAGGCCTTTGCCATTTACGTTTTAAAGACAACCACATGTAAATGTTGTTCGCCGCTTGGTTTTAAATAGTCCATTCGGAAGGTACAATTTCGCGTCACTTTTTCGAGCATTTCCACATGTATTCCATGAATTACGCGTGTTATGTTATCCTGTAACTAACGACATTACATAACCCCACAAGAAATAATCAAGAGGCGTTAAATCGCATGATCTTGACGGCCAACTCACAGGGCCATTTCGGGATATATAAGCTGCTCAATGCTCATCATTGTTTCACGAGCTGTGTAGCATGTGGCACCGTCTTGATGAAACCATATGTCAACCAAGTTCAACTCAGCCAACTAGGGCAAACAAAATGGTGATTCACCAGGTCGATTACGACGATCATAATATGGCGGCCAACTCACAGGGCCATTTCGGGATATAAGCTGCTCATCATTGTTTCACGAGCTGTGTGGCATGTGGCACCGTCTTGATGAAACCATATGTCAACCAAGTTCAACTCAGCCAACTGGGGCAAAAAAATGGTGATTCACCAGGTCGATTATGACGATCATAATATGGTCGTAACAAACGGTGCACATTTTTCACAGAACACGAATTTTGATAATAAACTTCAATAATTTATAATCCTTGCTCGTTAGTAAGTCTTTCCATGATTAAATGGCAGAGTATACTGAAAACTTTTCACTTTGACAGATGACATTTGTACGCCATTACTTACTAGTGCTGCCAACCTAAAGAAACATTATTGAAGTTCACTTTTTCAAATGTTGGCTGCAACTGCGCCGTAGCTCGTCGTCCATGCGGACGTTCCAATTTTGGATGATGCATTTGTACCCACAATCACTATAGACTTTACGAAGCCCCAAAGAAAAAAGTCTAAGGGTGCGATATCGCATGATCTTGCTGGCCAATTCACTGGTCCGAAGCGGTCTTTCAATATGTCCATTTTTACATGGTCTGGGGGCTCAGTGGCACGATGGTTAGTGCGATGAGCTGCGTGCGGAAGGTCTGGGTTGATTCCCAGCCGACTGGGTACTAACGAGCCTGTTGCGCCAAAAATTCATATTTGTATTTTTGTGTGGCACAAAGCGCCGCCTTGTTGAAACCAAATGCTGTGGAGATCTCGGGCTTCAATTTTAGGCAAAAAATAGTATGTTATCTTGGCGCTATAATGAGCCCCGTTTTCGATAAAATACTTACCGATGATTCCACCGGCCCATAAACAACATAACACGGTTGTTTTAAGTGGATGCAACTGCAGCTCTTGAACCTATTCCGGTTCCTCTTTGGCCCATATACAGCAACTGTGCTTATTGAGCCAGAAATTGGGCTCTGCTGAAAAAATGGTGGTCCAAAACAATGGATCTTCAGCAAGTCGTCACTAAAACGATGACGCAACGGAAGGTCCATTATGAAAAGTTAAAAAAAAAAAAAATGCCAACCTGACGTGACTCACGACTAACGTCTAACCCTTTGAAAAAGATAACTCTCACCCTTACAATGGCCGTGTACCGGTTTTTAGTTTTACGAAATTGACTTTGCCGATGCATTATTCTTATTAGTTAATCGAGTATTTTTAGTCACGTGACATGAGAACAGTGCATCGGCAAAGTTGACATGTGAAATCTAAAACCAAAAACACGGCCAATGAATGGACTCCTGGCATAAATGCCACCCATGTGAAACAGGAATCGATGGGATGGGTCGGAAAGTTTTAAAACCCCCTTGCCTTTATAATAAGCTCGTTGAAATCGGAGAAGAACATATACATGGGGAGTTTCAACAATAGTTGAAATTCGAGTTTATGTCAATTTTCTTAATTTTGCGAATGTGGTTGATTTTAAAAATTGACAGATTGTTTACCATCCTGATATACACTCCGAAAGCTTTCGATCTTTACGTTCAAGATTTTCCATATCCATTTGATAGTTTATTTATTTTTACGACTTTGAACACGAAGCATGTTCTAGTTACGGATCCCACAAAGATTTTTCTCCTGACGACTGAGCTGGGACTGTTTGAGATTAGATTATATGGTACAACGTGGTAAGCTAAGAGCAACTTTTTGACAGATCATATACTTTCTTACTTCGCAGCTTATAAAATTAATGAATTCCCATCAAAATAAACAGCTGTAGGTACTCTTTGAGAATCCAACTAATTTAAGTCTAAAGGGCCGCCCAGAATGCGTATTTGTAGCTGATGCTTGAATCTGAGTTGGCAGCGATACAAAATACCAGCTACAGATACGCATTCGAAAATCGCCGGTTCTTCAAGTGAGGATTCGTATTTTACTTACAGATATTTTGGATATTTCGAAGAGATCCTGAAGTGGAACATGTCTATTAATTGCATTGACAAAAGTAATATTTATATACTAAATTCCTCGTTGTTAAATTTACCGATAATATGGCTTAATGAATTTCCATAACTTAATAGTATTAAATGTACCCATCCTTTTAAAATCTTCCATTACAGGTCTTGGTGATAAGCGTTTAGTTTTTACGGATACAAACTTTCCCTTGGAACAACCAGTTGGTGCTATTGGAAGATCAATAGTCATCTTTTCGCCAGAGTTTTCAAATGAGAGATATGCATGTGCAAATATTGAGCCAGATCATAATATTGTGAAATATGTGAATTTACAGAAACCGCCCAGATTTGTTGTGTAAGTACACTTGATGCCTTGATAACTTTTTTGGTGAGAACTAGGTCCATCTTTACATTGGAGCCTTCGGTATGCTTGTACCCACCGTGAATGGTTTAAATAAGGTTATATAGAGATTTAGTATGGTTATGTTTATTTAAGTCGTCGTGGTTTAGTTGAATTTAATTCCACTTCCATATTTTGGCTCTGGTGGTCTTAAACCACGCTAGTAGAGGCGGATCAGACTGTAGATGTTGGAAACAAATTTATAGTGATGCCAAATAATCAGTGCGGGAAGAAAACTTACAAAGCTGATTATAAAACCGTTCTCACACTTCAGTGGGTCCATAGTAGCATACCATGTGTGTCACTGGTTAGACCTAAAAAAGTATTGACATGCCTAGATCTTGCTGTGAGATCACTTTATTGAGCGATAGTTTCGCCGTGCTTGCCTGATATGGTGTTTTACCACCTGATTAGTGATTTTACATTTTATTTGGCAACATACCATAAAAGTTTGTATTTTATGCAATTTTAAATTATTGAATTATTATCCTCGGTCATACGTACTTGCTCCTTGAGCGCTAAATTTTAAATTATAGTTACTAGAACCTAATGCTGAATTAGAAAAAAAATTAGTGAAATCAGTGGTCAAAAGAGATAAAACAAGCTATTTAACGAATCTTAATATCTATAGCTATTTCTCCCATAGAAAGCTTTTTCTATGCCCACTTTTTGGGTTCATTTTCTACAAAAAAAGGGGTTTCAGTAAAAAAAAATAGAGAAAAACAAATTAATAGGTCGTATGCAAAAAGCTGAGCAGGATGTTTGAACGTACATGTGAGATCGATCGTGCAAACATTTCTTTGCGCTAGGAAAATAAAAGAAATAAAAATGTCTGCAGTAAGTGAAAACAGTGATTTTTAAGCGAAAAAAAGAAAATTTTACTGGAGGAATCGGAATTGCTAAGGACAAGGAATGTAGCTTCATTAACAAAAAAAAAAAAAAAAAAACAATTTAATGAATACAATCCAGTCATTTGCATTGTCTGCGATATTTTTTTTGAAACATTCTGTATCACTCTTGATGTAGTATCTTCACCCACTCCAATTTGAAACCTCGGGTTTCCTGTATAGCGCAACGAAATTCGCATTTATTCGCATTTCTTCTCCATATGTTAAATCTCTCCTCACTAAACCGATACAAACGACGATGGAACACCTTTTATTTTTATAAACTCTGCGTGTTACCTACATAGATTTGTTGCAATTTGGCCATCGGTTGTGTTGTAAATAAATATACAGTGTGTGCCGGGAAGGTATGCTACATTGTTTTGCAGGCATTTTGGTAAACATTAGTCTTGACAGTTCATATTTGGCAGTCATGAAGTAGACACGTGGACAATTTATTATGCTCAATACCTTGGTCTTCAAAGAACAACTTTGGCCACAATTTTGAACAAAGATTTGCATTTGTTTCCATATAAGATTCAGTTGACACAAGAGCTTCTTCCACAAGACCATTTACGCCAACGTACATATGCCAATAGAATGTTACAGCTAGCCCATGACCACCCCGAATTTCATGAACAAATCATAATGAGTGACGAAGCACATTTTCATTTGAAAGGATATGTGAATAAACAGAATAGTCAGTTCTGGGCAATGGAAAACCCTCATTTTATTCATCAGTCACCTTTGCATCCATTAAAAGTAACAGCCTGGTGTACAATTTGGTCAGGAGGAATCATTACTTCTTTGAAAATGAAAACGGCGTAACGGTTACTGTGAATGGGGAGCGATATCGTGATATGATAAACATGTGGTATCAACAAGACGGTGCCACATCGCATACAGGCAGGATTACAATGGAATTACTGCAAGACCTCTTTCCCCAACAAGTTATTTCAAGAAATGGTGATGTTGATTGTCCTCCACGCTCGCCTGATATGACTGCCCCGGACTTATTTTTGTGGGTATATCTGAAAAGCAAGGCTTATGCAAACAAACCAGAAACGCTTGAGCAACTGAAACAAAATAATCGTGATGAAATTAATGAAATAACGCGTGAAATGTGAGAGAATGTAATGAAAACTGTGCTCAAAAGTGCTCGCATTTGTAAGACTAATAGAGGCGGACATGTACCTGATATTGTATTCCATACATAATTGCCGACATTAAATAAAACATTTATCAGTATAAGATCCATTATCTTTCATTTAATTAAAAATTCTAAACAAACAAATAAGTATTCCTTCCCGGCGGACCCCGTATATGAACCGATCAAGAGAAATAAGTGCTCAGTGGCGCGATTATTAGTCTGGCTTCGATTCCCTGCCAAAGCAATACCAAAATGATTTTTCACAAGAACTCCTCTCGTGATGATCTGACAAATCATTAAAGTAGTATCAACTGTCAAGAAAAACTTATCTCAAATTCGCCGTTTGGAGTCCGCATAAATCAGGAGGTCCCACCATCATGCAAGAAGTACACACGCACACAGGAATGGTTCTGAGAAAGCTCGGCTCGAGTTACTAACGAGATTGTTTCTCCAAAAATTTGTATTTGTTTATTTTTTAAGAGAAATACCATGCACATGCGTAACTGTCGATCTCACGCATTCAATCGTTTTCTCATCTTTTTGCATATGAGCTGATAGAAAGCTTATATGCAAAAATCGAGCTTTCAATTTGGGATCGGTCTCAGCACATTTTTCTCAGCACTTTGAGATTGAACTCATAACATGGGATCTAAATTGCAAATTTGCATATACACCGTTAAATTTTGATACTGCACCTGTCATATCGGTACAAGCATCTCATGATCCTTTTAAAGCATTATAAGCTAGTTTTACCTAAGAGAAGTACCTACTTAAACATAAGTTTAAAATAAAATAATCTCAATATTGAACAAAAGTTCAAACCTGACAAACTTACTGATTTCCATATAAATTTTAGAGCGCAATTTCTGGATGAACTTCGTGATGTAATGGGAATACCCGAATGGATGTTAGACGTCGATGCCCGGAGGACGAAAGAATTGCATGGAGGTTCTTGCATTCAAATGATTATTCACTTCAAAGGACCAATAGCACATCGTTTGGAGTTGGTAAAAGACAGACAAATGAACAAAATTCATGCAGTTAATATATATTTTAAATTCTTAGGACATGTCCCGCTTGATAGCAGCCGGCCGTTTAGATGCCCCAAGCTTGTACATTCCAGGATACGTGAATCAAAAGCGAAAGGCAACACTCTCATATCGAACATGTGGAGTACGCGATCCAAATGAGAAAAAAAGTATTTATTTTCTAAAATCACTTAAAACATATTTTTATTTTTTTTTTTTGATTTCCTTAGAGAAAAAATCAACTTTCGGAAGCAGCGGCAGCAGCAATAATTCGAGACCAAAGACTTTTATAATGTTTTCATTTGTTCTATCAATCCTCGCAAAGTTTATCCATTAAGATTGTACACTTTGTTTTATAAATAAATTGTTTTGTTGCCAAAGTCAGAGTCTGTATGAAATCTTACGTAATAATCGAACATAACCCAAAGTACGCCCAAAGAGCGCGTGCCAATCCACATAGGCCAACAGGTGGTCTTACGTACAAAATTCCACACACACGGCAGAAAAATGTAAACAAAATGAGAATCGCCTCCAAGATACAACCCCGCAATGACAGAAATGTCATAGGCGAAAATATTTTATTTGCGTTCCACAATGCGCATGTCCTAGAAGTCTCGTAAAAATATCGATCTCCGGACATAAGTATAGCAGTGTTTTGTGAAAAGTCTTAGTTCAGTGCGAAGAAAATGGAGTGGACAAACCTTCTGGTGTTTTTGGGTATTTTAGGCTTTTCAAGTGCCACCTTAAGTGGACCCTATCTGATGTGGGGTCATGAAAAGTTAAAGAATATGAAATATCCAGCTCTGACCGAAGCAGAGGAGCAGAGTCTGTCGACACTTTTTACTGACGCCAAAGCGGTTGTGGTTTTCATTAGAAACAATACAAATCGATTGGATGTCGAAAACTATCCAAGGTTTCGTCAGTTGGTGAATGCAAACTCTTGGACATATTTGCCCCAGCATACACTGGCAGTGGAACCCTTTAATTACAACACAAATGTCGAGGTGGGTTGAAAAAATTCGATGGTGAAATGAGAAAAAAATGGATGACTATATTTTTTTTTTCTTTAAACTCTTAGGTGATTAATCTGGTTGGTCCAACGTCGCAACAAGACACTGAAATAGTTGCATTGTTTAAGGACTCGGTGACTATCTATGGCGAGGGTGAGGTACTGGGAGTGCTGGCCTATCGAGAGGAGGAAGTCCATTACATGTACAAGAGAGAGGCTAACGAAGAACAGACAACCACCTCTATGCCGCCGGCAGAAGAGCCTACAGAGACTAATTTCATATATCTTGCTCCAGGTGAGTTATTTTTACGCACCCCATTTCCATATACATAGTGGTATGGGAAATTGTTTATTATATTCACCATATTATACCTATACATTGGTCATATGTGATATTATATTTGTTATTCATGTTTTATCCGTTTATCGGTTCGAGATATATTTAGAGTAGGCAATTAATTTCATGCGAACATGGGCAACATGAACAAGATTGTCGTCAAATATGAATTAGAACGTAGTTCTAGGACTATTTAGGAATTCGTATGCAAACGTGTACAATTTATGTCTGAAAAACACTCCGATTGAGTGAAGTGAACACACGTAAAATCTGCAAGCATTGTAGTTCTGCAAGTTGTCTATTTCTAAATCCACTGCAAAAGTCATGGCCACCACAACACAAAAAAAAAATCAATTTTAAGAAATTTGGCATCATTGGATTATGTCGTTTAAATCCGCATAAAAAAAGTTATATGCCGAAAAAAAACAAAAGTATACAAAATGGAAGAGAGGCTTGTTCTCAACTCAACCAAAACTTTTACTTTGCGGCGAAATTATTCACGATGGCTCTACTACGAACCACGGGTTTAATATTTAAAATTAAAAAGTAAAAACATATCCAACGATAGCCATTGTTTGTTTTAAATAATCAAATAAATATCACAAATCAACACAGTAAAACAGTTTTCTGCTCGTGTGTCTTGTTAAGATTAGGCTGGGTTTGATGGGTTGTTGACGCAAAAGTTAGTCGTCAAGCCCGCACAGGAATACGTGGGCCCATAGCGATACCCTTTTAATTCACCTGAAAAGAAGGAAAGAAGGCTGCGTTAATGAAAAGAGTGATAGTTAGGTGATTTGTGCTCCTCCATTGGCTTCAAAGAGGTAGTTATTCTATCCAGACTTGGGCATAAATTTACTTTAGCACAAACTCACTTTTTTTCACTTTTTTTGTTGGCGTCGTTCACATTTAGTTTAGAAGTTATAATTTATTAAAAATTTCCTTTTTTTGAGTCAAATATCCAAACAAATTATGTGTAGTTTGACATTTCGTTTTTTTGTTTACCTCAGTGGTTAATTATTTAAATTTATTTTTTTAATTATTACTTATTATTATTTGATGAATCATTGGAATCATCAGAACTTAATTCATCAATTGGTTCATTGATCAGTGTTCCATCGTATAGTTTGCTGGCGTATTTAAAGAATTCTATCAAGGGGTCGGTTTCTTCCGCTCTGCATTTTCTAAGGAATAGAATTCCTTTTTTCTATTATATTGCAAAAGCGATGCCTTCGCATGTCTCCACATGTTTTCTACGTTGTTTGTACGGGCACCAGTTTGCAGGTCCTTGAAGTCAACGGAGTGGTTCATAGTCAAATGTTGGAAGCCTTCGTCCTTTAAACAGTAGTTGCTCTGGAATATAATATTTAAATGATTATTTTGATTTGATATAAATTGATGCCCTTTACAAACCTTCCAAAAATCACTTATGGTTCTGGTTCCTGGCCCAATTTATTCTTTAATTATATTAAGGAGTGTTTCCTTGTCCCGGTTTTCAACAGGAATAGGGAAACTTTTCAATGAACCTCTTTCTACCCCACCGAAAATCCATTGCCCTTAGACGTGGTCCAAATGTCACAAGTTTGTTGAGAGAGTTAAAATCCTTTTTTCCCGCGAAGTGGGCCACGTAGGGTACCGTTAACAAAATAAAACTTTTGACTGAGGCGCCTGTCTGACGATTTTACATACCCTGAGCGGAGCAATGAAGTTGCATGAGAGTGGACTGTCCCCAGAAAGAGAGTTAAAATCCTTTGTTCCCGCGAAGTGGGCCACCCAGGGTACCGTTAAAAAAAAACTGTTGACTATGGCGCCTGCCTGACAACTTTACATACTCATATTTTTATATATTTTTTCCGTTTTCGGAATTTTAAATTTTTTCATCTGGCAATGCTGCATTGGAATGTACTTCTTATTTATCATTCACCTAAGTGTGAAATGTAAAAAAATGGTTGATTTGTATAGTTGATTGTAATTGAGAGAGACGATTTTAAAAAATTGCTAAATTATCAGCATAAAATAGTGAGTGGAATAAGAAAAAAGGTGAAAAACTGAGTTTGTGCTAAAGTAAATCTGTTCCCAGACTTACAGCAGAAGCTGATGCCCTGACGATCTTTGCTATAGGTGTTGCGGTTAGGACGATATCCCCCCCGACATCTGGGCCTCCGGACTTCCTGCAGAGTTGGTGCGAGACAGTAAGGTTAATTCTATGGGAGCGTTTACCCAGCAGATTTTGACCTGTTATCACTTTCACGGCTATAGAAATGGAAGCACTGTTCAGAGCTATAAGCTTGTTAGAATTGTTGCCTCTTTATTCCGGCCAAAGGTCTTAAGTGTGTTTGCAAGTGTTTTGTTTGGACATTGTTCTGGTTACATAAAGACCTTAGCTCAAATCGGCAGCGCCAACTACTCGTGATTTTACTATGGCCGCTTGACTATCTACGTAAATGAAGATATCATCTTGTGATATGTCCAATACTCTAGCCGATTCGGCAGCTTCGAGTATGGGAAGGATCTCTGCTTGGAAAACACTGCACGAGTTTGCCAATCGAATGGATGTGTTTATCCCTATTCTATCGGAGTAGACCCAGACATCCATCGTTATAGATTGCTATTTCGTTGTTGGGTACCACATTGTTTGACGACCATTCGTCTCTACTTGGTATTCTGATTGAGTATTTAATATCAAAATCGTGATATTAGATGCCCCATTCTCATATTCTATCGGGTTTTTTTTAACAAGGACGCTGAGCGACAGGGACAGCAAAGGTTTGCCATTTCATGATGGAAAGATATCCGATCCAACAACGAGTCAAAATTATTAAAATTTACAACCGAAATTCTGAGTCAACGTTAAGAGCGCTACGTCCAATTTATGGTCGTCATAATCGTCCTAGCAGATCAACAAATGAGCGTCTAGTGGAAAAATTTGAATCCACAGGCACAGTACAAAATGTTCCCGTGCCAGTGAGACAAAGAAGTGCCCGTAGTGTCGAGAATATTGCTGCCGCTGAGGCTTCAGTTGAAGAAAGCCCAAATGTGTCTCTCACACGTCGTTCTCAAGCGTTGGGCATCTCTGTGACGTCGTTGTGGCGAATTTTGCAAAAAGATCTTGGCCTACATCCTTACAAGATTAAATTGATGCCAGAACTGAAGCCGCTTGACCACCAGAAGCGTCGTATGTTTGTGAATTGGGCTGAGCAACAACATGAAAATGATTCGGATTTTCATCGAAAAATCATCTTCAGCGATGAGGCTCATTTCTGGCTGATTGGCTTCGTCAATAAATAAAATATGCGGTATTGGTCAGGCAGCAATCCACACATACTCCATGAGTCATCATTGCATCCCGAAAAAATTACGGTTTGGTGTGGTTTATGGGCCGGCGGCGTCATTGGGCCGGACTTCTTTCGTGATGATCAAGACTGGCACGTTACTGTGAATGGGAATCGCTACCGTTAAATGATAACCGAATATTTTTGGCCCCAATTGGATGATATGGACTTGGAGGACATGTGGTTCCAACAGGACTGCGCCACAGCCACACAGCGAATGACACAATCAATTTATTGGAAACCAAGTTTGGAGAACGTGTTATCTCACGAAATGGTCCAGTCGCTTGGCCGCCTCGGTCGTGCGATTTGACGCCGTTAGACTATTTCCTGTGGGGCTACGTCAAGTCTACGGTCTATGCCAACAAGCCAGCGACGATTGATGAACTTCGTTCGAATATCGAACGTGAAATTGCAGCAGTATCGGCCGATGTATGCTTGAAAACCGTCGAAAATTTGGTTCAGCAAACTTTGTGATTGATCTCTTGTGAGTGAGAGGAACTTGCTAATTTTTCTTTGGATTTACAACCAGGACGCAAGGTTCTGGCCATCTATTGAGTATGTTTAGGCTTGTTTGCATGATTGCCCTTAGAGTCGATGGGAATTTCCCAAATGCCATAAGTACCACATCGTCTGCATAAGCCACTGTTTTTATAGCGGTGTTTTCTAATCTCCTTAATGCTTCCTTGAATATCAGTAGCCAGAGAAGTATAGGAAGAAAACCCCCTGTGGAGTACCTCTCGTCGTTATTATCCTTTTGGTACAATCTCAATGAAATGATGAGTTTTTAAGCTAGGTTATGATCCAGTCACAGATGATCGGTTCTTTGCTAACTGCCTCCAGTTGCGGACTCCAAGCTGGTTGAGTACGGTTTCTACTTGTGCGCGCCACTTAAGGCGAGGTCTTCCTCTACTGCGTCCGACGTCCGACCAATAATGTCAATATCCTCGGCGTATACTAGTAGTTGTACCGTAGTAGTTGTACGAGTTTTGAGAAATGGTGCCTCTGGTGTTGTCTCGTGAGTTTTGCACAATCCTCTCAAGAATCAAAATGAAGAAGTCACACCGCCTTGCCAAAATCCTTTTTTGGTATCGAATGTGTCGGTGAGGTCGTTTCCGACCCTGATGGAGCAGCTTGAATTCTCCATCGTCATTCTACACAAATGGACTAGTTTGGACGGTATACCAAAACTAGACATGACCCTGTATAGTTCGTCTCTATAAATGCTGTCGTATGCGGCTTTGAAATCGATGAATAGGTGGTGGGTATCGATTTGGACATCTTGGGTTTTTTTCCAGGATCTGCCGAAGTGCGAACATTTGATCGCTTGATTCGTCCATATTGCCTACACCAAATCTAACAAAGCCTTCGTCATTTCCTCCACCTCAACTCTTGTTTCTACAGGTGCGACCCGCTCCATTAGCATCTCAGCTTAACCAACAGGAATCACAATTATCGATTGGTTTTGGAATTGATCGAAAGTTTCACGATTAACCACAATTCCATGGCAAACCATAAGAGTGGAGGATGTTCTGTATGGTGCAGTCCAATAATCCCAATCCCAGTCCATTCGAAATGGAATGAAGTCTTGTGTCAGTTAATGTATTTTGCTTGCATTTTAACTCGGAAGCAACCTAAATCCAACAGTAAACTCAATCAAACTTATATTCAAACCTTGGATAAAAAAACTTGAATAGAATGTCAATTTCAAATGGCATTAACATCTGTGGGTGTTAATGAATTATGGTTGAGAGCCTTATTGTCATTTCAAAAATTAAATAAGCCCCACGGTGGCTATATACTTTTTTTTGGGAACTAAGACAACATTGTAGCAAAGATGTACAGCCTCTAAAATAGCATTAAAGGAGGTACAAGGAACGTCGTCAAATACTTGCTGATTCATCTGAAAAAACGGGATTGAGTTATGGATCAATTGGAATTTCGCTTTGCACCTTTGTAATGCCTCGTCCAAAGTCAACTAACTAAGATAAAAGAAATTCCAGAGCATAAACTGGATTCTTGGAGGCAAGTACAATCAATCTGAACAGTTCAAACAAAGCCTGGCAAAGGAATTTTTATTAGATACATACTCCGACGTATATTTGATTTGCAAATCTGTAAAAGAATTTCGATGAATTTGAAGCTTTGGAATTGTCAAATCTTTCACTTGATGAATTGAAAAGTGTTTATATACAAGATTCCTTACTATCGTAGGCTTTTGTATTCAGCATGTTATAATGTCTATGAAAGTCTTAAGGATGACTACAAAGTAAGCTTTGTAAATCGGATACAACAACGCGATCAGCAACGATCCGAACATGAAGAAAACGAATCTGATAACGAAGAAGAACAGTCAGACAATGATGAAGATGCAGCATTGGTATTGGATTCAGGAATACAGACTACCGTTAATAATGAAGAAGCTTCAGAGGTAGAATCTGATTTTCATATGGAGCCTACATTAGTATCTGATATACTGCGATACATCATTTACATCTTCATCACTATGTGCAATATGAATCGGAAATATCTGATCTTGAAATAGAGATGTTATAGTCTGATGTTGATACTGAATAAGGAAGCGTGAGAGATGGAATATGATTTCGATACGGAATCATTATCAGACTCCGTATCGAAATCAGATTCCATGGATTCCTGAAATGGAAATATTGGGGTCTGGTACTGTCTTGTTTGAACTCTTATTCCAATAGAATTCCAAAAGACACTGTTAACTTATGTATAAGATGAGAAAATGAATCATAACGAATATAAAGTTATTTTAAGCCATTCCCACTTTTTGGGGGCGTGTAAAAGTTTCCCACCATGCACCGGTCACGGTTTTATTTTTCAGATTCCTGGCTGCTGGCATGGTTACTTTAGCAGAAGTTGATGCACTTAAGCAAAAATTTAGGTGTTGGAGGTTTACTCGCTAAAAAAAATGTTTTAAATTTTCGTTTTTCAATTTCTTTTCTCTATTAATTCCCAATCTTCTTTGGACTTTATTTTATTACATAAAAATATTTTCAATTAAATTTTTAGGAAAGGCTATCCTGTATACAACCACTGCACCTCTCTTGAACATGGATATCAATGGTCAAATGCATTCATTCGCTTTGATGGAACATGACAAAGAGATCACCTTTGACGATCGAGTTGATTTCAGTCGTCTAAATATTGGATTCAAAGTCAACAACACCAGAGTAGGTCTAGACTAAAAACAAAATTAACAAAGTCAAATCAAATTTCTAAAATTAAACATTTTAGCTCCGCTTGCGTTTTAATTTTACTTTATCTGCGCGCAGTTACTGGGCGTTAACAGCTGTTGAAGTCGAATATAAGGATTATCGTAACAGTATGCCATTAGTTGGTGAAGCACCAATCGCCCCGAAGGGCTTCTCCTACAGATGTTCCACACGTAATCTATTATTCCGCATGGGTGACGATAACCTAACATTAAGTGATTATCAGGTGAGTTTTTATTCCCAAATTCTATTCCTAAAATGTTTGATTAATAACCCATTTTGGGTTTGTAGGTCCAACCCTGGTTGAAGGGTGCCAATCGTTTTAGTGATGACTACAATTGTGTGGGTTTCACCACAATTCCTATATGGTCGGGTTTGTTTGTTGGTGCCATTTTGATTGGTGTATTGTTCATTGGAATTTTAGCTCTAATGGATATTAAGACGCCAAATAAGTTCGAGAGCAGTCGTAGTAAGCAACTTACTTTTACTGTGCAAGATTAAATTGATGTTAGTATGGCAAAACATATGTAAATTTACTGTTATACTCGTATTATCGATTTCAAATTGTAAAATATCGTGCAAAAAATTAGATTTTAGTTTAATTGCAAAACTGTTAGCTGTAAAGTTTTATTCAACAAAATTTTTTTTGAATATAATAATTTGATTAAAAATAAAAATTAAAATAATATGTACTGGTTTTTGCAATTTTTATTTGAATTGGATCAACTTTGTTCCCTCATAAAACGAAAATGTTGCTTGACAATAGGAAAATGCCTCAATAGGCTACTGATGCGAATGTTAATTGGCAAACGTTTAGAAGAAGGAATATGTAAACACACACCACATTCTGGGTTTACATTCTAATCATTATAATGTGTTCGTACAGAACCGAAGACTGTATTTTCGAAAAGTACTTCACGCATTTACTCCGAGATTTCTAAAAATGAATAAAATACTAAGAATGTACTCTCAGATCGATTATTCCCGTAACTCCAGAATTCGCACTCACATTTTTTTGTTTTTGTTTGTATATTCATTTTTGTTTTAATTCCTCTTAAAACTAACTTACATGTTTGATAAAAATTCAAGAAAAAAACTAGCCTACTTATCAACTACTTAACTAACTTACTGGCCCTATGCAGGCGCCCTAAATTAAACGATAACAACTTAAGTGTATCAAAAACTCAACCAATTTACAACCAATTTATTTCTTTTTTTTTAATGTTTATATTTATCCAAGGAAGGTTTTGATACACTCTATTTTTTGAAAAATATTAAGTTTTTAGAACAAATTCATTAAAACAAAAACTGGTTGATTTCACACTTGTTTTATTTACACTTCTCGCATGTTCGTTGGCATCGTTTGTGTGAACGCATACACAGATCTATGATTTTATACATCATGCGGTTTTTGTCGTTTTTTTTTTTTACTCACACTTCTCGCATGTTCGTTGTAAGCTTTTGACAGAACCATGGAAGATCTAAGGACGAATCAACAATTATTCGGTGGTGCCTTGGTATTGTTAGCAGGGGATTTTAGACAAGCTCTACCTGTCATTCCCCGATCGACTGCTGCCGACGAGTTGAATGCGTCTTTAAAATCTTCAATTTTAAGGAGATATGTAAGAAAATTCACACTAACTAAAAATGTGCGTGTTCAATTGCAATATCAGCTGATGAATTTTCTAAGCAGTTACTCAAAATTGGAGATGGAAAAATTCGGATAGATAATGAAACTGGACTGATCACACTACCCACTGATTTTTTCGCATCACTCAATCAAGCAAGAGCTGATTGAAAGAGTTTTTCCAGACATTACACAAAAACACAAAAATCATCACTGGTTGAGCGAACGAGCCTTATTACCGGCAAAAAAACAAAGATGTCAGTGAAATTAATGAGGCTGTCTTGAAGGAGATACCAGGCCAATTATTCACATTTAAGTCAGTGGACACCGTTATGAATGAAGATGAGGTGGTCAATTATCCCAAAGAATTTTAAAATTCACTTGATCTACCAGGACTGCCACCACACATTCTACAATTGAAAGTTGGAGCACCTATTATTATGTTACGAAATCTCAATCAACCAAAATTGTGTAATGGTTCAAGACTTGCGGCAAAGAAATTAATGACCAATGTTACCGAAGCCACTATTTTGAATGGTAAATTTAAAGGTGAAGACGTCTTAATTCCACGTATTCCAATGATACCAACAGACATGCCTTTTGTATTTAAACGTTTGCAGTTCCCAATTTGACTTGCCTTTGCTATGACAATCAACAAATCATAAGGACAATCATTGCAAGCGTGTGGTTTAAATTTAGAAAATTATTGTTTTTCACATGGACAATCGTATGTAGCCTGTTCACGTGTAGGGAAACCTTCTGATTTGTTTGTGTACGCACCTAATGTTAAAACCAAAAATGTTGTTTACCAAAGAGCATTATAATAAATTAATTTAAAAGAAAAAACAATTTTGGTGTTTTTTTGTAGGTATTCAATGGAGTTGATCGATTAATTCGATTGCATTCGGTTCGATTTCTTCGGCGCTTAGATATAAGTGTCCGTTCACGTGAACCATCAAATCAACTTGGTTTTCGGCATTTGTATAGGTTTTCGAAAATTGGTTGCTTGCGCTGAGGAGGTTGGTTTGCATTGTCACGTATGTACCTATGTTGTACCGATGATTCAATAGATCATTTATTTTCGCCAACATGCGACAGCGATACCTCCTCGGCGCATGTGCACAATCACATGCATCACCAAATCAACATGGTTTTCGACCTTCCAAATTGGAAATTTATGACGATGATTTCAAGAATATCACATAGCTTAAGACAAAATTAACTTATAAAAGTGTAGGTACATGTACAAATGGCATTTCAGACTTGACGTCTAGCGAAGTAGCCGGGGGTCCGCTATTCTAATATATAAATCTAAAAGTTATACAATGTTTACAAAGAAACATTTGAAAAAAACTTGGTTCCTTGTCCTTTTTTTTATTTTATTTTAACTTACATTCTAATTAAAACTAATTATCGAATACTTAAAACAAATTATAACTACCTAAAAATAACTTAAGAACTAGAACAGCCACAGCAACCAATTTTTTTTGTATTTTTTATATTTTTTTGTATTTTTTTTTGTGCTACCACTACTGTTTGCCTTAACCATAAACTTAAAAACTATGTAAGTTGACCATATATTTTCATGACTCCACTAACTATAACTACGTTAACCAACACAACAAGTTCTCCTGTTGCAACCTACTCCGGTGTTCCCAATCGGACACACTCCTGCTGAACCGCAGGCGCTCTCCTCCGCCCTTAGCGACGACGTCTCGGTCGTATAGGAGCCGCCTATTCACAGTTCGTCGGAAGACGTGGTAGATAGGCGGAACCGCCGATCTATCCTGTATCAGCCCTCGACTATCCAAATATAGGAAAGCTTCAGGCGGAATAAAGCCGCTTAAACGCGCACTCTCAAAATATTCATCATTGGGGTAGAAGGACTCAAAGATAAGACTATTGTTCGAAGCCATCGCTCTTGCAGCATGAAACCGAATGAGTTTCACCAGACAATTGTCTATACTGTTTATGTTGGCCCCGTTTTATAGAACCTGGTTGGAATAATATTTTGTGTATTCAGATACTGGTGCTCTGTGAAGTCCAAGACAGTTTCTTAAACACTGCCTCTCAAACACCCGTATCTTTTCCATTTGAGATGGGGCAACGTTGAACCACACCGGGCACCCATAGGCAATCATTGGCCTAAAAAGGGCCATGTAACAAATCATTTTTACCCTGCTGTCAAGACGACTGCTATAAAGCAATCGTCTTGTCAGGGTAAACGCTCTACACGTCTTCCGAAATATATATACTGATCCAGCCAGATGCCAAGATACTTTACTACAATTTTACTCGCCAGTGGCTGTCCGTTTGCCCCAAAGATTTCCAGCTTCCGCCAGTTCTTTCTCGTATCCCTAGAGGCCCTAGACAACGGTGTCCTAAACAGGATAGTTTGAGATTTCTGAAAGTTAGTTTTCAACTTCCAGTCATCGTAATATCTCTGCATCTTGTCGAAGTCCCGCTACAAAAGAGTTCGAATGCCTTCGACAGTAGGGGCTGTTCTGTACGCGATAGGATCGTCCGCATACGCAGTTGCCTGAGTAAGACTACCTTTCATATCATTGGTGTAAATGCTGAAGAGATTCGCGAATTTACCGCTCCCTGTTGCAGACCATTTTTAATGAAAAATTCGGTGATAGAAGTTACATTGCCACTTTTGACAACAAAAGTTCTACCAGTCAGAATGTCATGAAGTATATATAGCAGTGGTTTACTTATGTCAAGTCCGGTCAGCTTAACAAAGAGGCCCTCTAACCATACGGTGTCGAAAGCCTTCTCTAAATCAACCAGACATGCACCGTGCACTGTTTTTGGCGTTGTTTCGTTGTATATCAGATACGAGTTTGGAGGCGGCATGAATACAGTCATGTCCCGCCTTGAAACTAAACTGGTTCTCTGGTATGATATTATTACCCTCGGACCACTTGAACAGAGCTCGATTGAGAATCTTTTCGAAAATCTTGCTGATACTCGGAAGTACACTTATCGACCGGACATTTGCCGGATTGGAGTTGTCATTTTCGGGAGAGGATGAACCACCGCCATCTTCCACCGCTCTGGATACCGCATTATTCAGCGCGTTTTTGAACAACGTGGCGTAAATTCTTCAGGGGGCAAGTGTCTCAGTACAATGTTGGATATAAAGGGTGATCCATTTCGAGGTTCCCTACTTTTTTAAAGAAAAAAACACAGAAAATTCAAATTTAATGGAAAATGTTTATTATCATTTGAAAGAACATTCTTTGGCATTTATTTTTTGATGATTATGTCTATCAAATGTTGGCCGTTGCTACGTCACAGATGGTCCATCCGTTGAGTCCAATTTTCGATCACTCGTTCGAGCATTTCGACTGGTAACTGGCGAATGACACGCGTGATGTTTTCCTCCAAGGCCTGAACTGAAGCGGGTTTGTCGGCATAAGCTTTTGACTTTACATATCCCCACAGGAAAAAGTCTAACGGTGTGATATCACACGATCTTGGTGGCCAATCGACCGGCCCAAAACGTGAAATTATGTGCTCACCGAAATGTTCTCTCAATAAGTCCATTGATTGATGCGAAGTGCACGAAACACATTCCTCACAGAACGTGAATTTTCATAATAAAGTTGAACAATTTGTAAACGTTGTTCACGCGTAAATCTTTCCATTATGAAATGCCAAACAATACTAAACAAAAATAACATGACAGCATGACACGACTCACACGTGATCTTTCAAAAAAGGCTATTGAAAAAAGTATCTCTACTTGGATCACCCGTTACCATCGACTCCCTCTGACTTCTTTTTCTTTATGGAATCGAAGATGATCAAGAATTCTACATAGATTAACAGGGGACTAGACCCACTTCGCTCGGCGACTATGGCGTTTGTGAGATCACTCATGCCGCATGCACAGTCACTCAATCAACACCACCCAGTCTCAGTTCGCATGCGTAATAACTGAACATACATGAATTTGTAATGTATAGACCCTACTAAGCAGTCATTACATTTTTATATCAAATTTATAGTCGGCTTATCTCATTGAAAAAGGTTTTTTTCGTAAATATAAAAAATACTAAAACTGAAATATTTCCGAGAAAAAAACATATGAGAAGGCTACAATCCGCATTGCGCATCGTTAAATATCCAAAACCATCCTATCCTTAAAAGTAAAAAGTGAATGGGAAGGAAATAAAAAACTACATCTTCGCCATATCTTATGCAAAAAGTATCTAAATCATTTTTGGTTTGACAAAAAACGACTTTTTTCAAGGCATATGCTACGGGGTAGGGTATACGAATGTTTTTTTTTTGTTAAAGAAAACGCTCCCAAAAAGTATTCGTGATTTAAAAAGATCTAACGACGAAATCGAAGGGTTTTTCAAAAATTCTGAAATTGAACGGAAAAATATTTTGTACTGAAAATGACCACAAAAAATGGGCGTGGCAAAAACTTAAAAAAAAACAACGAAATATAGGTATTGAGAATGTCTTACTTATTTATTCATTTAAGCTTAGTACAAGGCTAAATTAACCTAACTAAATCAAATTATTAGAGTGTTAAGGAGTAGTGGTAGATGAGGAGGACATAACGGGGTTTCGTAGAGCAAGTTTGCTACAGTGAAAATCGAAGCAGCTATGCCCATTATCCAGGCGTAGTATTCTAGTCACTGACTCGTTGTTACCATAGTTGGTAAAGGGAAATCATTTCTAGCAGAGCGGGGCAATCGATATTACCTGCTAGAAGCTGATGTGCAAAAAGAATGTCGGCTATTTCACGACCCTATGATGGTTTCAAACGATCCTCGTAGGGGGGGTGCATTAAAACCGTCTACCCAGAGGAGACCGCATAGTGCAAAACGGATAAATCTGCGTTGGACACACTCAAAACGGAGGGAATGGGTGTTGTGATAAGGCGACCATACTTGGCTAGCATGTTCAAGGATATGTTTAACAAATGTGAAAAAGAGAGATTTTGTGACATAGGGGTTCGAGAATTCCTTAGACCAGCATTTTACAAGCCCAAGTGCGGAGTTGGCTCTGCTGATGATATTATCAATATGAGAGCGAAAGTTAAGTTCTCTGTCACAGATAACACCCAGATCACGCGTGAAAAGCACATTAGGTACAACCTCACCAAATATTAAACATGATCTCGCGTCTGATGGGAGACGCTTACGGGAGTATGTCATGGTCTGGCATTTAATGACATCGAGCTCCAGGAAGTATTTTTGCCACCCAGTTGTTTAAATCTAAATCTATTTGAAGTGCCAGTGGAGAAGGAGATGTGCCTAAAGATTTTCATGTCATCGGCATAAGTAGATAAATATGAGTTTTAAATGATACTGTTAACGTCATTGATAGCCAAAATAAATATTAACGGACCAAGATGGCTACCTTGAGGCACTCCAGATGTGGCTAAAAAGGGGTCCGATACAGAGCATCTAAACTGAACTTTGTATTGGCGTTCAAAGAGATAGGATTTAATCCAAGAAATTAAGTTCGGTTGAAAACCTAGTGCCTTAAGTTTAAAAAAAATGATTTCATGTGAAATTTTATCGAAAGCTTTACTAAAGTCAGCGGCAATAACATGTCTAAGCACGGTGCTCAGGCACCTTTTTTTTAAATTTCCTTACAATTTTAAACAGGACGTGGCAGTGAGTGGATTTAAAAATAAGGGCACTTGTTCTGCTGGGAGCAACAAAGGTCACCTGTATCAAAATTTAAGACCCAAAAAATGGTACATACGGACGGACATACATGGCCAAATCGACTAAATCGGTGCTTGAAATAACGACGAGCGAAATAACGCCGAATTTTGGATTTCGAAATTGGATGTATGCAAAGCGTAATAAGGCCGAATCGGCTTTATCTCTCTATAGCAAAGTGAAATAAGACCGAACATGGAAATTCGGCGTTATTTCGCTTTCATAAAGAGCCGAATTGTGGAATTTGGGGTTATTTCGCTGAGTTTTATTTCACAGCACTGACTAAATCGACTCAATTAGCTAGCGTTTATATAAGTCGATCCATAAACTTTAAGGTATAACTAGCTAAATTGTTTGTCTATGGTACAAACTATGGATCAAAACTAATATACCCTTAGGGGATATTGTATCAAAATATTTGTGTATTTACTGCCATAACATTCAAAGAAATTACGTTGACAACTGGAACGACTGTATTAGTAAACGCTGATTAGCTATTCAACGGCTCTTACTTAGCGTTTTACATCCACATGGACGAGTCCGAAACTGACTCTGATGGAGGCGTCTTCTCCCAGATGCAATAAGCACTCCTTGCCAAGATTTAAGTGTAACGTGATATCAATGAAGAATATCTGTACATGCGAACCCTAAAATTAACTAGATGTGATCGAGAAGGAAAATGTAGATGGGAAAATATGACCTCGTGTCAATTATCTAGTTTGTTCCAATTTTGATTAAAGTAAACGATCAGATGTCAGTATACCATAGACCTACTGTGGATGTAAAGGAGGCCGAAAAGGAAATGATCCCACACTTAATCAATTCATGTCCAAAGCTATCCAATAATAGTTTACTTCAACTTGGTAATTTATCCATTGGCAACCTATGTGACCTAGTAAATATGTAAGGTGGGCCAAATAAAAGTCATCCGCCGCTTTTAGAATATCGGTTGTGACTCGCGCAGTGTGTGCCGTTGCTCCGTCTTGTTGGAACTACATGTCCTCCAGTCCTAATTCGTCCAATTGCGGCAAAAAAAAACCCGGTTAATATGGCCCTATAGCGCGGACCGTCCACTGTTGTCGTTTGACCTACGGCGTTCTCGAAAAAAAATGGCACGATGACTCCTCCATGTGTGAACAGTGTACCATGCAGTAACTTTGAGCTGGTATAATGGCTACTCGTTCATTTCTCGTCAATTTTCGGTTCCATAGCAGCGTTAGTTTTGCTTGCACACGTAACCGCTGAGGTGGAAATGAACCTCATCGCTCATTATGATTTTGGTCGAAAAATCGTCTACTTCGTCCTCGAGATTGAGAATGGCTTGGGCGTAGGTAACACGCGTTTGGCGGTCGACAGGCAGCAGCTGATATGGACTGGACTTTGTGCGGGAGCGTGCGCAAATCTTTGATTAAATGCACCTTAGGGACGACCGGCTGATGGCTAATTCTGAGGCACGGCGACATCTTCGACAACAGCGGTGATATTCTCGGCACAACGGGGGCTCTGGGGCCGGCCACTCTTGTCGGTCTCGTGTGATCCCATACTCTTCAAGGTTGGTGGCTAAACGGCACAGTGTTTGCGCAGTCGGTGTAGGACGGCGAATCGGCGACGGAATTCGCGCTGCGCCAACACTACAGATGAATTATTACGTGACATCCAATGTGGCGTTTTTTGACCAGGGGCATGTCGCTTTACAGCTCGTATAGTTCTTGGTTGAATCTTCGTCTCCATAGCCCGTCTACGCAAGCGGGACCGAAGATTTTTCGAAGAATTTACCTCTCAAATCGACCAAGGATTTCTTCATCCACTTTTGAGATGGTCCATGCTTGAGCGCCGTAGATCAGGACTGGGATGATCAGGGTCTGATATAGGATCACCTTAGTAGTTCAAGCGTGGCTATGACATCACGTTGGGTCCGACCCATGACGTCAATATCCTCGTAGTATGCTAGTAGTTGTACCGATTTTTGGAAAATTGAGCCTCTGTTGTTGGTTCGTGAGTTTTGCACAATCCTCTCAGGAATCAAATTGAAGAAGTCACATGATAGCGCATCGCCTTGCCTAAATCCGTTTTTGGTATCGAATGTGTCGGTGAGGTCGTTTCCGACCTCAGGATCTGCCGAAGTGTGAAATTTTGATCGGTTGTGGACTTTACTGGCATAAAACCACACTGATAAGGGCCGATCAGGTTGTTTGTAAACGGTTCCGGGCGTTCACATATTACGGCATATAGGATCTTGTAGGCGATGCTGAGGAGACTTATGCCTCTATAGTTGGCGCAGTTTACAGGGTCTCCGTTTTTGTGGATCGGACAAACTATGCTTAGGTTTCTGTCTTCAGGCATACTTTCATCCGACGAGATTTTGCTTATGAGTTGGTGGATGTGACTTACCAAGTCATCTCTGCCGGCTGTATAAAGCTAATAGGACATCATTTCTGGCAGCCTTATTAAGCTTGAGTTTAGATATTGCAATTCTCTCTTCACTCAGGCCGGGTGGTTGGCAGTTTTCGTTGTTGTTGCCAATATTGAATGGTTCGTTCTGCCTGACAGCGGAATGTTAATGGTCATCGCCGTTTAACAGTCTGCAGAAGTGGTTCTTCCATATCCTTAGCATCGACTATGTCTCAACTACGATATTTCCTTGTTCATTTCGACATGATTCTGTTTGTGCCTTGTATCCTTGACTTTGACCTTTTACACTTTGGTAAAACTTGCGAAAATCGTTCCTGGAGTGGCACCTTTCTATATCCAGCTTAGCCTTGTAGGCCTTGTTCTTGGCTGCGAGCATCTGTCGGCATTCCTCATCAAACCAGGGGTTTCTTGCTGGTGGGCGCGAAAAACCTAGCACATCAATCGCGGCTGATCTAATGGCTTGTTGGCATCGTTGCCCTTGTTCTTCGACATTCGATGCTGGTGGTGTTAATCGATGGGTTGAGGGATACGCGTTGCGCGAAGGTCTTGGTGGTCCTTTTTTGGCAAAAAATAGACACGATTATTCCGCGTTCTTGGGGAGTGTATCGCTCCATGGCTTGTTCACTTGTATTCTACATATGTCTAGCCACAAATGTCAAATCATATTTGATATTGGCTACCATTTGCAAAAATAAGAGCATCTTCCAATATTGGTGGTAATTTTTGAGTGATGGCACAGCGAGGAGTCTCTATATTTATACTTTCGAAGCTCCTTTTTCGTTGCTCTGTCTAGCTCTGAATTTAGGTGAGATGAGAGAGTGATCAGCGGGGAGAGCCTTAAAAAGCAAACATGTTGTAAAGTCTGTGTACGTTTTTATGCACGACATACTCCTAAGTAAATGGCTTGTGGCCAGTTCATGTCTGATTGGTATTTGATGAAATCTATTATCCGAGACCGTTTTTTCTCTAGGTTACTCTAGGTAACTCCCTCAGCGTAACCTTAACCCATGTTGTAAATTCTCAGAATCGCAAATTTTGTTTATTCACCTATTCGCACAGACCTGGATTGTGACTCATGACGGTTTGCCTCAAAATCACTGACAAAAAAGTCACGAGTATTACGTGTTCTTCGGAGGCACTTCCACTTACTT
Organism: Rhingia rostrata; assembly: GCA_949824845.1. Lineage (NCBI taxonomy): Eukaryota > Metazoa > Arthropoda > Insecta > Diptera > Syrphidae > Rhingia > Rhingia rostrata. The sequence continues at coordinate 46,598,405 of OX463756.1, forward strand.
CAGAAACCTCAAAATAAAACTGTCAGTAACCTCCTTTTCCAAAGTTATAGCATCTTCCGATGTGTTGATATATTCCGGGCCACCGTGTAGTTAAAATGTTGGAGTAACAAGGAATGTATGTACTCATCTCGTTGAACTGAATTCGATCGGAAAGCGAGAATCTAATCATTTCGCCTATTACCAAACACTATCATCGATCACACTGAGTTACGATAAGTATACATCAGAAGCTATGAAACCAATAGAAACCAATAATCGAAGCTTATTAAGCTATAAATCTGCGATCTTCTCTGATCCTCTCTCGCGCAATGAAACATGCCCCTAACACCCCATTATAACATCTTGTTTACTTTCGTTACCCGAGCCGCAGAAAGTTGCCCCCTGTGGCGTGGCTGCTTCATATCAATCCGAGACCTCTTCCCCCTCGTCGCCCAATTAATGATTGCTTGGGCGAATAAATTTTACTTTCTAATTTTCGCTATAAAAGTGAAACAGAAATTAATTCTAATTCACATCCAGCTTCCAGCTCAAAATTCAAGTACTTCCACTTCTACTCCGACAGACGACTTTCATCTTTTCGTTTAGAATTCAAAACTCATGCGAGTTCTTTATTTTTGCGCACTCCAAAAACGAGTAACTAAACGTTACCTCGGTGCGCAGACGAGATGAACGCCATGGAACACGGCGAACGACACTAGCCTTTGAGTAGACACCGGCATCGAATACATTCCCAGCCGTATCGCAGGCTGTTTGCCCCGTCCGGTTGTAATATGTAGAGATGCCCGAGGGAGTGGGCCACCCAATTTTCAGTTTTGGTGTACCAACTGGTTTTAAGAAGTCGGCAGAGAAGCTTAAGAAGAATACGTTGCTTGTGCGTACTCTCCGTCCTGAAAATAAATACGAACAAAACAAAAATAAACAACTACTGATGGATTCTTGGCCCGGTCCAACCAACTGAAGAAGCGTAGGTAGTAGCGAGATGGAGAAATATTACTAATTCGTGTACCTATGCCAATTAAAACGTGTCAAACCCAAACGAAGAGCCTCACTTGGATGAAAGTAAATGCGGTTTGCCTAGATACTCTCAGCCGAGTGGTTAGCATCTTTTGCGATTGCTCGAACACGTTCCAGGCTTTAGAGCCACAATTGGCTGGTAGTGATCGTGTCGATTAGTAAAAGTTATTGAAAACGAGAAATTGGAGCCCATTAGAAGGAGCCTCTTGGAATATCAAGTCGGTGATGGGTGAGAGATTGTGCATAGAACAGGCTTAGAAGCAACACGACTAAATCTGTAGTGATGGCGCGCACTTTTTCAAGTGAAAATCACGACGCAGTCTCTTGACAACTTTCACAATAATCTCAGAGTTGTGGTCCAAAAAAAGAGAACACAACAACTGGCAAGAAAGATGACTCCATAGTGGTAGACTATGTATGCTTGTGGATAGATCAGGTGCCCGATCATAAATGCCATGTCACTGAACTAGACCACGTCTGGAAGTTGTGCAGTTGATTTTTTTCCCATCAGTAGAGAATGAATGGGACTTCTTGGACGTGTGCAGGAATGAACACTTGATATGTGATGGAATGGTTGCTGTTATAGGTGTATGAAGATCATGAGTGGGTGTTAAGGGGAAATTAATTTGATTTTCAGATGGCTGACCTGGTAATAATTTTTCTGAGAACGTTTTAATATTTAACACAAATTGAAAAATTGGCAGATTTGTTGTTAGACTCATAGGATTTACCTACGTACTTTTTCAAGTGGAACTATAGTCAAAGGTAAATGCACGCCTCAACCTTCAAGCATTCTACTTGAGGCTTAGTCTTCTTCTACATTTGGAAAAATCGATGACTGCGAGCCGGAGCATTGCTGTTTATTCATCCTACGTGTCTAAGCCATCTTAAACATTTAATGTCGTTTTTTGACGCAATTGAGTATACTGACCTTTAAAACATCAACGGGATAAAGTACAAGGTGGCACAAGAGTATTTCTCCTATCATAAAATGCTATAAATTTTGCGATTGGCCCCTAATGTCAGTTCTGTTCTGACATTTGTGTAGTAAACAGATGCGAAATACACGTTAATAAACAATGTCACGCTACACTGCTCCAGAACGCGGAATATTGGTGACTATTTATTTGAGCAATAATCGGTCGGTGACTTTGGCACAACGTAAATTTCGTCGCAGATTTCCCAGCCGTCCAACGCCTACTAGTGAAACACTGCGACGTTTAGCCGCTCGCCTCGAAGAGACTGGCACAACACGAGATGCTGCCAGGCGTGGCAGACGGAGTAGCCGTTCTGCAGAGAATATTGCTGCTGTAGCCGAAGATGTCATGGAAGCGCCGTCGACATCGACCAGACGACGTGCCACGTGGGTATCAGTCGACGGTCTTTACAGCGAATTTTGGTACAAGATTTGAAGATGTTTCCGTACAAAGTCCAGACAATGCATCAGCTGTTAGCTGCTGACCGCCAATCGCGTCTAATATACGCTCAAGCCATCCTTAATCACCACCAAGAGGAAGATGATTTTCCATCAAAAATAATCATGAGTGATGAGGCCCATTTCCATCTTAGCGGGTACGTAAATAAGCAAAATTTACGCTTCTGGTTCACTGAAAATCCGCGTGTAACCCACGAAGAGCCATTACACCCGCTCAAAGTCACTGTATGGTGTGCTGTTTTCGCTGGAGGAGTCATCGGACCTTTTTTCTTCGAAGACGTCGCGGGCCAAACGGTTACTGTAAATGGTGAGCGCTACAGAGCAATGATCAACGAGTTCTTTTTGCCGCAACTTGATGAGTTGGGATTGGAAAACATGTGGTTCCAACAGGACGTTGCAACGGCACACACTGCAAGGGCCACAACCGATATGCTGAAGGATGCATTTCCCGGGCGCCTAATCCCCCGTTTTGGCGATTTGCACTTGCCAGCAAGATCGCCTGATTTGACCGCTCCAGACTTCTTTTTGTGGGGCTTTTTGAAGTCGCGGGCTTATGTCAACAAGCCTCAGACTCTTGCAGCTCTTAAAGACAATATCCGTCAAGAATGTGAGGACCTATCGCCGGAAGTTTTGGCCAAAGTGATGGAAAATGCCATAAAAAGGGCTCAAATGACAATTAACTGTGGCGGCGGCCATTTACATGACATCATATACTCGACTTGATCTAAAAAAAATTAAAAGACCAAATAAAAATAATCCACAAGAAAAATCAAAGTTCATTGTTCATCCATTGTTTGTTTATTCTGTAAAGAATGTTAAAATAGTATAATAAGTAAGCTTATCCGACGGGCTAAATGGCGCGATGAAGATGTGTTTTTATAATTGAAGTGCTGCCTCCAGGAATGACGGTGTCTTACGTATGACGACCGAAAGATTATCTCAAACCTCTTTGAAGTTTGTACTTTTAAATACAAATGACGGAACTTTGGAAAGGGCAGATTGGAAGAGAGAGGTTGCAATATGAAGATGAAAATAGGTATGTGGTCTGATTGTTTCGGATGGGATGAGAGTCAGTTTTTAAAAATTGTCGCTCACGTATAGTTTAAAAGTTATTCAACAAATAAAATTGCACTTTTCTGGTTATAATTTCATACAAATTGTGTCTAGTTTGACATTTCTTTATTTTTTTTTTCTGTTGCGGTGTACGCAGCATTGCCATGTTGAAAAAAATATGCCAAATAAAAATTATTTTAACAAAAAAATGTTTGACTAAGGCGACTGCCTGACGACTTTACATAGCCTTAGCGGAGCAACGAAGTTGCTTGAGCGTGGACTGACCCCAGAAAGAGATTTAAAATCCGTTCCCGACGATTTTACATACTCTGAGCGGAGCAATGAAGTTGCGTTAGGGTAGACTGTCCCTTGAAAGAGATATGAAATCCTATTTTTACATTTTTTGCGTTTTTTTTCCATTTTGGGAAAAATGTTGTTTATAATTTTTTTCTGGAAATGCTGCAGTGCCTCGGAAAGGACTGATTTTATTGTTGACGACCAGGCTAAACGAAAAAAGGATAACGACGTTCGTATCTGCACCTGAAATGTGAGAACGTCAAACAGGAGAGGTGCAAGCGAACAGCTAGCGGAAGCCCTAAACATAGCCTATGTGACAACACATCTGGTAACGGACGTCTGATAACGGACTAATTGACTTCGCTACGGAACGAAACGCCACTATAACCATATCAACGAACGGTCAACCAAATCGATCACATTGCGATAGACAAGAGATACGCATATAGTAATATTGATGTCCGAACATTAGGAGCTACCTTGTTGCAGTCAAGGTAAGAATGCGGATATCCACCGCGCCACAACAATTCAGAACTACCAGACAAATTTAATGTCGAAAGACTGCAATCGCAAGAGACAGCCAAGACCTTCGCGCAACGCATATCCCTTAACCTCTCGATTAACACCATACCACCAGCATCGAATGTCGAAGAACAATGGCAACGATGTCGACAAGCCATTAGATCAGCTGCACCTGATGTGCTAGGTTTCTCGCGCCCACCAGCAAGAAATCCCTGGTTTGATGAGGAATGCCGACAGATGCTCGCAGCCCAGAGCGAGGCCTACAATGCTAAGCTGCAAGTGAAGACGAGAACTTCCGTTGAGCAATATAGGCAGAGAAGAAGGAAAGAACACCGGCTTTTCAGAAAGAAGAAAAAAAGAGCAAGTATAGCGCGCGATCGAGGATCATTTGGCAGTAAATGAGGGCAAGACGAAGTATATGCTGTCAACACGAAAGGATACACAACATCGACGAATTTGACAGAAGGTCACCATTGACAGAAGGTCACCATTGACAGAAGGTCACCATTGACAGAAGGTCACCATTGACAGATATAACTTTGAGGTAGTACGAGACTTTGTCTATCCTGGCTCCGCTAATAACTCTGACAAAAACATCTCGTCAGAAATTAAACGAAGAATTACTCTTGCCAACCGCTATTTCTTCGGGCTAAGAAGGCAATTCAGTACTAAGGAGATCCTATATAAGACCCTGATTATCCCAGTCCTGATCTACGGCGCTGAAGAATGGACCGTCTCAAAAGCGGATGAAGATATCCTTGATCGATTTGAGAGGAATATTCTTTGAAAAATCTTCGGTCCCGTTTGCGTTGACGGGCTATGGAGACGAAGATTCAACCAAGAACTATACGAGGTGTACCGCTGTACATGCCCCTGGTTAAAAAGAACTCCGCATTGGACGTTTAAGATGGCTAGGGCATGTACTTTTAGCAAAGATTTGACTTGATTGACGGATTTATCGAAATGTTTGATTCTTTCCGAAAGGTAGATACTTTCTCTGGAGTCCTCGCAAAAGGGACTTATGGCGATACTTGTGAGATTTTCTTTTGGGACGTTATGAATTGGGTTTTAGGAAACGAAAAAGATATAGAAAAATATCGTTTCTTTTCTGATCTAAGATAAGGCAGCCCATGGGATGACTGTGTGATTGGTTAATTTGTAATAAGACACGAGATGAGTTCAACTGGCTTAAAAGCGTTTTTGTAGGCGAGGCAACTCAGGTTTTCGGTAAGAAATAGTTGAAATTGCAACCTAGTTTGTGCGATAGAACAAGGTTGAAAACCAATCCAATAGATTTGTCGCAATCTTAGGTCTGAAAGAAATTGTATGTTATTCAGCTCTTACAATCTAACGGGTGGTTAAATTTTAAGAGCCGATGTTGAATGTGAACCACACCTAAACGTCAAGTTTTTTTTTACATTTCATTTGACATTTCTCTATTTCAGTCTGACTCAATTTGAACCATTGAAAGATACACAATCGAGCAACGCGTTAAAGATATTCAGGCTTATTAAGAAAACGGGCGTTAAAATAAAAATGCATATCGTGCAGTTCGTGATTTTTTCGGTCAGTTTGATCGTCCAAATGAGCGTACAGTCTGAAAAATCGTGCAAAAATTTGAGCAAACCGGGTAATATTGCTGCTGTTCGCGATAGTGTGGCTGAAAAACCATCCACCTCAACTCGTCGTCGTGCCCACAATTGCACCTCTAACGCTTGTCGTTGATGAACATTATGCATAAAGACATACATTTACAAGCTTATAAGGTGCAACTAACTCAAGAACTAAAGCCTCGTAACCATTTCAAGCGTCGTCAATGGTCAGAATGGTGGCAAGAAATGGTAACAGTGGATGATCAATTTTCGAAGAAAATCATCTTCAGTGATGGGGCACATTTTCACCTCAGTGGGTCACGGTCAGGGAGTTACTGTGAATGGTGCTCGCTATCGTGAGCTTATAACGAGCTTTTAATGGCCCGCATTGGAAGATATAGATGTGGACGATATGTGGTTTCAACAGGACGATGCCACTTGCCACCCAGCTAACGAAGCAATGTCTCTTTTGCGCGACAAATTCAATGGCCGTGTTATCTGACGTGGTGGCGATGTCAATTGGCCGCCAAGACCTTGTGACTTGATACCTTTGGACTTCTTTCTTTGGGGTTATTTGAAAGAAAATGAAAGAAAAGGTGTACGCCAATAAGCCAGCAACAATTCAAGAGCTTAAGGATGAGATAATTCGGCACATTAACGGCATAGAACCTCAATTATGCCTCAGCGTCATCGAAAATTTTGACCATCGGATGGAGGTGTGCCGCTGAGTTCGCGGCGTCTATTTGGCCGATATTTTATTCCATACATAATTGAATCATACCAATATTATCATAATAAAAAGAAATTACAATAATTTTTTTATTAATTTGTGTTTTATTCCAAATCAACATCGGCCCTTAAAATTTAACAACACTTTATCTAGTTTTCGCTTGGAGTGTAGCATGAAATCGTTTTTATTCCATCTCGTGTGCGGATGAATACACTATGTAGGTGATAAACAGAGAGAGAGAGAGAGAGAGAGAGAGAGATACGGAAAGAAATTAACCAGAATATAGTTATTTCTACTCTCAACAGATCAAACGATAGCGTTTTCCAACCCTCAACGATAAAGAGTCAGTACTTTGCCGCAACTTAAATTTGCGTAGGTTACACCCTATCTCAACAATTTGCAAGACATTGCAATAAATTCACCCATTGGACAAATCAATGCGGTTAATCGAATTTAGCACATCAATTTGTGATACTTTCACACGAAGCCTTCAGCCTATCTGCAGAGCAACATGTCTACTACAATCTACAATCGATACCAATGGATACCGTACTGCAATCCGTTGATCATAAGAAGTTTCCCCTTCATTTGAGTCCGGAAAATAAATGCGAGACGATTGGCAGGGTATATAATCGTAATTCACTATCGAACCATCGACGAGACGACGATGATGATGATGGCCATTTTAGCGGTGGAATGTATTCATCGTGATGTAGCTTGATACTTAAATGGATTTCGGAAGTCGTAACTGAAACAAATGAACAACATACAATTTTGTTATTCAATTTAATGGCGACCACGTACATAGAGATTGCATTCTAGATACATATTAATGACTACACTGATAACTATTGACAGAATGGGCGCACGCATTGGCACAAGTGGAATGTAATAGAATTCTTCTTCTTTCCTTGCCAAAGGTCATTAATATATAGGCTTCCCAGCTCACTGCTTCCAATTCCAAGAGATAGTCAATTGGTAGGTTCTTTTCCCTTTTTGCTAAATGCCAGAATCGCGGATCTCTGTCGATCCGATGAACCAAAACATATTCGCGCAAATGAAAGCGAAGTGGCCTTGTTTTTGTTGGTGCATGTGTCATTTTGTCCTGGGAGACTTGTACACTTGTTATGGAGCATCGATCGTATTCTCATTTGGTATGGAATTTCGCTTTGCGTGTACGCATTGCTCCTAGAGGCAATGGAATCTCAAATCGATTGTTTTTTTTTTTTCTAAGAAAGAGAAACTTTTTGTCCAGATGACATTTGTGTAGAGTGTAAGTACGTCTTCTTTTTTAAGATTTTTTGTCCGCCTTTATTTCATGAGAACCTGTTGCGCCTGTTTGGCTTTGGTTAGAGGAAAGGTAACCCCGGCTGCCAAATGGTCCGCACCGATGCTGATGATGGAACTGATGATGAAATGTAAACAAGTGAACTGAATAAATGAAAGACGGACGACAGTTTTATACGATTGGTAAATCAAATTGTTAATGACGAACGAGTGTTGTTTGTTCGGCTTATTGGCGTTATGTCTGAGCAATTTTAATGTTGCTTGGCATCTTTCTCTTCATTTAATTGCGAGTAAATTGTAAAATAGAAACGTTTAGGTAAGTTTCTATTTATCCGGTAAATAATGAATCGAGTTTTATTGGATTAACAATTCTATGTAAACAATGTTTAAGATAATGAGACAATGTTGTTTCATAAACATTGTGTTCATTCACTAAAGTATCTATCTTTGTTTGGATTTTCTGATGAAAACAGGTGACGTTTCAGTTATTGGCATATTGGTAGTTTCAGATTACATCTGCAAAATAAGGAAAATAACAAGCTATGCCAACCCTTATTTGGCAAATTCATTATCCCATTTTTTTTTATTTTTATTAACTTTTATTCCTTAAGCCGTAGGTTCAATCTTCCTTGTAACCTCGAAGCCTGGTATTCGAAGATTCTTTTTGTTGAAGCATTATTTTTCATTCGCTCGAATTTGCCAAGCCAATGCAGTCCTGCTTTACCTGTTTACCACATCTTGAGGTACAGCTCATAAAGTTCACGGTTGTATCTACTCATCCATTCACTTTTCTCGCATAAGGAACCAAACTTTCGACGATGGATTTTTCTGTCGAAAGTGCTTAATATTTGCTCTGCTTTCCTGACTATTGTACAGCAGTCCGTGCCGTGAAGTTGGACTGATGGGATTAGGGTACGGTAGAGCAAACATTTGTACTTTCGTGTTAAGAGTTTCTTACTTACTTACTTAATACAAAAAAATACAAATTTTTGGCGCAACAGGCTCGTTAGTACAGAGGGCCGAGCTTTCTCACTACCATTCATGTGTGCGTGTGTACTTCTTGCATGATGGTGGGACCTCCTGTTTTATGCCGACTCCGAACGTCGAATTTGAGATAAGCTTTTCTTGACAATTGATACTACTCGGATGATTTGTCAGATACCTTTTTTGGTATCGAATGTGTCGGAGAGGTCGTTTCCGACCCTGATGGTGCAGCGAGAATTCTCTATCGTCATCCAACACAAACGGACGAGTTAAGGCGGTATACCAAAACAAGACTTGGCTCTGTGTAGTTCGTCTCTATAAGTGCTGACGTATGCGGCTTTGAAATCGATGAATAGGTGGTGGGTATCGATTTTAACTGCTTGGGTTTTTTGCAGGATCTGCCGAAGTGTGAAAAGTTGATTGGTTGTGGACTATCCTGGCCTAAAACCACACTGATAAGGGCCGATCAGGTTGTTGGTAAACGGCTTAAGGCGTTCACATATAACGGCAGATAGGATCTTGTAGGCGATGTTGAGGAGACTTATGCCTCTGTAGTTGGCGCAGTTTAGAGGATGGATCGGACAAACGATGCTGAGGATCCATTCTTCAGACGTACTTTCTTCCGACCATATTTGGCTTATGAGTTGGTAGATGTTTCTTACCAAGTCATCTCCGACGGCCTTATAAAGCTCGGCGGGAAGGCCGTCATTTCCGGCAGCCGTAATAAGCTTGAGTTTAGATATTGCTATCTTCACTTCACTCAGGTCGGGTGGTTGGCAGTTTTCGCTGTCGTTGCCAATATTGAATGGTTCGTTCTGCCTTTTCTTCCTTCTGAAAAACCGGTGTTCTTCCCTTCTTCTCTGCTATAGAGCTAAACGGCAGCTCTCGTCTTCACTGGCAGCTTAACCTTGTGGGCCTCGTTCTTGGCTACGAGTATCTGCCGGCATTCCTCGTCAAGCCAGCGGTTTATTGCTGGTGGGCGCGAGAAACCCAGCACACCAGTTGCGGCGGATCTAATGGCTTGTTGTCATCGTTGCCATTGTTCTTCGACATTCGATGCCAGTGGTATGGTGTTAATGGAGAGTTTAAGGGATACGCGTTGCGCGAAGGTCTTGGCGGTCTCTTGCGATTGCAGTCTTTCGACAACACATTTTTTCACAGTATTTCTGGATTGTTGTGGGTTGATATCCGCATTCTTACCTTGGCTGCGACGAGTCGATGTTAGCTCCTCGAAATGTTCGGACATTCAAAATACTGGATGCGTGCCTCTTTCCTATCGTAATGTGTTCAATTTGGTTGATCGTTCGTCGATCTTCAGACCGCCCCCCCTTGTGGATATCGAGGTGAGGAAACTGTGTGCTGGCTATAGTGGCATTCCGTTCCGTAGCGAAGTCAAGTAGCCTATGTTTTCCGAAAATACTGCTAAAGATGGCTTCTCTTCCTACCTTTGCGTTAAAATCACCCAGCACGATTTTAACATCGTACTTCCGTAGTCGCTCATAGGTTTGTTCAAGGAGCTCATAGAAGCACACCTTAGCTATATCATATTTTTCCTCCGGTGGGGGCGTGAGCGCATATAAGGCTTATGTTGGCGAATTTGGCCTTGATGGGGATAGTTACAATGCATTCGCTAATGTCTTTGAAACATAATACTTCTTGAATAAGTCTGGCACTTATAACAAATCCGCATCCGAATAGTCGCTGTTTCTGCTCACTATAACACGGTCCGTAGTAGATGTCACAGTTTTTCATCCTCTGTTTGCCCGGCCCATCCCATCGTATTTCCTGGATGGCAGTAATGTCTGATTTGTAGCAGTTTAGGGCTTCCGCTAGTTGTTCGCCTCTACCTCTCCTGTTTAATTTTCTCTCATTTCAGGTGCAGATACGAAAGTCGTTGTCCTTTTTTCGCTTAGCAGGGTCGCAGAGGCTACCCTCGTTCTATAACACCCATGCACACCCATGCACTGTTTAGATGCACATATATTAAGTTTTTTTTTATTAGCCCTCAATGAATCATAACGTATATACCTACAGCTATAAGATTCGGTATTCATAAATACTTGTAGACCCTATCAACAGCTACCAACATGTATATCTTTGACTTGTATTTCTCACTTTAATATGCGATTACGTTCAACACCCGGCCAATTTAAAGCCAACAAAAAAAATTCAACAAATCTCAATCACAGGTTATCAAGTTTAATTTACGGTCGAATTTTAAAAAATTAAAAGATTTACATCACTCCGGATGCCACTAAGGAAATTCCATTACATTCGCACTCATCAGCTATACGTGGGCACACCACCAACTGCTGGTAGAAGTAATTGATGCACTTGGCTGTGGTTTCGCACAAAAGCCGGATGGATAAAAGTCAAAAAACCCATCTTCACCTCAGTTCAAGCATGCGAGGTACTTAGAGCCTGTAGTGTAGAAACATGTATGCATCGTACTTGTATGTTTGCTCCATCATTGCTCACAAAATGCTGTAATGGAAACCCTACCCTACAATTATGATGTAATTTAGTATGCGTTGGTTTGTCTGTTTAACCGTTATATAATGGAATCAATAACTTATGCACATGAAGAAAGTCTGATCAGACGCCAAAGTTCGTTAGCATGTGTACCTCTACACTTTAGGAAAAGAATTCATTGTTTGTTTATATCTAACCGTTTCTTGGATGAGAAATGTTCTTTTTCCGATCCGATTTTATGGGTCATTGATAATTGCCTCAGGTTTGATTTCAGCTGGTCATTAGCATAAGACCACAAGAATGTTGCTCGATTAAGGCAGTTATGTGCTTCAGACTAGTTATTTGCTTTAATCGTTTGGGGAAACAAAATCGATTTATCTCAATTGGTCAGCTTTTGGTTTTAAGATCGATTTATAAAGATAATCTAGACAACAAGTCAACTTTGGAAAAGGGAAAAGAACTTTAGGAAATTTCAAAAGCACCTTCGGCTAACTTTCCATTGGAAATTAATTTTTTCGATATAGATAGATGGTTGGGTGTTGTAGAACAAGGGTAGAATCTGATTGGCTTTAACTTGGTAATGCCCAGTGGTTTTAACTCTTAATACACATCAAGTGCTTATTTTTAACCTCCGACTAGTAACCATCGGGTACTGTTATCCAAATGGAATTGACTTGCTAAACGATAAGCGCGAGAGTTGATAACACGACGAAAAACAGAAACACTATAAACACCCAGGTCAGAATGACACGGAATAAATACCCGGCCGGCTGTCCCAGGCGAACCCAGACAAGCTGCTTCAACATATTCGGACAACAGGTTGTCAGGAATTTCAAGGGTTAGCCGGGCCTCTTGAACAGAGATAGTGGCGGTTGAACCGGAAGGCCCAATGGCAGCGCTTAATCCCGTCGTGAATACTGATGGCCCCGTGTCCTAGGCGTATTTAATAAATTGGAACTGGCCCTCCAGGACGGGGGTTGTGCTTTGGGTTAAACACCCAACCATGTAAAAATTAATTGTTACGAAGCAACCAATAGCCTCGGAAAGGACTGATTTTATTGTTGACGACCCTGTAAAACGAAAAAAGGACAACTACGTTCGTACCTGCACCTGAAATGTGAGAACATTAAGCAGGAGACGTGCAAGCGAACAACTAGCGGAAGCTAGGAAATACTATTGGATGGGCCGGGCAAAAAAGAGGATGAAAAACTGTGACATCTACTACGGACCGTGTTATAGTGAGAAGAAACAGCGACTATTCGGATGCGGATTTGTTATAAGTGCCTTATACTTATTCAAGAAGTCTTATGTTTCAAAGACAGTATCGAACGCATTGTAACAATCCGCATCAAGGCCAAATTCGCCAACATAAGCCTTATATGCGCTCACGCCCCGACGGAGGAAAAAGATGATATAGCTAAGAGCGACTAAAGAAGTACGATGTTAAAATCGTGCTGGGAGATTTTAACGCAAAGGTAGGAAGAGATGACAGTATTGCCAAGACCTTCGCGCAACGCATATCCCTTAACCTAATTAACACCATACCCACCAGCATCAAATGTCGAAGAACAATGGCAACGATGCCAACAAGACATTAGATCAGCCACAACTGATGTGCTAGGTTTCTCGCACCCACCAGCAAGAAACCCCTGGTTTGATGAGGAATGCCGACAGATGCTCGCAGCAAGGAACGAAGCCTGCAAGGCTAAGCTGCAGGTGAAGACGAGAGCTGCCGTTGAGCTCTATATGCAGAGAAGAAGGGAAGAACACCGGCTTTGCAGAAAGAAGAAAAAAGAGCAAGAAAAGCGAGCGATTTCCAAAATTTAAAATTTCAATGCCAAGGATACAAGGCTTGAACAGAATCCTGTCGAGATGATCAAGAAAATATCGTTGTTCAGACACAGTTGATGCTGAGGATATGGAAGAACCACTTCTGCAGATTGTTAAGCGGCGATGACGAACAACATTCCGCTGTCAGGCAGAACAAACCATTCAATATTGGGAACAACAGCGAAAACTGCCAACCACCCGACCTGAGTGAGGAACGCAATATCTTAACTGAAGCTTAATAAGGCTGCCGGAAATGACGGCCTTCGAACTGTATAAAGCCGGCGGAGATGACTTGGTAAGTAACATCCACCAACTCATAAGCCAAAGCTGGTCGGTAAAAGGTATATCTGAAGAATGGAACTTCAGCATTGCTTGCCCCATCCCTAAAAGTCTTCTCAACATAGAATACAAGATCCTATCTGCCGTAATATGTGAACGCCTGGTTTGATGATCAGTGTGGTCTTAGGCCAGGAAAGTCCACAACCGATAAAATTTTCAAACTTTGGCAGATCCTGGAAAAAACCGAAGAAGTCCAAATCCATACCCACCATCGATTTCAAAGCCGCAAACGACAGCATTAATAGAGACGAACTATACAGAGCCATGTCTAGTTTTGGTATACCGCCTAGACTGGTCCGTTCGACGATGGAGAATTCTCGCTGCTCCATTAGGTTTCGAAACGACCTTACCGACACCTTCGATATCAAAAAGGTTTAAGGCAAGGCGATGCGCTATCATGTGACTTCTTCAATTTGATTCTTGAGAGGATTTTGCAAAACTCATGAGCCAACGCCAGAGGCACAATTTTCCAAAAATCGGTACAACTCCTAGCATACGCCGACGATATTGACATCATTAATAGGACCCAACGTGATTTCATAGCCACGTTTGTTAGTATAACGAAGAAAGTGTCAAAAATGGGCTTAGCAGTAAATGAGGGCAAGACGAAGTAAAGGGTTTTTCAATAAGAGCGCTACAAAAGTTTTTTTTAAATAAAACAAAAACGGTTTTGGATATCAATAATTTTTTTTATTTTTGTGAAAGTACGTTCGATGCCATTATGTATGGAGCTCGATTACTTTTGCATGGCCACCACGGGCAGGCTTGCAGAAGTCCAGACGCTGAACTCAATTTTCGACGGTTTTCTAGCATAAATCGGCCGATACTGCTGCAATTTCACGTTCGATATTCGTACGAAGTTCATCAATCGTCGCTGGCTTGTTGGCATAGATCATAGACTTGACGTAGCCCCACAGGAAATAATCTAACGGCGTCAAATTGCACGACCGAGGCGGCCAAGCGACTGGACCATTTCGTGAGATAACACGTTCTCCAAACTTGGTTTCCAATAAATTGATTGTGGCATTCGCTGTGTGGCTTGTGGCGCCGTCCTGTTGTAACCACATGTCATCCAAGTCCATATCATCCAATTGGGACCAAAAATATTCGGTTATCATTGAATGTTAGCGATTCCCATTCACAGTAACGTGCCGGTCTTGATCATCACGGAAGAAGTATGGCCCAATGACGCCGCCGGCCCATAAACCAAACCAAACCGTATTTTTTTCGGGATGAAATGATGACTCATGGAGTACGTGTCGACCAATACCGCGTATATTTTGCTTATTGACGAAGCCATTCACCCAGAAATTAGCCTCATCGCTAAAGATGATTTTTCGATGAAAATCGGAATCATTTTCAAGTTGTTGCTCAGCCCAGTTCACGAACATACGACGCTTCTGGTGGTCAAGCGGCTTCAGTTCTTGCGTCAATTTAATCTTTTAAGGATGTAGGCCAAGATCTTTTCGCAAAATTCGCCACAACGACGTCACAGAGATGCCCAACGCTTGAGAACGACGTGTGAGAGACACATTTGGGCTTTCTTCAACTGAAGCCTCAGCGGCAGCAATATTCTCGACACTACGGGCACTTCTTTGTCTCACTGGCACGGGAACATTTTGTACTGTGCCTGAGGATTCAAATTTTTCCACTAGACGCTCAATTGTTGATCTGCTAGGATGATTATGACGACCGTAAATTGGACGTAGCGCTCTTAACTTGAGGCCACTTTTTTTATAATTTAGACGTACTCAAGGGGTTATGAATACCCTATATATGTTACCATAGTACGAGCCGTTGGAGAAGGGGAAGAAAGGGAGGATAGGAAAGATTTTGGATGTAGTGGAGACTTAAACTCTATGGGTGGTGTCCGAACTTAGCTTCGGGGAATCACTTTTTCTTGTGTTCGTTAAATTTGAAGAAATTCAAGATGGTGTGCATACTTTTAGGTATTACACCGACCTTTTTATTTCTTTTAAATAAAAGTGAAATGGATTTTTGGTTGGGATTGAACGCGCAACCTTCCACTCAACAGACGAACACATTACCACTACTCCGGTTGTAAATTTTAATAATTTCGACTGGTTGTTGGATCGTGTATCTTTTCATCATGAAATGGCAAACCTTACTGAAGAGAAATGTCAAAAGAGTGGCCAGAAATATGGCGTCGATTGCTGTCCCTGTCGCTCAACTTTTGTAGCGTCCCTGTTGAAAAACCCGATATATGCTGTCAACATGAAAACATCGACGATTTGGATAGAACGGGACTTTTTCTATCACGGCTCCTCTATCAACTCTGACAACAACATCTCGTCGGAAATTAAACGAAGAATTATTCTTATTCAGTAGCAAAGCCCTCACTCGAACTACTAAGAAGATCCCATATAAGAACCTGATCATCCCAGTCCTGCTCTACGGCGCTGAAGCATGGACTGTCTCAAAAGCAAATGAAGAAATCGTTGGTCCATCGGACCCATTTGCGTTGACGGGATATGGAGAGAAAATTCAACCAAGAACTATACGAGCTGTACAGCGAGATGCGGTCCTGGTCAAAAAACTCCACATTGGACGTGTAAGATGGCTAGGACATGTAGAACGAATGGACACAAATACTCTGGCTCGCAGAGTCTTCGATTCCCAGCCAGACGTCGCACGCAGTAGAGGAAGACCTTGCCTTAAGTGGCGCGCAGAAGTAGAAATAGACCTCAAGCACCTTGGAGTGCGCAACTGGAAGAGCAGTTTGCTAAGGACCGGGCTAATTGGAGAGGCATGTTGGTTGAGGCCTAAGTTGATTCCGGATTGTAGCGCCACTTAAGTAGATAAGTAAGTAAGTTAGATGTTAGTAGTATCTGCAGAAGAATTCACCATCGTATCGTATCCGTATCGTCCACCGGATCTCACCAGTTTGGATTTTATCAATAGTCATCTTGTGGGAAAAAAAAACTGCGTAAGTTGGTAGTTCAAGTCACCGATTTATGAAGATCTTGACATTCGGAATCAACTTATAAGTGTTTCTTCCATTCCCACCGAGCTTGCCACGTAGTCATGGACAGAGATTTTTTCTTCTCCTTAGCTATTTTGATTCTTAGTTGCTGTAGTTGCTTGCAAATATCTTTCGCATTCAGTTATGTAGAATGTCAGTTGGGATCATTATCCGGCTATGACGAAAAAAAAGATAGTCCTTAGTACAAGGAGTCTGCAGATTGACAGTAACTTTCTTCTCCTTTGCTTTGTCGCTTGTGGATTTAGGCGAGTTTTAGAGTTGACTATGAATCTGAATTTTCATAGGATACCCAATAATGCGTGGTAATATCCAAACAAAAGTCCTGCCTGCAGTAATGCCGCTTTTCTGTTCGACTGGACCAATGTCATTTTGAATTACAGTCTTATAGGTCGAATTTGAATTGCAGACTTGTAGCTGATGTGCTAGCAATTGCGAAAGCTGCATGCACCGTTGGCAATATCACAAGATGATATTTAAATATTTGTCGACAAACAGGTCATAGTGGTCATAAAAGTTCTATCTGCTACTGAAATTATGAAGAGCTCAGAGCTTTTGGCTTACAGTATAATTTTAAACTCTGCTTTCAGTAATAGTGCCGATATGGCTGACAAATTGTGAATCAAATGGATCAACACAAAAATTGTGATTAGGTACATTATATGGCCCAACTACGAAATGATTACACAATGGGACCACAAGCACCGTCACCGACCCCATAATCTAACTCCCTATGTTCATCATAAATCATGTTTAATACGAGAGGTCCTTGTATAGATCCTTGTGAAACTCCCGCAGATACCATGTTCTACTCTACAAAGTGGTACCACTGGCCCGCCGCATCTTTATTCCAGAGTGTTGTTTACATACATATATGCCATTGATGCTGTTTTTTTTTTCTTCAGAATAATGGTTTACTTAGGAGTTCTGGCTAATTATTGGAGGGCACTTAAAGCACATTCAAATCAAGATGATTCCATTTTAAGTTCCCACACATAGAACTTAGCATTCCATTTGACTGGTCAATTACTAACTCGTGTTTGCACCCATCAACTCATAATTGGCATAACCAAAGCTAGACTCAAATAATTGCCAATGATTAGCCCACACAATCTTGCGAGATAATTTCACGTTATAATTGAGAGGATACCTCAACAGATACCACACATGGCAGATCGTAGATACTAGATAACCTTATGCTAGTGTGAAGTGGATTTCATGCTTTACGCCTTTTATTCAACTAAATGGTAACGCTTCTGCAGATTCGCTGCATCACCTTAGGTGCATGCAAATGAACCAATATCATTACGGACATTGTCTGCGCTGATCATTAAAGTTCATTTTTGACACGAACATGCAGTATTTTAGTCAGACCCCAGCAGATGGATCGGCAGACAATGATGCCGCCCAGGGTATAGGCGGAAGTGAAGAATACAGCAGAGATTTTCCACTATGAAGTGGCTGCAAATTGTGTCAGTAATGGTTGAGTGGAATTTATTGACAATAATTTGCCGATAGCAAATGGCAATTGGTTGATAAGTTACAGCGTTAATGGACATGCAATAAAGCGCCAACTTAATGAGCGATGTTATAATTGGAAAATTTCTTTGGATATGATATGAGCATGACACAACAACAACTTAAACGGAAAGTAAGGAAGTAGGTTTGCAAGGCACGAAATTTGGTAAACCATGTGATGGAATCGTTTGGTAGACATTTCATGGAGGTTTGTCACCCCATTTAGGAAATGGAACACCTCAGACTTTGTCCGTTTGTATGTAACGTCTCTAGGTTCAAACATGTCACTCTGTTTTTAGGTCAAATATTCCACGGCTAGAGATATTGAGCGCAGTGAACTTCTTCTTTTGTAAATCGGCTAAGCTGATGGGCTATTTGAGAGAGCTGGGGTGAGTACTGGATGAGTGGACCTATATCAGTCAGAATCTAGCTCCACATTACGCTATAAGCTCCTTGAATAGGGAAAGTGGCGGACGTGCCAAAAAGATAGGGTAAATACTGACGGCCGCGTGTCCTAGGGTTATCTAATAAATTGGAATTGACATTGTTATATGGGGGTTTGCAACTGAAAGCCTCGGAAATGAATGGCGAGCAGCTAAATAAAAACAAGTGGTGGGTTCACGACTGGGCCAAACGAAACTTTCTCTTTCACAGCGAGTTGGACGTTAGGTCAAATCCCAAGCATGAGACAATTCGATAATTTAACCAAAATACACAAAAATATTCATTGTGAATATTGATGTTGAAAATGATATAATTAATGTCGAAATGCGATTATTTGAACGTTTATTCCGGAGTTTGAAAGAATCGGTGTCTTGTGAATAAAAATGATTTTCCGTTATTGGCCAAAACTGAAAATTCCTTTAATCTGTGGATCAATACCATATAGTTTGTCCAATGCCGAGTTTTTTTTTTGTGAACAGGTCTATATCGCAGTACAGCTGACCCAACTCAGTTTTAAGAATGCCAGTCGGATTTTATTGGAGAGAACAACTCGATTCACATATACACAGATGGATCTAAAATAGAATCTGGAGTAGATGGAGGTGTTTTCTCGAGACGCTTAACTTATCCTGTCTGCATCCCGATCATTGTAGCGTTTCATATGCGGAAATCATAGCATTTAAAGAAGACTTGTCCTCGCTGAGGTGTAATGTGTATTTACTAGGTAACAGCCTACTTACTTACTTAAGTGGCGCTACAGTCCGGAATGATCGTGGGCCTCAATCGAAATGCCTTCCAAATTAACCCGGCCCTTAGCTAACTGCTTCCAGTTGCGTACTCTAAGTTAGTTGAGGTCGATTTCTACTTGTGCGCGAGGTCTTCCTCTACTGCGTGCGACGTCTGGCTGGGAATCGAAGACTCTGCGAGACAGAGTATTGGTGTCCATTCGTTCTACATGTCCTAGCCATCTTAAACGTCCAATACGGAGTTTTTTGACCAGTGGCATGTCGCTGTACAGCTCGTATAGTTCTTGGTTGAATCTTCGTCTCCATATCCCGTCAACGCAAATGGGTCCGAAGATTTTTCGAAGAATTTTCCTCCCAAATCGACCAAGCATTTCTTCATCCGCTTTAAAGACAGTCCATGCTTCAGCGCCGTAGATGCATATGGTTCCTTATATTGAAGCTTGGCACACAAGAGGTGTATTCTTAATCCTTTTATTGGCTGGTTAGTAGGGTTAACATCACCCAATTGAGATCAACAATGAAGATCTACAACTCTCGAACCACTCTCGACCTCTACTCTATACCAAGATTTTTAAGGTCTCTTATAAAAAAGCCTATACTAAGCAAAACATCAATGGGCGGTTTCCCTTATTATGGTGAAGTGAAAATTCACTTCGTCATACTTAAGAGATTTTGTATTAGATGCAAGAAGTGTGTCACCACCATTATGGTTGCTTCCAGTGTGCTGCCCACAATCTGGCCATCATGGGAACGATCATAAGGATCGTATCAAGATAAATAAAATCGCCAACACTGCCAACACAAGTCTTATAAATATAGAACAAAAAATTTTAAGTTTTTTCTACTCCGACGGAGTAAAAATATGGCATACTGATCATTTTAACTCCGTCGGAGTGCGAGCGCATGTAATATTGGTGAATTTTACCAACAAATTGATTTGGCTGAGTATCAAGTATCAAGCTACCTCGAACGTAACCCTTTTCATTAGGTACCATGAAATCCTAAATTAAAATCGTTATAACAACGCACCTGATCACCATCGAAGGTTAATTGTCAAATGTCACTGGTATTACCACAAGTTCGAGTGAACTCTTTGAAAAGATTCACGCAGTTCACGTCTTGATCCCGCTGCTATTTCATAATCTTTTATATGCCAAAAATATGGCGCAAATAATATCACCAACTACAGCTTCCACTCAAGGCCGATAGAGACGAATACTTACATCACATCGATGTCTTGTGTTTACTTGTGCGTGGCGTATTATTGCGAGTGCTGTTATGGATTCAGTCTAACTTTTAATTAGTAATTTATTGAATTTTTAATATGGGTCGTTCGCTTAAAAATTTGAATAAAAAAATTCGTTTACATGATGACATCTCCCCCATGTCCAGTGTTTAAGTTCACCTAAGAACTGAAATTTTATTTGACACTAAAATTTGGATTCAACTATCCATTCACTTAAAATAAACACTGAAAACATCCAAGGATACACAAAAAAAATAAAACTACCCGACGTAAGCTTCTTCGGCTACAAAGTATTAACCTGGAGCAGAAAAAACTACCCACATTCAAGCTACGAAAATTTGCTTTCCGAACGAAGGTATTTATTGAAAATGAAAGGAAAGCATCGCTTCTCGATCCCTTCAATGCCTTACCCTTATGAGCAGCTTAACGTGCATCCGTATATCTACAGACTTATAGAATCTAGTGTTCTCGCAGTACTTTTAAAGCCTTCCCAGTTGGTTTTCCCGTTTGTTAGTCTAGCTGGGTTTTCATTTCTTATGATTGACTCGCTCGTTGTTAGAATGACCCAAGAATGATCAGAAAAAAGATCAAAGCATTCTTCAACTTTGATTCGATTGGCACACCTTTTACTATGAAAAAATCGATCAAATCTGGTATTTTTGTAACATCAGTTGGCCAGTAAGCTGCTTTACCCGCAGAATGAAGTTCGGTATTGTAGTTTGTATTTGTACCTACATCATAAAGCATCCTACTTTTCTGTGATATGCATCTAGATCCCCAGAATGTATGTTTTGCATTAAAGTCCCCTCCAATGACCATCCACTGTCCAAGGGAATTAAGCAAGTTTTCAAAGTCAATTTTCTCAATCTCGCGCATCGTGGTGGGCAGTAAACAGAAGATATCTTCAAACTTGCATTGTTTTGACTTCTACATAATTTAAACAGACTTCGATATCTTTTTCCTGTGTAAACAATTCAAGTTCTC
The DNA here is from genome assembly GCA_949824845.1 of Rhingia rostrata. Taxonomy (NCBI): domain Eukaryota; kingdom Metazoa; phylum Arthropoda; class Insecta; order Diptera; family Syrphidae; genus Rhingia; species Rhingia rostrata. Next base: position 46,619,899 of record OX463756.1, read on the forward strand.
CAAGTTTCTGCCAAAGGCCATTGGCATTCCACGTAAGAATTTTAAGAAATCTTTTCATGTTGAAGGTAGATTACGTCTGTTGCGAATACTATTTTCAAGCTTTACTCGCCTGTCGAAAGTAAGTTTATTCGTTTCGCTTTGTTTCTCAAGTTTTAAAATAATAATCGAAAAAACGTTGGAAACGGGGTCTGGTGAAATATTTATATCAGGTACTGTAGCTTGGGCATAAGTTTGTACATTTGGTTTTGGATATAGGACAAGATCCGATCGTATTTCTGTTGGCCGAGGTATTTGTTTAATTTTTAACTTTCTCTTATAAAGCGAAAATCGTGAAAATTTTCGACCTCGAGATTTTGATTGATTCTTACATTACGATGATATCGGAACTCCAAAAAGTGATTTTCGGAATTCCGTCCGTCAGTTCGTCGGTTCGTCTGTCCGTAGAAGCTCCTCTCCAGCCTAAACGACTTGACCGATTTTCTTCAAACTTTGTATCCAGCGTTTTTTGGTCATAATTCTAGGCCATTTGTTTTTTTTTTTGCTTTTAGCCATGTTATTACCGGTACCTGCCATATAAAAATCTTACATAACCTCAATTTTCTCGAACGATTTTGATTAAATATATACTGCTGCAAGCATATCAGTTCCAATAAAACTGCATACTCAGTTTTTTCGAGAAAATCCATATAACGGATTTTTGCATATAGGCCATATAAAGAAAATTGTCAATTCCTCGCAAACCATTTGGCCAAATTGAATGAAATTTGAGTTGTATACTACAATTACTATTTTCAATAGTTATACGTAATTGGTTTTGGCCCAATTATCTCTTAACGAAATTTTCAGTTTAGGCCCATAACGGCAAATTATTATTATTCACATGGACACCGATTACTTTCAAATTGTAGGCTTTTTCTTAGTTAAATTTAATTTCTGTGAAATTTTATTATTAAATTTCATCCGTCTTTTTTGCAACTCTTTAGCTATTTCGCAGCCGCGGTAACTTGCGGGATGATCTCCTTTACAATTAATGCAAAAAGCAGGATTTTTCTTATCTGAATCGCAATCTACCGTCAGATGATTTCCGTCACATTTTACACACCGCGGATCTTTCTGACAAATGGGTTTAGGTATGATGATATTCTTGGCAGCACTTGCACCGAGGAACTAATTTTGAATCCTTACGCTCGATTCGGTTGGATTTTTATAACAATATTAAGTATTTTTTTTTTATATCATAAATTTTTTCCAGACTTTCTGTTTTATCGAAAGTGAGTATAAATAAAGGCAGAGAGCGTTTTATTAAATTTTCTTCACCCTCTTTTTGCAGTTTGTTTCGCTTGACAATGTTATTGGCGTCTATAACTATATATTGTCTGTTTTTCACATCGCTAACAATGTCATCCTTTTAGCACGACGCATGTAACCCTGTAGCTACAACGCGTAAAGGACTTTCAGATTTATTCTCAATTGAATAACATTCAATTTTGTCGGTATTTAGCTTCCGAGATAGTAGACGGTAACTTCCTGGATCTTTTGGATCTTTTAAGTAGACTTTCCATTTTTTTTGGAAGTGAAGTTACTTCGCAGCCTGATGGTAACGATTTCATCAAGGTATGCAACTTTTTATAGTCGCCTATACCGATCACATTAATTGACAGTGTTTTAGCTGTTTCGCTTTATTAGTATTCTTTTTATCGTGGTTTATTAATTTAGGTAAGGATATATCATGGTCATAAGGTCATGTTTTCATCCTTAATGTGGAGAATTTCTTTCCGAAACTATTCGCAGTGCAGTTCTACTTTGCCTATCCTAGTTCGAAGAACGTCGTTTTCGTCGTCAAGGCTTTTAATTTTCACTGAGTCTCGTTTTTCGTGAGCAGACACTTCTGGCGTTGTCGAGCTCCTGGAGACGCATATTATTTTTTGAGGTCCAGATGTAGGTGACCTCGTTACCCTTGAACTTTTTCTGAAAGGGTGACAAAATTCCAATAAATGGCTCTCCCCAGAATCAAAGAGCCGACCCCCGAAGAGGGTGGATTTACCAGTGAAACAAGATTGCCACCTTGGGTATAATATCTTTTCGTTTAATTCATTGCAATTTTTTTTTGTACGCACTTTAAACTCGGTATACGGGAGTGGATTTTAGTCGCCTTCTACGACAGGAATGCCTCACCCTGAGATAAGAGAAGTAAAGAGATACCAATCTTCGCGGTTTGCCTACAAGCTAAATTCACCCATAGTTACGTATCTTACACATACTATCACATTTTTAAACAAGTATAACTGAGATAAGTTATTCCCCACATTTTTTGCTCAAAATTTTTCAATTTTCCCCCGCTACCTCACCGACCTCACCAAGAACCATCACAGAAAGGGGTGAAAATTTACATCGGAGTTAAAACAGCTGTAGCGTTGCCACCACCAATGAGCGCATCCAAGAAAAATTTAAGAAATAAGCACCGCGTTCAGTTTTGAATAATCAATTTAATCAAATCTTAAAAATATATATATATATATTTTTTATGTTAGGCTTGAAAAAATATTATCTAGCACCAAAAAAACCTACTGAGGGAAATAAAATAGAATTCTAATTTTTCGTGTGCGTTGAATTCATCAATACTTCCATTAATTTTGTATATGTGTTGTTACTGCATATGTAACTAAGTCCACATGTTTGCGATAAATCGTTCCAATTTTCCTATTTATCTGTCTAACTCATTCTGTGATATTTTGATATATTTACCTACATGCAATTAAAACAATGTGTGGAAAAAGGATATGAGTTTTATTACGTATCCGGCTGTAGCAGACCTTCATAACATCCCAAGATGTTCTAAATGAGGAAACATTTTTTTTGTTTTTTTTCTTTTCATTTTAAAAAGTACATATTGACTTAAGTTCGAATCGAGAGCATCGTAACTTGAGGAATAAATATTAAAGTGCGATCAGAAGTTTAGCCATTTGATTTATATTAGGGGTATATGCCATACTAAAACACATTTTTCACTTCTATCCAAACATAAATCTTACTACGAAAATTATTGGCACTAGGATATTTTACTAGGTATACATATTTACTTTGTTTAGTTATGCCAAAAAATAACAGGGATACAGACTGTGACACAACTGTTGCAGCCTTTTGATTAAAAGCTAATTCATGAATTAAGGATTTTTTTTAATAAAAATAAATGCCCATCTAATAGCTAATTGGCGTTTGGTGACAAATCTCTTACTAAGTACTTATATTAAAATCAGTCCATATGCCGTTGTTGCTTATGTTATTTGTATTCTATATGTGCAATATAGTTTGCAATTTCATGTGCAGAAGAAGTCACAATTCAATTCACCTACTTCAGTAATTTAGTTTATTTTATTGTTAACCATAACGCCAATAAACTTAATTTGTTTTATTTTAACCTGCTCAAGAGCTCGCTAAAATTTATCCAGTGGCTAATTATTGACATTTGGTATACCTACTGAGGAGTGACAAAGATCACGGTCATGGATTATTCCTCGTTACCAGTGTTCACATGAGTCGGGCAAAAGTAAATCATTCAGATTATCAAATAAAACCAAAGAGCATGTAATTTATACCAGAAAATGTAATAAAATTGAATATTTAAAAAAAAAATGGGTCCAAATATATTATGATTACATTTGCTTCTGTTGAAAAAAGGGAACAAAATGTAATTTATATTGAAAAGTAGCATATCACTATTTTGTATGGCATATACGGTTGACAATTGAAATAGATTGTTCTTTGTATGTACCTACCAACCAGAAAACACGTGTTTTAATTATTTAAGATTTCCAATATTGAGGTCAAACTCTGTTTCGCTGTATGTCAAATATGTTTAACATGAACAAAGTAGGGCGAACATCTTTAATCATTAGCACAAATTGTACAAAAATATTTCTTTTGCTGAAAATAGAAGTTATGACGTTCTTTCTGAAATCTATTTGGTAATTTTTTATTACAAGAAATTGTGAAAAAAGGAATTTGTTCCACTTCTTTTGAGAAATTTATTAAAAACAGTATTTAAATGAAATCCCATTTAATCCAATTGACACAGAAAAAAGCAAATTTTTTGTTTACCCCTGCAGAAATGTAAAAAAATAAGTAGTGGATAAAATTTAACCCGCATATTAACGCAATTGACAAACGGAATATGAAGATTTCTAGTTAAATCCATTGATAATATAACTAATAATAACTCTGAGCTGGAAATATACTATCTTCAGAATCTTGCTTATCAAATTACGCAACACCCCATCACTCCGAAGTATTATTTAATTAAAATATACTATCGAAATCTTGTTTAAAAATGAATTATTACACTGAAATAGTTTGTTTTTGGCCTTAAGGAGGAGTTGAATACATTCAATTCATATAATTTACAAAACAAATATTTACTTCACTGAATACATTCAAAAACATATGTTTGCATTCACCACAATAAAACATTTTGAGCTGTCATTTAATTATTTGGTTTGTTTACTTTTCTTTTACTATTTTCGTTTGTTTGTGTAAAATTGAAGTGCAAAATAAAACAAAAAAGTGCGCCCAAAAGTTTACATAAAGCTAATTTGTGAAGTGCGACAGGACAAAGTGCGAATATTTTCCACGCACGCAAAAACAACAAACGCAACAAAATAAATGAATGTCGAATGAAATGTCATAACAAAAACAAATCTACCACACTGCTAAACAGCTGTTAATGAAAGTGTCCAAACCCAAAATTACTCGTCTGCTGAATTCTTTAACTCGGAAATACATGTATTCACAGACAGGAGTGCATTGGGGGTGGATTACAACAAAAACAACCAAACTGTTGTTGGGATTCAGGGTGAGAGAGGTAGAAAAGTTTGGTATCTCTTTACTTCCTTTATCTCTGGCCTTACCTCGGGTATATTCTAACTCCTAACGAGTCCTAACCCGAAGGGTGTTAACCGGAGGTTCGATCAGCATTATCTTCTCGGTTGAGCAGGTAAACATTTTGAAATCTCTATTCACCACACAAAAATTATCCACAAGCTAACATTTTAACGCAAATTGCTGAATATCTTAATAAAAACACAAATACAAACAATTTTTATAAGGTTGTGTTGATTTAAATAAAAATAAGATATTCTCATGCCTTTTTGGTTGTTTCTTTATTTTTTTTTTAAATATAAATATAATTAGATATAACAACTCAAATTTAAAAAAAATTGAGAAATTTCTGGGCTTCATGATTTTAAAGAAACGAACATTTACAATAGATTTGTATTTAAATTGACAAATTAAATTTCACTCTCTTCGTTTTTTTTATTCTTTTTTAAGTGAGCAGTTTCGGGAATATCAACTTTACCAAAATCTTGCAACACTGGCTGGCGTGGTTGGTGTTGTTGGTGTTGATACGTGGATACTGCTGTTGACGTTGGCATTGACGGGTTACTTATAGGAAGAAATGCTAGCAGCCCTAATAGTTTGAAAAATTTTGACTTTGGGAAAATTGACACTTTTTCATCATTGTCGATCTTGTGACCATAATTGGCAATGTCGTTGGTTAATGCAACAAAGATTTCTTCATTATCTTTTTGTAAGCAATCGTCATACGATTCCTTTAGATTGTTTAATCGCCATTTCATGAATGAGGCAACCTCGTCTGGATCCTGGTCAGGTATTAGCTTTATTGTTTGGATGAATGTTCTAAAATTGTGAAAATTAATATCCATTTGTTCGAAGCGTGTAAACTCTAGAAGCACATCATCATATGACACTTTGCAACAATTAATTAAATTGCCGAATGTACGCTCTATAACAAATGTATACAATTGCTTATTGTCATTGTAAAACTGTACACACAAGTTGTGTGCCATTGAGTCTAAATCGAATGTCTTGAGAATAATTTGTTCAGATATGAGTTCACTCGTATTATCCACCAACATATGTGTTGTTGTATCAATTAATGTGTGTGTTGCAGTTCTAACAGAATCCGTCAAGTTATAGCTCTGCAAGACGTTCAATTCGAGCAATTTTAACAGCTTAATCTTTCTAATAATATCGTCTGAAGTAAGTGTTGACATCTTGTTTTTTGTTTATTTCTTTGTAAATATTTATCAGTATGTACGTGTGTAAATTCATAAGAGATGAGTCAATTCGCAGAATTTTCAAGCTGAAAACTGATAGTAAAATTTGATTATGTACACATTATCACCTGGGACTTGAAAGTTATATTAATAACTTACTTGTGTTTATTATATTATTGTCATTCCTTGGAAATAATTCTCAATAGCAAAAATGCACACGGTTGTCACCACTTGCTATAAAAAATGCCTACTGAATGCGATAATGAAAATGTGTATGTACAAAAAGCAAAAAGCTTAAAGCCAAAGCTTTCAAATGTTATCTGCCTCATATAAGTAGTTATAATCAATGATGGTATTAATATTTATTGAACTCATATCGAGTGTTTTTTTTTTTAGAGGCAAAGCACTTTACATTGAAAAAAAATACCACAAAATCGTTTAAATGTCCACCAATTTGGCTAAATTGGAAGGTAATTTTATGCCATTTATGTCTTAATATGATTTTGGACATGCGGCCGCCGCGGTTGGTTCGAAAAAGCAAAGTCTAGAGGTCCAATTTTCACAACACTTTTTCGAGCATTTTGGGCTGCTTGTCGGCAATAACGTCACGAATGTTGGCTTCCAAGTCCCCTAACGTTTCCGGTTACTTGGCGTAGACGAGCAATTTCACAACCAAAGAAATTAATCCAATGGTGTCATATCACACGATCTTGGTAGCCAATTGACAGGTCCATTCTGCGAAATTATGCGCTCATCGAATGTTTCCTTTAATAAATCGATTGTGACGTGCGAGTTATATGTTTTTAAAATAATAAAAAAACAGTTTTGACCTTTACATATAGATTTATTAATTCTTAGTGAAAGTCCGCCGTCCAAGCGTCGCTGCAACTTGTCACTAGATTATCGGTATATGAATTGGCAGTCTGTTCAACATTTGCATTTGGTTTTTATTTGCAATATTTGCTGACTGCTGTTGACCGCTGTTGAACTTCGTTTCCGTTGGTTTTGCTGCTGTAGCGGAAAATGCTATGGGTTGATGTTTGGTGTTGCCTTCGGCTGATGTTGCTGAGGTTGCATATGTAACTCCTCCTCGGTTTGAATAAGAATTCTCCCGAATTCTTCTAGTAACACTATTTTCCTTATTTTTAATCTTTACATTCACATTTCTTTTTTTAAACCAAAATGTTAACATAATTGTACCTAAGATAAATAATGTACAAAGTGTGGCGTTTATTCCATACGAAATATTTTTATGCCATTTTAGTTCCTTAATTTCTTTAATGTTTTCAAAGTTATTATTTACAATGTTTTCAAAAGTAATCATTTCAACTTTACTATAATTATATATATTACTTGGATAAAAAAATCGGTCTTTGATGATTTGTTTCTGATTATTAAATGTTTCTTGATATAATTCTATTTCACAATTGTAAAAATTAATTAAGTTATTTTTATTTAAAGTTATATTTCTGTCATCGCAGTTTTGTTTCAATTTTTCTTGCACAGCATTTTTTATTAGTATTGTCTCATCGTCTAATGACTCAATTTTAGTTCTGTTATTATATTTAAATTTACATTGATTTTTTAAAACACAGTTCTTACTAGTTTTTAAATCTTTTAACATAGAGTTTTCCTTATAATTAAACGTTTTATTTTCTATTGTAACAATATATTCATTAACTTCATCTATCTCTAAATAATCTTTATTCGGCATTGAAGTTATAAGTTTTAAATCTGTTTTAATATAGTTCTTTGGTATCTTAACAGCAATAACTAATGATTGATCTTTATATTTTAATATTCTGACTTTAACTAATTTTAATTTATAGAAATCGATATCATACAATTTTATTTCTTTTGCCGTAAAAATACTCGGATGGATAACATTATTTTTTGCGGAGGCAATATTGTCTTGAATTTGATCTACTTTATTTTCTAAATATTGTAATTTTAACATTTGATCTAAATACATTGAATGTCTTTTAATTTGATCATTCTCTTTCCTAATTAATGGAAGTACATGTAGTGTTTTATTTCTGTCTTCCTCTATTGCCATTCTGAGTATATTGAATGAGTCATTAAAATGAGTGTTTATTGAAATTTGTTTGTTTAAATTTGTAATAGCGTTATGATTATTTTTTTCACTAACGTCTAATTTTTCTAATATCTCTTGCCTATCATTGTCGTCCATTGTTCCGAACAACCACTTATGAAGGGTGCCTACTAAATTAATCAGTCCCCTTTTTTGTCTATTTTCTTTTGGAATTATAGATGAAATTTTAGCTCTAATATTTAATATTACTTCGCTTAGTAGTTCTTTACTGTCAATATCTAATTTTTCAATATTAGTTTCAATTTGGCTAAGTATGTTGTTTATGTCTATGGGATTAATTACATGTAAAATTGTATTAGTTTCATTAACGATTGCTACTTCTTGAACTTTTACTATGGTGTATCCTATTTCTTCATGTATTGGACTTACTTGCAGAAGTCCCTGGGTTACTGAGATTGTTATTAGAAATATTATTGCCACGACCAGTATCTGTAAAGGTCGTTTAATGTTTGCCATCTGTACATTTCTTAAGGATGTTAGTCTATAGTATGGTTCGTCTTTATGTCTAAGTCTTTTTTAGTTTCGTATATGCCCAGTAGATCTGTTTTCGTTGTATTGTTCTCTAGTCAGATTCCTTTTGTTTATTATATAATGTTTGACGTTATTGATTCTTTTTTGTAATTCAGAACTGCTTATTTTTTCTTTTGCTTCTCTAGGAGTGCACTTAATAGTTGAGTGATATCGATCGTTATAGTTTAATATAACCATCTGTATCTTCATTTCGGTTGAGAGCTCCTTATCCTCGATCCCTGTTATTTTTTCTAACAAAGTTGAGTGTACTCTCTCTATATCTGCGTTGCCAGTATGATTGTTTGGTTTCGTCAGATGAACCTCGACATTTTCATTTTGTAAATAATTAATTATTTGTTCTGCTCTGAATTCATTGTCCATTATTATTGTCTTTGGTTTCCCGAATTTTGCAAAATGTTCTATCATAAGTGCTTTCTTAGCTCTCCAATTTCTATCCGTTATGCAATATGCGGCAGCGAATTTTGTTAATTTATCTATTGTCGTAACAAAAGCTTGTTTTTTAAAATGAAATATATCTAAGTGAATAATTTCGTTCTTTTCTGTTGGGGTTTGTGAAATTTGAAATTTCGGCTTTATAGGTTTTCTATCGTACTTAATTTGTCTACATTTATTGCAGTTGTTTATTATAAGCTGTATATGGTCTCTAAGTGTTGGAAAATATATTTTATCCTTTAAGCTATAATAACATTCATTTATTCCACTATGCATTGACTCATTTGTATGATATAATGATATCTGCTTATGTAATTCTTCTTCCGTTAATGTCTCACTTGCTCTTTTTGTACATCGTATAAACAAAATTGTTGGATCCGATGAAAACATTGATATTAGAATTAATTGAATTTTGTGATAATCTGTATCAGATACTTCAGAATAAATACCTGTTCTACCTTTTTTAATATATTGTCTTAGTAAATCTTTTATTAAATTTTCATTGTCCAATGGATTTATTTCTATAATTCGTCTTTTATGTAATATCTGAGGTTCCGCAGGGCTGTAAGTCAGTATAATTTGTGTTTTATATTTGTTCACAATATCATTTTTTATACCTATGTGATCTAACATTTGCTCGTCCACTGAATGGTTTGTATCGGAAAGTTCCAAATTTGATTCTTCATCATTAGTTGTATTAATCTTTTCCGTATTTTCTAATCTGCTTAAATAGTCAGCTACCTTATTTTCCTTACCCTGTAAATATTCTATTTCATAATTGTATTCCTGAAGTTTTAACAACCACCGTTGATGTCTCTGTGAAAACTCCTTGCCTTTATATTTGCTATTCAGATATTTTATTGGTATATGGTCTGTTACAATTTTGAATTTATTTCCATATAAATATGGTCTAAAATAATTGACTGCATATATAATTGATAAAAATTCTTTGTCAGTAGTACTATAGTTCCTTTCATGATTATTAAGTGTTCTTGACACAAAACAAACAGGATGACCTTGTTGCGACAACACTGCTCCAATGGCATAGTCACTAGCATCTGTCGTTATAACAAACGGTTTATCATATTCCGGGTATTTCAAGATAGGGTGGGATGATATTAGACTTTTCAAGTTTTCAAATGCCGTAATATACTGAGGATCATTAATGTTAATTTTAGTATCTTTTTTCAGATATTTTATCATCGGGTGAGCTATTTTCGAATAGTCCTTTATAAATTTTCTGTAAAAGCCTGTTGTTCCTAAAAATCCTTTAAGTTGTCTCTCTGTTTTAGGGATGTCCAAATCCTGAATTGTTTTGACTTTATTAGGATTTGGCTTAATACCGTCAACTGTCAAAATGTGACCCAAGAATTCTGTATTATGTTTGAGAAAACTACATTTATCAACCTGAATTTTTAAATTATGTTCTTGCAGTTTTTTAAAAATGTTAGCTAATGAATGTTCATGTTCTTCTAGTGTTGTTGAGAAAATAAGTATATCATCTAGATATACAACACATATTTGATTAATATATTCGCGAAGAATCTCATTCATTAAACGTTGAAATGTTGCCGGGGCATTTTTTAATCCAAACGGCATTCGGACATATTCATATAACCCTACTGGAGAAACAAAGGCAGTTTTTTCAATGTCTTTCTCGGATACCAGTATTTGATGATAACCTTTGGCTAAATCTATAGTACTGAAATATTGCGCTTTGCCAAGTTTGTCAAGGATACTATCAATATTAGGCAAAGGGTACTTATCATCGACTGTCACCTGGTTCAATCGTCTATAGTCAACTACAATTCTAAATTTATCTATTCCAGAATTATCTTTTTTTTTTGGTACTACTATAATTGGTGAACTGTATCTGCTATTACTCTTTCTAATTATACCTTGTCGTTCCATTTCTTCCATTTGCTTTCTTACCTCAGCTTCGTGCTTCGGTGGGTACCTATATAGTTTAGAATTTATTTGCTCTTCTGTTGTCGTCCTTATTTCATGAACAACTGTATTCGTATTTGTTAATATATCTCCCTCTTTATATAGAAGCTTGTTAAATCTTTGAATCAATTTCTCTATTACTGCTCTTTCTTTATCATGTAAATGGTCTAATTGGAGATTTTGCATTTCACTTACATCAAGTACATTAACCTTTTCTTGCACAGTTTTAGTTAAGAATGGAAGGCTCACTCCATTAGTCATGATAATTTCTTCTTTTTCTATACTAATATTACTCACATTTTTCAAGATCCAATCCATTCCTATTAGCATATCATATGATTTTTCTAACTTCATACTAATCCACTTTATTCTTGCATTTTCTGGATATTTAAATTCAGTGGGGCATAATGTTGCCACAGTTTTGTTAGGTGTTTTTACTTCTCCCTCTATCGTATTAATTGCTTTTGAATTCTGATCCAATACTTTGTATTTTAAATGGGATAACTTTTCTTGACTTAATATACTAATCGTAGATCCTGTATCTACTAACGCTAAACATTTGTTTCCTTCTATAGTCAAAGTTATATAAATTTTATTCTTTTCCGAGGCTAATTTGTAAAAAAACGTGTCGTCGATAGAGTTTGTTTCAGATCTACTGAGGTTATCTACTTCCATAGACTGAGGTCGTTGTCTACTCTTTCGGCTGTCATTTCCATTGTTATTTTGCTGTGACCTATTAATCTGTGGATTGAACTGATAATTCGGTCTTGGATGCCAGTTATTATTAAAATTTTGATTTGGTCTTAATTGATTAGATCGAGAGTTATTATATCTATTGGTCTGTTCATTATTATTAAATCTCTGTCTGTTGTTGTTGTTTTGCCTACTCTGGTCTGTCGTACTCAAGTGTTTACTGTACTTATTATAACGTAAATTTCCTTGATCCTGTCCAATAAAATTATTAACTATATTTCTAATTTCTGACAAATTACTCTTTCCCATTACTGCGGCGGCAAGAGCACCAGATACTAATTCCTTCACTTTTTGAATAATCATACCACAAAATATACTTGTCATAACCTCTCCATTATCAATAAAAGCGGCATATTCAGTTATATCCTCTACTAATAACCTTATCTTATTGTCTAAATCACTGATAGTACTCACTCTCAATGCTCCGATATCCGTGGTTATCGTCATTTGATCTTTTGACGATCGGTAGTGCTGCTTCAGCTTTGTGGAGCACGATGTCCAATTTTCTGGTGGGCTGGTGTTTAATAAATTTTTTGCTCCTCCTAGAATTTTTGTATCATATATAATGAGATACATTCTAGTTTTTTCTGCCTCATCTGTGTAGTCATCCAGGGTTCTGGTTACCGCATTGATGAAGGAAGGCAATGTTCCCGTTTCTCCATTGAATGTTGGCAAGAATCGTATTTCTCGTTCAAGCCTGGCTCTGGAACTTGACGGCTGGTTGTTTTGGTGAAGTAGCTGTGTCAGAGCCACTAGACATTGTTCTATTGGATTTGGATTTTCATTCATTTCGCGATGTTGGTCGAACACTTGCTCTCGTTGTCTTTGGCGATCAATTTTGCACTTTTTCAAGATTTTCACTCAATCACGATTCACTATTTTTTTTTTTGTTTATGTGTTGTGTCTGCATGAACCACTAAATTTCACTTTGGTTCACTTCGTATCTCACTTTTAATTAATTTCGAATCACTGGATCTCTTTTCTTCGAATGAGATCCTACCGACTGCGCCAGTTATATGTTTTTAAAATAATAAAAAAACAGTTTTGACCTTTACATATAGATTTATTAATTCTTAGTGAAAGTCCGCCGTCCAAGCGTCGCTGCAACTTGTCACTAGATTATCGGTATATGAATTGGCAGTCTGTTCAACATTTGCATTTGGTTTTTATTTGCAATATTTGCTGACTGCTGTTGACCGCTGTTGAACTTCGTTTCCGTTGGTTTTGCTGCTGTAGCGGAAAATGCTATGGGTTGATGTTTGGTGTTGCCTTCGGCTGATGTTGCTGAGGTTGCATATGTAACTTGCGCTGTGTGGCATGTAGCGCCATATTGTTGGAACCACATCTCATCCTCATTCATGCCATCCAATTCGAGAACAAAATAGTCAGTTATCATGGCTCTATACCGGTTTCCATTAGGGATAACTGACTCTACAGCATCATTTCGGAAGAAGTATGGCCCCATGACTCTACCAGCCCATAGAGCACACCAAATAGTTAGTTTTTGTGGATGTAATGGCTTCTCAAGGGTCTCATGTGGATTCTGTCCTCTCAAAAGGCGGCCATTTTGATTTTTGACGTAGCCATTCAACCAAAAACGAGCCTCATCACTGAACAAAATTTTGCGATGAAAATCAGCATCAATATCAATCACATTTTCGGCACATATACCCAAATCAAGACGCATTGAATGGTCTCGCGGCTTTAATTCTTGCACAAGCTGGATCTTGTAAGGTCGTAAGCCAAGATCTTTGCGCAAAATCTTTCATAAAGTTGATGGACAAAGCTCCAATTTCTCTGCATGGTGGCGAATCGATTCATTCGGGAACTGAACCATTATTTTGGGGAAAAAATTGCACGATTTGAAAGCGTTGGTCATTTGTCGACATATTCATGATAAAATGGCAAACCAAACTAACCATAAATAACATTAGAGTTGCCCAGTTTGACCACAAAATGTTAGTTTTATCTCTATTCGAAAAACCAACCTCTAAAAAAAACACTCGTTGTAAGCATATGAAACAAGAAGAACCCACACGACCGAGGCAGATAAACCTCCCTAGGTAGAGCTAAAGCTTTATGGGGGTGAAATATCTTATTCAGACACTTTTTCAAAGTTCATTCCAATTTGTTAATAAACAATAATTATCTGAAAATAAGTCGTAGTAGTATGCGTTGGGGTTTATCTAACTGCCTTTATTAATGCACTTCAAGTTGGTTGAAGTGGGTTTCTAAAAATGCGCACCGCTTAAGGCGATGTCTTCCTATGCTTTACTGGTGTTTTAGCCGTTGTAATGTTCATTGTCATTCTGCACAGATAGATGAGTTTGAGGGTAACTCATCTATCTGTGCGGAAGGACGATGGAAAATTCGTCGACGACGATCTTAGAAAAAATTGGATATAAAAAAAGGATTTTGGGAGTTTGACGCATTGTCGTGTGACTTGTTTAAAATTATACTTGAGAGGATTGTGCAAATCCCGAGCCAACACCAATGGTACTCAATTTATAACAGAGCTCGAGACACTTTTTGTTGCCTACATCTTCAATCGGCTGACAATTATTACTTTTTGGGCGGCGATCTTAATACACGCTGCTTGGGGTAGTATAATTTTGAACACAAGTGGTCGACTGTTTCAAATTTGAAGATAGAAAAATATGATTGATTACAAACCGAAGGATATCGGATACCCAAGAGGAAATTCTTTCCTATACTATTTGCTTATGGAAGATAGAGTAGAACTGACAAACAACGAACATCAGCGGCACTGTGTACTAGCATTCGTGTAGGATAGTGACCACTTCGAGCTCGCTACCGTATTCGGGATATAAACGAGCAAACTCAAACCAAGTGCGTTCTTTACTTTAAATGAATGAAGTCATCACAATGTCAATAGATCGAACTATTAGCTATTTCCGTTTACTTATTTACTTACTTAAGTGGCGCTTCAGTCCGGAATGAATAGGCCCATGTTCATGTCCTCCAAATAGCCCGGTCCTTAGCTAGCTGCTTCCAGTTGCGCACTTCCAGTTAGTTGAGGTCGGTTTCTACATGTGCGCGCCATTTAAGGCGAGGTCTTCCTCTACTGCGTCCGATGTCTGGATGGGAATCGAAGACTCTGCGAGCCAGAGTAATGGTGTCCATTCGTTCTACATGTCCTAGCCATCTTAAACCATGTTTTTTACCAAGTCATCTTCGCCGGCTTTATAAAGCTCGACGCGAAGGCCGTCATTTCCGGCAGCCTTATTAACCTTGAGTTTAGTTATTGTTATCCTCACTTCACTCAGGTCGGGTGGTTGACAGTTTTCGCTGTCGTTGCCAATATGGAATGGTTCGTTCACCCTGTTCTTCCGGTTCTTCCATATCCTCAGCCTCGACTGTGTCTCAACTACGATATCTCATTGTTCATCACAGGATTCTGTTCGAGCCTTGAATCCTTGGCATTGAAGTTTTACATGGCACCTCTCTATATCCTCGATCGCGCGTTTTTCTTGCTCGTTTTTTTTCTTTCTGAAAAGCTGGTGTTCTTCCCTTCTTCTCTGCCTATAGAGCTCAACGGCAGTTCTCGTCTTCACCTGCAGCTTAGCCTTGCAGGCTTCGTTCCTTGCTGCGAGCACCTGTCGGCATTCCTCATTAAACTAGGGATTTCTTGCTGGTGGGCGCGAGAAACCTAGCACATCAGTTGCGGCTAATCTAATGGCCTGTTTGCATCTTTACCATTGTCCTTCGATATCTTATGCTCCCAGCACGATTTTAACATCGTACTTCGGTAGTCGCTCATAGGTTCTGTCAAGGAGCTCATAGAAGCAATTCTTTCCGATTACCGGATATTCGAACATTGAAGTCACTGACCAAAAATCTCAAACAGTAATCGCAGATAATTACAGAAAATCTCTATGTTTATACCGGGGCAACAAATTGTAGGCTTCAAAAACCAGTAGCTGGAATATGTTCCCACAAATAAATAAAATATTCAGGAGAAAGGATCATAACGACATTCCATGTCTCCGAGTTTCCCAAACGACAGTGAGCGGGTATATACTCACAGCGCGCGTTGGTTTATGTCTGGAAGATGTTTACTCGAACGAAGTTTTTTTTTTACGATGAAAGATCCTCAAGAGAGGGTGAATTTGATATTTGCTATTGAAGAGACTGTGTATACGGTGAACGATCCTGTTTACCATAATCGCGATATTGAGGATATAGTCTCTCTTAATAACTGTTATCTACGTACTGGATTTTAAAAGCATGGCGATCTCAGAATTATGGTTTTACCCCATTCAATGACGAAAACCATTCAAGTGGCATAGTCGCAAATAGTTTGATGCTGTTGATGTTGTTGCAAAAATATGAACTCCTTCATCATGGAAATATAAAAAGTCAACGGAATGGTATCCCAAATTTCATATTGAGATACCTGCCTAAAAGCAGTCGATATTTCCACCATCCTGTTTAACAACTCTGAATAATTCACATTATCTAGTGCATTGGAAATCGGCGGAGGTACATCCTATTCCCGATAGTGTTTAACAACTTCTTCTCTTCTCTTTTAAATAAAATGCTACTTAATAATCTCGACAAACATTTTATTGGCTCAAAACATTTATGAATGGAATTGATATACGTATGCAGCAGTCGATAAGTTGAACCAACGATTATAAAGCTATACAGATGACGCACTCCATACAAGAAAAATGGTTCTATGGGCGATTCGTACTGGCACAGCCCGCCATGTATTTTTATCTCGATTCTCTTGAAGCTGTTAAGGAAAAGTTTCTGTTTTTTGTTCTCAATGCGTGATAAAGCTACACAGTTATAATCTTTGGTTGAACCCAATTTTCGATCGCACATTTAGACCTATACAGCCGCTATTTCTCGTTCTATATTGCAGCACAGACTAATGATTTAATAAAGCTCCATAAGAGAAGTCTAGAGGCGTCAAGTCATTTCATCTCGGCGGTCAATCGGTTGATCCTCTTCTCGAGATAACACATTTACTGAACTGAAACTTTAATAACTCGATTTTTGAACCCGCTGTGTGGCTTGCGGTACCGTCTTGTTGGAACCAAATATCATTGATGTCCAATTCATTATTTGACTCGTTTGCGACTGCCTCTACGGCAGCAATATTCTCCACGTTTTTTTGGCAAAATGTAGTCTCACTGGCACGGCAAAATCCAGCAGCGAATATTCTGACTAAAATTTGTTCACTACTCTATGAATTGCTTGTCGATTGGTATGAGAATTACGGCCGGAAATTAAATTGAATTAAGGCTCTTAAGGTTGCGACCACCGACTCGGAATTTTGGTAGTAAATTTTATTTATTTGTAAATGTTACGTTAACTGGTAATCGTTTTTAGGGTGCGTTTACACTGAAAGTTTGAAGTTGTCAATTCGCTAATGAAAGACCCTCTACAAGTGATCTTTTAGGTTCCCTCAGTGGCGTAGAGATCACTTCCGAAATTGGAGGTCATCAACATACTTTTGCAACGTGAATTCGATCGCATAACGGCTACAAATCGAAACAATTCTTTTAAAGGGCCGAAGTTGAATGTGAACCACACATAAACGTCTGCATTTCAGACTAACTCAATTTGAACCATGTAAAGATACACAATCGAGCAACGCGTTAAAGTTGTTCAGGCTTATTATAAAAATGGGTGTTCAAATCAAAATGAATATCGTCCACCTCGACTCGTCGTCGTGCCCAACAATGGCACCTCTCACGCTCGTCGTTGATGACTATTATGCATAAAGACTTGCATTTACACGCTTACAAGGAGCAATTGACTCAAGAACTAAAGCCTCTTGACATTTCAAGCGTCGTAAATGGTCAGAATGATGGCAAGAAATGGCAACAGTGGATGATCAAGATAAGAAAGTCATCTTCATTTATGGGGCACATTTTTACCTCAGTGGCTTCGGCAATAAGCAGAATTGCCGCATTTGGGCGAATGATAATCCAAGAGTGATTGTCGAAAAACCAATGCACCCACAAAGAGTGATTGTTTGACGCGGTTTATGGGCTGGCGGCATCATCGGGCCGTTTTTTTTCCAAAATGAGGCCGGTCAGGCAGTTACTGTGAATGGTGTTCGCTATCGTGAGATGGCAACGAACTTTTTATGTCCCTAATTGGAAGATATGGATGTGGACGATATGTGGTTTCAACAGAATGATGCTACTTGCACAGCTAACGAAACAATGTATCTTTTGCGCGACAAATTCAATGGCCGTGTTATCTCACGTGGTGGCGATGTCAATTGGCCACCAAGATCATGTGATTTGACACCGTTGGACTTCTTTCTTTGGGGTTATTTGAAAGTAAAGATGTACGTCGATAAGCCAGCAACAATTCAAGAGCTAAAGGATGAGATAATTCGGCTCATTAACGGCATAGAAC
The DNA here is from genome assembly GCA_949824845.1 of Rhingia rostrata. Taxonomy (NCBI): domain Eukaryota; kingdom Metazoa; phylum Arthropoda; class Insecta; order Diptera; family Syrphidae; genus Rhingia; species Rhingia rostrata. The sequence goes on from OX463756.1 coordinate 46,638,151, forward strand.
CTCAATTATGTCTCAGCGTCATTTGACCTATATTTTGTCCCATACCGATATTATCATAATAAAAAAAACAGTTATTTCCTAAAAATTTGTGTTTTATTCAAAATCAACATCGGCCCTTAAAATTTAACCCCGCTTTATTTACAACCCGATTGCTGAGGGCTTCAGCGATACCAGAAGTGAAGTGAATTTTAACAAAAATGAAGATGCTGGTCTGGCCAGGGCTAGGAGGCTTATGCTCTGACAAGAACAGTCAACCCGATTCAAGAGGGAAAGTCATATGCTAGATCATGGCACCTATAAAGCCAATTATCGTTTACTTTTGTCCCGTGTTGTTCGATTTGGCGCAATGCCAGATTTAAAAGATATGTCTGTTTGAGATTCGGTGTCTATAATCCTGTTTAGGATTGTACCGAACACCAGAATCCGAGTACATAAAATAAAATAGCAAGAAGGTCATATCATCATTGAAATGTCATTTCTGACAAGTTAAGCACGAAATTTTTGTCCTGCAATATCAACCAAGTTTATTTAAATTAATCTAAATCAATCAAATTAAAATCGGTTTTTATCGGTTCAAAAACTCGTTTTCCTCTGTTGCTATATTTGTTCTCGCCTGATTCCTCTGACTATCAATACATAATTCCGATTTTTTTCCACTTTGCCCGCGTTTCTTTGTGTCGCTGTCAATATTTTTTACGATGTCCGACTTAAAACAACAAACTACAAGGGAAACTCGCAAAAACACTGCTATCAAAAATTTGCACCATAATTCTTGTGGGATACAACATAAATCACCAATAGTTTCCAATGATAAGGCATATTTCAGTAAACCTCTTGAAACGCAAAGCAAGTTCTACGAAGACCTTAAGAAGTTTATTCAGGAAGAAAATAAAAAACAAGCACTTAAACTAGACAAAATTGAACAAGATTTCCACAAGAATATCGTGAAGATCAATGAAACTGTATCGGATCTTACACAACGAGTAAATCTTCTTGAAGACAAACCAAAACAGCCTGATACAGCACCTGAAATATCAAAACTCGGCCAACGAATTGAAGATCTGGATCGAGAGAAAATGTCAACAAATGCGATTTTGCATGGCATCCCGAAAAGATGGAGGGGGAGGATCTGCATTCATTGTTCACAAATCTATGCAACTCCGTCAAATTCGCTCCAACTCCTATTATGCACAATATTTTCTGCAAAAGACCAAGAAATGACACTGATATTAACAGCGCTGTAGTCCTGATATTTAATTCACCACCGATGGATTAAAACAAGAAAGCCGATTTGCTTACAAGATGTTGGTATACCGTCTGAAGGCCGCATCTGCATAAATGAAATCTTGATGTCATCAACCCATGTGATTCTACACCCAAAGCTCTTCTTCTTAAGAAGGGCAAAAAACTTTCAAGTGTACACACACGAAATGGGAGTGTTTTCGTTCGGCGATACACACAGCCTCACGCAGTAGCTGAAAAAACGCCTTTAATTACTTCAATTGAAATCTTGCAACAATTTGCCGATTGATGAGGAATGCCGACAGATGCTCGCAGCCAAGAACGAAGCCTACAAGGCTAAGCTGCAGGTGAAGACGAAAGCTGCCGTTGAGCTCTATAGGCAGAGAAGAAGGGAAGAACACCGGCGTTTCAGAACGAAGAAAAATGAACAAGAAAAGCGCGCGATCGCGGATATAGAGAGATGCCGCTCCAGGAACGATGTTCGCAAGTTTTACCAAAATGTAAAACGTCAAAACCAAGGATACAAGGCTCGAACAGAATCCCGTCGAGATGAACAAGGACATATCGTAGTTGAGACACAGGCGATGCTGAGGATATGCAAGAACCACTTCTGCAGACTGTTAAACGGCGATGAGGACCAACATCAGCATCGTTTGCCCGATATACAAAAACGAGACCCTCTAAACTGCGCCAACTATAGAGGCATAAGTCTCCTTAACATCGCCTACAAGATCACAAGCGGTCAAATCTTCACAATTCGGCAGATCCTGGAAAAAAAACCCCAAGAAGTCCAAATCGGTACCCACCACCTATTCATCGATTTCAAGGCCGCATACGACAGCATTTATAGACACGAACTATATAGAGCCATGTCTAATTTTGGTTCACCGCCCAAACTCGTACGTTTGTGTAGGATGACGATAGAGAATTCTCGCTGCTCCATCAGGGTCGGAAACTACTCAACCAACACATTTGATACCAAAAAATGATTTAGGCAAGGCGATGTGCTATCATGTGACTTCTTCAATTTGATTCTTGAGAGGATTGTTTAAAACTCACGAGCCAACACCAGAGGCGCAATTTTCTAAAAATCGGTACAACTACTAGCATACGCCGACGATATTGACATTATTGGTAGGACCCAACGTGATGTCATAGCCACGTTTGCTAGTAAATATAAAGAAGAGCGCAAAAATGGGTTTAGCAGTAAATGAGGGCAAGACGAAGTATATGCTGTCAACCCGTAATGACACATAACATCGATGAATTGCGCAGAATGTCATCATTGGCAGACATAACCTTGAGGTAGTACGGGATTTTATCTATCTCAGCTTCGCTATTAACTCTGACAACAACATCTCGACAGAAATTAAACGAAGAATTACTCTTGCCAACCGCTGTTTATTCGGGCTAAGAATGCAATTCAGTAGTAAAGCCCTCACTCGAACTACTAAGGAGATATTATATAAGACCCTGATCATCCCAGTCCTGCTCTACGGCGCTGAAGCATGGACCGTCTCAAAAGCGGATGAAGAAATCCTTGGTCGATTTGACATGGCCCTGGTCAAAAAACTCCGCATTGGACGTTTAAGATGGCTAGGACATGTAGAACGAATGGACACCAATACTCCGGCTCGCAGAGTCTTCGATTCCCAGCCAAACGTCGGACGCAGTAGAGGGAGACCTCAACCAACTTGGAGTGCGCAACTGGAGGCAGTTAGCTAAGGACCGGGCTTATTGGAGAGGCATGTTAGTTGAGGCCCAGGTTCATTCCGGACTGTAGCGCCACTTAAGTAAGTAAGTAAGTAAACTAAACTAATCGAAAGAAAAAGGTCCTATACGATAGGCTTCAGCTGAAAAAAATTTGCAATTTCCATATAAATGTGATTCGAACACACATATTAAGGGTGATGGCTAGTGACAAAAGCCTGACCTTAGGGGCTGTCTTCCCCAATGAGATTTATTCCATCAAATGCATTCGTTTATATCAACACGTTACGATTATTTCAAGAAAGGAACGGTAGCCATGCATTATACCACTGCGGGACAAGCGTTTGATGCGCAGCAGGTATATCGACAATACCCTAGAGCCCAACCGCTTTTAGAACGGCGATAATGAATCGCGATAAAACTGATGGTGAAAAGCAGCGCACCTAATTCTTCTCTTAGCTTTACATAAGATATTTTACTGAATCTGAAATCCGGAAAACGGCCAACAAGTAAGAGAAGCATAATGTCTCTGAAAACAGTATGCGAAAAAAAAATATAAAAAATCCATAATCTGTTAGAATACCCCACATCTTATAGCCTCTTAAATGTCTACCCACAACAAGATTCAACGATAAAAATTTAAAACCCATAAGAGAAAGAGAGATACGGATGCAAAATTCGAAAATTCTATCTACCTGTTGCACCAACACAGGTGACACAAGTCTGACTAGAAACACAACAAACCGCCAGATAAAATTCAAAGCGATCGCAGTTCACAGTAATGCGGCGAAAGATGCGCGCTTGCGCTTTACTATTCCCCTCCATTTCACCCAGCCGGCTCAGCAAAGAGAAGTGGAAAAGATTCACAAAGCCATCTTGTAAGGCTCGTTAGGGTCTTGACTTTGGTCATGACATTCAGTCTGCGTTAGGATTTTATCCACATCGGTCGGTTGCGTACATTTTTTCTTGTTGTTCGTTTTGAGAGTTTCAGTGAACCAATGCATGCTATTTATTATAAGATAGAATTAGATACTTGCACTTGCATAGCACACAGATAATCTTCTCGTGAGCTGGTGTATCTCGAACGTGAATGAAGTGAAATTGATTACATGTGTTATTGAAATGAAAATACCGGAATCGCCGCTATTTATCAAGTGCAAAAGTGATTAACCTAATTTTGAGTATTTTTGTGTTGAGTTTTCCGCATACCCAAATCTGCTTTTATACATCTGTTCGAAAGATTCTTTTAATTTTGAGTACATAAAGGGATCGAAAGGTTGGATAAATACATTTGATAATATATCGGACCGTCTTTAGCATAAAATTATCACGTAAGTAACTAAACGATTTTTTTCTATGTATTTTGAATTATATTAACCTAATTCTAACTTAAGGCTGAACCATTGGGAGACAATAACGGTTATTAGAGTGATGTTTCAGTGAAAGAATGTAAATTGAATAGTAAAATCTGACATGAGCATCCAGTCATTGGGTTAGTGTGTTATAAATGCTTAAAATAATAAATAGATTCATCGTCTGGAAAAGGTTGATATAGGCAATTCCATTTTTAGAGACTAAGTTCTTTTTGGACTGGAAGTGGGCATAAGTTTAAAGATTAACAGCTTGAGAGCTGAGTTAACCTACATATTGATTGTCCAATAGCTTGTGGAACATGTTTTTTATGGTGATGGGAATAATATCTTCGGATTAGAGTTGGGAAACTATTGAGATAAAGGCAGAGGTGAAATTTGTACTTCATGTTTCAATTTTAGGCAAAATTAAACTGTTCCAGAAAATCGAAAAAAGGCATTTCGTTAAGCTGTAGGGCCTTATTATTTATTAACCCTATTGAGCTATCGCAGTTTTTTCTGACTGGGTTTGCTATCGTTTATCCGTTGATGGCAAAAGGTGTCAAAAATGTCCGTTAACATGTTGTAGATATATTGTAAAAAGCTTTACAGAGTTCTAGTAATTTTCGATCTTTATGAAGTATAAACCAAATGAAAGGTTATATCCTGTTAAAGCGAAAAATTATTTTGATTTTAAGGAATCCGGTCAAATTTTGAATACTGTGGTTTGCAAATATGAATTAACTGCAAATAGTCCAAATATCGTAGGGACATAGTTCATCTTTTTTTTTAAACTACTAAGCTGTGGGGCTGTTTTAATTATTTTTTATTTGCTGCTTGGACTTGTATGACTTGTATTCCAGCTATTTAATGCTGAGCTCCCATTTCATGACCACTATTCCGAAGCAGAAAGTATTTTTACAATTCAATTTTTGTTTTTGTTTTTATTAGTTAACGGAGTTTTCTAGCATCTTACTTACTTACTTACTTAAGTGGCGCTACAGTCCGGAATGAACCTGGGTCTCAACTAACATGCCTCTCCAATAAGCCCGGTCCTTAGCTGACTGCTTCCAGTTGCGCACTCCAAGTTGGTTGAGGTCGGTTTTTACTTGTGCGCGCCACTTAAGGCGAGGTCATCCTCTACTGCGTCCGACGTTTGGCTGGGAATCGAAGACTCTGCGAGCCGGAGTATTGGTGTCAATTCGTTCTACATGTCCTAGCCATTTTAAACGTCCAATGCGGAGTTTTTTGGCCAGGGCCATGTCAAATCGACCAAGGATTTCTTTATCCGCTTTTGAGACGGTTCATGCTTCAGCGCCGTAGAGCAGGACTGGGATGATCAGGGTCTTATATAATATCTCCTTAGTAGTTCGAGTGAGGGCTTTACTACTGAATTGCCTTCTTAGCCCGAAGAAACAGCGGTTGGCAAGAGTAATTCTTCGTTTAATTTCTGACGAGATGTTGTTATCAGAGTTAATAGCGGAGCCGAGATAGATAAAGTCCCGTACTACCTCAAAGTTATGTCTGTCAATGATGACATTCTGTCCAATTCATCGATGTTATGTGTCCTTTCGTGTTGACAGCATATACTTCGTCTTGCCCTCATTTACTGCTAAACCCATTTTGCCGCTTCCTTCTTTATACTAGCAAACGTTGCTATGACATCACGTTGGGTCCGACCAATGATGTCAATATCGTCGGCGTATGCTAGTAGTTGTACCGATTTTTTTTGGAAAATTGCGCCTCTGGTGTTGGCTCGTGAGTTTTGCACAATCCTCTCAAGAATAAGATTGAAGAAGTCACATGATAGCGCATCGCCTTGCCTAAATCCTTTGTTGGTATCGAATGTGTCGGTTGGGTCGTTTCCGACCCTGACGGAGCAGCGAGAATTCTCCATCGTCATCCTACACAAACGGACGAGTTTGGGCGGTATACCAAAACTAGACATGGCTCTGTATAGTTCGTGTCTATAAATGCCGTCGTGTGCGGCTTTGAAATCTATGAATAGGTGGTGGGTATCGATTTGGACATCTTGGGTTTTTTTTACCAGGATCTGTCGAAGTGTGAAAATTTGATCGGTTGTGGACTTACCTCCGATCAGGTTGTTGGTAAAAGCTTTCAGGCGTTCACATATTATGACAGATAGGATCTTGTAGGTTGAGGAGACCTATGCCTCTGTAGTTTAAAGGGTCTCCTTTTTTGTGGATCGGACAAACGATGCTGAGGTTCTATTCTTCAGGCATACTTTCTTCCGACCGCATTAGGCTTATGAGATGGTGGATGTTTCTTACCAAGTCATCTCCGCCGGCTTTATAAAGCTCGGCGGGAAAGCCGTCATTGCCGTTTAGATATTGCTACCCTCACTTCACTCAGGTCGGGTGGTTGGCAGTTTTCGCTGCCGTTGCCAATATTGAATGGTTCGTTCTGCCTGACAGCATAATGTTGTTCGTTATCGCGCGCCGTTTAAATGTCTGCAGAAGTGGTTCTTCCATATCCTCAGCATCGACTGTGTCGCAACTACGATATTTCGCTGTTCATTTAGACATGATTTTGTTCGAGCCTTGTATCCTTGGCTTTGACGTTTTGCACTTTGGTAAAACTTGCGAACATCGTTCCTGGGGGTGGCTTTTCTTGCTGTTGTTTTTTCTTTCTGAAAAGCCGGTGTGTTTCCCTTCTTCTCTGCCTTTAGAGCTCAACGGTAGCTCTCGTCTGCAACTGCAGCTTAGCCTTGTAGGCATCGTTCTGGGTTGCGAGCATCTGTCGACATTCCTCATCAAAGCAGGGGTTTCTTGCTGGTGGGCGCGAAAAAGTTACGGCTTGTTGTTGGCATCGTTGCCATTGTTCTTCGACATTCGATGCTAGTGGTATGGTGTTAATCGAGAGTTAAAGGGAGACGCGTTGCGCGAAGCTCTTGGCGGTCTCTTGCGATTGCAGTCTTTTGACTTTTTTTCAATTTTTTCACAGAATTTCACACATTCTTACCTTGGCTGCAACAAGTTAGTGGTCAGAGTCGATGTTAGCTCCTCGGAATGTTCGGACATCCAAAATACTGGATGCGTGCCTCTTGTCTATAGCAATTAGTTCAATTTGGTTGACCGTTCGTTGATCAGGAGACCGCCATTTCCCCTTATAGATATCGAGGTGAGGACACCGTGTGCTGGCTATAGTGGAATTTCGTTCCATAGCGAAGTCAATTAGCCTTAGTCCGTTACCGGACGTGTTATCGTGTAGGCTATGTTTTCCGACAATACTGCTGAAGATGTCTTCTCTTCCTAACTTTGCGTTAAAATCTCCCGGCACGATTTTAACATCGTACTTCGGTAGTCGCTCATAGGTTTTGTCAAGGAGCTCTTAGAAGCAATTCTTTGCTATATCATCTTTCTCCTCCGTTGGGGAGCATATAAGGCTTATGTTGGCGAATTTAGCCCTGATGCGGATCGTTACAATGCGTTCGCTAATGTCTTGAAAACATATGACTTCTTGCCTAAGCCTGGCACTTATTACAAATCCGCATCCAAATAGTCGCTATTTCTGCTCACTATAACACGGGCCGTAGTAGATGTCACAGTTTTTCATCCTCTTTTTCCCGGCCCATCCCATCGGATTTCCTGGATGGCAGTAATATCTGCTTTGTAGTAGTTTAGGGCTTCCGCTAGTTGTTCGCTTGCACCTCTGTTGTTTAATGTTCTCACATTTCAGGTGCAGATACGAACGTCGTTTTCCTTTTTTCGTTTAGCCGGGTCGTCAACAATAAAATCAGTCCTTTCTATTGGTTGCTTCGTAAAAATGTTTTTTTTTTAAATGGGTGGGTAGTTAACCGAAAGCACAACCACCAACCTGTATGGCCAGTTCCAATTTATTAAATACCCCTAGGACACGGGGCCATCAGTATAGACTACGGGTTTGATCGCTGCCGTTTGCTTTTCGGTCCATCCGCCACCATCTCTGTTCAAGGGGCCTGACTAACCCTTGAAATTCCTAGACAACCTGTTGTCCAAATATGTCGAAGAGGTTCGGCTGGGACAGCAGCCCGGGTATTCATTCCGTGCCATTCTGACCTGGCTGTTTATAGTGTTGCTGTTTTTCGTCGTGTTATCAACACTCGCGCTTATCGTTTAGAAAGTCAAAAAATTACCTTACCAGAATTTTTCCTATAAAAATTCAACTCCAATCTTCTGGAAACGGTAAAAAAAAACATTTTTGAATTTATTTGGCTTCACTTATTATTGGTAGAAAGGAACCTCGTATTTGCAGCGACTTCTACATTAATGGGTACCATTTCTTCAACGAAATGTTGAGTCTATAGTACGTTTGTGTTGGCAAAAATTTCTGGTGGAATAAATGCTAAGCTAACTTTTAAAGTCAAGGTTAATCGTGACAATATGGGCACACTTTTGTTATGAATGATGGTGGTCCACCAAAAACATATTCATATGTTTTTACATATCATTCAGGCTTTGCTACCTAACATGAGCTCTGTTATGAAGAAAATTTTTGGTAGAAATACAGGTATGACATTTTCTATCAACTCGAAACCTAAATACTGCGTTAAGAGCCGAATTTTGAAGACCATGCAACACAAAAAAGAAACAAATATGATATGACAGTAGTATTACTCTACCAACAATAATGTTTAAGCTATATCGGCCTTTTGGATATTCCGATGTCTCTTAAGCGGTCCATTGTCAGTAATGTTTCAATGAGCTGTACCCCAATGGGTATAATTATATCCCTCTGATGCCAAGAGCACATTAAAAGTGTACTGTGTTGCTCACCGATCGATCATTGCCAAAGCTTTGTATTGCTGTCTTTTTTTTATATACAGTCAATACAGTTTGAATAAAATTGCTATCAGAGTCTATTAGATATAACTACCTGTGACAGGAGTGCATCCAAATTATATTATATCATCTCTGCTTGCATATGCATTGAACAAAACTCTTCACTTAGGCATATTGAGTACCCGTCTTGTTCAAATTATGGACCACGCAAAGACTAAATAAAGTCAACAAATCGTTTACCAAAGAGGCATCAATTAGAAAGTGTAAACATTGCGCAAGACAAACGATCTTGGTTTTGAAATACAAATATACTCCGTCTGATAATCTCTATCCAAATATCAAGACAGATAGATGAAGCTGATTTATCACAGTGGAGTCTTTCACCATGATACCTTGTTTCCGTTTTGTAACTAAAACCAACACAAGAAACACCTGTGTTTGTATACCCACCAGAGTACAGGAAAAAGGTTCTTGCACCCATTAAATGATAATTGTAATAATTCTACCACCACTTGTTAGAACAACCGCAAAGCTGTTAAAAAAAAGAAGATAGAAACGGATCTCCGAAAAAGGAGGCAAACAACAATCACAGAGACACGCCATTATATGTCCAAGAAGGTAAAAAAGTTCCAAAGGTTCAGTTACCCACGTCATTACGAATTTAAGGTTCAATTAAGGTTAGGTGCACCTGTTAATGACAAACTGGCCCCATCACTCTATAGAGTCGTAATGAGATTTGTTCTAGCGCACATGTGCTGTCATGCCAATAATTTCATTACAAATCAGACTTGTTCGTATGTATCTCTGTATCTACCTATCTATCTAAAAAAAAACTATTTCGTTTCGGGTAATTAGTGAAGAATTCTCAACTGAAAAGTATCTTTTTCGGAAATACATTCCACGTCTTTGAAATGCATAAAGAGATTCACCATTTCTTTGTCTTCAAATGTCATTGAGGTGTTGCACTTGCGCTCACGAAATGCAGTTAGATACGAGTGCTCAGTTGGATATCAACAGTATCTACACTATTGTTGAGTTTGGCACGCACGAAGTACATTACTAAGTAGTTCGTGGTAAATCGTAAACAATGTATCGTCAGAACTTGGCCACCCAATTAGGGAGTCAGTGGAAAACATAATTTGCGTGAAGAAATATAATGTCGACGTGTTTCAGATGAGATGAGAACTTTCCACATGGATGGGGGAATTTCGTCTTTGACCACGCTAGTTAGATTAGGGAAAAGATAAAATGAGGTTACCCATAGCTTTAACTGTTTTCAAGTAGAGGTTGATTGTAAACCTTCTGTTATATGGTGGGATTTTTGTTTTGTTTTATGACAAAGATTCGTTGTTTATTATTATTTTTTATCTAGAATAGCCCTAATTGTATGCTGGGCAAATGGCGTAGATAATTCTCACATTTATTTGGTTCGGATTAGCTAATAGATTAGGGTTAAGCGATGAGAATAAAAGTGGCTTAGAAATTGTTTTTATTTTTAAGGTGAGAACGTCACTCATTTAAATGACGACTCTTTCTGACATCTTCAATAGTCCTAATCTTCGATGACTTGCATTTAGGCAATGATTTAATATGCCGTCTTGGAATAGAAAAATAGTCCTGAGAAATGAATCACCAAAGTAAGGTTGTTTTTTTAGAGGTGTCGAACTTCGAACTGAAATAAAACACAAGAAATCGTTTTACTGCGGCTGGTTCGAATAAAGCCACGTCTAGAGGTCCAATTTTCAACCAGTTTTTCGAGCATTTGGTGCCGTATGTCGGCAATAACGCCACGAATGTTGTCTTCCAAGTCCCTTAACGTTTCTGGTGGCCAATTGACAGGTCCATTACGCGAAATTATGCGCTCATCGAATGTTTCCTTCAATAAATCGATTGTAACGTGCGCTGTGTGGCATATAGCGCCGTCTTGTTGGAACCACATCTCATCCACATTCATGCCATCTAATTCGGAAAGCAAATAGTCGATTATCATGGCTCTATATCGGTCTCCATTAATGGTAACTCCCTCTCCAGCATCATTTGGGAAGAAGTATGGCCCAATGACTCAACAAGCCCATAGAGCACACAAAACAGTCAGTTTTTGGGGATGTAATGGCTTCTCAAGGGTCTCATCTAGATTCTATCCACTCCAAATTTGGCAATTTTGCTTGTTGACGAAGCCATTAAACCAAAAATGAGCCTCATCACTGAACAAAATTTTTCGATGAAAATCAGCATCGAGATCAATCTCAATTTCGGCCCATACACCAAAATCACGATGCATTGCTGGATCTTGTAAGGTCGTAAGCCAAGATCTTTGCGCAAAATCTTCCATAAAGTTGATGGACAATGCTCCAATTTCTGTGCACGCTTGCGAATTGATTCCTTCGGGCCCTCTTCAACACTTTGCTCTACAGCGGCTATTGTTTCTTCGGTGCGTACTGTTCAACGTCTCTGCGGATGCATATTATCACTTAGAGTAAACGTAGTGTGAAAACGATTCATGGTTAGCCGAATTAATTGCTCTGATGGACGCTTATGTCGACCATAAAATGGATGGAGCTTGCGCTTCGTAAACCGAACCATTATTATCGAAAAAAATTTGCACCATTTGCAAGCGTTGTTCGTTTGGCAACCTAATTATTATGTAATGGCAAACCAAACTGAACATAAATGACATTAGAATAGCCCGATTTGACAACAAAATATAAGCTTTATCTCTGTTTGAAAAACCAACCTCTAAAAAAACACCCGTTACGAACAAAGTAAATAAGCCTGATCCGAAATGTGCGTTCAGTTGTGTTGATTCATGTCAGTCAATGTGTGAGTGAATTAAAATTGGTCATATATTGTTTCATAAATATTTTTCGTTAATTTGAGTTGACCTTCTTTTGTTATGTTTTGTTAATATGAATTTTGGGTTTTCGGGATTCTGCCGACTCTCGTATTCGTTCTACATGTCCTAGCCATCTTAAACGTCCAATACAGAGTTTTCTTTTTTTTTTGACAAGGGGCATGTCTCCTAACAGCTCGTATAGTTTTTGGTTGAATCTACGTCTCCATAGCCAGTCAACGCAAACGGGACCAACGATTTGTCGAAGATTTTTTCTCTAAAATCGACCAAATTTTTTCATTCCCTTTTGGCACGGTCCATGTTTCAGCGCCGTATAGTAGGACTGGGATGATCAGTGTCTTATATATGATCTCCTCATTTCGTTCGAGTTCGAGTAAGGGTTTTTCTACTAAATTGCCTTCTTAGCCCGAAGAAACAGCGGTTGGCAAGAGCAATTCTTCGTTAAATTTCTGACGAGATGTTGTTGGCAGTGTTAATAGCGGAGCCGAGGTAAACAAAGTCCCGTACTACCTCAAAGTTATATCTGTCAATGGTGACGATTTCATAAAGCTCAGCGAAAAGGCCGTCATTTCCGGCAGCCTTGTTAAGCTTGAGTTAAGATATTACTAGCCTCACTTCACTTATTGCTAGCCTCACATCACGGGTTGTTATAAGTTTTCGCTGTCGTCGCCAATATTAAATGTTTCGTTCTGCCTGACAGCTGAATGTTGTTCCTCATCGCCATTTAACTATACCTGAAGCTCAATGATAACTCTTGTTTTCATCTGCAGCTTAGCCTTGTTGGCCTCATTCTTGGCTGCGGAAATCGGTCGGTATTCTTCATCCAACCAAGGGTTTCTTGCTGATGGGAGCGATGTACTTTGCATATCAGTTGCGGCTCATCTAGTGACTGACATCGTTGCCGTTATTCTTGCCATTGGTAGTATGGTGTTAATCAAGAGGTTTTGGGATACGCGTGCTACATATAACTTGGATGTCAATAGCAACTGCAGTCTTTCGACATTAAACATTTTTTACATTATTTTACAATTTAAGTGTCGTTTAGGATATCACATTCTTATCTTGGTTGCAAAAATGTAGTCGTCCTAGTCCATGTTAGTTAGAACTTTCGGACATCAAAAATAATGGATGCGTTCCTCTAGTCTATCGTATTGTGCTCAATATGTATATCGAGGTAGTATGCTGGCTGTATTGGCATTTTTTTCTCAGCGTAATCAATTAGCCTGAGTCCGTTTCCAGACTTGGTGTTTTGTTGGGTGTTCTTTTCGACAACACTACTACAGATGTGTGCTCTTCCTACCCTTGTTTAGAAATTTTGCAGCACGATTTTCACGTCGTCGTTCAGTAGTCGCAAATAAGTTGTGTCCAAAAGATCAAAGAACAGCTCTTTCGCAATATCATCGTATTGAGCTCTGCTGTTGGCAGTTTCGCTCATCCGCCACCATATCTGTTCAAGGGGACTGCCTACTCCTGGGATTCCTAGATGATCTGTTTTCCAAATATGTCGAAGCAACTTACTTTGACCATTCTAACTGGAACTGGAACTGTATACGTCACCGTTGATCCCATCTTGGGAATTCTTCTTCTTGGAAAACGACTATGTGCATTAATTTGTGCACACATCTTCTCCCCGCACTTATCTGCTGCCGTCAAGACCTTACACTGGGGTTGAGATCCTTACTATGGTCAAGGTGCAAGGCATTTAGCGGTCGCCACGAAAAAAATATTGAGAGTCTGTTTTGGTAGGCATAAGCTAGGGTAAATCTCAAGCTTAGCCACCATTTCCATCTGAACGTAAAATTAACAACATGGTTATTCATTGCGGTTTCGAAGAAACTTAGAACATACATTTTTGACTCTTGAGTTAACAATATTACAGATTGGTAAATTATCTGGATTAATAGTGAATATTAGGCATTCGCCTCAGAAAAGGCAGCACCTGGCTTCGGGTGTTGCCTATCAAAAAGCCGCAATGAATTGTTCTGCATTTTATAGTCAGCACACATTTACAAGGTGTTTAACTATTACATATTTTCCAAAAACTTTACATAACGCTTTCACAATGATTCTCAGATTCTTTTTAAGTTGCAACAAAAGAATTTGTGGTTTCATTGTGAGCTTCATATGCTTTGTACTCTCGTGCGAGAATACCTCTATGTTTAGCTCTGTATGCAGTTACTTTCAGATCTAGGAAGTCTTTTGCCATGAATGTTGTATACCATTAAAAAAGCAAAAGGTTATACGAGGTGTACTTGTAAACTGATACACAAGGTGTTAACTGTGGGACCAAATGCATTATCTTGCAACGGACTCCTCTAGTTCCTGTAGTCATATGTCATATTTATAGGTGCGAAAGTGATTTGGAGAATTAAAAATAAAATGAAAGTTCCATTGTGTTTTGATCTACCCTTTGTTTTCGTGGGAGACTCACATAATAGTTGCGGTTTTATTGGCCCTGATAAGATTAACACAATATAAAGTTGATGTAAACATCATTTTGAAATTAGTCGAATTGTTGCACTTGTTTTCATTATTAATGATAATGTTATGTGATTGTTAAAAAAATTTGTTTTTTTTTTTAGTTGAAACCACTTGCTACGGCTTTCAAAAGCCAATTTTTCGTCAACAGGCCAATTGCAATCTTATTAGCCGTTAAAAAAAAATGGAGCAAATAACTTTAGATCGGTTAAACAGTTTTACTACAAGACATCAACTACAACAACCGAACCAATATGGTTTTTAAAGGAATAAAAGCACAGGCAAATTACTAGGAGCGTTTACTAATACAATCAATTCGGGATTAAATATTATGTTCTTGTTCTTCTAGCTAAAACTAATCGAAAGCCTCGATAAATTTGTTTGTCAACTGGTTAAAAAGCTATTTCACATATAGAACTATCAAAATCAAAGTATCGGATACGACAAGCAATGAAAAGCCTATTTGGATCGAAGCTAGGTCTCATATTAATTATTTAGTTCATAAATTAAAAAAAAAAGTGATCCTCACGCCAAAGCCAAAGCCAAAGCATGGCATAGCTGTAGTGGAGACATATTAATATTATTAAAACACAAATACAGGGTTACCGCCGGGAAGGTATACTACTTTGTTTTGCCGCCATTTTGGTAAACATTAGTCTTGACAGTTCATATTTGGCATTCGTGAAGTAGACACGTGGCAAATTTATTATGGAAAAATATTCGATAAACCAACGTGTTTTAATCGTTTAAACATTTTATCAAAATCAATCATCGATTACTGTGACGATGAGAAGCTACGTCAAATTTTTGGGAGAAACAACATGCGCTATTATCGTGTAGTGAATGATTTCGAAGAAAGAGGGTTTGCAAGTGCTAGGCCCAAGCGTGGACCAAAACGTACTGCAAGATCGGCTGAAATCATTACCGCTGCTCAATGATGTGTTCAAAACAAACCATCAACCTCAATTCGACGCTGTGCTCAGAAGCTTGGTCTTCAAGGAACAGCTTTGGCCACAATTTTGCATTTTGATTTGCATTTGTTTCCATTCAAGGTTCAGTTGGCACAAGAGCTTCTTTCACAATACCATTTACTCTACCGTACATATGCCAATAGGATGTTACAGCTAACCTATCACTACTCCGATTTTCATAAAAAAATCATAATGAGTGACGAGGCACATTTTCATTTGAATGGACAATCTGATTAAACAGAATAGTCGGTTCTGGGCAATGGAAAACCCTCAAATTATTCATCAGTCACCTTTGCATCCATTAAAAGTTAAAATCTGGTATGCAATTTGGTCAGGAGGAATCATTGGTGCTTACTTATTTGAAGTAACGGCGTAACGGTAACTGTGAATGGGGAGCTATATGATTGGAAACTTTTTAACGCCA
Organism: Rhingia rostrata; assembly: GCA_949824845.1. NCBI lineage: Eukaryota > Metazoa > Arthropoda > Insecta > Diptera > Syrphidae > Rhingia > Rhingia rostrata. The sequence continues at coordinate 46,653,957 of OX463756.1, forward strand.
CAACTGCATGCTTTGGGCTTGATTAACATGTGGTATCAACAAGACGGTGCAACATCGCATACAGCCAGGATTACAATGGAATTACTGCGAGACCTATTTCCAAAACAAGTTATTTCAAGAAATGGTGATGTTGATTGGCCTCCACGCTCGCCTGATTTGACTGCTCCGGAATTCTTTTTGTGGGAAAATACCGCGTGAAATGTGTTAGAATGTAATGAAAAGTTGATATACTACTAGATGAATTCAACACCCTTTCAAAATAGTGCCACCATAAAGTTCTTGTTATCAACGCCGCTTAAACATAGGTCATGCATGTTCGAAACCATTTGAAGTGTGAAGAAAAAATCAACATATATGTATCATCAAAATGAACGCCGTTCATAAAAATCATGTACAAAGTTATTTTCAGTGTGTTGCTTCCTGTTAGCCACTTATTAGGTAATAGAGAGCTGCATGAATGCACTCAGTAGATATATTCATTAATTATACCCGAAGACTTATGTGCAACATACAATGAACATCTTATCTTAAGTGAACCGTGTATGAATGTTTTCAACATTCAAAGCTAAATGAATGAATGTGACTATAGTTTTGAATGAATGAGTTTTTCAAGGGAGGACAAGGTAAACCAAGCAAAATTTTTTATACTCAGTGTGTGAGGTTATTGCAATAGCAAAACGTTAAAAAAGATTTTTTTTTTTAACAAAGTGTGTTATGAGGGGAAAAATGTTCCTTTAACATTTTTTATTTAAAAAAAAAATGATTTCCCAAAGTTCCTTGGAGCATCTGTTTATATACACTGAGTTCACTGAATATATTGAGTATTGCAACAAGTGGGATTCATTTATACAACAAAACGATCTCGTTTTTTTGTAGCAATCCAATTAATTTCATTCATATTCACATTCACTCAATTCGTTTCGTGTTCGTTTGAATGGTATTCACGTTCATTCAATTCTTTATGGAAAATAGTGCAAGCCAACTCTCATTCATTTCCGCCGTGAATCACACAAAACTTGTTTTGAGTGCATTTATGAAGCTCCTTAGTTGCTAATGTGTGGTTAAATTTTAAGGGCTGATGTTGAATGTGAACCACAACTAAACGTCAAGTTTTTTCTGCATTTCATTTGACATTTCTCAGACTAACCCAATTTGAACCATGGAAAGATACACAATCGAGCAACGCGTTAAAATTATTCAGGCTTATTATGAAAATGGGCGTTCAACTCAAAATGCATCAATTTAGTCGTCCAAATGGGCGTACAATCGGAAAAATCGTCCAAAAATTTGAGCAAACCGGGTCTGTAGGAGATGCGAAAACACCAGTGCATGCTCGTACTGCTCGTACTGCAGAAAATATTGCTGCTGTTCGCGATAGTGTGATCGATTTGTACTACTACGCTGACATAAAGGAAACATCCAATGCATAGTTTTGGACTTTCGATACCGTCAAACAGCTTGTAAGGCTTTTCGTTAAGTCTTAACCAATACGCCTCGATGCTGTATTTTTAGTGCAAATGGCAGAATCTGAATTCGATTCTCGAAATTCACATTACTACATAAATCTCTTTCATGTTGGTTAGATAAAGGCAATTATATTTCAATTAATTTATCAATTACTGGATGATTTTTTAGAATGCGTTACGTATTACCATACTGATCTGAGCGTAGCGGATTCATGAATTTGTACCTTATCGGAGACGATGGAATTTACTAGATGTGCTCACAAGATACTCTAAGATCGATACGACACTGCAAATTTGTTTTATAGACTTTTAATGGTATTTTATTATTTCATATTGCGTCAATATACTCTTTGAAATATTTTGTGTCTTCAAATGAATAAAACTACTAGACAACGCGAAATCTCTGGTTCAAATCCCGAAGTACCAACACCTTAATTTTTTCACTGACCTACCTCTTGCTTAAGTCTGTTCAGCATGTAATGTCATTAAAAGCTTTCAAAATTTATCATTCGGAATCGGGGCTTAAATGTAGGTCCCATTTCTTATGCGAAGCAGAATAAGCTCAGTTTGAGGGTTTTATGGGCAGTTAACAGCTGATATATATATATTTTTACAAATTAACCTTTTAATCATTGGTCTAACTGGTTTTTCAGGCTGTTCATCATCGCTGAAATGGTCTAAATGAAAGAATTATCAACTCCCATTAGTTGATCTAATTACGAAGTAACTGAAAATCTACAACAACAAAAATGGCAGACAGTAGAGAGCGAATACGTGGTCCCTCAAGAGATGGCAGAGAATTTCTTACCAGCCCCAGACAGGTGCTTCGGCGACTTATGCTCCTGTCAGAGGGTCGTCAGTATCGCGAGGCAGCTGGAGTAGTTGGTCGATTGGGTCCATCTGTTTTACGTTCAGTCATATCAGAGCTACCAATAGATTTATTGCTCGAGGCATTACCGCACAGCGCATATCTTTTGGAATCATTCTTCTCAAGGTATGCGCACTTTAATCTGCAAAATACCTGGTAAACTCTTAAAACGTTCTCCTTCTTTCAGATTGCTCACAGTAAATCCATCGCCCAAGCCAAATGTACCTGTGGATGCTGTGATTTGGCAACTGGTGCGTCTCTTCTCCAATCCGCACGAGTCTGGTCTGAGACAGCGCTGTTCAAAACTCCTACAAGCCATCGGACAATATGAGCCATCAATTCGCCAAAACATTCGTGATAGACGAAAGTGCTACGACATGTCCGTACAGGGTCTAGGAATTCATGGTCTAACAGCAGACCACACAGGTCAACTCATATCCCTGCATATAGCTCTTAAGACTGAACTTCAACGCCACATAGACACGTACAAAGCAGCCATTCACAAGCTTGACGAATTGAGTATGGTGACTGTCAATCAGCATCCGGCGCACTCATCACATCAGCGATTGTTGGCTATCAATTATGGTGACATACAACAGCGATTAATCGACAACAAGACGTTGCTTACGATGCTCGATAAGCCAGTTCTTAAACAGCTGACCAGCTTAGTGGAGAATCTCAGCCAAAGGGTACAAAACGACAAGGAAGTGCTGCAGTGTGTCGGCCAGATAAAAAGACTTGACCCACAGTCCAACATTGAGAAACGACCAGCCGCTGGTTTATTGATGAATTTCACTCGTGGCTGTGAAGCTGTGCTGAGTCTAATGGGGCCCGAGGGTGGTCCGCCAAGCCCAAGTGCGGGCAGCAACTTTAGCGACGGTTATCATTCGGATGATTCGGCTGCCGATGAGCTGAGGTGGGTGTCGAATTGTTTTTATTTTTAGCATAAATCTCGGTCACACCTTGATCGCCTTCGAGTGCTTTAGATACGAATGGAAGCCAACAATTGACATCAATCTAAAAATTGGCATCTTGACTGTTGTCAAGCACTTGGGTGGACATAAATGAAATTCTTTTTCTTCTCTTTATTTGCAGTGAAATTGTATCACGGTATCGGTATTTGTACGAGGAAAATAGGACAGATACGCTGGAGGTGTTAGACAGTTTGCCGCAACTGAAGCACGTGCATATGCTGAAAGTGAAACTTCTTTTTTCGATTATTGTGGTAAGTGGAACCTTCGCTGCGTGATCCCAGTCAACGGATCGGATAATAGTAGTCATTGTTTTTTGCGCGGGGTCTTTTTTTGTGTAAAAAACGACTGGCAAATAGTTGTTCAGATAGAAACTGTTGACTAATAGATACATTTAGCACTTTCTCGTTGGGTTGGGTGAAGACTTTGACGTTGACATGGAAATTAGCTTACAGAAACTCGTCGTGGTTGACTTGAACCAAAATTTGCATATCATTGTAAGCCAGACCTAGTTAAGAAAAAAATGTATATGTGTACTTCTGTAGCATCTTAAGAGATGACAAACCATTTTAATAATTGGGAAATCGTACAGATGAGGCTAGATTTGCTCAGATTTGCTCAGCTACAAAGCTCTAATATAGACACTAATATAGTTTTTCAAGGAGCGTTCTTTGAGATTACCTCATCTAGATTAAAAATGTTTAAAAGCCCCGCACGAGTAAAACAATCATAGACACAATTTACAAAGACAGTTTGATGCATAAATTTGATAAACAATTTGGAGATACATACACATAGACGAAGGGTGGCACCACCATCACTAGTTTTTCGACGAGAAACCTGCTCTTTGACAAATAATTCCGACCAATTCAAGTGGAGAATATCGTCTCCGCTGTAGATGAAGACAGGAAGAAGTTTTCATCGATCTTTATAGTAAAAGTAAAAAGACCAAAACCGATTTTTCAGAAAGGGAACTAGTAAATAAGAAAACTGGGCGATCGAAGATATACCTAGTTCCACTTTAGAAAATGGAGTTCCTTAGATTTACCAAATTTGCCGAAGTCGATACTAAAAATATGGAAGGAAAAACCACTTCTGTAACCAGATTTACAGTGATGGCTGGCACCCGATGCAAATGAAGTGAGGTTAGCAGCATCGTATCTTAATCATCTTTAAGTATTAACCTGACAAAATGAGTTAAAGGGATGAGCTACCCTATGTTTAAGGTGATCTTTATTTTTTTCAAAAATCATCTAAACTCATTGGTCTGTGCAGGATTCCTAAAGACCAAGACCATAATCTTCCATAAAACTGTCCAACTTATGAGCATTACAGTAAAGCCCTCACAGTTCTAGTGAGGGCATTACTAATATATATAAGCCCTAAACTGCTACAAAGCAGATATTACTGCCATCCAGGAAATACGATGGAATGGGCCGAGCAAAAATAGGATGAAAAACTGTGACATCTACTACGGACCGTGTTATAGTGAGCAGAAACAGCGACTATTCGGATGCAGGTTTGTTATAAGTTCCAGACTTAGATAAGAAGTCTTTCGATATCCATAAGAGGACATGGCGGTCTCCAGATCAACCAACGGTCAACCAAATTGATCACATTGCGAAAGAAAAGAGGCACGCACCCAGTATTTTGGATGGTCGAACATTCCGAGGAGCTAACATCGACTCGGACCACTACCTTGTTGCATCCAAGGTAAAAATGCGAATATTCACAACGCCACAACAATCCAGAAATACTGTGAAAAAATTTAATGTCGAAAGACTGCAATCGCAAGAGACCGCCAAGACCTTCGTGCAACGCGTATCCCTAAGCCTATTGATTAACACCATACCAACAGCATAGAAGAACAATGGCAACGATGCCAACAAGCCATTAGATCAGCCGCAACTGATATACCTACCACCAGCAAGAAACCCCTGGTTTGATGAGGAATGCCGGCAGATGCTCGCAACACAGAACGAGGCCTACAAGGCTAAGCTGCAGGTGAAGGCGAGAGCTGCCGTTGAGCTCTATAGGCAGAGAAGAAGCGAAGACCACCGGCTTTTCAGAAAAAAGAAAAAAGAGCAAGAAAAGCGCGCGGTCGTGGATATAGAGAGGTGCCACTCCAGGAACGATGTTCGCAAGTTTTACCAAAGTGTAAAACGTCAAAGCCACGGATACACGGCTCGAACAAAATCCTGTCGAGATGTACAAGAAAATATCGTAGTGCAAAACTCACGAGCCAAAACCAGAGGCACGATTTTCCAAAAAAAATCGGTACAACTACTAACATACGCCGACGATATTCACGTCGTTGCGTTGGTAGGACCCAAAGTGACATCATAGCCACGATGACAAATGAGTGCAAGCCGAAGTATATGCTGTCAACACACACGAATTGGACAGAACGTAACCATTGACAGATATAACTTTAAGGTAGTACGGGACTTTGTCTATCTCGGCTCCAAGACGGGACCTTGTCTAGAGGAAGACCTTGCCTTAAGTGGCGCGCACAAGTAGAAACCGGATTCAACCAACTTGGATTGGCAGGACTAATTCTTCGTTTAATTTCTGACAAGGTGTTGCTGTCGCAGGTAATAGCGGGGCCAAAAAAGACGAAGTCTGATACTACATCAAAGTTATACCTTTCCAATTGTTAAGGACAGACAACAATTGGACAGGTGGTAACAACATATGCATGGTTTTACCCTCATTTGCAACTAAACCCATTTTTGCAGCTTCCTTTTCTATAATAGCAGACGCTGCTATGAAATCACGTTAAGTCCGACCAATGATATAAATGTCGTCTGCATATGCTAGTATTGCCCCGATTTATGGAAGATTATGCCTCTCGTGTTGGATCAAGAGTCTTGTACAATCCTCTAAAGAATGAGATTAAAATAAATGCTGTCGTATGGGTCTTTGAAATCGATGAAGAGGTGGTGTGTATCAATTTGGGCTTCTTTGGCTTTTTTCCAGGATCTGTCGAAGAGTGAACATTTTTTGGGTTGTGGAGTTTCCTGGCCTAAAACAACACTGATAAGGGTCGATATGGCTGTTGGTAAATGTGTCCTGGCGTTCACATATTACGGTAGAAAGTATCTTGTAGGCGATGTATAGAAGACGTATGCCTCTGTCGTTGCCTCAGTTTAAAGGATCTCCTTGCTTGTGGATCGGGCAGACGAAGCTGAGGTTTTATTCTTCAGGCATACTTTCAACCAAACAAATTTTGCTTAGCTGGTGAACGTAACTTACCAAATCATCTCCGACGGCTTTATAAAGCTCGGTGGGAAGGCCGTCATTTATAGCAGCCTTGTTAAACTTAACCTTAGATATTGCTATCCTTACATTAGTTAGGTCTGGTGGTTTGTAGTTTTCACTGTCGTCGCTTCGGAATTAAATTCTTTCGCTGTATTTCTGATTTGTTGTAGTAGTAGTCCGAGTCCATATTAGCCCCTCGGAATGTTAGGATATCGATGGGTGCCTCTAGTCTAATATCAATTTGATTGACCGTTCACTGACCTGTAGGCCGCCATGTCCACTTGTGAATATGTGTTATGAATTTGCTCTATTAGTATCTCGATCGTTCTGTGGAGTCTGTTTATTTATTCGTTCATATTGTATAACATTATCTCCAAATTGTGCAAAAACATATTCATAAGCATTGAGTGCTTATGAAATTCCCTTGTCTACTTTACTGAAGTAAATTGGTATTCGTCTTATTTTGCACTTTCTACAGATCAATAGCTTTTCATGATTTAATGGAAAATCTCTGGAAACGTCGACAATTTTAAACACACAATTAGCCATTAAAAAATATTTAATACCCGCTTATATTTCATTATTGCAAACTGCCAGTCATTTTCCTCATTCAAGGCAACTCTCAATTTCCTCTTCACTTCAAATGGGATGCAGGCCAATGTACCAGCACAATCATTGAAAACTATGTAGGTATTCTGCACAATAACCGATACAATTAAGCTCAACCGCTGATTAGACATTTGGAAGCCTGAGGCTATAATGGGCTGATATTAAATTGATCGCTTTCTTGTCATGCCAATTCAACACAAATTACCACTGTACAGCGGTTGAATGGGAAAGCGTTCATTTTCAGCTTCACTTTCAATCTCAATTCGTGCCACCTCTGGTCTGGATTTAATTTCAGCAGAAAAGTGATTGCGCATCTAGCCCCTGCGTGAGTGGAACAACACAAGCTGTACCAAGCTCAGAATTAAGATCCAATTTTAGGTTGTTTAGACGCACGCATTTTTTACAAAGCGGAAGTTGTAATACAGATTGTTCGATGTGGGAATTACACTCACAAATCGTCGGAGAAGCGATTTCTCAGCTTCCTGTGTGAGGACAATTAAAATAAAATGCTAATTCGGATTATGTACAAGTCACCCATTAACATTGTTAGATAAAATCACAGTTGATGGTCGAACCTAAATATGTGTGTTTCCAAGCCCCAAGCGCAGCACTGTGCCTACACATTTGGACAGACTTTCTTTTAGTGTGTGGTATCACAGTAAGACATTCTTTTCTTCTTTTTTTTACAGCTTTCGTTCCGAGCATGCCATGGAATGCGTGAACGCAAAGTCTTCGAAGTGCGAAGAACTTTAAACTGCCCGATGGATAGTATGAATGAGGCATCTCTGGCTTTGGATCGATCTGTGCGAGCACATCTGCACGACACAGCTGAGACGTTTCCAATGGGTGATATCGAACGGCAGGTGTCGAATCAGGTATGATGAGTTACTTTTTTTATGGGTCAGACTATAGAAATATTTTTATTTAATATTTGTTTGGTTAGGTGCTATCTACACTTCATGAATATCCATGCTTGGAGGCATGTTTGCCATTAACCAAATTCATCAGCGATTGCGTGCGAATTGCTTGGAAGATGGTCAATCAGAAGTGTCCGTACTATCTGGACAGCGATTTTAGTTTAGGTAAGTATTTTTTTTTGCGTTTTGGTGAAAAATAATATCGTAATGTGAATGTGCCATATTGCAAATCGCGTCAAATGTCATTGTGATTTGACGTTTAGGATGTTGTTGTAGATGTATACAAACTTGAAGCACGCGGAATTAATGTTGATATTTATTTGAACAATTTCCGGTGTTCTGCGTTAACGTGGCATGAATTTTGCCAAGCATCTTTCTTTACGACTTGTGTTCTTTAAATTTAGCGTTTACCCCAAAAAATCAGAAATATCCTGAAAGTCAAGATTGACTTAAAGTCACTAATTCGGAAACAGATTTTTTGAGAGCAAAATAATTCAAAATGCCTTAATAGAGCACCATTTTAAATCTAAGAAAATGGCCGTCACATTATGACATGACATTACCGCTGTGTATAATATTTTAAACAAATATCTAAACTTTATTAGAATTATTGGCTTTTGTATTATTATGTTTAATTTGTAATTAATCACAAAATACTCCCCTTTTTTTTCTTTATTCCGTGACCTGGTGGAAATCTCGAAAGACACGATGAACACGTGCCCAAAGCAGTGTGGGACCTTAACCCACTAAAACCACCACCCTTTTTGTATTTGTATTGCAACTAAGTATGCGATTTATCCAGCAATTTTTTTTATCACGAGTAATGAATGTTTACCAGGTAACTTTCCTTTGAGAGTTCAAGCTTTTTCTGCAATTTATAGCTCGGTTTGTTATTATCGGGCCAAATCTAAGGGCATAGTTCTTTGAAGACACCGCAATAAATTTGTTTTGTCAAGTAGTTGGAGGACCGTTGGGTTAATGTGTCCCAATAAACGGTTTTTTGTTTGCTTGGAACATTTTTGGTTTCATCTTTAACCGCGGGAATACCCAGATCTCTGCGTAGATCTTCATTTCTTATATAGCACGGCGCATTGACGAATGTTCTTAAAATTTTGTTTTCAAAAGTTTGTAGAATGTTTAGATTCGTTTCAATGGTGCAACCCCATAATTGTATAACATATGTCTAGACCGGCTTTAGCACTTGCTTGTATAATAGCAGCTTGTTATCAAGGTTAAGCTTCGAATATTTTCCGAGTAACCAGCTCTTTGTATTTATTTTTTAATTTCTTCGCATTTCTTTTTTACGTGCTACTTTTATTTGAATTCTGCATCGATTGTCATTCCGAGATATTTCGCTTCATTTGCAAAAGGGACTCGAACCGTATTGAGAAATACTGGAAAATTGTTTGTTCGTTTATATGAAAAATCTACATGAATCGATTTGCTCTTGTTAAGTGCAATCCGTCCATTCGTTAACCTCGTCAAGAGCGTTTTGTAATTTCATATTTCTTTCCTATTTATATTTGCTGCATCGTCAGCAAGCGTGGCAACTGTTATATCGTTTATTTGTGGGATATCACGTGTAAATAGGAAGTACAAGAGTGGTTCCAGGACGCTTCCTTGTGGTATTCCTGCCAATATTTCTTTGAAATCTGAATATTCGCTTCCAAGTTCCGCACGGAAGAGTCTATGCTCAAGATACGACACGAGGATTTTATATAATTTTTCAGGCAGAACTTGTCGTAGTTTGTATTGAAGGCCTCTATGCCAAACCTTGTCAAAAGAAATACGGCTGAGCAAATTTTCTTTTCTTCGAGAGCATCAGTAATTAATTCGATGAACCTATTCCATAGTCGAATGTTTACTTCTAAACCAAAATTGGTGGTAAAAAGACGTTTCTGATCAATAATGGGGTGTAAGCGACCGAGTAATACCTTTCGAAAACTTTTGAAATTATTGGAAGAAGTGAAATAGGTCTGTACGATTTTATTTCATTCAGTGATTTTCCTGTTTAGAGAACCATAATCACTTCTACGACTTTCCACTGTCTTGGTATGAACTCTAATCTAATTGCTGCATTTACAATGTAGAGGAGTTTAGTTAATGATTTTACGGGCAAAATTTTAAGAAGTTCTCCTGTAATTAGTTCATAACCCGGATCATTTTTAGGCTTTCTGTGTTTCCCGTTTAAGCTCGGCAATACTTGCATATCTAACTGGATTACTATCGGTTGTAGTCTCGAATAAATTCATGTTTTCTGGACCATCAAATGGTTTAAATGTTTCCTCAAGATGTGCGGCAAAAACGTCGGCTTTTTCCTTATCGCTTTTTGCCCAAACGTCTTGACGGGCTCAGTGGCGCGATGGTTAGTGCGATGAACTGCCGCGCAGATGATATATAAATGATTTTCCACTGGCCCTCCTCTCGTTTCGACAAATCATCCGAGTAGTATCAATTGTCAAGAAAAGCTTATCTCAAATTCGCCGTTCAGAGTCGTCATAAAACAGGAGGTCCCACCATCGTGCAAGAAGTACACACGCACACATGATTGGTTGTGATAAAGCTCGGCTTGAGTTACCCCAATTGGTGGCACAGCGTTTCTTGGCTGTATCATAATAATTCGATTCTTTTCCAGCGGTTAGGCTTTGCAGATATTTTTCTACTGCATGATTTTTAAAGTTTTTAATCGAAATGGATAGCAAGTTTTTTCAACCCATTGAGATGTGTTTAATCTTGCGGGGCACGAGTTTGGTGCCATCATTTTCGAGCCTTTCCTTTTTTGTCTAACTATATCTTTTATTTGCCGTGGGTACTTGATATTACTATAACTAACTGTTTTGCGACATTGAGGAGTATTATTCCATGCTGCTTTTTGAACGGTATCGATAAAGGAGTCAACCGCAACCAGCATTATAAGGCCTGGTTTTTAAGTGCTGAATTAGCTCTAAGTTAATTGCGACTCAACTAACCCTAAACAAAATTTAATCTTGAGTTGACTTATGAAGCAGTTTTCATGAGCAAGATTAAATTTGACCCCATGAATTGTGTTTCAATATGGTCACCTTGATCATTTACCGATTATGCTGTCAAAAAGTTAACAAAAAGTATCGAATCTGCAAACAGTTGAGTTATCAGCTGACTAATTTCCTATCCTTGAAATCTAATACCTTTGACGCACTCAAATTGCATTTAATTGGCAATATCTTGGTTATGCAAAACGCTTCATGTAGTATTTGCGAAATGGCAATTGAAAAATATAGTTCTTGGACATACCAAGAGTATAAATACCACCAGTGTGTCAAGGGTGTTACATGCATTTTTTGTTGCAAGTGGTGAATCGGAATGAACCTGGGCCTCAACCAAAATGCCTCTCCAATTAGCCCGGTCCTTAGCTAACTGCCTCCAGTTTTGCATTTCAAGTTGGTTGAGGTCGGTTTCTACTCTTGCGCGCAACTAAATTCGGTGTCTTCCTCTACTGCGTCCGGCGTCTGACTGGGAATCGACTTGTCCCAGCCATCTTAAAAGTCCAATGCGGAGTTTTTTGACCAGGGGCATGTCGCTGTACAGCTCGTATAGTTCTTGGTTGAATCATCGTCTTCATAGCCCGTCAACGCAAACGCGACCGAAGATTTTTCGAAGAATTTTCCTCTCAAATCGAGCAAGGAATTCTTCATCCGCTTTTGAGATGGTCCATGCTTCAGCGCCGTAGAGCAGGACTGGGATGATCAGAGTCTTATATAGGATCTCCTTAGGAGTTTGTGTGAGGGCTTTACTACTGAGCCCGAAGAAACAGCAGATGGCGAGAGTATTTCTTTGTTTAATCTCTTACGAGATGTTATTGTCAGAGTTAATGGCGGAGCCGATATAGACAAAGGCCTGTACTACCTCAAAGTTATATCTGTCAATGGTGACGTTCTGTCCAATTCGTCGATGGTGTGTGTACTTTCGTATTGACAGCATATACTTCATCTTGCCCTCATTTACTGCTAAACCCATTTTTGCCGCTTCCTTCTCTATACTAGCAAACGTGGCTATGACATCACGTTGGGTCCGACCAATTATGTCAATCTCGTCGGCGTATGATAGTAGTTGTATCGACTTTTGGAGAATTTTGGCTCTGGTGTTGGCTCGTGAGCTTTGCACAATCCTCTCAAGAATCAGATTGAAGAAGTCACATGACAGCGCATCGCCTTGCCTAAATGCTTTTTTGGTATCGAATGTGTCATTGAGGTCGTTTCCGAGCCTGATGGAGCAGCGATAATTCTCCATCGTCATCCTACATAAACGGACGAGTTTGGGCGGTATACCAAAACTAGACATGACTCTGTATAGTTCGTCTCTACAAATGCTGTCGTATGCGTCTTTGAAATCAATGAATAGGTGGTGGGTATCGATTTGGACTTCTTGGGGTTTTTCTAGGACCTGCTGAAGTGTGAAGATTTAATCGGTTGTGGACTCCCCTGGCCTAAAACCACACTGATAAGGGCCGATCAGGTTGTTGGTAAACGATTTAGGCGTTCACATATTATGGCAGATAGGATCTTGTAGGCGATGTTGAGGAGACTTATGCCTCTGTAGTTGGCGCAGTTGGCGCAGTTGGCGTTTTTGTGGATCGGACAAACGATGCTGAATTTCCATTCTTCAGGCATACTTTCTTCCGACTAGATTTGGCTTATGAGTTGGTGGATGTTACTTACCAAGTCATCTCCGCCGGCTTTATAAAGCTCGGCGGGAAGGACGTCATTTCCGGCAGCCTTATTAAGTTTGAGTTTAGATATTATTTTCCTCACTTCACTCAAGTCGGGTGGTTGGCAGTTTTCGCTGTTATTGCCAATATTCGGATGCTTGCGCAAAGATCATTGCTTACGACCTTACAATATCCAACTTGTACAAGAATTAAAGGCACGAGAGCATGCAATGCGTCGTGATTTTGGTGTATGGGCCGAAAATAAGATTGATCTCGATGCTGATTTTCATTGCGAAATTTTGTTCAGTGATGAGGCTCATTTTTGATTGAATGGCTACGTCAACAAGCAAAATTGCCGCGTTTGGAGTAAGGAGAATCCACATGAGACCCTTGAGAAGCCATTACATCCACAAAAACTGACTGTTTGGTGTGCTCTATGGGCTGGTGGTGTCATTGGGCTATACTTCTTCCGAAATGATGCTGGAGAGTCAGTTACCGTTAATGGAGACCGGTATAGAGCCATGATAACTGACTATTTGGTTTCCGAATCGGATGGCATGATAGTGGATGAGATGTGGTTCCAACAAGATGGCGCTACATGCCACACAGCGCACGTCACAATTGATTTATTGAATGAAACATTCGATGAGCGCATAATTTCGCGGAATGGACCTGTCAATTGGCCACCAAGATCGTGTGATTTGACACCATGGTATAATTTTATTTGGGGATATGTGAAGTCGCTCGTCTACGCCAACAAACCAGAATCGTTAGGGGACTTGGAAGCTAACATTCGTGGCGTTATTGCCGACATACGGCCCCAAATGCTCGAAAAAGTGGTTTGAAATCGGACCTCTAGGCTTGGCTTTATTCGAACCAGCCGCGGTGGCCACATGCCCGATATCATATTTAAACATTAGTGACATAAAATTATCCTTCTAATTAAGCCAAACTTATGGACATTAAAACGATTTTATTACGTTTTGTTTTAATTCAAAGTTTTATACTTCTAAAAAAACACTCTTAACTTAATAAACTCTTTTTATTCTTCTCTATTTCGAAAAATGGACACCAAATTTTGAAGACCTTTTGATTTCTGGCATGCACGGCCAACAAAAATTTGCTTCGGAGTTTTTTTTTTTTTTTAAGTCCTGATTACAAAATGTTGGTACTTTCATTTATTTAGTATTTTAAATAGATATTAGGATGCGAGTATTATTGTTTCAAGTATAATAATTACAACCAAGTAAATTATAAACATTTATACACAAAAAGGAAAGAAACTGTACTGACAACGCTACTGCTTTGAGTTAAGCGGCATTTTATCGACCTTGCATGAGGATAGTAATAGCAATACTACCCGTTGTTGCCTTTAATATAAATCTTACATTAATTGATCAAATGTTTCCTTTTTTCAGGTTTCCTTCGCCCAGAAAAACACGACCGCCATCAACATTCAGATCGTCGTTCCGATCTTATTAAGTCTTTCGTCTGGCCAGCGCTAATGCAGAATAATCAGTGTGTTTTCAAAGCAATAGTAGAAACCTAAACAATTTGTTTTATCCTTTTTGTTTATATGAATTCTTTGTTTGTATTGCTTTCCGAAAATCATTAACAATTAACAAAAAATTTGTACATATTAAATTTAAAATACAAAAAAATATAACATACCCTATGTAATATATATAAAATTAAAAAAAAAATTGTGCTTATCTACGATATCGGAACCAATTGAAGGCTTATGCTAATTTTTTTATTTGTACATAAAAGTTGATTTAGTCTATAATAATCGATAATATCACTTGGTGCATTGAACAGTTTCTCGAGGGGTTTCTGCTGACCAATGCCATACATCTCGGTACCGAGGATCTTTCGAATGTACAAATGGAAGAAATTGTGTTGCGCAAAAACGCTGACTATGTATTTGATTGAGATATCCTGCGGGGATGCAAAAACAATTTATTTTCAAAAAAGTAATATATATGAGTGTACTTACTTGTTCTTTATATGGCCGAACTAGACAGGCGCCATCTTCACGACAGGTGAGTATTTCTTCAGCAGTCTTACGATCCACTGTACGATAATAGACCTCGGTCTCGATTTTCTTGGTGGGTATCTCGTAGTATTGTACATCTAATTCACCTAGAAAATAGAAATCGAAAATAATAGTTGAAGTGAACTAATAATTTGTAGGGGGTTGTAGGACGTGTAGTAACCAGCAAACGCTCATCCAACTGAACTAATGATTTTCCAATGCCATTGTTGAATACAGGCGATATACAGGGTGTCCGCCGGGAAGGTATACTACTTTGTTTTGCCGCCATTTTGGTTAACATTACTCTTTACAGTCCATATTTGGCAGTCGTGAAGTAGGCACGTGACAAATTTATTATGGAAAAATATTCGATAAACCAACGTATTTTAATCGTTAAGACATTTTATTAAAGTCAATCATCGAAACAACGTGCCAAAAAGACTCACTATTTATCGTGTAGTGAAAGATTTCGAAGAAAGAGGGTCTGTAGGTGATAGGCCCAAGCATGGACCACAACGTACTGGAAGATTGGCTGAAAACATTACTGCTGCTCAAAGAATTGTTCAAAACAATCCATCAACCTCGATTCGACGCCGTGCTCAGGAGCTTAATCTTCAAAGAACAACTTTCGCCACAATTTTGCACAAGGATTTGCATTTGTTTCCGTTTAACATTCAGTTGACACAAGAGCTACTTCCACAAGACCATTTACGTCGCCATACATATGCCAATCTATGTTACAGCTAGCCCATGACAACCCCGATTTTCACGAAAAAATCATAATGAGCGACGAGGCACATTTTCATTTGAAAGGATATGTGAATAAACAGAATAGTCGGTTCTGGGCAATGGAAAACCCTCAAATTATTCATCAATCACCTTTGCATCCATTAAAAGTTAGAGTCTGGTGTGCAATTTGTTCAGGAGGAATCATTAGACCTTACTTCTTTGAAAATGATAACGGCGTAACAGTAACTGTGAATGGGGAGGAAAACATGTTATCATTGTGGACATTGACGTTGATATTGATATCACAGTACTTGGCAAATGAATGAAACGAACTACTGATACATAACAGCACTGGCGACTGAGGACCTGCAAATTATCCTTGTGGAATATTTCTGCGACATGTTCGAATAAACTTATGAGCGACAAGGGACTTTTAAAGGACACAGGTAAAATCGTGCTGGGTGGTTTCAATGTGAAAAAAAGACAATTGCAGTTGTACCGTCAAAAAACACTGTCTGCACAACACTACGTTTTCCAGTACATTCGGGCTAGTTGACTGTGCTGCGGAAACAAATAGCACCAGACATTCCTTACATTTAGCTGTATCCATAAGGGGAATCTGGATCAACACATCGATTGTCCGAATATTCCTAGCAGCTAACTTAGGCAATTTCTTTGTTGAAGTCAAGGTGAAAATTTTTTTTTTATGGGCTGGTGGAAATCTTCACTCACGTGTGAGTGGTGTGAGACTTTAACTCACTAAAATCACCACCCTTTTTGTATTTGTATTGCAACTAAGTATGCGACTTATCTGGAAATTTGTTTATCACGAGTAATGAATGTTTGGCAGGTAAGTTTCCTTTGAGAGTTCCTGCTTTTTCCGCAATTTGTAACGCGGTTTGTTATTATCGGGACAAGTCTAAGCGCGTAATTCCTTGAAGACGCCTCAATAAATCTGTTTCGTCAAGAATTTTGAAGACCGTTGTGTTAAAGTGTCCCAAAAAACGTTTTTCTATGTTTGCGTGGAAAATTTTTTGTTTCATTTTTAACCGCGGGAATACCACCAACAGAATATATACCACGGCGCATTGACGAATGATCTTAACATTTTGTTTTCAAAAGTTTGTAAAATATTTAGATTCGTTTCACTGGTACAACCCTATATTTGTATACCATATGTCCAGACCGGCCTTAGCACTTGATTGTATAATAGCAGATTGTTATCTAGGTTAAGCTTCGAATATTTTCCGAGTAACCGTATGTTTTTTTTTTTGCATGCGTGCACTTGTATTGGTGGAGCGTAGGTAATAACCAATGAATAGCGAATCTTCACTTCACTTCTCTGCTTACTTTGTTTTCGGTTTTGCGTCTTTTATGTCTGTCTGTGATAATGGATAGGAAATTTAGAGTGGACGTGTGTAATGTTCGTGGGTTAAGGTCAAATATTTTTTCGGATTACGTTCATTTTCCAAATACAAACCAGCTGTTTTGGCACTAAGTGAAACATAGGTGGGGCCAAATTCTGACTTATCAGAATTAACCCTGCCTGGACATAATTAAGTGACATTATTTCTTTTTCACCGCGGTCTCGCCATATATATATATACTGAGTGACGTAGCCTATCAAATTCAAACTCAATACGGCCAATGTTCCAATCCGGAATTTTATTTTATATGGAAATTCCATGTCCGTAGGCATTTTATTCACTATTGTTTCATTTTTAGAAGCCCAAACCTTGACAGTAATTCAACTTTTAATGAATTTGATGTGCTGTCAGACTCTTTCTCTAGAAAGGTATCCCTGCATCATCAGACGGAAATCGTCATTGCTGGCGATTTCAATGTACACAATTCTACGTGGCTTCAGCATTCTGGACAGACAACACCCGAAGGAAGGTTCGTTGAGATCTTTGCTGAGGTAAATAACCAAACCCAGCTTGTAAATGAGCCGACACGCATACCGGATGTTAACAGTCAAGCCGCCAACACCCTAGACTTGGTTCTAACCTCTCACCCTGATAAATACACCCTCAATGTATTATCGCCTCTAGATTCGTCATACCACTGTGTCATATCATCGAATTTCTCGTACTCCAACCACAGAGTTAAGGAAAAAATTTCCAAAAAGACTATTTGGCAATACGAGAAAGCCAGTTGGGAACCATTAAACAGCTTTTTTTGGAATTTTACTTGGTCATTATGTTTCCTCGATAGTGACGTGGATGCTGCTGCTGATATGAATAAAAATTATCAGACCAGAGGCAAATGGGTGGTATGACTTGAGATGCAAAGAAGCTATCAGGTTGAGAGAGACAAACATTCGGTTATACAAAACCAATCCAACAGACGAAAACCGAATAAAATTCAAACAAGCCAGAAATGACTGTAATTCCCACTTAAAACGTGTCAAATTCCTATACGACCAAAAGTTTAGGCAAAAAATTCTACAATGTCCCAGAGGTAGTACAAACGTTTGGTCATTTGTCAAAAATATAAAAATGAGTTCAAAATGACATTCCAAGCTGTCAGCTCTTTAGACAAAGCCAATCTGCTTGCTGCGCATTTCACAGCCAGTTCTACATTGCCAGATTGTGTCCAGTCTCTTCCTGTACTTGAGAACGTAAATCATTCTATGGGAGATGTTCACTTTAGTACTCGTACAGTTGCAAGAGTTTTATTTGATCTTGACATTCACTAGTCCGCTGGTTCAGATGGTATTTCCCCAATGATTCTGAAGAGGTCTTCTTTAACGCTAGCAAAACCACTGCGTAAGCTTTTCTATCTATCCTACTCATCAGGTCTCTTTCCGAGTAGATGGAAAACAGTATTTGTCCAGCCTGTACCAAAAAAAAGGCGAATCTTCTTTTCTCTCCAACCACCAACCAATTGCACTTGCGTCACTGATAAATCGTCAGCTTATGAAATATCTCGAAACACGAAAACTTCTAATGACCGGCAGTATGGTTTTCGTAGTAACAGGTCCACCGGTGATCTGATGATATATTTCACCTAAAAGTGAAACCTATCAATCCACCATGGTAGAGAAAGTAAGACTGTTGCACTTGATATTTTAAAGGCATTTGACAGGGTTTGGCATCAAGCCCTTTTGTCGAAAATGCATGCATTTGGAATCGATGAATTATCTTTCGAAACGTTAAATTCAAGTTGTTTTGGACGGATTCAAGTCTGCAACTCACCAAATAAATGCTGGTGTTCCTCAAGGCTCAGTTGTGTCTCCGAACTTCTTTCTCATTTTCATTAATGATCTCCTGTCTGTAACTTCTAATCCCATTCACTAATAAGAGTACTATCCGCTTCTCATATTCGTTTTCAGGTCCACGTCCCTCATCTTCGAACGTGGAATTTAAACGACAACATATGTTAAGCTCATTGAATTCCGACCTTGAAAGCATCATCAAATGGGGTAAATCTAACAGGGTTGAGTTCAATGCTTCCAAAACATAATGCTGTCTTCTGTGGTTAAAGCGAAGCCAAAATCTGGAGCCATTGTCCATGAATGGCACTTACGTCGAAGAAACCGAAAAACTGTCCATGCTAGGTATGTGTGTTAGTAACGACTTACTTCGGAACGACCACATATTCCATGTCGCTAAAAAAGCATCGAAATGTCTAGGTTTCCTTAATCGATGTCCTGCTCTACGACGCTGAAGCATGACCGTCTCAAAAGCGGATGAAGGAATCCTTGGTCGAGTTGAGAGGAAAATTCTTCAAACAATCTTCGGTCCCGTTTGCGTTGACGGGCTATGGAGACGAAGATTCAACCAAGAACTATACGAGCTGTACAGCGACAAGCCACTGGTCAAAAAACTCAGCATTGGACGTTTAAGATGGCTAGCACAGGTAGAACGAATGGACACCAATATTCCGGCTTGCAGAGTCTTCGATTCCCAGCCAGACGTCGGACGCATTAGAAGAAAACCTCGCCTTCAGTTGTGCGCACAAGTAGAAACCGACCTCAACCAACTTGGAGTGCGCAACTGGAGGCAGTTAGCTAAGGACCAAGCTAATGGGAGAGACATGTTGGTTGAGGCACATGTTCATTCTGGACTGTAGCGCCACTTAAGTAAGTAAGTAAGTTTTGAATTGGCACTTTGATTTTAAATTAACCACACTTGTCTTAAGGACTTGTCTTGCGAACCAAGCCCGAATCACCATCGTCTGATATCGAATTCCTATTTGCTCCCAAAATCACCCGATTTGAACGCACTAGACTTTCTTTTATGAGGTTATTTCAAGTCGTGAGTTTATGTGAACAAGCCACAAACATCGGCGCGCTCTCAAGCAAAACATTGGTTAAAAGTTGGAGAACCTTTGGCCTAAAGTTCTGCAAATCGTGTAATGGCGATATAAAGCTACATGTTAGTACCCGCAATGGCGGCGGCCACATAAGCAATAAAATTTTTAAAACATTCGAGTAGTATCATTTGTCAAGAAAAGCTGCCCAGTCAGAGGTTTGGCCCCTACTGGGCGCGTCCTCGGGTGGTGGATAGAGGCATCCGCAGTAAAGCGAAGTTTCGTTCGTTCGTTAATAAGGGATCTGCGGTGAATGAATCCATAGCAGTTTACTGTGAACCAATCCAAACTTACTTCATGCAGGTCCGCATCCATCTGGCTTTAGTCAGGCTCTTTTGATGGATGAACAAGTTTTATAATCTATAAACGTATCTTCATAAAACCGAGTGTTTAATGAGCAATTGAAGTTAATTGAGCCTGATTTAGAGGTAGGCCCTTGTGGGGGTATCGTGGTGGCTGTGGTTTATTCACAATGCTGTGGCGGTATATGTATTTTATAGTGGATGTGGCGTCACTAGGTGCAGGTACACCTCGGTCCTTAGCAAGGATGGAGTTCGTGCCTAACAAACGATTTTTAAAATGCACCAATGCAATGTGTCCCGCAATGGGGTGTTAACCGACACTTTTTAATGGTTCTGATATGTGGGTAGACCCACCGTGGAATAACAGCTGTAATGGTTAGGTGTTCACGCAAAAAAATATATAATAACGGATAACGCAAAAACATTTCACTTATCTCTCTCATTAATTGTGTCACGGCAATGTGTACCACAGAGTTTTCTTATTTTTGAACTTATACGAGACACTTTTCATAAATTCAAAACCCATTCATTACTTCATAAATCATTTTTGAATTCTGAAGACGTGCGGAACAGCTGGTAAATACCTATCGCCACCAGCAATGTGTTAAAATAAGAAATGTATTTTTACTGCGCGTTTACATATAATATGTATATAGATAGATACACGTGCTTTGCATATAGGTATATTGATATTCCCATAAAAAATTGAAAAAAAAAACAAATAATACTTTCTCTCTTTTGTTTTTTTTTTATTCACAATCCAAGAAAAATATGCAAAACATTGGACAGTTTATGCATCCATATCCATAAAAATTAGCGTATCTATTCCACATTCTGTTTAATTTGTCTGATCTAATTCGATTAAGTCACTCGTTGGGTGAATTTAATTACATTCAACTTTAGATCACATACTTTTTCCATAAAAAAAAATCCGCAATACCATGTGCAAAGTTATTTTCAGCATTCAAAACATTCTAGCAAATCAATCCGACTTGAAGTATCGGTATCTACATGAATGCCGAATCGTATTAAACACGAATACACTTATTTGCTTTGTTTACTAACAAAAATATATTCAGTTTTTTTCACCGGCAAGATCGATCACGATAATTTAGAAACTTGTATCTCAACTAAAGAAAACAAAAAAAAAAACAGATCCACCACTATCTATAGATACTTACTAACGATGATATAATCATCAAAGTTAGGCTGTAGATCATCGTTGTCTTTCGTCTCGATCGGCTTTCGTTTTTTGGTACAGCAAAATCCACTGTAGTACGCATTGGTGATATTATCCACAAAACGGAGAAACAAGTTCTGTAATACAGTCCAATAGACACGGATACACCAGCACATGATTTGTCGATATATGTTCACGGACGTAGGGAACAAACGATAGAACGATTTACCCGCGAATTAATTACCGATCTCGCGAATCATTAGGCCGCCAAAATGTTGACTAATAAGAACACCAGCGCGACGAGAATCCAGCAGCAGTGGCGACGAGACATTTCCATAGAACCGCTTCGGCTGAACTACGCCGAGAAGTGTTTTGCTGCGGAGTGTGACTTCGAAGGCGCGCATATACAGATAGACACCACTCAACCGGATCGCAGATCGCGTAATCCATCTCCGAAGCAGACTCCCTAAGGCGAGGCGCTTTGAATAGAAGAGAACCTACTGCGGACACATCATATGGGGGTAGCAGGAGCAGGGGTGCGGACTCCAGTGTATGGTAATGCGATTCTTGTTCAACAGATGTTTTACAGCGCATCCGATCCAGATGTACGACCCACCGCATCGTGTGGTTGGTTTCGCGCTCTAAGTAGATGCGTGTAACAGTTTGCTGAACGTAACTCGCATAAATACATGTACAATTAAGTGCCAATTGAGGGAGAGCGTTGTTAAGTCTTCAAGTTTCTAATTACTACATCACCAAGATGTCTGGCTTGACAATGAAATGGGGACTAATGTGCTAGCGAGTGCTTCTTGGTGTCACATTAATAATTCCGTTTACTCATAATTTACATACACACACTGTGGAACTGAATGAAGGGTTGCAACGCGGTGTTACTTGTCGAATGTACCTACTTGGAAGTAATTGAAGGTACCAACTAAATTCGTTTTACAGTAGAGCGTCTTTCAGATTCATTGAAATGTTAACCATGTGTTGGCTAACACTCTAGATGACTGTGTTTAGCATTTTGGGTTCAAAACGTAGATAGTTTGTCAGTGGTTTTGGACACGTCTCTCATAAGTCCACGGCTCCTATGAGCCAGGAGTTTTGGTTTTCATTGTCACTTCGAACCTAAAGGCTGGGATTTAAGGATTCTCTTGGTTGGAGCACCATTTTTCATTAGCTCGATGTGGAGGAGCCAATGTAATCTACGTGTTTGAACCTTTCGTACTATAAAAAAAATGGCGACCCTCTAGATTGCGCAAACTACAGAGGCATTAGTCTCCTCAACATCGCCTACAATATCCTATCTGCAGCTCACCCACACATTCGATACTAAAAAGGGTTTAGGCAAGGCGATGCGCTATCATGTGACTTCTTCAATTTGATTCTTGAGAGAATTTGCAAAACTCACGAGCCAACACCAGAGGCACAATTTTCCAATAATCGGTACAACTACTAGCATCCGACGATATTGACATCATTGCTAGGACCCAACGTGATGTCATAGCCACGTTTGCTAGTATAGAGAAGGAAGCGGCGAAGTATATGCTGTCAACACGAAAAGACACACAACATCGACGAATTGGACAGAACGTCACCATGGACAGATTTAACTTTGAGGTAGTACGGGACTTTGTCTATCTCGGTTCCGCTATTAACTCTGACAACAACATCTCGTCAGAAATTTAACGAAGAATTACTCTTGCCAACCGCTGTTTCTTTGGGCTAAGAAGGCAATTTAGTAGTAAAGCCCTTACTCGAACAACTAAGGAGATCCTATATAAGACCCTGATCATCCCAGTCCTGCTCTACGGCGCTGAAGCATGGACCGTCACAAAAGCGGATGAAGAAATCCTTGGTCGAATTGAGAGGAAAATTCTTCGAAAAATCTTCGGTCCCGTTTGCGTTGACGGGCTATGGAGACGAAGATTCAACCAAGAACTATACGAGCTGTACAGCGACATGCCCCTGGTCAATTGCAGAACGAATGGACACCAATACTCCGGCTCGCAGAGTCTTCGAGTCCCAGCCAGACGTCGGACACAGTAGAGGAAGACCTCGCCTTAAGTTGCGCGCACAAGTAGAAACCGACCTCAACCAACTTGGAGTGCGCAACTGGAGGCAGTTAGCTAAGGACCATGCTAATGGGAGAGGCATGTTGGTTGAGGCCCAGGTTCATTCCGAACTGTAGCGCCACTTAAGTAAGTAAGTACTATAGCTACACATACTTCTTGGTACAACTCATAAAGCTCGCGGTTGTATCATCTCCTCCAATCGCCTTCCAACAATTCGATGAAGAATTTTCTTTTCGAAAGTGCCTAATATTTGCTCTGCTTTCCTGCTTATTGTCCAGCAATCGTCGGCGCAAAGTTGGACTTTTAGGATTCGGGTCCGGTAGATTGAGAGTTTTGATGCCATTTGTTTCGCTAAAACGAAAGGATCAGTTTTCGTCGTATTCCCACGAAACGTGGAGTAGCTGTTGACCGTTGTTAATTTGCGATTTGAGTTGAAATCCCCTTTTGGTGTTGGATTTGGTAAAAATTTGGTGTTTGGTTGACCTACAGTTCCGAAAGCCACACTTTGTCGATAAGTGAGTTGCAGAAGGTCTTAAGATGGAATCCTATATGCGAAATTCAACAGGGATACGCCTCGGTAGTTCCTGCAAGATCTCGTTTTTTGTATATGAGATACATGGAGCTGATTTTCCAGTTATTGCAACAACTTTGTGATTTTCAATTTCGAAATTCAGTATCAAGAGCCACAATCAAACAAATTTTAAGACCATACTACCCCACAGAGTCCAGGTTGAATAAAAGTTTGCGCCATAGGTGGTCTTAGATATGTGACCAAGAAATAAGACATCTGTGGCCAAAACGACAAGGATTTTTGCAGAACTAAAATGTTAAATGACACTACGATCTGGCGCCAACACCAGATAGATTTCCTGATAAGTTAATATTGTAAATGATCGCCAAAGTACCTTTGAAATGCTGTTTGATGCATAACTCCACTGTTTCATGTGTATAAGCTTAAATATAGCTATATCGAATGAATGGACAGGACATCTATAAGGCAGTTGCTCATAGATGACAGAAAGGCATTCATCAGGCTTAATCATGTTTTCATTTAGTTCGTCTTGAGCAAAAGAGGTTTTCCAGATCAACTTTTGGCTATTGTTTTACGGACCGTTTGGGATAGCGCGTCTTCTGCTGAAACCGAAAATCCTTGAAGTCCTATCATTAATTTTAGGCATCAATAATTCGATAATAATAGCTTCGTGCTCCTTTGAACAGAATGGTATTTTCAGATGAATTTTTAAGGTTTGTGTGATATCCAGATGCGGAAATTTAGTTTGTTAATATATTCCCCAATGTGGAAATGTTTCTCGGCAGAAAAAAATGTTTCATTAGCGATTAAGAAACAGATTATCTTACAGACTAAATTGCTAAGCCAACAAATTCGTAAGATAATAATTGAAGATGTGTGCAAACGTAGAGTTTTAGAAGTCGATGTTACTGGATTGAGTAACATCGGTTAAAGCAGTCACGTTCTCGTCAGTATGCACCACAAGACGACATATTTAGTAAGTTTGCACAAACTTGGGGACAGCTCACGTTGTGGTTACTTTTATTCTCGATTAGACTGTTTGGGCAACACATACTTTTGAAATAAGTTTTCAATATTTCCGAATGTTCTGCGGAGTTATGATAATAAAGAACAGTCAGGATTTTGAACAGGAAAAGGCTTTCTGTATCAAAATAACATGTTGTGATTCAAAAACAATGCTACACTTGATAAAGTCATTACCTACTCTATGCAAAATCTTTGGTCACATCAGTCCCTTTTTACGGCCGGCGCTGTAGCATGGGCCGTATAACTATATATAAAATATGCATCGATTAGACTTATATTTATAAAAAAAACATATGAGAAGGCTCCAATACGCTGTGCGTGATTTTACATCAACATTTTTTCGAATACTTTAAAATTTTCCGAAAAACGATTTTTTTACTGAAAACGCCTCCAAAAAGTGAGCGTGGCAAAAAGCGTTGAATACACGAAATATAGACTAGATTGTCTAGATTGTCTAGATATGTTGCTCATCAACTTTTTCAAAATTTCTTGCGGTTTGGCCAAAAGCTACGCTTTTCTAAAAAGGGGGTGTCGTGTAACAAAATTCATCATTCTAGCCCGAAAATAAAGGCCCAAAAACTGTTGACGTACGGACGGACTTTACAAACTATTTTTTTACAAGACTAATATAACCCTATGGGATAGGGTAGAAAAATAGATTAATTGGTCAAAAATCCAATCGTTTGAAGAATCATCCAAATGTAGATACCTAGAACCGGCAATATCGCTAATTATAGCATAAAACTCAGCCACACAGTTAAAATTCATTAAGTATCATCTTCATACGACTGTTAGTGCACAAGTTTAGATACATTTCGATTCCATGGGCATATGCACTCCGCGCTATTGATATTTGATACACCATTCATAATGTACTTTCATGATTACTTAATGTCGTTTTTAATTGTTTTTGTGCAAACAGTGGAAAACGTCAGAGCAACAAGATCAATTACATTCTCTTTTACAGAGGGGAGGAAAAAAAGTCTGTGCAAGATCTTAGAGCACCTAAAGAACGACTAATTTTCTCTTGAAGTTGCACTATTGCTTATGTCCACCCATTGATAGCCACGCCATCTGAAAACTGAGTTCCAAGACCTGAATTTTAACGATTGCAGCGCCAGTGGTTACACTGGAAAGAATATCATTACTCTGGTTGGTGTATATGGAATCGATGTTACGGTGGACACGAACCTGAGTAGAATTATTAAAACGGTTAGAGCATTTTTTTAAATAAAAATGGTTGTAAGATAAATATAGAGCCTTAAATGAACTTTACATGAATTCTATGAAGTAGATTCATTCGATGAGCAGAAATGAAAACAAACTACAATTGATGTTCGTTGCTGTGTTTGGCTAGTTCACTGAAGTAGGTATGCTTGAGAACAATGAACTTTGCTTTGCTTTTAATCCTTGCTTGTGCATATGCTGGTGTTGTTTTTATTGATAATAATTGGGGGAACTATACCATAGGCATGGTAAACAGTAACGGATTTTCGAGAAAACTCTTGAATAAATGGTAAGTTCCAATAACAATTGTAGTTGAATATATATATCGGGTGTTTTTTTTTTTGGAGGTTGGTTTTTCGAATAGAGATAAAATTGACATTTTGTGGTCAAATCGGGCAACTCTAATGTCATTTATGTTCAGTTTGGTTTGCCATTTCATCATGAACAGGTTGACAAGTGAACAACGATGGCAAATCGTGGAAATTTATTTCGAAAATAATGGTTCAGTTCACGAAGTTTACCGCAAGCTCGGTTGATTTTTTGGTGGACATTATCGTCCATCCGAGCAGTTGATTCGATTAACCATGGATCGTTTCCGCAATACCTTTACTCTATCTGATAAAACGCATCCACAGAGATGTCGACGGGCTCAGTGGCGCGATGGTTAGTGCGATGAACTGCCGTGCAGAAGGTCGATTCCCAGCCGTAGCAACACCAAAATGATTTTTTACTGGCCTTCCTCTCGTGATTATCTGACAAATCATCCGAAAATCATTGATACTACAATTGTCATGAAAAGCTTATCTCAACTTAGCCGTTCGGATTCGGCATAAAACAGGAGGTCCCGCCATCGTGCTAAGAAGAAGTACACACGCACACATGAATGGTTGTGAGAAAAAAGCTAGTCCCTGGGTTCTAACGAGCCCGTTGCGCCATAAATTTTTTTTTTATTTTTTTATTTAGATATGTCGAACAGTTCGAACCGAAGAAACAATTGCCGCTGTAGAGCAAGGTGTTGAAGATGACCCGAATGTATCGAGTCGCCACCGTGCACAGCAATTGGAGCTTTGTGCATCAACTTTTTGGAATATTTACGACCTTACAAGATCCAGCTTGTGCAAGAATTAAAGCCGCGGGACCATGTAATACATCGTGATTTTGGTGTAGGTATGGGCCGAATATGAGATTGATCTTGATGCTGATTTTCATCGCAAAATTTTGTTCAGTGATGAGGCTCATTTTTGGTTGAATGGCTACGAAAACAAGCAAAATTGCCGTATTTGGAGTGAAGAGAATCCACATGAGACCCTTGAGACGCCATTACATCCAAATGATGCTGGAGAGTCAATTACCGTTAAAGGAGACCGGTATTGAGCCATGATAACCGAATATTTTATTCCCGAATTGGATGGCATGAATGTGGTTGAGATGTGGTTCCAACAAGACGGCGCTACATGCCATACAGCGTGTGACGTGATTTATTGAAGGAAACATTCGATGAGCGCATAATTTCGCGGAATGGGCCTGTCGATTGACCACCAAGATCGCGTGATTTGACACCATTGGATTATTTTCTTTGAGGGTATGTGAAGTCGCTCGTCTACGCCAACAAACCAGAAATGTTAGGGAACTTGGAAGCCAACATTCGTGGCGTTATTGCCGACATAACGCCCCAAATGCCCGAAAAAGTGGTTGAAAATTGTATCTCTAGACTTGGCCTTATACGAACCAGTCGCGGCGGCCAAATGACCGTAATCACATTTAAAAAATAATGGCATAAAATTATCCTTTGAACAAAGCCAAATTGATGAACATTAAAACGGTTTTCTTGTATTTTATTTCAATTTGAAGTTCTATACCTCTAAAAATCACCCGCTAGTATAAAACAGATTTGCCTATCGGCTGGACATGTCTGTTAGTTATACAGGGTGTCTGCCGGGAAGGAATACTACCTTGTTTTGCCATGCTCAGGAGCTTGGTCTTCAAAGAACAACTTTGGCCACAATTTTGCAGAAGTACTTGCATTTGTTTCCATTTGACATTCAGTTGACACAAGGTTTTCTTCCACAAGACCATTTACGCCGCCGTACTTATGCCAATAGGATTTTACAGCTAGCCTATGACAACCCCGATTTTCATGAAAAAATCATAGTGAGTGACGAGGCACATTTTCATTTGAATGGATATGTGAATAAACAGAATAGTCGGTTCTGTGCAATGGAAAACCCTCAAATTATTCATTCACCTTTGTATCCATTAAAAGTCACAGTCTGGTGTGCAATTTGGTCAGGAGGAATCATTGGACCTTACTTATTTGAAAATGTAAACGGCGTAACGGTAACTGTGAATGGGGGGCGATATCGTGATGTGATTGAAAACTGCATGCTTTGGGCTTGATTAACATGTGGTATCAACAAGATGGTGCCACATCGCATACAGCCAGGGTTACTACGAGACCACTTTCCACAACAAGTTGTTTCGTCTGATTTGACAGCTACGGACTTCATTTTGTTGGGCTATCTGAAAAGCAAGGTTTATGCAAACAAACCAGAAACCTTGAGCAACAGAAACAAAATATTCGTGCTGAAAGTAATGAAATACCGCATGAAATGTGTAAGAATGTAATGAAAAATGACCTCAGAAGGGCTCGCATTTCTGAGACCATACTTAATAATTAGAGCCTTTCGACAGAGCTGAGCTAACTTTATTCACTTTCACATAAATATCGGATCGGATATTACTTCGAGTACTTCATACTAGCCCTCAGATTTCCCCACAGAATTTGCACTCACTAAGGACGTGCATACATGTGATAAGTGTTTTGTGGCCTAAAGACCTTGCTGATGGTGAATACTTGTCGCATGTGCTCCCAAGCATAGAACACCTACTCTGCCGCAGAACTTTTGATGTTACTCTTGTTGATCGTTCGTAGGCCTAAAAAAACTTTAGGTAGTAGATTTACCCAACAGCATATTTCGTATCGGTAGGTGGTAGGTTGAGAATATGATTATAGCGCAACCGGTAAGCTTCGTTAATGCGTTGAAAGCTGTCAATTCAAATAGTTGGGGTCGCTTTTGCACCAAATTAAAGAATATATTTATATTATTGATATCCTTAGGTTATGCTAGGTTTGTATGTTGATGAGGTAGTCGGTATGCGTCTTCCTCATTACACACAGGTCAATATAGACCCATTGGTGGTCCACGTATGTGGTTCATTTCTTTATTATCCCGTTACTGTATATTGTTGTTGGTCCCTTTCCAGCCATCCACATGTTGTTGCAAACTTCAAAAGATTAGAGACAGGAATTCCGGATAGATCCTTGAGGTCAAGGAAAAAGTGTTTTCCTAAGGTTCTCGTTATTAATTGGCTGAGGCCTGGGCAGTGGCACAGAAAGTGGGGGGTATCCTCGGGTATTTCTTCATCACCGTAGCCTCTACAGAGTTCATCATCTATAAGATGCATTTTCAGTTTGTGTCTATTAAGTTAGTTGTGTCCAGTTAGAATCCCTACTAGAATCGAGACAGATTTATTGTTTCTTCGAAGTAGTTTCAGGGTTCTGGCTTTGTTATACTCATGCCACATCCTTTTGGAAGTTGTGATATCTTTAGAAAAGTAATTCCCCTGGTTACCTAGTGCATTTGTCAACGATCGACGTCGTCAACAAGTACAGCTCAGTTTTCGCAGTTAGGCGAAATAGCAATAAACAGTCAATGAAAAATCTCGTTAGCATCTGCATCATCGAGCTAAAACTCAACATTCGCACAGAAATCGCTTAAATTAGGTACCGGCAACACTTCAAAAAGTCATGGAAAGTGCCTTATAAAGAGCCAATGAGTGCATGCATTCGTATAGTGGCCAAATAACAGATATGATTTCCATACAAAATGTGAAAAAATTCAACGAAATAAACTTTTATTTGTAATTTATTTCATTAGTTTTCAGCTTTTTGTTCTGAAGTTATCCAGATATACGTACGAAAACGACTTTTGGCTTACCCTGCATAAAAGCTGGGGGCCTCAAGGCAGTGGCGTAGCTTAGTTGTTTGCTTACCTAATGTATTGCTTATTACTAGATTCAGACGACACTAAATAATCTACACTACGCATTGACGAGCAGGACTTCATAGCGGACTGTGATTGCGATAGCAGTGAACAGTTGCGATTGCTCATCAGAATTGCTGAATTGTCTGCTCCTTTTTTACTGTTTAACTTTATATCACAGATAATATAGTTTACTTAACTATATTCGTTGATCTCTGTGATCCCTTAACTATATGTGAAAATCGCTCTTAAGCTTCCAACTCCATTGGAACAAAAAAACATGATGGAATTGAAATTTTACCTCCACATATTCTTATAGGAATCACTGGAAATTTCCGTTTCATTTCGGCGGAATGTCAATCATTACTTCAAAGAAATAAATGTTGATCAGCGAAAAATAAGAATTGATTTTCTGCAAAAACTTTAATTAGGAATTTAAATATTTTTGGATAATCATGTTGTTAAATTCGTAAGCTTTGTTTTGACACCAACTCGCCAACGATTGAATTTATAAAAAAACCGCAAGAAGTAAAAGAAAATTTCCAATGTGGGTTTTCATTGATAGCTATAACTGGGCCCTAAATGTTACATCAGTCGAATAGTTGGCTTCTTGAGACACCGAGATATATGGTGGCTGACGCATTTCGGCAATGATGGCGATCTACCGGGTGATAGGTTCGAGATGATCGGCCGTGTACCGTGAGTAGAATCCGAGTTTTGAGTTCCAGATCAACTCCTTAGGGGTCTTTTTTGGGTTGATGAGCTGCAGTGAGAGGTTCAATGAAGCTGCGGCAATCTCGGAGGGACGGTAGCCAGCCATGGAGTATTCGGTTTTGACAGATTCCAAAAAGTATTTGGACATGGCTTGGTGCGAGTCCTCAGCACTGCCTGCCTTTGAGAAACGACGTTAGAAATGAATCAGAAACGGACGGGCGAGATTGACGTCGAGGTCCTTCATGATTTTAAATTCAATTTCTATTTCCAACATCTTCGTGTTTGGAGGCGATGAACAACGCAGTTGTGTTGTAGGTATTGGTCGATTATTGCTGAACACATGTGCAATGTTTCCAGTACCGAATGGAATTGGTGGTGTACTTCATTGATCCAGTCAATAAGAAGTGCACGCATTTTTGGAACAACCTGTTTTTGATCCCTCAAGTGATCCAGCACAATGGGCATTTCTTTTACCATAGTGAACAGTTACAAATATATATCGTTGTCATAATCTGAAACCAAGATTGGATTATCTGCATCGTCTGCGCAGATATCTTCAACCACATTACTCCACAACTTGGTGGAATGCGATTGCACGCTTATGATTTTAATTTCACATTTATTAGAATATGTTGGCTTAACGTCTTCTCTCTCGACTGGTTCTGTTGTAGCCTCACAACTTGAAACAACAGCAGCCGACTGTAAGGCTGGCTTTACAGTTTGTTGCTGCTTGATGGCAGACTTCAATTTCGATAGTGACTTCCTTGACAGATTACTATCTTCGCGCCGAATTGTTATTTGCTGTGCTGGCAATTGCTCCTTAGCTGATTCGATCTTTGGTTTACTAATATATCGAACTAGTGAAGCTTTCTTCTCGATGTTCACCACCTTGGCAGTGATGCTCGTTGGTTTGGGGCAAATTCTGCTTTGCTATACCGACAACCGAGTGACAATTGTCTTGGCGGCATTCACAGTTGGCTGGATGTTATTAGCCGAAACAACTTGTGTTGGCTTTTTGCAAAAAGTGTCCATGCGTGGTTTAGCATTTCGGCATAAATATACTTTAGCTGCCTTTCACTTATTTTTTATTGATCGATTCGTCTCTGCGCACTGATCATTTATATGCTTTTAAAAATTGTCGCTCACATTTAGTTTAAAAGTTATTGATAAAATAAAATTGCACTTTTTGGGTTATAATCCCATACAAATTGTTTGTAGTTTGACACTTCATTTTTTTTTCTGCTGCGGTGTACGCAGCATTGCCATGTTGAAAAAAACATACCAAATAAAAATATTTTAACAAAAAGAAATGTTGACTAAGGCGCCTGCCTGACGACTTTAAATACCCTGAGCGGAGCAACGAAGTTGCGTGAGCGTGGACTGTCCACAGAAAGAGAGTTGAAATCCTTTGTTCCCGCGAAGCGGGCCACGCAGAGTACCGGTTAATAGAAAAACTGTTGACTTAGGCGCCTGCCTGACGACTTTAAATACCCTGAGCGGAGCAACGAAGTTGCGTGAGCGTGGACTGTCCACAGAAAGAGAGTTGAAATCCTTTGTTCCCGCGAAGCGGGCCACGCAGAGTACCGGTTAATAGAAAAACTGTTGACTTAGGCGCCTGCCTGACGACTTTAAATACCCTGAGCGGAGCAACGAAGTTGTGTGAGCGTGGATTGTCCACAGAAAGAGAGTTGAAATCCTTTGTTTTTTACTTTACTTTTTAATTCATTTTTTATTTACTTAAAATATTAACTTAATACTAGACAAAAATGCTTAAATCTAACTTATCAATAACATATCTACTTAATCTAACTTATCGGCCCATAGCGGGCGCTGTAAGCTTATAACTAACATTTTTCTTTTGCTTTTCAGCCTGAATTTGTCATTTGTTTCTTATTACTAATATAAAGACATTTAATTGATTTTTCAAAGAAAAAATTAAAACTTTGAACAGTAACCATTTTTTTTTTGTTTTATATAAAAACTTAATCTAGACTAAAACTAACTTAAACTACTTAATACTAGTTAAACCTAACTAACACTACTTAAGACTGCTTAACTACTTAAACCTAACTTAGTTATAATCGGGGTGGCAAGCACTCGTTGCATATGCCCCGAGGGTTTGCCATCCCGATTGCGTCATTGGGTCCAGCAAGCATTTATGCAACCATATTAAATAAAATATGGTGCA
This sequence comes from Rhingia rostrata, assembly GCA_949824845.1. Lineage (NCBI taxonomy): Eukaryota > Metazoa > Arthropoda > Insecta > Diptera > Syrphidae > Rhingia > Rhingia rostrata. The sequence continues at coordinate 46,687,101 of OX463756.1, forward strand.
TAAGCCCAGCCCCAGACCTTGTACCTAAATTTAATTTACTTAAGTACTAAGGAGTGGACTAAAAGTCCGCAAAGACCTGAGGAACTGCAGAAATACTTTCCTCGTTTAGCCACCAAAACTCGGTGCGCTGCTTTTCAGCGTCGGTCCTATCGCGATCCGATACCGTCGTGCTAAAGCGGAGGAGCTCCGGAGCATTGTCGACGTACCCATCGCGGACTAGCCGCTTGTCCCGCGCGTCACGGTAGCGATGGTATAAAACCGGGATACCGTTCCTGTCTTGTATTAACCCTAACGAATCGATATAAATGAATGCCTCTGGTGGAATAAAGCCGGACATGAGCGCACTCTCCATGTACATTTCATTGGGGTAATAAGCCCCAAAGATCAGGCTGTTGTCGCTACTCATCGCCCTTGAAGCGTGCCTTCGAGTCACCTTAATTAGGAAATTGTCAATTCTATTCAACTGAGCCCTATTGTATAGAACCTCGTTGCGATAATATTTTATGTACTCGGAGTCCGGCGTTCGGTACAATCCTAAGCAGGATCGGAGACAACGCCTCTCAAACAGCCGTATCCTTTCCATGTAGGATGGTGATACATTGAACCACACGGGACAACCGTAAGCGATGATCGGCCTTATGAGGGCCATGTAGCAAATGATTGAAATCCTTTGTTCCACGCTTTGTTGACTTAGGATTTAATTTATTTATTATATTATACTAATTTATGATGAATCGTCAGAATCATTAGAACATGGTTCTGGAATTGCCTCTTGTCCGTTGTATAGTTTGCCGGCACATTTAAAAAATTCTTCGATGGGGTCTAAATTTTCGTTACGGCATTTTTTTAAGATATTTTGTTTAGTCATTTTTTATTGTTAATTAATCATTGTTAATAATTTTATTTACAATTTTTTACATTTTTTACATTTCTTTACATTTTGGGAAATATGTAATATTTTTTTGTCTATCTGGCAATGCTCCATTGGAATGTTTTTCTTCATATTTATCACTCAGCTATGTGTGAACTGTCAAAAGTGTGTTGATTTCTATAGGGATTTTTGGAAATTTCATTGTTTAATAACTTTTTAACTAATTGAGAGCGACAAAAAAAAATTGCTAAATTTTTAGCTTAATTTAGTGAGTGGAACAAAAAAAAAAGTGAAAAAAGTGATTGGAAGCTAATGTAAAAATGTTCCAGAATTTCTGGTGTTGATTTGATTTTTAGGTTCCTTCAACACTTTCTCTCCATCTCTTACTGTTTGGAGAACGGTGCGGTTTCCTAGCTCGCCAAGAGCAGATCGTTTAGTTTCGAGTGGACCATTCTGGCTGCCGAATTTCTTAACTTGCTGCATTTTGGTAACACCGTCGTTCTCGTCGTATTTTACTTTCAATTGGTTGAACTGGGTAGCAGTCATTTTCACGATTTTCTTCTTCACACACCAATAAACAAAATGAATATATCAAAGCGAGTTAGTTGCTTTGTTTTCCTCTTTTTTTGTAAATGGAAAATTGACTTTAAAAGTTTTTTTTTTCCATTTTACAAAGTGTTTGCTTTTGTTGATTGCATCCGAAGGAAGACGATTCTTGGACGAACCATTGGGTTTTGATTTTCTTAAGCAATTTGTAACCTGTAACAATAATTATGGCTGTTCTTACAAAAAGGTTCATTAGAATTACTGCATATGATAGCATTTCAAATTGAAATCCTTAAAGAAGAGGGATTTTGAAAGATTACCAACCAAATTGCATGTCTTCAATCATTTTCTCATGCAAGGCACTAGTGACGTCAATACGCTTAAGTTAAGTCAAATATGATCGTTTTTCAAAAAGATATTTTTTTACCCAAACGAAAACAAAATGCGTGGCAAGGTTTTAATAATTTATTTGATGTCAAATTATATACAAATACTTCCCTAACAAATTATATCCTTTATATGAGAGATAGGTATAGCTAATCATTCATCTACTTTGCCCAGCCCCATGCAGACAGTCTTTTATTGTGTCACATTATTACTACCATAACTTTCGGGCTTGCCAAAGAAAAAAGGGCATGGCAAGTATATTAGGAGTGGTGAATATTTAGAGATGATTTAAGATGTTTCATGAGCGCTTAAACGCATCAGATGTCATTAAGTGTGTTTTTTGATATGCGAAAAACAACGTGCTTAGTAAATAAAAATCTGAAAGGCTCATACATGCAGGCGGTTTGTTTTTTCTTAAATCTCATATCAGATTGTTGTATTATTATCTTTATCACGTTATCAAAAACAAACACAAAGCGTCATTCATTTGCGGGGGGTAAATACATAATACTTACTTTATTCCGCATTACTGTGAATCTCGTATACGTTTGACTTTATCTTAATTTAACACATCATCGTTGGGAATTTAAATGAATGTAGATACAACTGGGGAAATACTATTGGGATTTTGTAGTCGTTTCCATCAGGATTAGATGAGACTTTATCCTTCGCATTTATTTAAATCTGTCGAGAAATGTCGACCCTTTTATATAGAGAAACTAGAATTGGTTAGCGCAACAGGCATTGTAAGCCTAATGTATGTAGGGGGATATCATTTCCTTATTGTTTCTGTAAATAGCTTGTACACTATGACCTTTGGAGACAAAATTAAAAAGGATCCATTATCACAAAAGAGGTATAGATTGGATTGTTGTATTGGTTTGGTAAGTATATTATACAATATGAACAGACACCAATTCAATCACGTGCCTTTGTGGGGAAATTCCTGACCAAACCAGGAAGAAAGTAATAAAAAAGGCCACTTCCAGAACTTTTGCAGTCAACATTATAAAAACTCTCATATTTTTTGGAGTGTAGATAAATTCTTTCAGAGAGAGAAATTTAGAAAAAAAAACATATTAGAAGGTAACAAACCGCTGTGCGGTTGAATACCCTATCCCATTTCATCCTTTAATTAAACATCCCCAAAAGGTCATGTCTAAGGCTGATTGAGCATGAAATATAAAGAGTGACATTGTCACCACAAACCTCCAGGATATGATTTATTCACTAACGAAATTCTAAAGGAGCACTAGATTATAAATGCTTTTTTTTATAACGGGTGGTTAGGTTTAAGGGCCGATGTTGAATGTGAACCACACCTAAGCATCAAGCTTTTTTCTGCATTTCATTTGACATTTCGCAGTTTCAGACGAATTCAATTTGAAACCTGGAAAGATACACAATCGAGCAACGCGTTAAAGTTATTCAGGCTTATTATGAAAATGGGCGTTCAAATCAAAATGCATATCGTGCACTTCGTGATTTGTTCGGTCAATTTAATCGTCCAAATGTGCTTACAATCGGAAAAATCGTGCAAAAATTTGAGCAAACCGGGTCTGTAGGAGATGTGAAAACACCAGTGCATACTGAAGAAAATCATCTTCAGTGATGAGGCACATGTTCACCTCAGTGGATTCGTCAATAAGCAGAATTGCCGCATTTGGGCGAATGATAATCCAAGAGTGGTTCTCGAAAAACCTATGCACCCACAAAAAGTGACTGTTTGGTGCGGTTTATGGGCTGGCGGCATTTGGAGCAAAGAGAATCCACATGAGACCCTTGAGACGCCATTACATCGACAAAAACTGAATGTTTGGTGTGCTCTACGGGCTGGTGGAGTCATTGGGCTATACTTCTTCCGAAATTATGCTGGAGAGTCTGTTAGTGTTAATGGAGACCGGTATAGAGCCATTATTACCGACTATTTGGTTCCCGAATTGAATGGCATGAATGTCAATGAGATGTGGTTCCAACAGGATGGCGCTACATGCCACACAGCGCACGTCACACACGATTTATTGAAGGAAACATTCGATGAGCGCATAATTTCGCGGAATGGACCTGTCAATTGGCCACCAAGATCGTGTGATTTATTTTCTTTGGGGATATGTGATATCACTCGTCTACGCCAACAAACCAAAAACGTTAGGGGACTTTGAAGCCAACATTCGTGGCGATATTGCCGACATATGGCCCCAAATGCTCAAATAAATCGTTGAAAATTGGACCTATAGACTTGGCTTTATTTGAACCAGCCGCGGTGGCCACAGACCCGACATCATATTTAAACATTAATGTGGTATAAAATTATCCTTCCAAGAAAGTTAAATTGATGGTCATTAAAACAATTTTCTTGTGTTTACACACTTCCCTGATTATGAAAACAAAACAAGAAGTCCAAATTGGTTCACACCTCAACTTTATCGATTTTAAGACCCCGTAAGACAGCTTTTGTAAAGACGTTTTGAGCGAAAATCTACGGTCCCGTTTGCATTGACATGCTATGGGGACAAAATTGGATCAAGAACTTTACAAGCTGCATTATACTTCTGAATACATTTTCATTTTTCATTGTTTTCAATTTTTAGTTTATCTACCATAATACAAGGTGGGCCAAAAGATGTCATCCGATAATGTCGCTGCCTTCAGAATATCGGTTGTGCCTCTCGCAGTGTGTGCCATTGCTTCGTCCTGTTGGACTGTAAGCCCGTTTTAGTCAGTTTTATGGGACAAATACGGAAAGATGTATGATTTTGGATAGCTCAGATTAACAAAATGACGCTTATTTCTGACTGTAGGTAGTTTTGTTGTAAAAACGCATTTCGAACGTTAACCTGTTCAGCTTTATAATAAGTGGTCGAACATCAAAATCGGGGTCCAGTCCTAATTCGTCCGATTGCGGTAAAAACTCGGTTAACATGGCCATATAGCGCGCACCGTCCACTGTTGTCATTTGACCAGCGGCGTTCTCAAAAAAAATGGCCCGATGAATCCTCCAGCGAAAACAGCGCACCATGCAGTAACTTTGGGCAGGTGTAATGGCTCCTCGTACATTACTCGTGGATTTTCAGTGCCCCAGAAGCGAGCGTTTTGCTTGTTCACGTACCCGCTTAGGTGGAAATGAGCCTCATGGCTCACTATGATTTTGGTCGAAATATCGTCCGACAGGCTGCACGTCGTTGACCTAAATTCGCCTTAGTGACGACCGGCTGATGGCTAATTGCGAGGCACGGCGTCTGGTCGATGTTTCCGGCGACAGCTTGACATCCTCGGCACAACGGGCGCTCCGGGGCCGGCCACTCTTGGCAACGTATCGTGTGGTCCCATACTCATCAAGGTTGGTGCCAAACGGCGCAATGTTTGCGCAGTCGGTGTCGGACGGCCAGGGAATCGGCGACAGAATCCGCGCTGCGCCAACACTACAGACGAATTGTTACACAAAAACACGATTATTCCGCGTTCTTGGGGAGTGTATCGCTTTATGGCTTGTTCACTTGTATTCTACATCTGTCTATAAATGTCAAAACAGGTTTGACATTGGCGGGCTTTTGCAAAAATAAGAAGATCTTCCAATAGGGCGATCTCGTTTGGCCCACCTTGTATAACCTGAATGTGATGACTGATGAGGAAAGACGCACACCACCTACCCCATCAACCCACCAACATTACCTAACCTAACCCAACCTAACCTAACCTAATCTAACCATAACGTAGGTCACAGATCAACGAACTGTACTTTTCAAGGCTGTTGCGCTATCTAAGTAAGTGAGAGAATTCATGTAATTCAATTTCTTTCAAATATAGGCACCAGTCAGACGTCAGGTTCAGACAGATAATTTAATTTAGACCTGACACTAATGTCATCACCTTTGAAAAGAAATAAAAACCGCAGCAGTCCCATCGTGTGTACCGATTTCACACCCCACAATGATTTATTGCAACTAAACCGCAATAGTCAGCACTCAGCACCCACTTTAACCATTCCATCCAACAGAGTTGCATGCAAGCAGATAACCAATTATGCCCTGCTCACACTAACAAGACTCGAATGTGCATTGCCCCCAAGGAGCACTTCAAATCTCAGATAATACATCAGCAGACAAATTGGTGCAACATTAAATAGTACAAGTGGCGTGCAACTTCATGGAAGCACGGCTGATAATCTTTGGGATCAAATAACCGATTCTTCGATAGGTAGACAGACAACCAGGATCGGTTTTATGAGCCAAGATCATGATGGATGGTTAGCTGCTCAGTTGATTGCAATGTTTGACAGTGCAAATTATTCGAGTGCACTGGAATTTAATGAGTGTGGTTGCATTCCTGTCCGAGTCATTAAATCTCTGATTATCCGGAGTTGAGATATTTTCAGTGTGTTTACAGAAAATTTACGCGTTACTTGAATAAATAGCTGCAGGTAGTCTATTAAATTGGTCGTAGATATATACGTACATGTGCAGTTAGGTGTAAACGTGTTATTTGCTTTAACTGTGGGTAAATCCACAAGTAGAGAGTCGCAAGTTGACTTTTTATTTTTATTTTTTGTAAATCAACACCTATCAGGGATTTTCTTACACTTCGAAGTAGATGAATCATATAAACAAAATCGCTTGACATTTGAAACGCCTCATGTGTCAAACGCGCTAAAAGATGGGAGAATGCTGTATTTATAAGAGCAGTTTAAAGTTCAATTCACTTATTAATCGGGTATTTAAAGGTTCGTCATCGTACTCAAAAGTATGCTTTAATTTGTATAAACTTGGATTTGAAATTTCACAAAAGCGTTCGCGTAGTAAGAAAGTTGTAAGAAATTGTAAAGAATGCGTGCTTTCACTTGGTCCTTTTTCCTTTTTTTCTTTCCCAGTATACGTAGTATTTATAAAGAAGTATTGTGATGACGCGAAAAATCCATTTTATAATATCGGGAGTCTGTAGTCTGGAGTAGTGATGTGCCAAACCGAACATTTCTCAACTCCAGTTAAAAGGAGTTGAAATATAAGTAACCAGAGTTGTAACCGCAACTATATTTGAAATAACTTAATTACTTAGGTGGCGCTACAGTCCGGAATGAACCTGGGTCTCAACCAACATGCCTCTCCGAATAGCCCGGTCCTTAGCTAACTGCCTCCAGTTAGGCACTACAAATTGGAGTATTGGTGTCCATATGTTCAACATGTCCTAGCCATCTTAAACGTGCACTGCGGAGTTTCTTTTTGACCAGAGCATGTCGCTGTACAGCTAGTATAGTTTTTGGTTGAATCTTCGTCTCCATAGCCCGTCAACTCAAACGGGACCGAAGATTTTTCGAAGAATTTTCCTGTCAAATCGACTAAGGATTTCTTCATCCGCTTTTGAGACGGTCCATGCTTCAGCGCCGTAGAGCAGGACAGGGATGATCAGTGTCTTATATAGGATCTCCTTAATAGTACGAGTGAGGGCTTTACTACTAAAATGCCTTCTTAGCCCGAAGAAACAGCGGTTGGCAAGAGTAATTCTTCGTTTAATTTCTGACGAGATGTTGTTGTCAGAGTTGATAGCGGAACCGAGATAGACAAAGTCCCGGACTACCTCAAAGTTGTATCTGTCAATGGTGACGTTTTGTCCAAATCGTCGATGTTTTTCGTGTTGACAGTATATAGTTCGTCTTGCCCTTATTTACTGCTAAACCCATTTTTGCCGGTTCCTTCTCTATACTAGCAAACGTGGCTATGACATCACGTTGGGTCCTACCATTGATGTCAATATCGTCGGATGCTAGTAGTTGTACCGGTTTTTGGAAAATTGTGCCTCTGGTGTTGGCTCGTGAGTTTTGCACAACCCTCTCAAGAATCAAATTGAAGAAGTCACATGACAGCGCTTCACCTTGCCTAAATCCTTTTTTGGTATCGAAATTGTCAGTGAGGTCGTTTCCGACCCTGATGGAGCAGCGAGAATTCTCCATCGTCATCCTACACAAGCGGACAAGTTTGGGCGGTACACCAAAACTAGACATGGCTCTGTATCTCTTCAGGCATACTTTCTTCCAACCGGATTTGGCTTATGAGTTGGTGGATGTTACTTACCACGTCATCTCCGCCGGCTTAATAAATCTCGGCGGGAAGGCCGTCATTTCCGGCAGCCTTATTAAGCTTGAGTTTAAACATTGCTATCCTCACTTCACTCAGGTCGGGTGGTTGGCAGTTTTCGCTGTCGTTGCCAATACTGAATAATTCGTTCTGCCTGACCAATTTCCTTGTTCATTTCGACAGGATTCTGTTCGAGCCATGTTTCCTTGGCTTTGGCGTTTTGCACTTTGGTAAAACTTGCGAACATTGTTGCTGTAGTGGCACCTCTCTATATCATTTATCGCGCTCTTTTCTTAATTCTTTTTTGTTCTTTCTAATGAGCGCATCTCTTCCTGTAGAGCTCAACGGCAGCTCCCGTCTTCATAGCCTTCATAGCAGCATATCCCTTCAGGCCTCGTCCTTGGCTGCGAGCATCTGTCGGCATTCCTCATCAAACCAGGAAACCTAGCACATCAATTGCTGCTGATCTAATGGCTTGTTGGCATCGTTGCCATTGTTCTTCGACATTCGATGCTAGTGGTATGGTGTTAATCGAGAGGTTTAGGCGGTCTCTTGCGATTGCAGTCTTTCGACATTAAATTTTTTCACAGTATTTCTGGATTGTTGTGGTGTGGTGGATATCGACATTCTTACCTTGGCTGCAACAATGTAGTGGTCCGAGTCGATGTTAGTTCCTCGGAATGTTCGGACATCCAAAATACTGGATGCGTGCCTCTTGTCTATCGCAATGTGATAAATTTTTTTGACTGTTCGTTGAACTGAAGACCGCCATGTCCCCTTATGGATATTGAGGTTAGGAAACCGTGTGCTAGCTATGGTGGCATTTTGTTCCGTAGCGAAGTCAATTAGGCTAAGTCTGTTACCAGGCGGTGTTGTCGTGTAGGCTATGTTTTCCGCCAATACTTGAAAATAAGCACTTGATGCATAGTCAGAGTTACAACCACTGGGCATTGCCAAGTTAAAGCCAATCAAAGTCTACACTCGTAGTAAAATATTTTTTTTTAATTTTCAAAAGCTGAACCAGTATGATGTTGAGTTGTAAAACTATCAACTAGAAAAGTCCAGTTAATATTCACAACTGGCGTTTACGTCATTTTTATTAAAGCCTATAAGAACATATCAATTATTGGAGTACAGGGGTGTCCGCCGGGAAGGTATACTTCTTTGTTTGTTTATAATTTTGTTTAAATGAATGAGACGGGATCTTATATTAACAAATGTTTTATTTATTGTCGGCAATTATATATGGAATACAATATCAGGTAAATGTCCGCCTCTGTTAGTCTCACAAATGCGAGCCCTTTTGAGTACATTTTTCATTGCATTCTCACTCATTTCACGCGGTATTTCTTTAATCTTATCACGAATATTTTGTTTGAGTTACTCAAGCGTTTCTGGTTTGTTTGCATAAGCCTTGCTTTTCAGATATCCTCACAAAAAGAAGTCCGGAGCAGTCAAATCAGGCGACCGTAGAGGCCAATCAACATCACCATTTCTTGAAATAACTTGTTGTGGAAAGAGGTCTCACAGTAATTACATCGTAATCCTGACTGTATGCGATGTGACACAGTCTTGTTGATACCACATGTTAATCAAGACCAAAGCATGCAGTTATGGCGTTAAAAAGTTTTCAATCATATCACGATATCGCTCCCCATTCACAGTTACCGTTACGTCGTTTTCATATTCAAAGAAGTAAGGTCCAATGATTCCTCCTGACCAAATTGCACACCAGACTGTGACTTTTAATGGATGCAAAAGTGACTGATGAATAATTTGAGGGTTTTCCATTGCCCAGAACCAAATATTCTGTTTATTCACATATCCATTCAAATGAAAATGAAAATGTGCCTCATCACTCATTAGGATTTTTTCATGAAAATCGGGGTTGTCATGGGCTAGCTGTAAAATCCTATTGGCCTATGTACGGCGTGTGGAAGAAAATGTTGTGTCAACTGAATGTTAAATGGAAACAAATGCAAATCCTTCTGCAAAATTGTGGCCAAAGTTGTTCTTTGAAGACCAAGCTCCTGAGCATGGCGTCGAATTGATGTTGATGGATTGTTTTGAACACTTCCAGTAGTAATGTTTTCAGCCGATCTTGCAGTACGTTTTGGTCCATGCTTGGGCCTATAACCAACAGACCCTCTTTCCTGGAAATCATTCACTACACGATAAAAAGTGTGTTTTGTTGGCACGTTGTTTCTCCCAAAAATTTCACGAAACTTTCACATCGTAACAGTAATCGATGATTGGTTTTTATAAAATGTTTTAACGATTAAAAATAGTTGTTTTAACGAATATTTCTCCATAATAAATTTGCAACACGTCTACTTCACGACTGCCATATCTGAACTGTCAAGACAAATGTTTACCAAAATGGCGGCAAAACAAAGTAGTATGCCTTCCCGGCGGACACCCTGTATTTTCTTAGAAACGATTACCAAAAATCCTAAATTTTTAATAAAACGCTCATAAAAAGTGGACTTTGCAGGAAACATTCTACTATCGGAATACTATCAATGAGTTTGTGCAAATTTGCAGGAAACATTCTACTATCGGAATACTATCAATGAGTTTGTGCAAATATCTATTTTAAAATATCTTATGTTTCCAGCATGGTTTTCAATAAATTTATGATTTTGGTAAAGCACTGCGTACACAGTTCGTAAGCACTGTATAATCGTTAAAATGAAGTACATGTATAGCCTACATAGCAACCAAACGTCAATTTATGAGACTTTATATCTTTAGTTTCAAAACAAAATAAAAAAAAACTAAACCACATGCCTACCATTTAAGAGTGAATAATGTTCCAGACACAACCAATCCCTTCTAATGGCAACCATCAAAGTCATTACCCTGTCGTTGGATATTCATCTTCATCTTCTTTTCCCTTCACGATTTTATTCGCAAGAAACGTCCTTTGAATTTCCAAATAAAACTAAAACTGGTTCGTCGAAAAATAATCACTGCCCAAAAGTGGTCAACATGATGCAATGCCAAGCCGCATATTAGGAGCACCATACACTTCACTTTTATCTTACGATTCCTTTCCCTTTAACAGAAAATTACCAAAATTACACATCAATTCGCGGAGCTCTGCACAAATACGAAATACCTACCTCTACCACTACCTTAGAAGGTTGATAATAGTTATTCCGATTGGAATTTTTTTTTGCCCTCCACTGTTGTTGGGTTCTTCTGTGCAAGAATTTTGCTTTTATCCCGCGTATACCTATAAAAGGATGCAGTGTGAGTAGGTTTGTATATTTTTATAACAACGTGCACAATATAAAATATAGACCACACCACGTACCTAAATGTCTAGTAGCTCTGTAGATGTAGCCGTAGGCCAGCATAGTAAAACGGAAGAGAAAGGAAAATAATGAGTGCCAGCATCTGCGCTGGAGCATGTGACGTCACAGTTATACATCCACGGATCCATATTGGCATGACAGAGAAAGAATTGTCGTCCCGCAAGCAGAGTGCACTCGCTTTTACCAGTTTCACCATGTTACGATTTTTTTTTATTAAAGGCTCCTATGCTCTGACGTAAAAGAATCGAGCCCTTTATGAATGACAGATCCTTGAAAGGATGATTGTGAAAAAAAAATCTATGTGGGTACCTACCCGTCTGTATGTACATTTTGTTCGTTTTTTGTGGAACCAAATCCTTATCAACGCAGTTTATTTCGTTTGTGCTAGAGGCGTAGGACGTCTTTTTCATTTAGTCCAGTTATAAGGCCATAAAGTTCTGAATGCGGTTCAACTGAAGTGAATATTTTTTCTTAATTAAGAACAGTGGAAAGCTGTTTTGTGTTAATTTTAAGTTCCTTCGTGAGTGAGTGAAAATCCGTGCATGGACTACAAGAGAGGTTGTAACTATAGTAATCTTCAACTTCATATAGGTACATAGAGATCTTCGTAGACGTTCGTTGATAGCTCGAGGTAACTATATAAAATACAGTATAGAGCTGAAATCTATTTATAACCTGCTTGGCAGTGAACTAAAAAAAAAAATTTAAGAAAAAAGTTGAAAGGTCATTGGGCTTAGAGTTCAAAATGGCATGGCCGCTATGTGTGAACTTTTCGTTTTTATTCCAAGTAGTTATTTGTATCTGCGGAATGCTGATGGATGAAATGAATAACTACCCATTTGAATATTGTCAAATGCGGTACATATAACAAATTCTATATAGCATACATAAGTATGTGGATTGTCAGACATTTCTCACCATGTGCCACCTTAAATACATGTCAACTTTTAAGGCAACCATTAATGACGTCTTTTTGGTTTGTATTGATATGCTTATTTTTTTCTGATTTTTGGTATCTCGATACTTTTCTACGTGCAACTTTTTATATTCAATTAAAAATAACAGGATTGGTCTTTTTTGAAAGGACCTAGGTACTTGTATATAATGTCATATAGCGGAAACACCTTGTTTATACCGCAGCGAGTAGAATTTTCGTCTTTGGATTGATAATTTTGATGTGAGGGCGGATGGATATTGCGTAGGTACAATTAAAGCAGATTGTGGTACACCAATATTCTTGTATATAACAAGATGCGCTACAAAAGTCGCTCATAATTAAGTTGGAAACCGTTTTTGTGGTTAAATTGAAAAATACCATTCAAGTTGTGAAATGGGCGGACGATGCCAATTTATTTCTATTTTTGTAAAGCTCAAAAGTGATTAATGGGTATGACAAAAAAAAGTTGACACTCATTCGTGTGTGTAAAGAAATATTTTGGCCGCAAGGAGTAGGACTTCCAGCTTAACACTGATTCCGATCACTGATTGCAGTGTAAAAAATGTTCGATTTTTGTTATTTTTGGGGTTTGAACCAGGAACGACGTAATAGTTAGTCTAACGCACATCAAGTTGGTTTGGCTTGTGCGCTCCACTTAAGGCGAGGTATACTACTAATACATCTACTGTCTATTTAGAAATAGAAGGCTCTGCGCAACGGAGAATTCATCTTTATTCGTTCTACATATCGTAGCGATCTTAAACGTCTAATGTTGAATTTCTGACCAGGTCTCCTTTGCTGAACAGCTCGTATAGTTCAGGTTTGAATCATCATTTCCGATAAAGCAAACGGAACCGAAGATATTTTGAAGGATTTTCGCTAAAAAAAAATAAGGATTAAAGTTGGACTACGATGGTTATGGCCTTAAAGTAGTTCCATTTTATTACAAAATAGTCTTCCAAAGCCCTCACTCGAACTAATAAGGAGAACATATATAAGACCCTGATCATCCCATTCCTACTCTACGGCGCTTAAGCATGGACCGTCTCAAAAGCGGAAGAAATCCTTGGTCAATTTGAGAGGAAAATTCTTCGAAAAACATCGGTCCCGTTTGCGTTGACGGGCTATGGAGACGAAGATTCAACCAACGTGCTTTACATTGACATGCCCCTGGTCAAAAAAAAAAACCGCATTGGATGTTTAAGATTGCTTAGACATGTAGAACGAATGGACACCAATACTCCGACTCGCAGACTCTTCGATTCCAAGCTAGACGTCAGACGCAGTAGAGGAAGACCTCGCCTTAAGTGGCGCGCACAAGTAGAAACTGACCTCAACCCAACTGGAGGCAGTTAGCTAAGGACCGGGCGAATTGAAGAGGCATGTTGGTTAAGGCCCAGGTTCATTCCGGACTGTAGCGCCACTTAACAAACCATTCAATTTTATGTAGGACAGACAGCGTACAGAAGATTTGATGGAATGACATCTGCAAAGTTTCGATTAAGTTTTCGAAACTGTATGTGTCAATCTAAGAGATATTATAGCTTGGCTTCATATTAAGGTTCTGTAAGGCCTATTCAATGTGAGAATAAAAACCGTATAATGTTTAAAAAGCTTCCAAAAAGTGTGTCAATCATTCTTTGAGGCATTAGAAAGCGAATATTGATAAGGCAAAATAGCTTCTATAGGCCCTTATTGAAGCAGCATTGTTAGTTGTTATTTCAAACATCAAATGCACAGAAACAATCTATCCGCTGAAATGGCACTGATAGACATTGTTTGTATATGATTCGATGGATGATTTGGGAAAGACCGTAGGAATATGGTTGATGGCTCAAATGAATAGCTTTTCGATTTCTTTAAAACTGTTATTAATTAAGGGCTACATAATCACTTTTAAATAAACGAAAATCGATCTATTTCTCCATTTAAACTCTGAAATACAGAAAGAGTTTCCATGCAATATATCTCAGCTCACTAAAACCCTTGATTTCAAATTGCTAGCACTTGCTGTTGTAGCGAAAAAAACAACCGTTCTTTTTGTAATAACTCGTACTTATACTGACCATACATCTCTATGATAAAATTGACCTTCCCTCTGATTCGAAATAATAAGTGAGTCTATTCGGATTCGCTGTCGGTTTGAAAGATCGTGAATAGATTCTAAAGTGCCCTCCAATCTGCTCCAATCTGCGTTGAAATCCGAATTAAAGTATCTCTCAGTGATTCCATTGTAGGTAATTTCACACTAAGCCGTAATCAAAGGAGGATACATTCAATTACAGGCGACTTTTCGTGGGGATAGTCTGACAATGAATTTGCACTATGAATCTGTTGACACGTAGATTCGTCTGTTTAATACTTTTGTTTTTATTTGAAAATTTGTTCCACGCGTTTATTTTGAAAATTCGCATTTGGTGTGACAGCGTAGTGTTTTAGTGTTTATTATAACAAAATTGTCGCTGCCTACGTTCAATTTATCTAACACGAACCGAACACACAAATATGACATAGGGGAACCAGTGATAATAGATACATGTTTTCACCGACTTAAATTATATGATATAGTTAGGTATGAAGTTTTCTTCCCTATTATTTAAAGCACAGATACAAATCAGATACCATCCAACTAAGTTGCACGAAAGTGAGAAAAAGAAGCCATAAGCAGTCTTACGTGTTAGTATCTCAATTGCGTTAAACGCACTTAAGTGGGTAGATTATGCTTTCGGCTTTGGTTACACTATCGAAGACACTTGGGGATAGTATTTTTTTTTCATGTATATATGAGTGGGTAGAATACAGCAGCGTTGAATGATTGTAAAAAAGGTTGAGTGGAAAAAGGGATGGGGATTAATTTTAAAGGTACCTGCATTGATCGATCACCAAAATAATTGAACTGCCGGTGAATGTTTTATTGATTACCGTGGTCTAGTTCCCCTACAACCTGAATTGAACTACTCCCAAAACTCTAGAGCCTGTCGAATTTAAACAACAAAAAACATATACATTTGTCTTTATACGCACACAAATGTATCTAAACATCATGTGTCTGTACTGAAAGAACATCTGACATACATACAGTCGTGGATTGAATTTAACACATTTTCTTCAGCTCTCGTTCTTCAATGGATATCATAAATAATTGAATTGTCCCACTAATACTGAATAAGATTTCACATCATCCGGCAATCTTTTGTGGAGCACATACCAACAGTTCTTTTTATTTTAACTGGCGCGACCGATGCGACGCACGGGGAGAATGAAAACGAACAAAAACTAGTTTTGTCATACAAAAGCGTATTCTTTGCAGGTTCAGCCGTTGTCATCCTGGAACTAGAATACTCGTATGTACTCAGTATTAAAGATTCAATTAAAGCACTCCGGATAGAGCACTTTAATTTGATTAGGATTGTGTCCAAGCGGTTTTGTGGTTCTTTTTTCCCATTGAGTCAGCGGGGTGTCTAAGGCGTCTACTACATTGATACCTACATACCTAGAGCTATGCGATAAAAGAACGGTTTTTGCAGAAAGCACCCCCATGGTCGATAGGTAAAAGTTGAGTGGCATGTCGAAACCAATTGCCAATTAGTAGGAGAATGATTCCCCTGGTACCTACTTTAAAATCTACTAGCATAGGAAAGCTGTTTTTAGCTTTTTCTATGACTTTTCATTCCACTGATCACATAAAAGGACGGGCTCAGTGGCGCTGTGGTTAGTGCGAGATCCCACCATCGTGGAAGAAGTACACACGCACACGTGAATGGTTGTAAGAAAGCTAGGCCCTGAGTGCTAACGAACCAGTTGCGCCAAAAATTTGATTTTTTTTTTTATCACATAAAGGTTTTAGCTCTGGAGGTGAAATTTGGAACTACCCAATTAGAACTGCTGACCATATCAACTGAATGAAGCAAAATGTTGTTATAATGCTATCTGCTATATCCATGAATTAGCTACAAAAAGTAGGATAACAGTTATCTTTTGAAAGAAAATACGATGGGATAGACCTGCCAAAAAGTGGATAAAAGTCTTGTGGGCAGAATCATTGATTTTTCGGATAGTGCGTTGAGGTCTTAATGTAAGGAAAAGACCAAGAAAACAAGCTGGATATAATACTTTCAAAGTCTTTCTCTTGATCTTATGTTTTATAGTAAGTGACGTTCCGACTTTGTCAGGAATACCAATCCATTAGGTAAAAAATATTTGGCAATACCTCCCTTTAAGTATCCCTAAACCTACCTTCTCCATTATCTTGAATGAGCAAAGTAATATTTTTGACACATAGAATAGAACCACCTGTTTAACACCGACTCAAAACGGCAAACTTCAGAAGCTTCTCGTGATAATTTTATACTCTTGCATGTTTGCCAGACTTTTGGAAGAGGTGAACCATTTTCAAGAATTTCACCCACCCAATTTGTGAAATATTTTCGGAAAACTTATGGAATGTTAAGCCTACCTTACTTGAGCTTCAAAAACCATTCACCTGTTCAGTTACTAGTAGAGAAAAACGAGATGCAAAACAACTAGAAGATTTAAACTCTAGTCAATCTACATAGATCGTGTCCAGAAGGATATTAGCATAGAGGCTGGCATTTATTTGAAGCAGTTAGATCGTATAAATCAATCAGACTTCCAGGTTACAGCAGGGTTTTCCATGCGGAAATCGACAATTGGCAATAAACAACATTTCTGTTGTTAAAATAAACTTTAAGCACATGATACCATGTAGTCCAAGCTCTTTGTACACTACAAACTATCAAACTATACTGGATCCCATGCAACAAGGGTTTACCGAGCAAAGACCAAGATAATGATGTTGCATCAGCTGACAACACTGTAAAAGTTTCATCTTGGAACAAAAATCGAAAGTTTACGGACACATACATACTTACATTCCGAAATGAACCTGGGCCTGAACCAACATGGCTTTCCAATTAGTCCGGTCCTTCGCTACTTGCGCATTTCGAGTTGGTTGAGGTCGGTTTCTACTTCTGTGCGACAATGCAATGTCTTCCTCTCCTGCGTCCGGGCCCGAATATTGGAGTCTATTCACTCTACATGCCCTTTTTTACTAGAGTATGCCACTGTACAGTTCTTGGTTGAATAATCGTCTCCTTACTCCTTTAAGGCAAACGGGACCAAACATTTTTTGAAGAATATTTCACAGAGTCCAAGAGTTTCTTAATCTATTTTTGATAGGGTCCAAGCTTCAGCGCCGTACAGCTAGACTGGGATGATTAGGATCTTGTATAGGATCTTCTTAATAGTTCTAGTAAGTACTCTATTGTCTTCTTTGTCCGAAGAAACAGCAGCTGGGAAGAGTAATTGTTAGTTAAATTCCTGACAGATAGAGTTATATCTGTCAATTGTTACGTTCTTTCCAATTCGCCGATGTTTATCGTCCTTTTCGGTTGACAGCATATAATTAGTATTTCTTCGGTGGTTAAATTTTAGGGGCCAATGTTGATTTTGAATAAAACACACTTTTTTTATTATGATAATATTGGTATGGTCCAATTATGTGTAAAACAAAACATCGGCCAAATGGGCAATGGTCCAAATTTCCGATGACGCTGAGGCATAATTGAGGATCTATGCCGTTAATGTGCCTAATTATCTCATCCTTTAGCTCTTGAATTGTTGCTGGCTTATCGACGTACACCTTTTCTTTCGAATTACCCCAAAGAAAGAAGTCCAACGGTGCCAAATCACATTATCTTGGCCGCCAATTGACATCGCCACCACGTGAGATAATACGGCCATTGAATTTGTCGCGCAAAAGATCCATTGTTTCGTTAGCTGTGTGGCAAGTGGCACCGTTCTGTTGAAACCATATATCGTCCATATCCATATCTTCCAATTCGGGCCATAAAAAGTTCGTTATCACATCACGATATTGAACACCATTCACAGTTACTGCCTGACCGGCCTCATTTTGGAAAAAATAAGGCCCGATGATGCCGCCAGCCCATAAACCGCACCAAGCAGTCACTTTTTGTGGATGCATTGGTTTTCCGACAATCATCCACTGAGGTGAAAATGTGCGTCATCGAAATTCCTTCGAAATTTGATCGTCCACTGTTGCCGTTTCTTGCCACCATTCTGACCATTGAAGACACTTGAAATGGTCAAGATGCTTTAGTACTTGAGCAGATTGCACCTTGTAAGCAAGTCTTTATGGATAAAGTTTATCAACGACGAGCGTGAGAGGTGCAATTGTTGGGCACGACTACGAGTTGAGGTGGAAGGCTCTTTAGCCACATTATCGCGAACAGCAGCAATATTTTATCCAATACGAGCTGTACGAGCATGAAGAGGTGTTTTCACAGACAAGGTTTGCTCAAATTTTTGCACGATTTTTCCGACTGTACGCACATTTGGCCGATTAAATTGGCCAAAAAAATCGCCCATTTTCATAATAAGCCTGAATAACTTTAACGCGTTGCTCGATTGTGTGTCTTTCCATGGTTCAAATTGAGTTGAGTTCGGAATTGAGGAATGTCAAATGAAATGCAGAAAAAACAATTGATGTTTAGGTGTGGTTTACATTCAACATCGGCCCTTAATATTTAACCACCCATTAGCAAACTTGGCTATCACATCACATTGAGTCTGACCAATGTATAATATCGTCGGCATTTGGATGCGTACCTCTTGTCTATCGCAATGTGATCAAATTGATTGACACTTCGTTGATCTGGAGACCACCGTGTCCCCTTATTGATATCGAGATGAGGAAACTGTGAGGAAACCGTGTGATGATTACACTGGTATTTAGTTCTGCAGTTTAGTCAAGTAGCTAAGTCCGTTGCCAGACATGTTGTCGTGTAGGCTGTGATTTCCGACAATGCTGCTACAGATGTCTTCTCCTTCTTCATTTGCGTCATAATCTCCCAGTTTTCACATCGTAATTTGTCAGTCGCTTATAAGTTTTGCCGAAGAGCTCGTAAGTGCAGTCTTTCTTGATATCATCTTTTTCCTCCGGGATTGTTACAAATTGTTAACCGATCTCTTGGAATGATAAGACTTTTTGCTTAAGTCTGGCACTTATAATAAATTTACATCCCCATATTCGCTGTTTTTGCTCACTATAACATGGTCCGTAGAAGTGTCACTATCCTCTTTGTGCCCAGCCAATCGCATTGTGTTTCCAGGATGGAAGTAATGTCTGCTTTGTAGCAGCTTAGGGCTTCCGCTAGTTGTTCTCCTGCACCTCTCCTTTTTAACGTTTTTACATTCCAAGTGAAGATACGCAAGTCGTTGTTCTTTTTTTGATTTTCTCTTATTTTAGTGAAAATTTTCGACCTCGAGATTTTTTTTCGCTGTGCATTGTCATCAATAATAAAATCAGCTCTTAAGAAAACAAATTATAAGGCCAAAGTTTTTTTTTTTTTTTTTTATAATTTACACGTACTCAAGGGGTTATGAATAACCTTTTATATGTTACCATAGTACGAGCGTTAGAGAAGGGGAAGAAAGAGAGGATAGGAAAGATTTTTGGATGTAGTGGAGACTTAAACTCCATGGGTGGTGTCCGAGAACTAGCTTCGGGGAGTCACTTTTTCTTGTGTTCGTTAAATTTGAAGAAATTCAAGATGGTGTGCATACTTATAGGTATTACACCGACCTTTTATTTCTTTTTTAAATAAAAGTGAAATGGATTTTGGTTGGGATTGAACGCGCAACCTTCCACTCAACAGACGAACACATTACCACTATTATTATTAAAGAAATACTTTATTAATATTTCGGTTGCAAAATGTTGTTTTCATTTCTGTTGCAGTGGAATGCAAAATGCAACCACCTAATTGTGCAATCTCAATATTCAAGTATAAGAGTATCTACAAATTGGTCTGTCTAATGCATAACGAAATGCCTAATGGAGCTATACACGCATAGCGTGCACCGATATTTAGCCAATAGCTATCTTATCCACTAATTAGGTCAGTAGTTGAATATTTCTTTATTCAAGTAATGGTATGTTACGAATCGGTGAGATTGATTAATTGCATTCACACGTTGGCTTGAAAAGTATTGCTATGGATCTCCAGTGATCGTATATTTATATGTAGCTACTCAATGTAGGTACTACTTAATAACTTATCAAGTCATCGTTCATTAATTTGAAATAAATTCGATCCAAAATCGATTCGTATATATTTATATTAGAACCTGTATAGGATATACAAGTGTGCACTAGGTATTTTACCGTCAAAACAAAATCATGTTGGGGAATTGAAATTTACACTTGAAAACAAATTGTTAACGATGCATTCAAACACTTTGTCATAAACATGAACTCTTGTAATCTGAGTGAGTGAAATTCATTAAATAGCTGATAGTAGTCAAAGTAAAACGTATTTCCTAGGTATGTTAACCCCATCCCAAGGAATGGTTCAGAAGTGTTTTTTTTTTTGTTTTTCAATGTCTGGTTTAGGTGTCTGCTGCGCAAATATTTGATTTGATAGAATTTTTCTTTTAATTGTTGCTGCACCTTCATTTCGGATTATCAAATTTAGTAAACAAGTTGTGATGTGTTACTTTTGGTTAATGACTTTATAACAAAAGATGCCTCAAAAAAAGCCTATATTTAGTGGTTGAATTAAAAAAATGTTTATGTGTTATTAAAGTAAATATTTTGGGAATTATATGATAGCTCGGCAGGAACAATTAGTGATGGCTGCCGTTTCGTGAGAATATTTCCAATAAACTCCAAACTTGGGAGTTGTCAGGAAATAAGGCCATGTGACTTATTTTGAAATATGGCCTTACGACTATCTCGAAAAGAACCTTTAGGCCATTTTTCGCATTGCTAATTCGTCATAAGGCCATTGTGGTTTTATGTCACTTTCAAGTAATTTAGCTGAAAGTCTCAGGAGATAAGGTGGTCAAATGGAAGGCAACCTAGCTGATGCCTACCAACTCCGACTTCGGCGAGGGGAGGTGCAGCCGAATAACCAGCGGTAGTGATAAGCTGCTACAGCGGTAACATCACTGCCATCCTGGAAATACGATGTGATTGGCCGGGCAAAAGAGGATAAAAAACTCTGACATCTAATACGGACCATGTTATATTGAGCAGAAACAGCGATTATTCGGATGTGGATTTGTTATAAGTGCCAGACTTATGCCTTCAAGACATTAACCAACGCATTGTGACAATCCGCGTTAAGCAGAAATTTACAAACATAAGCCATATATGCACTCAGCTCCGACGGAGGAAAAAGATGATATTACGAAAGACTGCATCTACGAGCAAACTTCTGAGCGACTACCAAAGTACGATGTTGAAATCATGCTGGATATTTTAACGTAATGGTAGGAAGAGAAGACATCTTTAGACAACCCACCTGGCAACGGACTTAGGCAAATTGACTTTGCAGAGGAACGAAATGCGATATTCATAAGGCGACATGGCCGTCATCACGCCGTCACAGAACCCATATAAAGGGTGTTTTTTTTTAGAGGTTGGTTTTTCGAATAGAGATAAAACTGACATTTCGTGGTCAAATCGGGCCACTCTAATGTCATTTATGTTCAGTTTGGTTTGCCATTTTATCATGAACAGGTTGACAGATCAACAGCGCTTGCAAATTGTGCAAATTAATTTCGAAAATAGTGGTTCAGTTCGCGAAGTTTACCGAAAGCTCCGACCATTTTATGGTCGACATAATTGTCCACCAGAGCAATTAATTTGGTTAACCATGGATCGTTTTCGCACTACGTTTACTTTATGTGATAATACGCAGCCGCAGAGACGTCGAACATTGCGCAACGAAGAAGCAATTGTCGCTGTAGAGCAAAAAGTTGAAGAGGACCCGAATGAATCGATTCGCCACCGTGCACAGCAATTGGAGCGTTGTCCATCAACTTTTTGCAAGATTTTGCGCAAAGATCTTGGCTTACGAACTTACAAGATCCAGCTTGTGTAAGAATTAGAGTCGCGAGACCATGCAATGCGTCGTGATTTTGGTGTTTCTGCCGCAAATAAGATTGATCTCGATGCTGATTTTTATTGCAAAATTTTGTTCAGTGATGAGGCTCATTTTTGGTTGAATGGCTACGTCAACAAGCAAAATTGCCGCATTTGGAGTGAAGAGAATCAATATGAGACCCTTGAGATGCCATTACGTCTACAAAAACTGACTGGTTGGTGCGCTCTATGGGCTGGTGGAGTCATTGGGCCATACTTCATACGAAATGATGCCGGAGAGTCAGTTAACGTTAATGGAGACCGGTATAGAGGCATGATAATCTACTATTTTGTTCCGGAATCGGATGGCATGAATGTGGATGAGATTTGGTTCCAAAAAGACGGCGCTGCATGCCGTCGATTTATCGATTTATTGAAGGAAACATTCGATGAGCGCCTAATTACGCAGAATGGACCAGTCAATTGGCCACCAAGATTGTGTGATTTTACATCATTGGATTTTTTTTTTTTTGGGATATGTCAACCAGAAACGTAAGGGGACTTGAAAGCCAACATTCGTGGCGTTATTGCCGACATACGGCCCCAAATGTTCAAAAAAGTGGTTAAAACTGGACCTCTAGACCACATGCGGCCACATGCCCGAAATCATATTTAGACATTAATGGCATACAATTTTCCTTCCAATACAGCCAAATTGATTGACATTTAAATTATTTTCTTGTGTTTTACTTTAATTCAAAGTTTTATACCTCTAAAAAAACACCCGATACCTTAACCTCTCGACTAACACTATACCTCCAGCATCTCATGTCAAAGAACAATGGCAGCGATGTCGACAATCGATCCATTACGTCAGCCGCAACTGATGTGTTAGGTTTCTTAGCCCACCTGCAAGAAATCTTATTTTGATGAAAAATGTCGACAGATGGTCACACACAGGAACGAGGCATACGAGGCTAGGTTGCAGTTGAAAACAAGAGCTGCCATTGAGCTTTATAGGCAAAAAAAGGGAAGAACACCGGCTTTTCAGAAGGAATCGTGAAACGTAAAAGCCAGGCGGATAAAAACGTAAATAGCCTCCTCTCATGATAAAGAATGGAAATAGTGGTTGAGGCACAGTCGATGCAGTAAATTTAGAAGAACCATTCTGCAAACTGTTAAACGGCGATGAGGAACACTATCCCGCAGTAAGGCAGACGAACCATTCAATATTGGCGACGATAGCGAAAACTATACCAACCACTTCATCTAAGTGAAGTGAGTATACTAAAATTTAAACTTAAGGCAGGCGGGATTGACGACCTTCTCGCTGAGCTTTATAAAACCGTCACCATTGACAGATATAACATAGAGGTAGTATGAGAATTTTTCTACCTCGGCTTCGCTATAAACTCTGACAACAACTTCTAGTCAGAAACTAAACGAAGAATGAATCTTGCCAACCGCTGAGCTAGGAAAGCAATTCAATAGTAAAGCCCTCCCTCGAATTACTATGGAGATTCTTTATAAGACCCTGACAATCCCAGTCCTGCTCCAAGGCGCAATAGCATGGACCTTATCAAAAGTGGTTCCGTTTGCGTTGGCGCACTATATGAAGACAAAGATTCAACCAAAATCTATACGAGCTGTACAGCGACATGCACCTAGTCCAACAGCTCCGCATTTGACGTTAGGGATGGTTCTATACTCCAATGCTCAGTAGATGAAGACCTCGCTTTAAGTGGCGCACACAACCAACTTGGAGTGCGCAACTGGAGGTAGCTAATTTGAGAGGCATATTGGTTGAGGTCCAGTTTCATTCCGGAATGTAGCGCCACTTAAGTATGTAAGTAAGTTTGCATTGAGACTATTGTCTCAGAAACCAATAATTCTAGATTTTTGCCATTTTGGCATCAGTTTCAGCAGTTGAATTCTACACCTCTACGAAGTCAAATTTTATAAATTTCCATGTAATTCATCACCAAATATTATGAATTTGCGATGGACTGCTTTTATTCCATTTGAATGAATTATATACACAAAAATGTGGCCCGACTTGTGAGGCATCTCGAAATGAGGGCGAAAACAAAAAAACGAATTTTTGGCGCAACAGGGTCGTTAGTACCCAGGGCCTAGCTTTCTCACAACCATTCATGTGTGCGTGTGTACTTCTTGCATGATGGTGGGACCTCCTGTTGTATGCCTACTCCGAACGGCAATGTGAGATAAGCTATTCATAACATTTGATAATACTCGGCTGAGTTGTCAAATCATCGTGAGAGGAGGGCCAGTGAAAAATCATTTAGGTATTGCTACGGCTGGGAATCGCACCCAGATATTTTGCGCGGCACTAATCATCGCGCCACTGAGCCCGTCTCTTTGACCACCTTTTCTATAAATCCTAACATGGAATTGGGCTTATTGACGATAACGTTAATGTATTTATTGTCCTCCACTGTCTAAACGACAGACAGTGTGCACGGACAGAATATAATTACATTTTGGAGGAGCCTGCTTTCGTGAAAATGTCATATGCTGAAGGTTTGTAGGGTTCCCATTCCACCCCTTTCTTATTATATACATATATCTATAGTTTGCTCTTTCCAATTTAAGCTTTCACATTGTTAATTGCAAGTACAAAAAAAGCGCCTTTATGACTTTGTTCGGTTACACCAGACTGGGCAACAGCCCTGTTGGACTTGGAAGATCTAAATTTCACATAATAAACGAAATTTATTGTGACAGTGACATTGAGTTTAAAAATTATGATGCTATGTGAAAACTTACTTACTTCAGTAACTGCCTTAGCCAACTGCCTCCAGTTGCGCACTCCAAGTTGGTTGAGGTCGGTATCTACTTGTGCGCGCCACTGAAGGCGAGGTCTTATTCTACTGTTCCTCTACTGCGTCCGACGTCTGGCTGGGAATCGAATCGCTCTACATGTCGTAGCCATCTCAAGCGTCAAATGCGGAGTTTTTTTGACCAGGGGCATGTCGCTGTACAGCTCGTATAGTTCTTAGTTGAATCTCCATAGCCCGTCAATGCAAACGGGATCGAAGATGTTTCGAAATATGTTCCTCTCAAATCGACCAAGGACTTCTTTGTCCGCTTCTGAGACGGTCCATGCTTCAGCGCCGCGCCGTAGAGCAGGACTGGGATGATCAGGGTCTTATATAATATCTCCTTAGTAATTCGATTGAGGGCTTTACTACTGAATTGCCTTCTTAGCCCGAAGAAACAGCGATTGGCAAGATTAGTTCTTCGTTTAATTTCTGATGAGATGTTGTTGTCAGAGTTAATAGCGGAGCCGAGATAGACAAAGCCCCGTACTACCTGAAAGTTATTTCTTTCAATGGTGACGTTCTGTCCAATTCATCGATGTTTTTCGTATTGACAGTATATAGTTCGACTTGCCCTCATTTACTGCTAGACCCATTTTTGCCGCTTCCTTCTCTATACCAGCAAACGTGGCTATGACATCACGTTGGGTCCTACCAATGATGTCAATATCGTCGGATGCTAGTAGTTGTACCGGTTTTTGAAAAATTGTGCCTCTGGTGTTGGTTCGTGAGTTTTGCACAATCCTCTCAAGAATCAAATTGAAGAAGTCACATGACAGCGCCTTGCCTCAATCCATTTTTGGTATCGAATTTGTCGGTGAGGTCGTTTTGCGACCCTGATAGAGCAACGAGAATTCTCCATCGTCATCCCTTACAAACGGACGAGCTGTGGCGGTATACCAAAACTAGACATGGCTCTGTATAGTTCGTCTCTATAAATGCTGTCGTATGCGGCTTTAAAATCGATGAATATAGGTGGTGGGTATCGATTTGGACTTCTTGGGATTTTTCCAGGATCTGTCGAAGTGTGAAAATTTGATCGGTTGTGGACTTTCCTGGCCTTAAAACACACTGATAAGGGCCGATCAGGTTGTTGGTAAAAGGTTCCAGACGTTCACATATTACGGCAGATATAATCTTGTAGGCGATATTGAGGAGACTTATGCATTTTTGTGAAAGGGGCTAACTATGCTGAGGTTCCATTTTTCAGGCATACTTTCTTCCGAACAGATTTTGATTATGAGTTGGTGGATGTTTCTTACCAAGTCTTGATTTCTAAATTCTTAGGTGTCGTTTTGACAAATAAATTACCGGAGCTGCAAACAAGTGTGTATCTGGTTTTACTGTTTTGGGGAACTTATCTGTCAAAATCCTCTAAAATGCCAGGATTAGCTTGTCTTCCCTTAACCCACGATTTCTAAATTCTGAGGTGTCGTTTTGACACATAAATTACCAGAGCTGCAAACAAGTGTGTAGCTGGTTTGGCCGTTTTGGGGAACTCCTGGAATTCTAATTGCAATAAGTTTCAATATTGTGCCTTTCAGAATGTTCGGTTGCCCTTTCTGGTTACAGAATTTCAATGAGACATAATATGTAACTCGGTATGTATGTAATATGAAAATAGTAAACCGTTGACAGTGCAATCCCAGCCAAAATCCCAAGGTACAGTAATTCTCAGATATATGCGTGCCTTTTTGCCAAATGTACCTTTCGGGGACTTCCCGCCAACGTCGGTCGCTACCCACCACGTGGTTCCCAGAATATAAACATTTTCATGATGAAATCCAGCTCTCTCTAAGCAAGCTTCACATATCAAACAAGTTCGATACAAAACCACAATACATGTTCGATATAGCTCAACTGCGATACAAGGCGAGTGTGTACTGTGTATGTACCTATAAAGCAGATAGATGGACGGACGTGCGGCTATGTTAATTAAAAAAAAATGTGTGTATTGACTGTTACTGTACTGCTGCTGGTAGCTCTGGCTGGAGATGGAAGTTCAGGTTCTTGTCAAGCGTTTCCGAGCCGGCTGATTCAGTCTCTACAGAACAACACCTCATCGTGGTGGTGTGCAGCTCTCTTCGTTCGTGGATTCCACGAAGTAAATTGTTTTTTTTTTGCGTTCGGAGTATCTCGAATCTTTGTAAAGCGTGCTAGTGGAGATTCATATTGCACACGTCCTTGTCCTTGAAAGGGTTGTGAAGCCGGTTTTATTGTCCTGCATCCCCGATAAATCTTTTACGTAGAACTTGTTTTTTTTTTGTGTAAGTCGCTTGTAGAGCACGAAGCAAAAGTGTTTACCTGTATCTGTATCGTCTATTACGTGTCTCGAATGATCGACCAAGCGAAAGAACATCGAAGAGGTCTCTCACAATAGCCGAAATTATACTCGCACAACCGTACCTTAACCTAACATCGTTATAACGAAAGGAAGCATAAAACAAACCGAGTTACTAGTTTTATCGTCGTTCCTTGTGTGATCTTTTGTTTTCGGTGTCGGTTAATTTTTTTTTATTTGAACGTGTAAGTGAATTTAGTTGAAATTTAACTTTTTCGAGATACGTGTTGAAAGATTTAAAATTTTTTTTTTGTTTATTTTTTCCTCGTGTGTTTTTTTTCCTGCGGATTGTAAGTACAGCTGCAGCTTGAAAATGTAAGTACCAACATACTTGTTAGGCAGAGGGAAATGGACGGATTGTGTGTATAAGCTTGTAAATTTAAAAAAAAAAAGTCAGATGTACTTTTGCAGATGACTGACTTTACTTTGATTGAAGTAAATTTTATGCTTTTTATTAAAAAGGTGGTGGGGATGGGCAAAACATCATAATTAATGGACGCAAGGTAAGAGTAAGATTGCATCTTGTAATTAAAGTGAAAATAAAATTTAATGTGAGCCAGTGTACATCCTGATAGTGTATCTGATCAACGCGCCAGGCGCACAGATATGAGTGTATGTGCAAACATGAGCTGGTTCAGTGAACTATTTATCTGTGAGTAGCATAAGCATTAGACACACGCTCTGCCTCTGGAGAATCTTTTCTGACAATTATACCTATAAATTTCGCTTGACCAGATTATTTCAAATAATTATCTACCCACTTATGTTTGATTAGACACTTGCACGAAATTTAAAATTACGGGTAATGTAGGATGGTATAGATGATGTGTGAGGAGGATGATGAATGAATATTATACCGGACGTACTATATTAGCGGACTAGATTGTTGTGATATGCTCTTCACTTCTTTCAAGGTCATGCATGTAGGGGTAAAATAAAGTTGGCTTTGGATTTGACTTTGACTTTGGGTGAAAATTGTCTAATTTAGGTCATCCTTTCAGTTATCGCAAGTGTTGGTTAAACATCGATAGTCTATCGATAGTAAAAAAAAACTATCATGTACATCGATTGTATTAAAAAAAAACTATCAAAACAACTATCGATATTTTCAATACTTCTAAAATTCAAAATGTTTTTCCAAAAACCATCCAACAAACAATTTTGGGTAATGACCAAAGCAAATGCGACTGTCGTAACCGATCCCATGCCCTTCTTTGATATTTAGCGCAGCTCCTGGGAAAGTGTGCGTACAACTGGCTACCGAATGGCTCAAGATGCAGATAATACCATCCGGGTGCCATCCAAAAGGGTACACTGCATTTATTTCGTCAAATGCCACGCAAAATATAACTCTTCAAGATTCTTATGTGACACAACAGCAACCATCCACGTCTTGTTATGGGCCTGGACAATCAAAAGAAGATGAGCTGCTTTTTAAAAATTCTGGCAACATCTGTTCCTAATGAACGACAACGAATCTTCTCAAAGGCAGGCCAGACGATGATCAAAAAGTGCAATAAAATAGAGGCTAAACATCTGTCCGTACGTCAAAAGTTTGTGGGCCTTAAGTTTTGAGCTAAAATGATGAAATTTGGTACATATGCCTTCTGCATCTACCAGCTGAACCAGTGTTAAGAGTTCTCAAATGCGACGCTCCTTTTTAGAAAAACATAATTTTTTGACAAACCGTAATGAATTTTGAATACTTGTCTGAACAACATATTTAGATAATCTCAATATCTATATTTTGTCCATATAAAGTTTTTTGCAAAGCTCACTATTTGGAGGCGTTCTTAATAAAAAAAAAACTTTTTTGGAAAAATTTTTAATATTCGAAAAAAAACTTTGGATGCAAAATCATTGGGTTTGATATTGTAAACATTTCTTCGATACCTAGGTCATTTTAACGCACGCAAATTAGTTTGGGCTAATTTGTATGACATTTGTATGCCCTACTACATAGCATTATGCAATAGAAAAAAGTTTTTTTTTTTCGAACCTTAAAAAATTTATATAAACTATCTGAACAAGATGTGGTGACAATGACTTTTTCCATCGGCCCTAACATGGAAAGAAAGAAACAAAAATTCTCCGATTTTGTACGAATCGGAGAATTTTGACAAAGCGTAACGCATATCGGCAGTCTACCTTTTGGATTTTTTTGCATCTGTTTTTGGCAGCCACACGTCAATTTCTCTCCGATGGTCTTCGACATCTGTTCGTCGTGGAAATAGTTTTAAGTGATTTTTGTTGAAAACTGCTGTTTAAGGTAAAATTCGAACAGACACCAAAAAATATAAGTGCTTGGTTGAGTTGATGCATGAGTAACCCGAGCGTAGCTCGGAATTTCACCAAAAATCAGAAAATGTTGCTGATTTTTTAATCTCCAAGCCGATACCACGATTGGGCTGTATATTTCATCCCCATTTAATTTTTAGATCCTTCCAATTTTTATGTACATTCATTTTAAGGGTGGTATAGGGTATTTAACGTTCAATAAATGGTTTTGCGATGCTTTTTAAAACTTTGAAATCGGTATACACATACGGCCTTTTTTATAATCATAAACGAATTATAGGGGCTGCATAACGCTATGTTTTTCTAACGCAAAAACCTTATTCATTATACTTTTTGATCGTGGGATAGAAGCATTATAAGCTAAACGCGTTTAGGCCTTGAATAGTAGCTACATAATCACAGTTTAGTATCGAAATGTCACATTAACATTAAAAAAAATCTGTCGAAAAATTCAGCATTTATTTTATGACTTTGCATTGTAAAAAAGAAAAGAATAAAAAAGGCACAGTGAAAACAGCTCTCATAAGAAAACCGGACTACTAACCAACAATGCCATTTAGTTTGTCTACTCTTTTAGACGACTTTAACGCCGCAATTCAACCTTCACGAATTTAAAAGGAAGTATAGATTTTCAAAATAAAATAAGACGAAAATCATAGAAATTGTGTTATAGATTAGCTTTAAATATTATATCGGGACTACCATCCATCCAACATTTTTTTCCCAGATGTATATATATATATCATAAAAAGCAAGTTAACAATTGAGTTGATATATTTCTTATTGCATTAAATTAGTTTTTAATTGAAATACATATTTACAATTTCATCAGATTTTTAGTATTTGTTGGGTTTTGTACCTAATATAATCTTTTTTTAAGGATTTTTTTAAAAATTTAGTAAAACTATCGATAGTATCGACATTATCGATCTTTTTTCCCCAAAACTATCCATACATAAATAAAAAAAATAAAGTCGCACCTATGCTTATCGGCATAGACTGACTTCACTAGTGGAGGCCAGTTTACAGGTCCACTACGCGCAATAATGAGTTCTGCTGAAAAGTTTCGCACAATAAATTGATGATCGCGCGCCGTGTGGCTTGTTGCGTCATCTTGTTAAAACGTCAATGACATTTAATTGAGGAACGAAGAATTCAAAAATCATGTTTCTCTAGCGCTCTCCATTGACGCATTGACGGTAACATTCTGGCCGGCAAAGTCCTTTAAGAAATATGGGCCGATGATTCCAACGGCCCATAAAGCACACCAATCAGTAATTTCGCTCGTTTACACATCATTTTAACCAAAAATCGGACTTATCGCAGAACAAATTTTTCTGTTGGAAATGTGGATAAGGCTGAATCATGTTTTCGGTCCATTCGCGAGGTTTCAACTCATGCTCAATCTGGATCTTATAAGCTTTAAGCTTAGATCTTTCCGTGAAATCGTCAACTAAGTGGATGGGCATAGCTCCAGTTGCTGTGTATGATGGCGAATGGACTCATTTGGATTCCCCTTAATACTGTGCTTCAGAACGGCAATAACTTCTGTTTGCACTGCATAATATCCAATAGAGTGTTATTAGTGCGAAGACGATTCATCGTGTTCGCAATAACTTGCTCATATGTACGTTTATGTCGACCGTAAAGTAGACGTAGCGCAACATTAGTTTGGCGAACCGAACCATGGTTTTCAATTTTTTTTTCCGTGGGCTGGTGGAAATCTTCATAGACAGGATGAGCATGTGCCCAAAGTATTGTGAGCTTTTTACTCTCAAAAACCTCCACCCTTTTTGTATTTGTATTGCAACTAAGTTTGCGAATTATTTAGCAATTGTTTTATCACGAGTATATATAAATGCGGAGACGGAACGGAGCTTTGGTTAGTGTCAGACTTAAAACCGTGCAAAACTGTCAAATGACCAGTGTATCAGTTGCCTTGTGACAACTATGTCAGAGAAGAAGGGACGAACACCGGCTTTTCAGGAAAGCAAGAAAAGCGCGAGCAATACAAGGCTCGAACAGAATCCTGTCGAGATGAACAAGAAAATATCGTAGTTAAGACACAGTCGATGACGGGGATATGGAAGAACCACTTCTGCAGACTGTTAAACGGCGATGACAAACAACATTCCGCTGTCAGGCAGAATGAACCATTCTATTTTGGCAACGACAGCGAAAACTGCCATCAATCTGACCTGAGTGAAGTGAGGTATAGCAATATGAAATATGAAATGAAATGACGGCCTTCCCGCTGAGCTTTATAAAGCCGGCGGAGATGACTTGGTAAATAACATCCACCAACTCATAAGCCAAATCTGGTCAGAAGAAAATATGCCTGAAGAATGGAACCTCAGCATAGTTTGTCCGATCCACAAAAAAGGAGACCCTCTAAATTGCGCCAACTACAGAGGCAAAAGTATCCTCAACATCGCCTACAAGATCCTATCTTCCGTAATATGTGAGCCTGAAACCGTTTATCAACAACCTGATCGGCCCTTATCAGTGTTAGGCCCTTATCAGGTTAGGCCAGGAAGAAATGGACACCATCACTCCGGCTCGCAGAGTCTTCGATTCCCAGCCAGACATGCGTCGGACGCAGTTTAGGAAGACGTCGCCTATAGTGGCGAGCACAAGTAGAAACCGACTTCAACAAACTTGGATTGCGCAACTCTAGGCAGTTAGCTAAGGACCGGACTAATTGGAGAGGCATGTTGGTCGAAGCCCAGGTTCATTCCGGACTGTATCGCCACTTAAGTAAGTAAGTAAGATTAACCCCAAATTGGCCACCAAATTGGCAGTACGGTCGTGGCCAGGATAAAAATCATGTAATGCGCAGAAAGTTTCACGGGTGGAGCTACTAATTGTCCAACATGCAAGTTATTTAATATTATTAACTTCCATGATGACTTGCCGCATACTACTAATAGTTAACAATAAATTTGACAGGTTTTGCTTGAACAAAATGGCCGCTATAACCTATCAAATTTCGAGCGTGCCTATTAAATGATGTAAGAGAAAAATATTTAATGCTGGTAACACTGGTAACAATTTTAATCGTTACACGTTACACCCTTGCTAAATTACCGGTTACGCTATCATAACAAAGTTTGCAGTTTACGAATCAATTACGCAGAACTCAGGTAACTGCAGTCGGTAGATGCTAATTATAATTTTTATTTTTCTTAATCGATGAATCTGCATGTGGCGATATTACCTACTGGATTAAGGAAATTCCTGTTTTGTTCTAATTGAAAAGATTCTTGTTTTTCATTATGACGCACCGTTTATATCTGTGTAGCAAAGATACACGATTGCAATCTAAGTTATTGTACGATTAGTCGTTCAATGACCTGCACATAGTATAACGCGAGAATAAAGAACAAGCAATCTAATCCTAATTATGGAAGTGTGTGTGTGTTTTTTTTTGAGATTTTTAGCATTAGTGAAGTTTCGCCGGTACAATGAATTTGCTCTTCTCATAACATGTAATATTAATTTATAACTACATGAAATCAAATCAAGTTCAACTTTTTATTAGGTAAGGAATAATATGCATATACAGAGTCAAGTGAATATCTTTTAATAGTTAAACAAACAAAATTATCACAACCAGTGCGACACCTGTTCAGAAGTTAAATAACATTTTACTATCACATGTAATTAGATGTCATTTTTATGATTTGTGTAAATCAGTCGCACCAGGGTGGAGCTGTTCTCAATCAGATTAAATCCCGTCTACTTTGTTGAGGACATTGAATAAAATTAAATGATTTGTAGAGTGTTTTAATGAAGTAATGTTTGCCGTTCCATGCATATGAAACTCATTTGTTCCAATTATATGTATAAACATCTTCGAGTGTTCCTATCTGTCACTAGTCTTTTGTCAGATCAATCCTACCTCAAGTATGTTTCATCCCCAGCTGTTGTGATTAAATGACAAAAGTTTCCAATGTTTGTTATAAAAACAACTTCGCAAGCAAAATTTCAGTTTCATGATGTTTTGTGTTCTAATGATGGTTTGCAATGATAGCTATAACTGGATCCCAATGAGATAGATATTGCATTCATTTGTGTGTGTTTACTCCTTGCACGAAAGCGGTTCCTTCAGTTTTACGAAGAATCTAAACGACTTTTCATGACATTTGATAATTAATAACTTACTTAAGTGCTGTTACTGTCTGTGGTGAACTTTGGCCTCATCCTACACACCTCTCAATTTGTTCCGCTTGTCAGCTAACGGCGTCAACCATTTTTTAGGGTCGGTTTCTACTTGTTTTTCTACTTAACAATTGCACATAACGTCTGACTGGGAATCGAAGGCACTGCGGGCCATGACATTGGGCTTAGAACAAACCTTAAATTATTCACTCTAGGGTCTGACTCTCACTTCTGGCTACTTACTTACTTAGTGGCGCTACAATCCGGAATGAACCTGGGCCTCAAAGGCAACATGCCTCTCCAATTAGCCCGGTCCTAAGCTAACTGATTCCAGATGCGCACTCCAAGTTGGTTTAGGTGGGTTCCTACTTGAGCGCGCCACTTAAGCCGAGGTCTTCCTCTACTGCGTCCGACGTCTGGCTGGGAATCGAAGACTCTGCAAGCCGGAGTATTGGTGTCCATTCGTTTTACATGTTCTAGCCATCTTAAACGTCCAATTCGGAGTTTTTTGACCAGGGGCATGTCGCTGTACAGCTCGTATAGTTCTTGGTTGAATCTTCTTACGACAGATTGGATCTTGTAGGCGATGTTGAGGAGACTTATGCCTCTGTAGTTGGCGCAGCTTAAAGGGTCTCCTTTTTTTGTGGATCGGACAAACGCTGCTGAGGTTCCATTCTTCAGGCATACTTTCTTCCGACCAGATTTGGCTTATGAGTTGGTGGATGTTTCTTACCAAGTCATCTCGGCTTTATAAAGCTCGGCGGGAAGACCGTCATTTCCGGCATATTGCTATCCTCACGTCACACAGGGTGGGTAGTTGGCAGTTTCGCTATCGTTGCCAATATTGAATCTTTCGTTCTGCCTGATAGCGGAATGTTGTCCGTCATCGCCGTTTAACAGTCTGCAGAAGCGGTGTCCCCTTATGGATATTGAGCTGAGGAAACCGTGTACTGGCTATAGTGGCATTTTGTTCCGTAGACTATGTTTTCCGACAATACTGCCAAAGATGTTTTCTCTTCCTACCTTTGCGTTAAAATCACCCAGCACAATGTTAACATTGTACTTCGGTAGCCGCTCACAGGTTTGGTCAAGGAGCTCATAGGAGCAATCCTTAGCTATATCATCTTTTTCCTCCGTTGGCTTATGTTGGCGAATTTGGTCTTGATGCGGATAGTTACAATGCTTTCGATAATATTTACTTGGAAACATAAGATTTCTTGCCCAAGTCTGGCACTTATAACAAATCCGCATCCGAATATTCGCTGTTTCTGCTCACTATAATACTGTCCGTAGTAGATGTCATAGTTTTCATCCCCTTTTTGCCCGGCCCATCCCATCGTATTTCCTGGATGGCAGTAATGTCTGCTTTGTAGCAGTTATAGGCTTCCGCTAGTTGTTCGCTTGCACCTTTCCTGTTTAATGTTCTCACATTCCAGATACGAACGTTGTTGTCCTTTTTTCGTTTAGCGTTAACAATAGAATCAGTCCTTTCCGAGGCTATTGGTTGCTTCGTAACCGTTAGTTTTTTCCATGGTTGGTTAATACAAAGCACAACCCCCAACCTGGAGGGCCAGTTCCAATTTATTAGATACCCCTAGGACACGGGGCCTTTCGGTTATCCGCCACCATCTCTGTTCAAGGGGCCTGTCTAATCCTTGAAATTCCTAGACAACCTGTTGTCCGAAAATGTCGAAGCAGCTTGTCTAAGTTCGCCTGGGACACTCGCGCTTATTGTTTAGCAAGTCAAATCCGGTTGGATGAGAACAGTACCCGATGGTTACCACTTTGAGGTCAAAAACAAGCATTTGATGTCAGAGTTACAACCACTGGGCATTGCCAAGTTAAAGATAATCAGAGTCTAACCTCTTTGTACAACAACCAAACCATCACTTCTGGTTGGTTTTGACAATTCCGGGCACATAGTGGTAAACGTTTATTCAAGTGATAGTTTTTTTTTGTAGGTTCAGATTCAAGTGATATTTTTATTAAAAGGAGAGAACGTTATTTGAGCATATTAGGCAATCAGACGATTTTAAGTCTATGTTGCAAAACAGATTTCATTTTCCATGTCCAATTGAAAAAAAAAGTGTTATTCACAGATAATATTTTATTCGTCTTCATAGTCCTCCAGGATAAAGGCAATTTCATAAATGTCTTTCACTGGAAGAACTCTATACCGTTCTTGTTCAGGAACATAACACAGATTATCTAAATATATCTTATATTTCCAACCTCTGTTTTGTAGTTTTTTAAGTTTTTGTATGCGTGATGCAGATGCATAGATGCAAGTATTCCATACCTTAACTTTAATTCCACTAAATAGTAGTAAACCTGTTTTAATACAGACGTTGTAGCAACCGATTTTAGGTAGGTTAGTGCAAATAAAGCTCTTTTAAGACTCATACTCAACTCATTAATATGCATATCCCACAGAATATTGCTGTCAATGGTGACTCCAAGATATTTGCAGCTCTCAACTATCTCAATCCGATAGCTAATTGAATTACTACAGGAAGTATTTCTAGAATAGATTTGTTGCTGAGTAGCCTTGAACTTTGGACTTCTTATATGCATCATCTTAGTTTTTGAAGACATGATGGTTACCCCGTGATCATGACACGATTTCACCGCATTATCAAACTCCTCCTGCAATATTGCTGTTGCCGTATTCAAAGACCTGTGTCGTACCACTATTGTCGTATCGTCTGAATGGTTTGGCCTGTTTGAATACTCGTAGCAGCTCGTTGGGGATTGGGCCCAATTTGTATCCTAGAGGGACTCCATATTACACGCGTTCCTTTTGGCTATATGTCTGATTGATCTTGACAGATAATTGCCTGTTTATACATTAAGCCAATCGGACATCAAAACTCTTATGCCAATGCATTCAAGTACTTTTATTACCTTTACGTGGTTCAGCGTGCCAAAAGCTTTACTGAAATCCATTAACATCACGAGAACATGGCGGCTTTTGTTAAGGCTTTCGTTGATGCAATTGAAATTCCCCTAACAGCTTGGCAGTACTCTTATTTTTCTGAAATCCGTATTGCCTTGTATGTATGAGAGCATTTTTAGCAATGAAGGCTTGACGATTGATTGTTTCCTTGAATGTGGGCATTAAGTTATCTCGAATAACTTTTTTTGCGTCAAATGACGTTATTTGAAAGAAATTACTGTTTTGCAGGGTTTGTTTCGAAAGATGTATAAAATATGGCCTTTTTCTGAAAACCAATGAATGTAGTGGCTCAGGTTTGCTGTACCAATGGTGTTGATTTATCTTCACCACTGCACTGGCACAACATAATCTAAGGGGTGGTTAAATTTTAAGGGCCGATGTTGAATGTAAACCACACCTAAACGTCGAATTTTTTTCTGCATTTCATTTGACATTTCTCGATTTCAGACTAAACTTAATTTGAACCATGGAAAGATACACAATCGAGTAACGCGTTAAAGCTATTCATGCTTATTATGAAAATGGGCGTTCAAATCAAAATGCATATCTAGCACTTCGGTGTTTTCTTGGTCAATTTAATCGTCCAAATGTGCGTACAATCGGAAAAATCGTGCAAACATTTGAGCCAACCGGGTCTGTAGAAGATGTGAAAATACCAGTGCATGCTCGTTCAGCTCGTTCAGCTCGTACTGCAGAAAATATTGCTGCTGTTCGCGATAGTGTGGTTGAAGAGCCGTCTACCTCAACGTGCCCAACAATTGCACCTCTCACGCTCGACGTTGATGGACATTATGCATAAAGACTTGCATTAACATGCTTACAAGGTGCAATTGACTCAAGAACTTACGCCTCTTGACCATTTCAAGCTTCGTCAATGGTCAGAATGGTGGCAAGAAATAGCAACAGTGGATGATCAATTTTCAAAGAAAATAATCTTCAGTGATGAGGCACATTTTCACCTCAGTGGATTCGTCAATAAGCAGAATTGCCGCATTTGGGCAAAAGATAATCCAAGAGTGATTGTCGAAAAACCTATGCACCCACAAAAAGTGACTGTTTGGTGCGGTTTATGGGCTGGCGGCATCATCGGGCCGTATTTTTTCCAAAATATAGCCGGTCAAGCAGTAACTGTGAATGGTGTTCGCTATCGTGACTTTTTGTTTCCCAAATTGGAAGATATAGATATGGACGGTGCCACTTGCCACCCAGCTAACGAAACAATGGCTCTTTTGCGCGACAAATTCAATGGCCGTGTTATCTCACGTGGTGGCGATGTCAATTGGCCGCCAAGATCATGTGATTTGTCACCGTTGGACTTCTTTCCTTGGGGTTATTTGAAAGTAAAAGTGTACGTCGATAAGCCAGCAACAATTTAAGAGCTAAAGGATGAGATAATTCGGCACATTAACGGCATAGAACCTCAATTATGCCTCAGCGTCATCGAAAATTTTGACCATCGGATGGAGGTCTGCCGCCAAGTTCGCAGCGGCCATTTGGTCGATATTTTGTTCCATACATAATTGCACCATACCAATATTATCATAATAAAAAGAAATGACAATGATTTCCTAAATAATTTGTGCTAGGTACCTAATTTTTTAATTTTAACGCCATGCAATGTAGACAGTAGACACTAGCCGCTGATTAGTCAAATAGAACTTTCTGTGAGTGTGAACTGCGATCTATTACCACGTTATAATTGAATGACCGATGAAGATTAAACTCAAAATTTTTAGTTGATTTCGATTAGTTCACACGTCATTTTGACGTGCAGATTTACGAGTTCTGCGTCCTATGCTTATAGGTCTATTCGCTGGAATTTTAAAGAAACAAAAAGAAAAAAAAAACAAACCAAAAATCGATATTTGAATAAACATTTAATATAAATGCGTAGATAATTTTTGTTTTTGTTTTAATTTTTCTTATACATAACAAACGAATTGAACTGCACTGTAGATTTGATCGGAGCGTTGTTCCAGTTTGTTCAGTGAGTTTTGTGAGGAGTGTTTGTTCATCGCAGTTTATCCAATTTCCTTGGAAATTTTCTCAATTTTTCTTTCCACTACAACCTTCTACAAAGTATTAAGAAACTTTGAAAAAATATGAATGAAACCGGTGAAGTTGTTCTCAAATGATGACATGACAAAGGGGAACAGGCATTCATTTTTATATACTATACTATACTATCTATCTAGATATAATAAAATTATTAAATTATTATTAAATATTAAATAATAAACCTATTTCGCAGTTTTTTGTGACCATTTTTCTATTATTTTAACACATGCTTGCAGCAAGTTAATTGACATAATTTGACGGTTGCTAAAAGTCAATTCACAGATACGACGTGTCCTTTACATGGCCAATAAAATGGTTTCGCCCTCATCCTACCATAATAAATAAAACCCGAACGCAGATATTTGTTTTCGTACACACACACCCACTCAGATGTTCATACAAACCACACCATGGTTATTGTACCTATCTACATATAAGGACATTTACCTAATTACGACTCATTTGTTGTCAGTTTAAAATATTCTTATCAAGGTCATTGTGTACCCTGTTCATTATATTTCCGGTACTTTAACTTACACCACATTTGTCTTAATACGTTTAAGAAACAAAAAAAAACCGCACATCCATTGGAGTTCAATAGAGGGCACTGTGGTCAATTAAATTGATAAATTTGATTCACAAACAAATCGTCATTTTGGATGGAAATTATTTTCGTGTTGAAACAGTGATTTAA
This sequence comes from Rhingia rostrata, assembly GCA_949824845.1. Lineage (NCBI taxonomy): Eukaryota > Metazoa > Arthropoda > Insecta > Diptera > Syrphidae > Rhingia > Rhingia rostrata. The sequence goes on from OX463756.1 coordinate 46,726,491, forward strand.
TAAGTTTTAGCACCTACGTGTATTTATCACTGCATTTGGGTTGATACATACGACAAGACTGAGTACAAGGTTATTTGAATGACCGTCTAAGCCATGATACCAAAAGCAGTTGTGTACAGATATATCGACTACTGCAGGAAGGATGATGAATCAATACACTTCAGTATAAACCTATCAGAAACGTAGGCTTCTTTAGAATTTTTGTTTTACAGATGGTTCAGGTTAGAATGGTCTATTGGGTAGGGGGTGAAGTTTTGCGTCAAATTTTTCATCATTGTTACAATATTGCGTTGCCCTTTTCAGTTGGTTTTATAATTTTAAAGGTTGAAAACCTTTGAAATTACGACTAAGTTAAAAAAAAAAGATTTTTATCAGTGATTCATGAAAAAAGAAGTTCAAACTTATAAATAAGATTCCAAGAAATTTTACCGCTGGGCAACTTTTGGCGAAGAATATATTCATCCCCTCACTCTACTACGTCCATCTGATGATACAGTCGGATTCTGGACCAATCAGTCAAAAGAACTCTCTTCCAGTGGGCATCGGTCCAATGCTGGGGAGAACGACTAAATTTCATTCGACATCGTTTGTGTTATACCGGTCTTCTTGCAGGGCTTCTTGCTCTTTAAAGTCAAATAGTTCATTTCTTACATAGTATTCACTCCTAAAATTACATATCATAATCATTTTCGAAGTAAATGAAATATCTTTCATTCACGGCCTAAACTGTGGAACAAACCTAGCTTCTCTCTTCATTTGTGTGTGTGTACTTATTATCTTTTCCAAAAAGAAGAGGATTTCCTGTTTGACCAATCCGAATGAACAATTTTCAGAAGCTTCTCATGGCAGTTATACTCTTGTATGTTTGTGAAACTTTCGTAAGAGATGGAGTGAAAAAAATTAGGTTAGTGCCACGCAAAATTTCCAGCCTTGGCAATACCTAAATGATTTTTCCCTGGCCATCCTCTCCTGATAAACTGCCAAATCATCCGAGTAGTATCAATTGTCAAGAAACGCTTATCTCACAACGCCATTCGGATTCGGCGTTAAATAGAAGGTACCGTCGTCGTGCAAAAAGTAAACACGCATGCATGAATGGTTGTGGGAAATGCCTGAGTACCAATGAGCCTGTTGCGCAAAAATTAGTATTTGCATTCCGGAACCATCCAATAATACTTATGTGGGTTGAATTTTGGTGATATGCCTCTGGTATTCGAAAGTAGTAGACACTCCAGGCCAATCTGTTGCAGTTACGTATGTTCTGTACCAAAGGATTGTATGCGAGATCCTGTAGATCGTTGATGTGAATTTTTTTCAAGATACTAGGTACACACATTAAGAAAACAGAGTTGAAATTCGAACTGATAACTCGAAACTCCTTGTATGCTATTTCTAAGACTGATTACTTCCCGTTATGGGTGATTTAACCGGGACAGTGTAGTCTGGCTTATGATTAATAAAAATTGTATGCCTTTTATTGAGAGTACACAACCAGTTTGGATCTAAAATTCATTTGATATTAGCTATTCGTTTTTTTGTTTTTGGAATGTTTTCATCCACAAGGCAACCGTCTATTGGCACAGTCGAGAGCTTGTGGATAACACGTCGAGTGGCAATCAATTTCCTACGCAGGTTTTAAGATTGATCCACAAGATGATAATGTCGGCCAGATAAGATGGCCTGCAGCTAAGTCCTCCATGTTGGAATGAAACAGGGTGTCCGCCGGGAAGGTACACTACTTTGTTTGTTAATAATTTTCGATTCAATGAAAGAGAAGGGATTTTATATTGATAAATATTTTATTTAATGTCGGCAATTATGTTTGGAATACAATATCAGGTAAATGTTAGCCTCTGTTAGTCACAAATACGAGCCCTTATGAGCACATTTTTCATTACATTCTCACACATTTCACGCAGTAATTTATTAATTTCATCACGAAAATATATTTTTTGAGGTGCTCAAGCGTTTCTGGTTTGTTTGCATTAACCTTGCTTTTCAGATATCCCCACAAAAAGAAGTCCGGAGCAGTCAAATCAGGCGACCGTGGAGGCCAATCAATATCACTATTTCTTGAAATAACTTGTTGTGGAAAGAGGTCTCGCAGTAATTCATTGTAATCCTGGCTGTATGCGGTGTGGTACCGTCTTGTTGATACCACATGTTAATGAAGCCCAAAGCATGCAGTTGTGGCATTACAAAGTTTTTAATCATATCACGATATCGCTCCCCATTCACAGTTACCGTTACGCCGTTTTCATTTTCAAAGAAGTAAGGTCCAATGATTCCTCCTGACCAAATTGCACACCAGACTGACTTTTAATGAATGCAAAGGTGACTGATGAATAATTTGAGGGTTTTCCATAGCCCAGAACCGACTATTCAGTTTGTTCACATATCCATTCAAATGAAAATGTGTCTCGTCACTCATTATGATTTTTTCATGAAAATCGGGGTTGTCATGGGCTAGCTGTAACATCCTTTAATTGGTCTTGTGGAAGAAGCTCTTGTTTCAACTGAATCTTAAATGGAAACAATTGCAAATCCTTGTGCAAAATTGTGGCCAAAGTTGTTCTTTGAAGACCAAAGCTCCTGAGCACTGCGTCGAATTAAGGTTGATGGATTGTTTTGAACACTTCCTTGAGCAGCATTAATATTTTCAGACGTTCTTGCAGTGCGTTGTGGTGAGTGCTTGGGCCTATCACCTACAGACCCTCTTTCTTTGAAATCATTCACTATACGATAAATAGTGCGTTTTGTTGGCACGTTGTTTCTCCCAAAAACGTCACGTAACTTTCTCATCGTCACAGTAATCGATGATTGATTTTGATAAAATGTCTTAACGATTAAAACATGTTGGTTTATCGAATATATTTCCAGAATAAATTTTCCACGTGTCTGCTTTACGACTGCGAAATATGAATTGTCAAGACAAATGTTTACCAAAATGGCGGCAATACAAAGTAGTAGACCTTACCGGCGGACACCGAAGTTCGAAGTTCTTATATCTTTGCACTAGGAAGTCAATGCAATATTTTCATTTAGACATATCGTATTGCTTTTCTTTTCTGTCTTTCCAGATTTCGAGATACAACTTTGAACATTTCGACCATCGATTATTTTAACCAAAGCTTACTTTTTTAAGGCGTTTTGCTAAAAAATGTATTAGGCCTATCCCATAGCATATCCCATAAAAATTCTGTCGATCAATAAAATATTTTGATATACTGTCTAAGCAAAATGATTGGAGACAGTATAATTTTCTATGTTTCATTCTCGTTCAGTTTTAAGCCACGCCCACTATTTGTGATTTTATGTGTATCAACCGATTCGCACAGCGGATACCAAATCGATGTACCATGTGTAAGTACGCGCACTACATGCATTCGTTTCAGATGAAAGCTCTTCAAAGATTCAGTTTAATCAGAAACACCCGTTTGATTTCAATTTTCTCTTTTTGATATTTCGAATAATTGACTGTTTGCGTTCAGATAACTGACGTCTACGCTATAATTGACGTTCATTTTCTTCAGATGTTTCGTTCGGAGAATATGAATCTGTAGCGTGTATCGTGTATTTGCGAATTAACTTTTCAGATATACATTTGAAAAGCGAGCATTATAAGTATAAATTTAATTTCAAATATTTTATGTTGGAAGGGTTATTTAAATTTTTTTAATAATAAATGGGACTGTGAAATCAATATTTTGGAAATGCAAATCTATTTATTTTATACTAGCTGACCCGGCAAACGTTATTTAGCTTAAAACATTTTAAACGTACTTTTGAATGATCATTTTTATTTATGAAGGTTTGGCATATGTTTTTCTTACATTTGCAATTATTTGATTATTAAATACTGCGAACAGGCTATGACTGTTTTTGAAACTGCAAGCGTTTAAAATGGAACGGTAAGTCATTCGGAACTATTGGGATTCGTGGTATCAAAATGTCTTCTCATTTGTACTTCCCTTTAAAATTAAGGTTGGTTTATCTATTCTAACATTCTGATTACCGATCCGACTTGCAGTTGGAGATTGTAAGGTAATCCGGGTGAAACCAGCGAGTTTAAAAATTCAATTGGATAGTTGAAGACATCTTCTTGGGAAGTATCAGAATCTACCGATCAACAAATCATGATTTTTTAATGTTGTGCAATGTTTGGAATCACCTTTCTAGTGAGTTCGGATCTTGATTCGATGAGCTGACAGAAAGCGACGGAAAATTGAATACAGGCAGTCGCAATGTCAACAGGAATTTGCCATTGCCAATTAGTTTGAAAATATTTCTTAGATTTGTCGTGCTGCAGCTCGACACGCATGTTCGTAGTCAGAGCTTTTAGTGTTTAAAGTGTTTCCACAAGACGGACATCTTCAATCATGCATTAAGTTAATCGGCTAGCGTTGATACCAAAATCGTTGGCAATGTTTGCCGAAAATCACCTGCTAACGAGCAATCGCACCACCAAGTCGTCTTTGATCGCATTGTTCTCTCTAATGCCTCCAAAGACGTTTTATGCGCCATTTTACACTCATCCCAAACGACGATAAGTTTGCTTTGCTGCAAAACTTTGGCCACTGCTCTTGGAAGTTGTTGAACGTTGGATTTTCAATGATTTGCATTGGCAAGCAAGTGGAAGTGCAATATCATTCTGCGAGTGTGTCGTTTTCAAAATCAATACGATAAAAAAAGTTTTTTCAGTTCCACTGGGAGCGTCCAAATATTTTTGCTTTCAATCCCATTTGTAACGTTCGTTCACACTGATTCCCTCAAAGTATCGCAATCATATTGTTTTTGCGTTGCAACGCGTAGTTTAATGAGTATTGCTTCGGACGTTTGGGAGTTGTCATGTCACGCTTAATTCAGATAATACCTTGTTTTGGGACGTAAATAAAATAAAAACATTTTTGGACAAATTGCGAAACAATACAATAGCAATGACAAATCAGTTGTTTACATATTGGAAAAATAATGAAGAAAACAAAAAGGAATTAAAACATATATGTATGTAACGGGTGATTACTTAAGAGTTTGCCATCCAAACGTCATCTGTCAAAGTGAAAAATTTTCAGTAAACTCTGCATTTAATCATGAAGAGACTTACAAACGAGCAACGATTGCAAATTATTGAAATTTATTATCAAAATTCGTGCTCTGTGAAAAATGTGCACCGTTTGTTACGACCATATTACGGTCGTCATAATCGACCTGGTGAATCAACAATTACTGCTGTTATCACCAAATTTACTTTGTTGGACTTTACCGAAGAAAATGTTGCAGTCGAAGCGTACAATGTTAATAAAGATCGTGAAATGTCAATTCGCCGCCGTTCTCAGCAATTGGACATGTGTTATGTAAATAAGCAAAACTGTCGCATCTGGTGTAATTAACAGCCACATGCTATACAAGAATTCCCGATGCATCTCGAAAAAACGACAGTTTGGTGTGGTTTATGGGCGAGTGGCATCATAGGTCCATTTTTCTTCAAAGACGACCGTGGAAGAAACGTTACCGTCAACGGCGAGCGATATCAAGGCTTGACACACGACTTTTTTTTCCCCCAGTTGGCTGAGTTGAACTTGGTTGGCATTTGGTTTCATCAAGACGGTGCCACATGCTAAACAGCTCGTGAAACAATGGAAATGTGGAAGGATGAATTTGGTGACCAGCTTATCTCTAGAAATGGCCCTGTGAGTTGGCCGCCATGATCATGTGATATAACGCCTCTTGATTATATCTTGTGGGGTTATGTAAAGTCGTTAATCTATGTGGACAAGTCGAACACGATTGAAGCCTTACAGGATAACATAACACGCGTAATTCGTTGAATACAGGGCGAAATGCTCGGAAAAGTGACGCGAAATTGGCATCATTTGACGGACCATTTGAAACGGAGCCGCGAACAACATTTACATAAAGTTGTCTTTAAAACGTAAATGGCAAAGGTCTGTTTATCGATAACAATAAAAAATTTGAATATTTGATGCAAATTTGAGTGCTTTACTCGATTTTTAAAATACTACGCTAAAAAAATCACCCGTTAGTTCATACTGTAAGTTATCGTGGAAAGTGCATACAAATAATATGCAAATTTTTGGCGCAACAGGCTGGTTAGTATCCAAGTACTAGCTTTCTCCCAACCATTCATGTGTGGGTGTGTACTTCTTGCACAACGGCGGGACCTCTTGTTTTATGCCGACTTCGAATGGCGAAGTTGATACTACTCGGATAATTTGTCAGGTCAACACTAGAGAAGGGCTAGTGAAAAATCATTTAAGGTGTTGCTACGACTGGGAATCGTACCCAGAACTTTTGCACCTCAGTTCATACTGCATACAAAAATTAATATTGTTGCAATCTGTTTAAATTTGGAACTTCTTCAAACTTTCGAAAATCATGGTTGACACAAAAGAAATATTCCGAATTTTCCGAAATATAACTTGAATTTTCATGCATTGTTTTGATCTTCTGATTCAGCTAGAAGAAACAGCCACAGATACGCATTCCCGTCAGCCCTTAACATTTACCTAGTCTTTACGTCACGATTTTTAATTTTTGTCGATTCATTGTCTACCAATAAAAAAAATGCGGATCACTATCTTTTTAACAACTAATAAACCAAAACTATCTATTATCTAACCCCTTATTAAAATACAATGCATAGTAATCCATTGACAAACGTTTGGCATTTGCGCGTGTATTTCTTATTTGTTAGCTAAACGCTAAGTGTCCTAACGAGCCTATTGCCCTAAGAATCTGTATATAGTCACATAGTTACAAAACAAATATCACCACCTACTCGCTTGACTCTGTTTAACCCGTTACGTATAGTAGGAAAATCTATTTTTGGGAAAAAGTAATCAATAAAATGCAAATTTGTTTTTCGACTAAATGAATATTTACGTATTTTAATTACGCTCTGTCAAATTGTTAATCAGGCACATAATAACTAACTCAAGGTTAATTCGTTAAGATACAAATATCGGATACGATTTCGTCGTTTTTCTGTGATTAACCTGGTTGATAGTCAATTATTAATGCGGTCGGTGACTTTGGCAGAGCAAAAATACTTAATTGACAAATAAATTAACTGCCTTTGCAACAATTATCTAAATAAATAATATAGGGTGTCCCATAATTTATGCAAAACTAAAATGACTCATGCAGTAATTGAATTGTTTCTCTGGCTGTTTCTGTGGCTCTGTCTTGTTGAAACCACATGTTGGTAACATCCATATCTTGTAACTAATTTAGGCACTAAAATCTGAGTTAATATGTCACGATAACGAACACCATTAATTGTTTCTGCCTTACCAGCCGCATTTTTGAAGAAGAGTGGTCCATTATTTAAAAAAAAATTACTGAACGATGTTGTTCTTTCGTATAGCGCTCCATTTTTTCTAACCCCGAGCTGTCAGCTGTCACAGTTTTAATGGTTTTTTTTTCCGTTGGCAACACAGTAACATTAAATGCCGCTAATTTCAAGTTTTGCGTAAAGTTTAGTTGGATATCTACTTATATTCATATACATTAAAACAGCAACATCTGGGCTTGTTACACAATGCTAAGAGTAACCAGGATGTTGAATAAGTATACCTATTTCGAAAGTGATTAAAAATTAAACATAAAACAAGTCTGTTAGCACTTTAACAAGGAATCGTGAAAAGTTTGAAATTAATTAATTTCCTCCTTTCTGTAAAAGGACGTGCCAATTGTCAAGAAACATTTATTAAACTATAACCAATTTTGGATAAGTATCGACTTTAAGCATATTGTTATCGGCTTCTATGGGTAATTATCCTATCGTGTCGTAATAATAAGAACTAAATACAAGGAGGGCCAAAAGAAGACATCGGATGTTGTTTGACCTTCAGAACATCGGTTGTGGCTCGCGCAGTGTGTGCCGTTGCTCCGTCCTCAAGTCCTAATTCGTCCAATTGCGGCAGAAAAAACTCGGTTAACATGGCCCTATAGCGCGCACCCTCCACTATTGTCATTTGACCAGCGGCGCTCTCGAAAAAAAAAATGGCCCGATGACTCCTCCAGCGTGACCCTTGCACCATGCAGTAAATATGAGCGGGTGTAATGGCTCCTCGTTACTCGTGGATTTTCGTTGCCCCAGAAGCGATAGATTTGCTTGTTCACGTACCCGCTGAGGTGGAAATGATCCTCATCACTCAATATGATTTTAGTCGAAAAATCGGCCATGGATTGTTTACTTGTATTCTACATCTACATCTGTTTAGTCCACAAATGTCAAAACTGATTGGACATTGGCAGCCATTTGCAAAAATAAGAGCATCTTCCAATAGGGTGATCTCTTTTGGCCCACCTTGTAGTAAGTTAACTATTTCTCTTTTATAAGGGTCATATCTCTTTCCTTAATACGTCAAACGAATTCGAGGACAATAAATATGTCCTCTCTCTCTTCCGTTGAAACGTTAAACGGATTTCGAGGACGTAGCAATATTGCCTGAGTATTTTTTTTTTCAATATTTACCAAAACCGGCTACAAAATTTGACCTGAAAATGTAAGCGCAAAAATGGTGTATGGATTAAATATGGAAAATGTCATTGTTTAAATAATTGTCTGTATTTATTTTTTTGCTTTGCAGTGGTTTGGTTTTAAAAATGCTTACATTTATCCTAGAGGTATGAACAACAACCATGTATACCAAAATTAATTTATATCATCCTTCGGATTTACTTACTTACTTAAATAAGTGGCGCTTGAGTCAGGAGCACTCCGCGAGCTCTTCCTCTACTGTGACCGACGTCTGTCTGGGAATCGAAGGCTCTGCGAGTCGGAGTGTCCATTCGTTCTACATGTCCTAGCCATCTTGAACGTCCAATGGGGAGTTTTATGACCGGGGGCCGCTGTACAGCTCATATAGTTCTTGGTTGAATCTTCGTCTCCATAGCCCGTCAACGCAAACGGGACCGAAGATTTTCGAAGAATTTTCCTCTCAAATCGACCAAGGATTTCTTCATCCGCTTTTGAGACGGTCCGTGCTTCAGCGCCGTAGAGCAGGACTGGGATGATCCGGGTCTTATATAATATCTCCTCAGTAGTTCGAGGGAGGGCTTTACTACTGAATTGCCTTCTTAGCCCGAAGAAACAGCGGTTGGCAAGACTAATTCTTCGTTAAATTTCTGACGAGATGTTGTTGTCAGAGTTAATAGCGGAACCGAGATAGATAAAGTCCCGCACTACCTCAAAGTTATATCTGTCAATGGTGACGTTCTGTCCAATTCGTCGATGTTGTGTGTCCTTTCGTGTTGACAGCATATACTTCATCTTGCCCTCATTTACTGCTAAGCACATTTTCGCCGCTTCCTTCTCTACACTAGCAAACGTAGCTATGACATCACGTTGGGTCCTACCGATGGCAATATCGTCGGCGTATGCTAGTAGTTGTACAGATTTTTGGAAAATTATGCCTCTGGTGTTGGCTCGTGAGTTTTGTACAATCCTCTTAAGAATCAAATTGAAGAAGTCACACGACAGCGCATCGCCTTGCCTCAATCCTTTTTATGGTATCGAATGTATCGGTGAGGTCGTTTCCGACCCTGATGGAGCAGCGAGAATTCTCCATCGTCATCCTACACAAACGGACGAGTTTGGGCGGTATACCAAAACTAGACATGGCTCTGTATATTTCGTCTCTATAAATGCTGTCGTATGCGGCTTTGAAATCGATGAATAGGTGGTGGGTATCGATTTGGACATCTTGGGTTTTTTCCAGGATCTGCCGAAGTGTGAAGATTTGATTGGTTGTGGACTTTCCTGGCCTAAAACCATACTGATAAGGGCCGATCAGGTTGTTGGTAAACGGTTTCAGGCGTTCACATATTAGGGCAGATAGAATTTTGTATGCGATGTTGAGGAGACTTATGCCTCTGTAGTTGGCGCAATTTAGAGGGTCTCCTTTTTTGTGGATCGGGCAAACGATGCTGAGGTTCCATTCTTCAGGCATACTTTCTTCCGACCAGATTCGGCTTATGAGTTGGTGGATGATACTTACCAAGTCATCTCCGCCGGCTTTATAAAGCTCGACGGGAAGGCCGTCATTTCCGGCAGCCTTATTAAGCTTGAGTTTGGATATTGATATCCTCACTTCACTCAGGTCGGGTGGTTGGCAGTTTTCGCTGTCGTTGCCAATATTGAATGGTTCGTTCTGCCGGACAGCGGAATGTTGTTCGTCATCGCCGTTTAACAGTCTGCAGAAATGGCTCTTCAATATCCTCAGTATCGACTGTGTCTTCAGTACGATGTTTCTTTGTTCATCTCGGCAAGATTCTTTTCCAGCCTTGTATCCTTGGCTTTGACGTTTTACACTTTGGTAAAACTTGCGAATATCTTTCCTGAAGTGGCACCTCTCTATATATCCTCGATCGCGCGCTTTTCTTCCTCTTTTTTCGTCTTTCTAAAAAGCCGGTGTTCCTCCCCTTCTTCTCTGCCTATAGAGCTCAACAGCAGCTCTCGTCTTCACCTGCAGCTTAGCCTTGTAGGCCTCGTTCTTGGCTGCGAGCATCTGTCGGCATTCCTCATCAAACTAGGGGTTTCTTGCTGGTGGGCGCGAGAAACCTAGCACATCAGTTGCGGCTGATCTAATGGCTTGTTGGCATCGTTGCCATTGTTGATTGTTCTTCTACATTCGAAGAATTCGGAGTTTACCGAGAGGTTAAGGGATACGCGTTGCGCGAAGGTCTTGGCGGTCTCTTGCACTTTCTGGATTTGTGCGGCGTAGTGGATATCCGCATTCTTACCTTCGGATTGACTAATATACACAAATGACCTTATGCGATAAGGTATTAAAATAAGTGGTGCTTCAACTTTTAAAAATAAATTGTAGACTTTGACAATGTAAAATCAGCGGCTGTATTTTAGTTTTTATCTAACATATGTTCTGCTGGAAGCAATAAAAAGTAAGTGACCACAATAACTGGTTGTCATTTTTATTGAAAGATAAATAGTTTTTGAAAAATGCAATAAGTGGGATAATAAAGTGTATTTTACGATATCCGTAAAGAAGTGTAGCTTTGTCATTTTGGTTCCTTACGAATTTGTGATGTTAAGGAGTGTGTCTAATTTAAGAACAAGCAAGAAATTTCTAACATCTTTTAAATATTCTGAAAAAAAAATCAGTTTTCCAATGCATGCAAAATAACATATTGCCAACTTTGCTTCGAAATGTTTCGAGTCAGTTTGCGATGCCAACAATTTTTTTTTGTTAACACAGTGGGGTTGCGCGTGTCTGTCGTATGTTTATAGCCGACTTTATACCCAATAAAAAAAACGCTAATGTGCTCGGGTCAAAGCAAAGTACTGAATATATAAGGAACTGACTTTTGTGAAAAAAAAGCTTTTATGCTAATGGTCTGCGAGTAATTGTGTAATCAAATAAAATGATCACATACTTGCATAGTTATCCATTGTTTAGAATCGAAGGCCATATATAGCACAATCCCAAAGTAGCTCCCCAATAAACAAATTTATGACGTTTTATGAGTTGATATGCGGTTTACTTATTAACACTGGACTCCACCTACCCACGAAACATATATTTAATCTCTTTTAATTAAAAAATTATTTCCGGTATAGTGACGATACAGGTCGACCTATAAAAGATAGCAATTGATAAAAGTCACCGAGTAACAATTTTTTAATCAACAAATTATCATCTGTACTCTATGAGCAGTCATTGTCAGAGTTTTTTAATTGATTTATTCGGTAAATGATAAAAATTGTCATGTTCATAGATAAATAATTAACGTTATATCGATGAACTTTTCAACAAACCATATTTGTAGCAAAAGGCTATATATTGCTATATTTGTCAATAGTCGCTCATATTTAGGAGAGATAGTAGTTTTATGGATATTAGGTGTCATTTTTGTGTACAAAAAAAAACACTTTGATAAATCCAATTATCATTTCTATTGAGTCACTTATTTCGTAATCATATCGCTTGTTTGATGTCTAAATTACCTTACTCGAAAAAAAGGACAGAGCTAAAGGGTGTCCCGAAATTTACGAAAGATTTGAATTCACCGCCATTGTGCGGTAACCAAAAAAAGAAAAAACATGTGAGAAGGCAACAATCCCTTTAAAATGGGCGTGGCTAGAGAATTTATATGGATGAACTATAGCAATATTCTCATAATATCCTGAATATCTACTTTATTAAAATTCCTATTCATATGGCCAAAATCTACGGTTTTTTCTGAAAGTGACGTCCATATCCAGAAAAAAAAAGTTAAACAATTTATTTTAAATAATATTTTTCTTCAAAGCTAACCATTTTCGGACTGACCACTACGTTTTTCTGAAAATACTGAGCATCAGTGTGCGAATTTCAGAAATGTTTACACTTGTTCTACTGATAGCAACAAGTGTGCACGTGCACAAACTTTCATTTTTCTTGCTTAAAATTTCAGGGCCAAAAAAGGCGCATTAGCTCAAAATGTACGGATTTACCATTTCTTTTTTTTTTAAAAAGGTACGTTGCAGTGTGCGGATTTCAAAGATGTTTACAAATCTTCCGCTTTGAGCAACGAAAAGTACGTTTACCAAATTTAATTATTTCAGATCCAAATGTGCGCGAATTTTAAAAATGTTTACATACGTTCTGCTGGGAGCAACAAGGAGTCCGTGTGCCAAATTTCAATATTCAAGTTCAACATTTTCGGACTGACCAAAGCGTTATTCTGAAAAGTTTGCGTACAGAGCGTACAGTGTGCTGGTTTCAAAAATGTTTACACCTGTTCTGCTGGGAGCAACAAAGGGTACGTGTACAAAATTTAAGGGCAGAAAAAGGGCCATTATCTTAGTTGTACATTTTTGGACTGGCCAATACTTTTATTTTTTAGATTTTTTTTTTCGGATTTCAAAAACATATACACTTGTTCTGCTGGGAAATTTGAGGCCTAAAAATTGATGACTTACAGAGACACGGCTTAAATGATGCATATATATATATATATATACATATGCATATACTTTATGGTATACCTAAGTAAATTATTTCTCTTTGTTACAAGCTATGTATCAAAACTAATTTGAGATCGTTGCGATGGCCATATCTACCTGTAAACCGAACAATTTGAAATATTTTTTGGTAGTGTTTTCTCAGGTGACCTTTAACGCTCCAGGAGCACCCTGAAATTATGTTGTTGTAGACTGGTGGAAATACATCTTCAGAAAGATATTTCCATTGTTTGCTTAGTCTTACTTACTTCCTTAAGTGGCGAAACAGTCCGGAATGAACCTGGGCCTCAACAAACATGCCTCTCCAATTAGCCCGGTCCTTAGCTAACTGCCTCCAGTTGCACACTCCAAGTTGTTTGAGATCGGTTTCTACTTGTGCGCTCCACTTAGGGCGATGTTTTCCTCTACTGTGTCCGACGTCTGGCTGGGAATCAAAGACTCTGCGAGCCGGAGTATTGGTGTCTATTCGTTCTACATGTTCTAGCCATCTTAAACGTCCAATGCGGAGTTTTTTGACCATGGGGATGAATCTTCGTCTCCATTGCCCGTCAATGCAATCAATGCTTCAGCGCCGTAGAGCAGGACTGGGATGATCAGGGCCTTATATAGGATCTCCTTAGTAGTTCGATTTAGGGCTTAACTACTAAATTGCATTCTTAGCCCGAAGAAACAGCGATTGGCAAGAGTGATTCTTCGTTTAATTTCTGAAGAGATGTTGTTGTCAGAGTTAATAGCGGAGCCGAGATAGATAAAGTCGCGTACTTCCTCAAAGTTATATCTGTCAATGGTGACGTTCTGTCCAATTCGTCGATGTTACGTGTCCTTTCGTGTTGACAGCATATAGTTCGTCTTGACGGTCTCTTGCGATTGCAATCTTTCGACTTTCGCATGTAAGCTCCTCGGAATGTTCGGACATCCAAAATACTGGATGCGTGTATCTTGTCTATCGCAATATGATCAATTTGGTTGACCATTCGTTGATCTTGATACCGCCATGTCCTCGAGGTAAGGAAACTGTGTGCTGGATATAGTGGCATTCCGTTCCGTAGCGAAGTCTATTAGCCTAAGTCCGTTACCAGACGTGTTGTCGTGTAGGCTATGTAAATACTGCTAAAGATGTCTTCTCTTCCTACCTTTGCATTAAAATCTCCCAGAACGATTCCAACATCATACTTCAGTAGTCGCTCATAGGTTTGGTCGAGGAGCTCATAGAAGCAATCCTTAGCTAAATCATCTTTTTCCTCCGTTGGGGCGTGAGCGCATATGACTTATCTCGGTGAATTTGGCCTTGATGCGGATAGTTACAATGCGTTCGCTAATGTCTTGGAAACAGGAGACTTCTTGCCTAAGTATGGCACTTATGACAAATCCGCATCCGAAAAGTCGCACTATAACACGGTCCGTAGTAGATGTCACAGTTTTTCATTCTCTTTCTGCCCAGCCCATCTCGCCGTATTTCCAGTATGAAAGTAATGTCTGCTTTGTAGCAGTTTAGGGCTTCCGCTAGTTGTTCGCTTGCACCTCTCCTGTTTAATGTTCTCACATTCCAGGTGAAGATACGAAAGTCGTTTTCCTTTTTACGCTTAGGCTTCGTCACAATTAGTTTTTCCATGTTTGCTTAGTCGGCAATAAAAATGAGATTGGTACTGCATTCTTAGTGTTTTTGTTACATGCGGACAGTGTACCTGTGGCCTAAAACCGCATGTTCTGTAGTCCGTTGAAATGCAGCGAGTATAGGAATGATTTCTCTTAGCCCCTTCCAATCTGTAACAACGAGTCAGATCTTCTGAAAGTCTATACTGTGCCAATGGTTGCAGAATTTCAGAATCTCAAGTAAGAGAAGAATCGTCCTTTACGGATTGCACGTCTTAAGAAAGATTAATTTCAGTGCATGTTTCGGTGCTGTACCTACTATAAACATGAGAACAGTGTTCAAGACCTGGTCAAACTTATGCTTTATACAGAAGAATCAGTTGGATAGTGTAATATGGTTTTTGAACTCTGTTGATGATGATTGCAAACGCTATTAGAATTGCAAACGTTTTAATTGAAATGACATAAAATGACAAACTTGTTGGAATTACACGTTGGAATGTAATGAATACTTCATCTGCTTCCGCAAAATGGTCGAAATTGGTTCTTTGTCTTTGGAAGTTGGAACGAATTGACCGGTTGCGATTTTTGATTAAATGAAGTGCTTCCATTCGGAGGTATATCCGATTTAATTATTTTTGCGGTTCTCCAAGTTGAGGCAGTTTAATTGGTTTATCGGTGAAGCACAAACTTCAGTCATAGTACCGATGAAAACACGTCGTCCCGTACTTAAATTTACAAATGTTTTATAAGGGAATGGAAAGCGATTGTGATAGCATGATTGCTAAGAAACGAATCGTGTTTGATCTACAGCTTATCGTTTGCGTCTTTCGGACACATTCTAAGAATAATACGGATATGTAGCTGCCCAACGCGATTGTCGTGCTTAATCTACTAATCTGAGTTTCGGAACGCAGGTAATATTTAGTATCGCATGTATTTTATTGTGTTCTCTTACGTTTAAAAGATGGCGCTCTCATTACCGTAAAGTATTTAGTTTTTTTTTTTTTTTCAATATAAAGCGCTATATTTGTTAAACATGTTTTTAGCTGTCGCAAGTGTTACATCTCTATTAATATTATAATATGCAGTTAAAAATACACTCGTTTTCGAATGCATTATTCTGTGTCGAAATTTCAAAGCCATTTCGAAGATTTGAGATTTTTATGAAAGGACAATTTAAAAAGGCAATTCTTTTGCAGATGTTGGCATAAATACCGTATAAAACACCCTTTTAAACATACAGATTGAATAGAAGAAACATGTGCTAGTTATTTATAAACTGAAATGTGTCTCATCAACAAGTTGTTAACCTTTTTTATAACAAATCAAATTGAAGAAATTGAGAAATTTAAAACTAACAGAACCAGTTGTTCCATCGCATCAGTATTTCCAGCAGTTAAAAGAAACTCGTAAATAATTCTAAAAATTGTAAAATATAGCTCTTTACTGATAGAACCAGTTTAACAACTTTACAGATTGGGGGTGTGTCTGTGACTTTTTTTTTTTTTTTTTGGTTTTGTTACCTACAAAGGTGACATAAAAAAAGCTTACCAAGTGGATTTTTATGTCAAATTGTTGAGTCGGAAATTGTTGGCTTAAAACAGAATTCCATCGATAAAATGAATGCAAATTATAATTTTTTTTGTAGCCCAGAATAACTTTTTTTATTTGGTAACAGAGAAAGACCGGTAGTTTAAAATATTACGCAATGTTCTGGCAGCGCCAGACGTCACATCTCATGTTCGGTTGTTGTCCCACATTTTCGTATTACAGAACGAAATGTCTCAAAGTTATTTTTCTTTGGATTTGCAAAAGGCAAAACATACGAATCCACTATTTGGATGCTTAAAGACTTATTAGGACCACTTCCTTGGTGGAGGGATGGTATGATATAAATTAGCAATTAGGAAACAGGAACTTTACCAGTTTTTCAGAAAAAAGGAAAAGCATATATCGGTTTTTTCAACAGGGACGCTACAAAATTTAAGCGACAGAGACAGCAAACGACGCCATATTTCTTGCCGCTCTTTTGACATTTCTCTTCAGTAAAGTTTGCCATTTCATGATGGAAAGATATACGATCCAACAACGAGTCGAAATAATTAAAATTAACAACCGAAATTCAGAGTCAGTGGCCTCAGCGTTAAGAGCGCTACGTCCAATTTATGGTCGTCATAATCGTATTAGCAGATCAACAATTAAGCGTCTAGTGGAAAAATTTGAATCCACAGGCACAGTACAGAATGTTCCCGTGCCAGTGAGATAAAGAAGTGCCCGTTGTGTCGAGAATATTGCTGCCGCTGAGGCTTCAGTTGAAGAAAGCCCAAATGTGTCTCTCACACGTCGTTCTCAAGCGTTGGGCATCTCTAATGCGTCGTTGTGGCGAGTTTTGCGAAAAGATCTTGGCCTACATCCTTGCAAGATTAAATTGATGCCAGAACTGAAGCCGCTTGACCACCAGAAGCGTCGTATGTTCGTGAATTGGGCTGAGCAACAACTTGAAAATGGTTCGGATTTTCATCGAAAAATCATCTTCAGCGATGAAGCTCATTTCTGGCTGAATGGATTCGTCAATAAACAAAATATGCGGTATTGGTCAGGCAGCAATCCACACGTACTCCATGAGTCAACATTGCAACCCGAAAAAATTACGGTTTGGTGTGGTTTATGGGCCGGCGGCGTCATTGGGCCGTACTTCTTCCGTGATGATCAAGACCGGCACGTTACTGTGAATGGGAATCGCTACCGTTCAATGATAACCGAATATTTTTGGCCCCAATTGGATGCTATGGACTTGGAGGACATGTGGTTCATACAGGACGGCGCCACAAGCCACACAGCGAATGCCACAATCAATTTATTGGAAACCAAGTTTGGAGAACGTGTTATCTCACGAAATGGTCCATTCGCTTGGCCGCCTCGGTCGTGCGATTTGACGCCGTTAGACTATTTCCTGTGGGGCTACCGAACATGAAATTGCAGCAGTATCGGCCGATTTATGCTTGAAAACCGTCGAAAATTGGGTTCAGCGTCTGGACTTCTGCAAGCGTGCCCGTGTTGGCCATGCAAGAAATCGAGTTCCATACATAATGGCATCGAACGTACTTTTACAGCAATAAAGAATTTCATTGATATCTAAAACCGTTTTGTTTTATTTAAAAAAAAACTTTTATAGCGCTCTTATTGAAAAACTTTAGAAGAACCAGATATTGAAGGTATAGGAAATAAATTCACAACAGGAAATACAAGTCACAAACGGATACGTCTCGAGATCAAGAAATCTCATAGTTTAGTCATACTAGGTACTGAGCGTATAAAAAAATCACCCTAGACACAGGGCCTAGTTTTTTCTTAACAAGTTCATATCTTTCGACAGCAATTTGATCGACTCCTAAGAATGTGATTTTATGCTTCAAAAGTCCCCAAATGATCAAATATTCATAATGTAACAGATCAGTGAAAGAATTTAGATTTTTAAATCGATACCCGGCACTTTTTCATCGATTTCGAGTCCGCATAGGATGGAACTATACAAAGCCATATCCTTAACCATACTTTTGTAAAGTATTTTCGTAAAGCAGACCTCATTCTCGATGCCAAAACAGGACCCAAACTAGATAATGCGTTGTCATGTGATTGCCACAATCTTTCATCCATGTGTTTAATGAAATGTTATGGGCAGGCTTGCATATAAACTACTAATAACACAAAAGAGGGCCCACTAAGTTTTTTGGCTTTCATTTGAAAGTAATTAGTTATCTTGTTAGTGACTCTTTTTGGCTACTCACTTGGAGGTAACGCTAGAGTTGTTGTTCAAAGCATTGCAAAGGATTCATACACACAAACTACAATAATAAGCTTTATCTATATCTTGAGGGGGCCTATTTTGTTTTGAGTGATATATACAAAAGAAGTGGCTACAAGATCATACTTATATGCTGTCAAGATTAAGACAAACACTGTTAGACATAACGCGAGAGTCGACAAAAAATTCCCAAACTTTGGTACTAATTCTGACAACGACACCTCGTCAAAAATTTTGTGAAGAATGACTCTTTTACTCTTACCAACCGATGTATTACCGAAGGCTGAACTAGTGAGTTTAGAGTAGGTAGTTGCTACAATGGATTAAGCTGTAAAATTGACAACTGTAACTTTAAAATAGAAAGGAAATAAGTCAACCTTGGCTATGGTATTTAGAAATAATGGGCTTGCAAAAACTACTAAAAAGATTGTATATATGACCCTGGTCATATGAAAGTGAAGAAATCTGACGTCATTTCGAGCGCTAAATAATCAAGATATCTGTTCAGTCCAGTTTGATAGGCAAAGATTCTATTATTAAAGTCATAAAATCTTTACCTTTAAAAAGTTTAGGAATGCTTAGGATAATCTTAACAGGTATCATGAAGTCCAATGCAATGTATTCCATTGCTAGCATAAAGAAAGACCTCGGCTAGAGCTGATAATCTAGGGCTTGTATCTACTAATGTAGAAACAAAAAAAAAGACCGTCTATACTGCGCCAACTACAGAGGCATAAGTCTCCTCAACATCGCCTACAAGATCCTGTCTGTCGTAAAATGTGAACGCCTGAAACCGTTTACCAACAACCTGATCCGCCCTGATCAGTGTGGGTATAGGCCAGAAAACAAACGATCAAATTTTCACACTTCGGCAGATCCTGGAAAAATCCCAAGAAGTTCAAATCGATACCCACCACCTGTTCATCGATTTCAAAGCCTCATACGACAGCATTTATAGAGACGAACTATACAGAGCCATATCTAGTTTTGGTATACCGCAGAAACTCGTCCATTTGTGTATGATGACAGTGGAGAATTCCAGCTGCTCCATTATGGTCGATCACCATCACCGACACATTCGATACCAAAAAAAGGGATGCGCTGTCATGTGACTTCTTCAATTTTATTGTTGAGAGGATTGTGCAAAACTCACGAGCCAACACCAGAGACACAATTTTCCAAAAATCGATACTACCATTAGCATACGCCGACGGCCTTGACATCATTAGTAGGACCCGACGTTATGTCATGGCCACGTTTGCTAGTATAGAGAAGGAAGCGGTAAAAATGGGCTTATCAGTAAATGAGTGCAAGACCAAGTACATGCTGTAAACACGAAAGGACAAACAACATCGATGAATTGGACAGAACTCCATTAAAAGATATAAATTTGAGGTAGTACGGGACTTTGTTACCTCGGCTCCGCTGTTAACTGTGACAACAACATCACGTGAGAAATGAAACGAAGAATTACTCTTGCCAACCGCTGTTTCTTTGGGCTAAGAAGGCAATTCAGTAGTAAAGCCCTCACTCGAACTACTAAGGAGATCCTATATAAGAAACTGATGATCCCAGTCCTGCTCTACGGCGCTGAAGCATGGACCGTCTCCAAAGCAGATGAAGAAATCCTTAGTCGATTTGAGAGGAAAGTTCTTCGAAAAATCTTCGGTCCCGTTTGCGTTGACCGGTTATGGAGAAGAAGATTCATCCATGAACTATACGAATTGTATAACGAAAGCTGGTCAAAAAACTTCGCATTGGATGTTTAAGATGGCTAGGATATGTAGAACGAATGGACAGACATCGGACGCAGTAGAGGAAGACCTTGCCTTAAGGGGCGCGCACAAGTAGAAAGCGACCTCAACCAACTTGGAGTGCGCAACTGGAGGCAGTTAGCTAAGGACCGGGCAAATTGGAGAGGCATGTTGGTTGAGGCCCAAGTTAATTCCGGACTGTAGCGCCTCTTAAGTATTAAATTATTATTATTAAATCGAAGGCGCAGGTATATTTGAAGAGGCATTTTAGTTGAGGGCTAGGTTCGACTAAGATTGTAGCGCAGCTCAACATCGCTGAAGAAATCATAAGAGTTCGTCCCTATTCGTATGTTGATCGTTTTAAATTTCACAACATCCTCCGATTCCTCATCCTATAGTATTTTCCTGATGACAGTAATGTCTAATTTGTGATTGTTAAGGACGATTGTAGTTTACCTGCAATCTAACATCCCAAGTGCAGATACGAACATAGTTGCCCTCATTCGTTCAAGAAAAATGGTTCCCCGATGGTCTTGTTTGGTTCTTAGCTATGAGTTTTTTCCTTATAGATAGATATAGTAAATTGTAGAAGAACCATAAGACGTCACTAAGCATAACAGAAGTTGTTATCAAAATTATTTTATAAGAATTGAATTTCCAAAACCTACGCATGCTAATAGGTAAAAGCTGTTTTTTTAGAGGTATAAAACTTCCAATTAAAATAAAACACAAGAAAATTGTTATTAGAAGGATAATTTTATGCCATTAATGTTTAGATATGACAGCCAAGTCTAGAGGTCCAATTTTCAACCACTTTTTCGAGCATTTGGATCCGTATGTCGGCAATAGTGTCACGAATGTTGGCTTCCAAGTCGCTTAACGTTTCTGGTTTGTTGGCGAGCAACTTCACATATCCCCAAAGAAAATAATCCAATGGTGTCAAATCACACGATCTTGGTGGCCAATTGACAGGTCCAATCCTAAATGTTTCCTTCAATAAATCGATTGTGACGTGCGCTGTGTGGCATGTAACGCCGTATTCATGCCATCCAATTCGGGAACAAAATAGTCGGTTATCATGGCTCTATACCGGTCTCCATTAACGATAACTGACTCTCCGGCATCAAAAGAAGTATGGGCCAATGACTCCACCAGCCCATAGAGCACACCAACCAGTCAGTTTTCGTGGATGTAGTGGCGTCTCTAGGGTCTCATGTTGTTTCCCTTCACTCGAAATGCGGCAATTTAGCTTGTTGTCGAAGCCATTCAACCACAAATGAGACTCATTACTGGACAAAATTTTGCGATGAAAATCAGCATCGAGATCAATCTCAGTTTCGGCCCATACACCAAAATCACGACGCATTGCATGGTCTCGCCGCTTTTATTCTTGCACAAGCTGGATCTTGTAAGATCGTAAGCCAAGATTTTTGCGCAAAATATTCCATGAAGTTGATGGACAAAGCTCCAATTGCTGTGCACGTTGGCGAATCGATTCATTCGGGTCCTCTTCAACTCTTTGCTCTACAGCGGCAATTATTTCTTCGGTGCCCACTGTTCGACGTCTCAGCGGATGCATATTATCCAATTTAGTAAACGTAGTGCGAAAGAGATCCATGGTTAACCGAATTAATTGCTCTGATGGACGATTATGTCGACCATAAAATGGTAAACTTCGCGAACTGTACCATTATTTTCGAAAATTTTAAAGGGTTGTTCAATTGTCAACCTGTTCATGATGATATGGCAAAACAAAATGAACATACATAACATTAGAGTTGCCCGATTTGACCACCAAATGTCAGTTTTATCTCTATTCGAAAAACCAACCTCTAAAGTTACCATCAAAAATATAGATAAAAGATTTGTTAGTCAATCTCAGCGCCCAATGGTCTATATGGGCTCTTAATTTCAAATGTAAGCCATCTGATTTCCGCTTCAATAATCGACAGTAGTTTAAGCGGATTTTCAAAACATCAAAAAACATTAACCACCATCGCGTTAGCGTCGAGCAATCTTATTTATACAGTTGGTCTAATATTCCTTTAACCGCATACAAACTTTTCTAATCTCAATTATTACACACAAAACTCTAAAGAGAGTTCTGTCAAGTTATCGGAAGCATCTGAAAACTGCCAAGACATATCAATATTCTAACAATTCTCAGGAAAGATATTTTCTCGCCAACCTTATTTTAGAGGGACCCTTCCGAGAACTTATTTGTTTACACATAAAAAACGCAATCAATCTAACACCATAGTTATTCAAACAAAATCTCAGATGAACCAACAATTGAGAACACACCCAGTACAATCCCTTCACACATGTAAATGCAACAAAACTCAAAGAAACCTCAATCGATAAGATTTTTTTATGTCGTCAATCAGTAAAGATAGATGTTCGCATTTAATTACATATTTCAATGCCATGTTCATGGTCTCGAGGAAAATGTATTTTATTTTGATTTTATTGTAAAAACAACATCCATCCGATTACTCCGTTCAAACATAAATGATAAGCTGAATTAGTTCAAGAAGAAAAACATGTGTGACTTTCCAGCATCAGATCAGAAATGATAGGTTATCTCGAAACTATAAAATGAGGTTATCTAAACATTTGAAAATTTCACTTTTAAACACTAGGTATAAACAAAATAAAATCCAAACGAGCAATAATTTGTTAGACAATAATCAGATCTCGAACACATGTACGACGCTCTTTCCGCCTACTCTCACCTCATCTCTAATTAACTTAATTTCCTCCCAAAAATAAAACACTCCGCACATGCAATTGTATTCGCTAAATAAATATTTATCTTGTATCTTTCAGATTTGAAGGTTGAATTCCATTAAACCTACAACAGCAACGAAACATCTAAATTATCAGTGAAAACGAAAAAAAAAATACTGTTAACCAACGAAACAAACATATCCAATCGCAAGTAAAATGGAGACGGAATCACTCAACGACAAGTCTTCGTCGCGAAAAAACTCTGCGACAAATGGATCCGCTGATAAGCCCGCCGATGGGGGCGGAGAAGTAACATTGAAGGCGAAAATGAGCCTGCTCAATGGAGTCACCGTGATCGTTGGTTCAATTATTGGATCGGGTATCTTTGTGTCGCCAACAGGTGTCCTCATGCATACGGGAAGTGTTAATTTGGCACTGATCGTGTGGGTCGCTTCCGGTCTGTTCTCAATGGTAAGTTTTGAGTTTATTTCTTACAATATAAATGTTTAGATAAGCAGCAAGTTCTGATAGTGGCGATGATAGTGACTTTTTTTTTTAAGTTTCGTCAAGAAACGATAATAGTTGTTGTCTTTAAAAATGTTGAGCTAATGACTGATAGGGGAGCCATACAACTGGATGAGAAGAGAAGCGATTTAATTGCATTGACGTTTATTGTTTATGCATGAATGCAGATACCCTGCTTGTTTTAATTAAACTAAATAGCCCCCAGTTACAATTTGTTAAACGGATTAAACACCGAATCGAAAAAACTTAATAATTTCTTCGAACTTTGAAGCTCTTCTTAATTTTTAGTGCATACGTCACTCTGTTGAAAATTGTTGGAACAAACATACATGTTCTAACATTCCACATTACTTACTTATTTAAGTGGCGCTACAGTCCGGAATGAACCTGGGCCTCAACCAACATGCCTATCCAATTAGTCCGGTCCTAAGCTAACTGGCTCCAGTTGCGCACTCCAAGTTTGTTGAGGTCGGTTTCTAATTGTGCGCGCCACTTAAAGAGAGGTCTTCCACTAGTGCGTCCGTAGTGTTGATGTCCATTCGTTCTACATGTCATAGCCATCTTAAACGTCCAATGCGGAGTTTTATGACCAGGGGCACATCGCTGTACAGCTCGTATCGTTCTTGGTTGAATCTTCGTCTCCATAGCCCGTCAACGCAAACGGGACCGAAGATTTTCCGAAGAATTTTCCTCTCAAATCGACTAAGGATTTCTTCATCCGCTTTTGAGACGGTCCATGCTTCAGCGCCGTAGAGCAGGACGGGGATGATCAGGGTCTTATATAGGATCTCCTTAGTAGTTCGGGTTAGGGCTTTACTACTAAATTGCCTTCTTAGCCCGAAGAAACAGCGGTTGGCAAGAGTAATTCTTCATTTGATTTCTGGCGAGATGTTGTTGTCGAGTTAATAGCGGAGCCGAGATAGATAGAGTCCCGTACTACCTCAAAGTTAAATATATCAATGGTGACGTTCTGTCCAATTTGCCGATGTTGTGTGTCCTTTCGTGTTGACAGCATATACATCGTCTTGCCCTCATTTACTGCTAAACCCATTTTTGAAGCTTTCTTCTCTATACTAGCAAACGTGGCTATGACATCACGTTGGGTCCGACCAATGATGTCAATATCGTCGGCGTATGCTAGTAGTTATACCGATTTTTTGGAAAATTGTGCCTCTGGTGTTGGCTCGTGAGTTTTGCACAATCCTCTCAAGAATCAAATTGAAGAAGTCACATGACAGCGAATCGCCATGCCTAAATCCTTTTTTCGTATCGTTTCCGACCCTGATGGAGAAGCGAGAATTCTCCATCGTCATCCTACACAAACGGACGAGCTTGGGCGACATACCAAAACTAGACATGGCTCTGTATAGCTCGTCACTATAAATGCTGCCGTAGGCGGCTTTGAAATGAAACCGGTGTTCTTTCCTTCTTCTCTGCCTTTAGAGCTCAACGGCAGCTCTCGTCTTCACCTGCAGCTTAGCCTTGTAGGCCTCGTTCTTGGCTGCGAGCATCTGTCTGCATTCTTCATCAAACCAGGGGTTTCTTGCTTGTGGGCGCGAGAAACCTAGCATATCAGTTGCGGCTGATCTAATGGCTTGTTGGCATCGTTGCCATTGTTCTTCGACATTCGATGCTGGTGGTATGGTGTTAATCGAGAGGTTAAGGGATACGCGTTGAGCGAAGGTCTTGGCGGTCTCTTGCAATTGCAGTCTTTCGACATTAATTTTTTTCCTGGATTGTTGTGGCGTGGTGGATATCCGCATTCTTACCTCGGCTGCAACAAGGTGGTGGTCCGAGTATGTGTTAGCTCCTCGGAATGTTCGGATATCCAAAATACTGGATGCGTGCTTCTTGTCTATCGCAATATGATCAATTTGGTTGACCGTTCGTTGATCTGGAGACCGCCATGTCCCTTTATGGATATCGAGGTGAATAAACCGTGTGCTGGCTATAATTTCATTCCGTTCCGTAGCGAAGTCAATTAGACTAAGTCTGTTAACAGACGTGTTGTCGTGTAGGCTATGTTTTCCGACAATACTGCTAAAGATGTCTTCTCTTCCTACCTTTGGGGCGTGAGCGCAAATAAGGATTATGCTGGCGAATTTGGCCTTGATTCGGATTGTTACAATGCGTTCGCTAATGTCTTGGATACATAAGGCTTCTTGCCTAAGTCTGGCACTTATAACAAATCCGCATCCCAATAGTCGCTGTTTCTGCTCACTATAACACGGTCCGTAGTAGATGTCACAGTTTTTCATATTCTTTTTGCCCGGCCCATCACATCGTATTTCCTGGATGGCAGTAATGTCTAATTGTAGAAGTTTAGAGGTACCTCTAGTTGTCCGCTTGCACCGCTCCTGCTTAATGTTCTCACATTCCAGGTGCAGACACGAACGTAGTTGTCCTTTTTTCGTTTAGTAGGGTCGTCAACAAAAAAAATCAGTCCTTTCCGAGGCTATTGGTTGCTTCGTAACAATTTATTTTTTCCATGGTTGGATAGTTAAGCCAAAGCATAACCCCCAACCTGGAGGACCACTTCCAATTTATTAGATACCCCTAGTGTCCACTAAGGGATTAAAAGCTTCCGTTTGCCTTTCGCTTCATCCGCCACCATCTCTGTTCAAGGAGCCTGAACCCTTGAAATTCATAGACAACCTGTTGTCCGAATATGTCGAAGCAGCTTGTCAATGTTCACCTGGGACAGCAGGCCGGGTATTCATTCCGTGTCATTCTGACCTGGCTGTTTATAGTGTTGTTGTTTTTCGTCGTGTTATTAACACTCGCGCTCATCGTTTAGCAAGTCAAATCCGGTTGGATGAGACCAGCACCCGATGGTTACCACTTGGAGGTTAAAAATAAGCACTTGATGTGTAATAAGAGTTACAATCAAAGTCTACCCTCGTTCTACAGCACCCAAACTATCAGTAGTTGTTATTGCTAAATGTAAATCTTTTAAGAAAATAAGTTTTTATCTTCATGTGATAAACAAGGTTTGTTTTTATTTATTTTAAATGCTTGTGTGGAGAAATCAAAATGTAGGTATTCATGAATGAAATCATGAAAACTCATTAAGTTGCACTAATCGACTCTGCTCTAAACGCTACCGTCATGCAAAATAAAATAAATATTTACAAACCCTAAGCCACTTTAAACAAATTGATGCATTTAGAGACATGTTATCACCTATTTAATGAGTTTTATTAGACCATCATGCCATACATCGATTAATCACTTCATTATGGGAGCCCAAGTACCTCCACCGACAATGGCAACGGCAACGACAAACAGCAACAACGTGGGTGTGTGGCAATTCCCAAGTAATTGATTAAATTTTTCAAAACAAATAAAAACGCCTCCCAGCTCTGTGAACATAATCGAACGAATTATAGTCTGTCTGCAAGTCACCCATTTCCGGCTTGAGCTTCCTCCATAGACATACGAGAATGAGAACAAGTGCTCGTGCGTATACGTAACGTATCCTTATCACGCCCCGTCTACGTGCACGATGACATATTATCGCCCGCATATTTATGTAAGTAGTAACGACTTGGAATGTAATGCAAATACTTGGGTATAGCCAACAAGCATCTTATGTTCATTCATAAACCTCGAGCTGAATCGCTCAATGTGGAGTGGCTTTTTGTCATTTCCATGGAATGACATTCAATTAAGTCTAGGATCTCATAGTTCGGAATTGATTTCTATCGATTGCATCAGCTATACATCGCAGACATTCCTCAATTCCGAATGCTCCTTGTATAGAATTGTTCTTTGCCGACCAATGAACATTCTCACAAACACCTCGGCAGCAACAAGTATCTGACGTCTTGGCCAGATATTGAAGAATCTGATGTACTGCGTGGCGTAGAGGTTATTGGAATCTCCTTCCCATTTTAATGGAATTCCTTTTATATTATTATTTAAAACAAATAAAATTCAATAAACTCAGCGACAAGTTGAACATTTTAAGTAGGTGAGTGTTTTTAGAGACAAGACAGTGACGTTCTGACGGGACACTGTAAATGTCGTCGACAGGCATGAGAGACTGTTTGACTTATTAATGCGGATGGCGTACTTTACACACGCTGAGGCTGACAACGGACGTCGATGTCGAACACGCACCGTTGCTATTTAATTAGAATTCCATTCGAACAGGCCTGGCTACGCCACAAGAGTGTGTATGGGAAATTTCTCTGAAGGGGGATTTTATCTGTTGATTCAGCGACAAACAAGAATGGGATATCGCTTCAGATACACGTGATGCATTTTCTTGTATGTATTTTGGGAACCAGTTTTTTTAAAAGAGGGAAAACCGTCCAGATATTTAAGGACACGGTATATGGTCACCATCTTTTTTGATGAGTAATTGCTGTATTTTTAGAGCTTCCAAGAAACATCGGGGGATTTATTTATCGAGAGTGACACAACTGATGATTTATATTAAAATGTTTAATGTAATTAAAAGTTGGTTTTCAAGATTTGGGATCTTCCTAAGAATAAGGTGGTGCAAAGTAATGACCTGAAAAAATCGTTTGCAACGAAAGGAGCTACACTACCCTTCATGACTAAACTGAACGATATATTAATGACATTGACGAAGCGATTTAATCGCAATGTTATCGATTTGATTGATTATGTTGGCTATAACCGCGTTTTTCTTTCGCAGCTAATCGCTTAAGTCCGTTGCCAGACCTGTTGTGTCTAGGCTGTGTTTTCTAGTAATACTGCTTTTTCCCTCATAGGAACGTGAACACATAAATATAAGGCTTGGCCTTGTTGCGCATTGTTACAATGAATACATCGCTGTTTCTGCTCAATATAACACAGTCGTCAGTAGATGTCAAAGTTTTTCATCCTCTTTTTGCCCCTTTTTTTAATTGTCGTTCCTTTTTACTTGAACACTTCAAACTTCGACGTTTTTAATTTTTTTTTTTTTGCAAAATCATACAAGAATGCTAGTTTTCTGGCAACGGTGTTATACAACTTTGATGTGTTAATTAGTTTGACAGATTTTTAAAAATACCAACGAAAATAATAAAAAAATATATTCCATTCGCCCGCGGCTTTATATAGATCGAATGTAAGAACTTCCACATATATATAGTGTCGTGTATTCATGCAGCGATGTCAACTGGCTCAAGATTTTCTTGGAATATACAGCTAGAGATATCCTTCCGCTCTATCTTGGTGTTAAAATCACCTAGGACAAATAAAGTATTGTATTTCGGCGATGATAACACTCATAAGTTCTGTCAAAGAGCTTATACTTACTTACTTACTTACTTAAGTGGCGCTACAGTCCGGAATGAACCTGGGCCTCAACCAACATGCCTCTCCAATTCTCCCAGTCATTAGCTAACTTCCTCCAGCTGCACACTCCAAGTTGGTTGAGGTCGGTTTCTACTTGTGCGCGCCACTTAAGGCGAGGTCTTCATCTAATGCGTCCGACGTCTGGCTGGGAATCGAAGACTCTGCGAGCCGGCGTATTGGTGTCCGTTCGTTCTATGTGTCCTAGCCTTCTTAAACATCCAATGCTGAGTTTTTGACCAGGGGCATGTCGCTGTACAGTTCGTATAGTTCTTGTTTGAATCTTCGTCTCCATAGCCCGTCAACGCAAACGGGACTCAAGATTCCTCGAAGAATTTTCCTCTCAAATCGACCAAGGATTTCGTTATCCGCTTTTGAGACGGTCCATGCTTTAGCGCCGTAGAGCAAGAATGGAATGATCACGGTCTTATATAGGATCTCCTTAGTAGTTCAAGTGAGGGCTTAACTAGTGTAATTCTTCGTTTAATTTCTGGCGAAATATTGTTGTCAGAGTTAATAGCGGAGCCGAGATAGACAAAGTCCCTTACTACCTCAAAGTTATATCTGTCAATAGCGACGTTCTGTCCAATTCGTCGGTGTTGTGTGTTGACAGCATATACTTCGGCTTGCACTCATTTGTCAACGTGGCTATGACTTCACTTTGGGTCCTACCAATGACGTGAATATCGTCGGCGTATGCTAGTAGTTGTACCTATTTTTGGAAAATCGTGCCTCTGGTGTTGGCTCGTGAGTTTTGCACAATCCTCTCAAAAATCCAATTGAAGAAGTCACATGACAGCGTATCGCCTTGCTAAATCCTTCTTTGGTATCGAATATGTCGGTGAGGTCGTTTCCGACCCTGATGGAGCAACGAGAATTCTCCATCGTCATCCTACACAAACGGAAGAGTTTTGGCGGTACACCAAAACTAGACATGGCTCTGTATAGTTCGTCTCCATAAATGCTGTCGTATGTGGCTTTGAAATCGATGAATAGGTGGTGGGTATCGATTTGGACTTCTTTGAGTTTTTTCCAGGATCTGCGGAAATGTGAAAATTTGATCGGTTTTATACTTTCCCGGCCTAAAACTACACTGATATGGGCCGAACAGGTTGTTGGTAAACGGTTTCAGGCGTTCACATATTACGGCAGATAGGATCTTGTAGGCGATGTTGAGGAGACCTATGCCTCTGCAGTTGAAGCAATTTAGAGGGTCTCCTTTTTGTGGATCGGACAAACGATGCTGAGGTTCCATTCTTCAGGCAAACTTTATTCCGACCAGATTTGGCTTATGAGTTGGTGGATGTTTCTTACCAAGTCATCTTCACCGGCTTATAAAGCTCGGCGAGAAGGCCGTCATTTCCGGCAGCCTTATTAAGCTTGAGTTTAGATATTGATATCCTCACTTCACTCAGGTCGGGTGGTTAGCAGTTTTCGCTGTCGTTGCCAATATTGAATGGTTCGTTCTGCCTGATAGCGGAATGTTGTTCGTCATCGCCGTTTAACAGTCTGCAGAAATTGCTCTTCCATATCCTGAGTATCGACTGTGTCTTCAGTACGATGTTTCCTTGTTCATCTCGACAGGATTCTTTTCCAGCCTTGCATCCTTGGCTTTGACGTTTTACACTTTGGTAAAACTTGCGAACATCGTTCTGCCACCTTTCTATATCCTCGATCGCGTGCTTTTCTTGCTCTTTATTCTTCTTTTTGAAAAGCCGGTTTTCTTCCCTTTTTCTCTGCCTTTAGAGCTCAACGGCAGCTCTCGTCTTCACCTGCAGCTTAGCCTTGTAGGCCTCGTTCTTGGCTGCGAGCATCTGTCTGCATTCTTCATCAAACCAGGGGTTTCTTGCTTGTGGGCGCGAGAAACCTAGCACATCAGTTGCGGCTGATATAATGGCTTGTTGGCATCGTTGCCATTGTTCTTCGACATTCGATGCTGGTGGTATGGTGTTGATCGCGTTGCGCGACGATCTTGATGGTCTCTTGCGATTGCAGTCTTTCGACATTAAATTTTTTCACAGTATTTATGGATTGTTGTGGCGTGGTGGATATCCGCATTCTTACCTTGGTTGTAACAAGGTAGTGGTCCGAGTATGTGTTAGCTCCTCGGAATGTTCGGACATCCAAAATACTGGATGCCTGCTTCTTGTCTATCGCAATATGATCAATTTGGTTGACCGTTCGTTGATCTGGAGACCGCCATGTCCCTTTAGGTGAATAAACCGTGTGCTGGCTATAATTTCATTCCGTTCCGTAGCGAAGTCAGTTAGTCTAAGTCCGTTACCAGACATGTTGTCGTGTAGGCTCTGTTTCCGACAATACTGCTAAAGATGTCTTCTCTTCCTGCCTTTGCGTTAAAATCTCTCAGCACTATTTTAACATTATACTTCGTATTCGCTCATAGGTTTGGTCAAGGAGCTCATAGAAGCAATCCTTAGCTAAGTCACCTTTTTCCTCCGTTGGGGCGTGAGCGCATCTAAGGCTTGTGTTGGCGAATTTGGCCTTGATGCGGATTGTTACAATGCGTTCGCTAATGTCTTGGAAACATAAGACTTCTTGCCTAAGTCTGGCACTTATAACAAATCCGCATCCGAATAGTCCCTGTTTCTGCTCACTATAACACGGTCCGTAGTAGATGTCACAGTTTTTCATGCAGCCAGTTCCAATTTATTATATACCCCTAGGACACGGGGCCATGAGTATCCACTTCGGGATTGAGAGCTGCCGTTGGCCTTTCGGTTCATCCGCCACCATCTCTTTTCAAGGGGCCTGACTAACCCTTGAAATTCCTAGACAATCTGTTTTCCGAATATTTCGAAGCAGCTTGTCTAGGTTCGTCTGGGACAGCAGGCCGGGTATTCATTCCGTGCCATTCTGACCTGGCTGTTTATAGTGTTGCGGTTTTTCGTGGTGTTATCAACACTCGCGCGATTCTTCTTAACACGATGAAACAGTCGTTGGCAAGAGTAATCTTACGTTTGATTTCTGGCTAAAGTCGCAGTCAAAGTTTATAGCAGAACCATGATAGACAAAATCCCATACTACCTCAAAGTTATAGCAGTCGAAGTTGTGTATCCTTTCTTACTTTGTCTTCACTCGTTTGCTATTAAAGCCATTTTAGTCGATTCTATATACTCGAATTTCTTTTATTACGACCGCGAATATTTTTATGGGGGATCGTGCCTTGTTTTTTACACAATCCTCTCAAGAAGTCACATAAAAATGTATAAAAAAATTAAAAATTTTCACTAACGACACAAACAGAGTGTCAAAGTTATTTTTGATTGCCACAAAGAAGAGGACCTCCTGTATTACTCTCTAATGTTAGTCAGACTTTCGCAAGAGGTCCTGATTAACTATTGGAATTTTTACTTGACCTTTTGAACTTAAAAATAATAAGTCATGGTCTGTGATAATAATAATATTCAAGGTGGGCCAAAAGAGATCACCCTATTAGAAGATGCTCTTATTTTTGCAAATAGCCGCCAATGTCAAATCTGTTTTGACATTTGTGTACTAGACAGTTGTAGAATACAAGTGAACAAGTCATTGAGCGATACACTCCTCAAGAATGCGGAATAATCGAAGTGGACGATTTTTCGACAAAAATCATAATGAGCGATGAGGCTCATTTCCATCTCAGCGGGTACGTAAACAAGCAAAACTATCGCTTATGGGGCACCAAAAATCCACGAGTAATGTACGAGGAGCCATTACACCTGCTCAAAGTTACTGCATGGTGCGCTGTTTTCGCTGGAGGAGTCATCGGGTTGGAGGAGCCATCGGTCAAATGACAACAGTGGACGGTGCGCGCTATAGGGCAATGTTAACCGAGTTTTTACCGCAACTGGACGAATTAGGACTGGAGGACATGTGGTTCCAACAGGACAGAGCAACGGCACACACTGCGCGAGCCACAGCCGATATTCTGAACGTCAAACAACATCGGATGACTTCTTTTGGCCCACCTTGAGTAATATATAACATTAAATGTCAATAAATTTGCTTCACGAAAATGGTTATGTGATTTTATTTAATCACTCTAACCAAATTGATTCATTAGAACAATCTTCCAGTTTCTATCCGACACGTAAGTCTGCCACTTCTACGAGTAGATTGAATAGTTGGTAAGTCAAGTAATCGTATGGGAAATCAAGTTACCGACTAGAAACCGGTAATGTAGAAATATTCCTTCCAGTATTAGATTTAAAACGTCCCACGATTATTGGTACTGAACATTGCATGCCCACATTTTGCACACGTCAGTCTTGGATCTTATCACCATTTTGATGCACTTTTTTTCAATTAACAGGTTGGAGCTTACTGCTATGCGGAATTGGGAACTATGATTAGAAAATCCGGTGCCGATTATGCCTACATTATGGAGACTTTTGGGCCCTTTATGGCATTCATAAGACTGTGGATCGAATGTATGATAGTACGTCCATGCTCGCAGGCGATAGTCGCCCTCACATTCAGTGTGTACGTACTGAAGCCGTTCTTTCCAGAATGCCAACCACCAGAGGATTCAGCCCGACTGTTAGCTGTTTGTTGTATCTGTAAGTATAAACAGCATTTCAAGCCGACTTGTTTTTTATCCTTGAGCTATATCAGCAATCCATCAATCAACTGCGTCAAGTCAATATTTCAAATTCATTGATTATTCAATTTACGTTGAGGATTAGAAATCGAATATCCCTGACCAAAACTACAGGGTCGGTCTTAATCAGTTTTTTTTTTCGTCCAATTAATTACATTTAACAAATAACGAAAGAAAATGAAATAAATATATCATGATAGATATAGTCAGTCATCACAATGCAATTCATTTATTAGATTTAATTTGCCGACTTTAATAATGTTACTGCAGGTCGTGCTTGACAGACTTCAAAGGTCTTATTTGCCAGATGAGACTATGCAAGTGCTGCTGCTCTGTTGCTTGCTGCTTATTTCTTATTTTTCCGCTCATCCATTGATTTGTGGCAATAAAACAATGAAAACTATAGTACACCCAGAGAGATGTACTACTGATGCAATACTAAAGATTCGTGGATTGTGTAAAATCGGGAAAAGTTTCATCATCCTCAACGAACAGTGGTTATTGCAATGATAGAGAAAAATTACAACAACAACAAAAATTATATTATTGGACAAAGGGTAACGATTTACTGATTGCCGATACTTATTTTCAATAATTACTCATGTGACCTCCATTCGCCAAACTAAGTCACGTTTTAACGGATTTTAATGGCTTAAATGTGTATCTCACCAAAATGACAAATTACAAATGCAAGAAGTACATACCTACACATCTCGTGTAGCATTTCTATCCTAGTTCTGAGGTAAATAGGTGGTTTTCCCATGAGTTAGATGAATTAATATGATTTGTCATTTAAGTGGAAAAGGTTTTCGAATCCGGAATACAATTGACAGATGACTGTTTGAAATCATTATCTTACTCTAAAAGCCTGTCCAATTTGCGAGTAATAAAAAAAGTTGCCCACCTTATAAAATTATTTAACAAAATTTATTATTGATTAACTAAGGCTGTCAATTGTAGCTCCAACGTAACTTAAGGTCCTTGTTTGATAATTTTGTTAAGCCTGGATACCTATGCACTCTTATGCGCTTAGATTGTGCTACCAAACTAATTTATTGCGACTGGTATAGAAAACTATCATCTGAAATGACAGAAAATGGTTAATTTATGAAATATTGTTATCATATCTCACGCCATGTCGTTAGTACATATATCTTCGATCGTTAAGATAATTATTGTGTTTAAAGCTGTCGTCGCTAGCAATCGATTTCATCGTTTTCATGGTTGACTAAGGCTATTTTGTACAGAAACATTTATTTCTAAAAAAATACTTATTTTTCAAAAGATGGGTTTACACAAAATATTTATCATACCAAAAACGATCCATCAAAAATTGATCGAAGTTAGCGGCTAGTGCTTGAATCTTTATTTTAGCAAACAATAATCTTGCAATTCCAAAATATGAAAGAAAAACTTATTATAGAACCAAAGCTAGATGTGCGATTCCGTTACACTCCTCATTCTGGACAGGATGTGAATCGAAGCTACAGAGAAACTTTCTCTATCCAGCATCTGCCTTTAGAAACACCATTTGTATTTCTTTAGTGGATGAATGGTGTACCGCTTTAGATACTCTCTCTCTCGGTTCCCAAGCTGTTGAGTTTGTGTGAGAGTTATTTGCAAGTCATATTGACATTACATACATTAAATTACATACATACATTACATACTCTCGCTTTTGAAATGTCGTCATATTAAAACACCGATATTCCTGGAGGCAGCACTCAAATTACAAAAATAAATCTTCAGTATCACTTACCACATACACATTCAAGCTTCAATTACAGAGTCAGGACGCAAGATACACGCCTTCTGAAAAATCATCCCACCCTAAAACACATTTATTACAAACCAAAGGAAAGCTATTACCAGCGAACAGCTGCCAATTCAACATTCAGAGATAAATAACCATTTATGTCACCTACCCTCAAACCTCCCCGAGAACAGAATCTTTGTCAGAACATGTTACCAAATGTCGCATCTATATATCTAGCAACTTTCATTTGATTCTTCCTACAACGTAGAATATTGCGTTCCTGGACTCACCGATAATAGCGTCAATATACGACACATGCATGCATGCGCAGTTACAAGCATGCGCAATCCCGCTTCCTCCAAACACAATTCGTGCAAACTGCGCAGTAATCTTTCGTGTATAATCTGATTGACACACATCGACATTATTAAAGTGAAATTTTACTCTCTGCTGGATTTTTTGGCAGTAACTGCGCCATTTCAAACACGCACTGCGCATGCATGCATCCTCAAACAAGAAAATATCAAAATTTTCTGTAATCTCTCACTCATGCGCACTCCATTGCGCATGCATGGATGTTTAATGTGTGGACGCTATAAGTTTTATAATTTGATCACACAAAATGTCATGTACCCAAACCACCACACTTCTTTGAGTTGCCAATGCTCCAACGACCGTTATGCTATATAATAAACACTACGTCTACTCTCTTCCTCGTTCTTCAACTAACATACCAACACGAAACATATCAACGCGACACACCAGCTGAGCACCTGTGACAATAGATCCCTTTTTTGCACACGTATTGACTGAGATACGAGAACACGATCAAAAAGCATAGCACTCCAGAATTAGCTGCGAAATTTTGTTTTTTCCTTTTCGTGACGCATTTTCGTTTCATAGATTTCGTTTATACATAATATTATGCCACGCCCACCTTTTTAGTTTTTTTTAAATGAAAACCGAGTGGTATACCTACATATTAGTCTATTAGTAAATTTTAAGCTAAGAGATTAAATCTGTTTCTTTATTCCGTAGTTCATAAGTGTATGGATTTTAAAAATTCATACAAATCTCTTAGCGGATTGTAATCTTCGCATATGTTTTTCCATCGCAAATCTATTCCCAAACAAAAGAGATTTCTTATGAGAAGCTCATCAATATTAGATTGCGTATTAGAAGATGGCAGTAAAGTCGATGTAATCGCCATTGACGGTGAAGATTTTCATAAAATATAGAATCTTTTTGACTAGCTCCATATCGCTATACAGCCGCTAAAGTCAGCTTAATGCCAAAAAATGGCACGCCATAGCATACTAACGTGATCATTTCCAGTCCCTAGTTTCCTTCGATGAACCCATACCTACCGACCTTTTATTGCGTAAATTAGGTGTGGTCTGTGACATGTAACTAAATGTACGCTGTCCACTGATAATATTATCACCGTAGATAATTTACGCTTGGCTCTGTAAAACTCTGGTTTAAGAAATTCCCCAAAAATAATATCACAAAATCCCTCTTTTCTAACATTTGTTAGATATAGCCTTGAACGTGCTATCCAATTATTGTCGCCCTTTAACGATACCCATTTCCTGTGAATTAAATATGTCCAACGCAGATTTATCCGTTGAAAAATATAGGCAGAACGAACCATTCAATATTGGGAACAACAGCGAAAAAAGCCAACCACCCGACCTGAGTGAAGTGAGGATAGCAATACCTAAACTCAAGCTTAATAAGGCTGCCGGAAATGACGGCCTTCCCGCCGAGCTTTATAAAGCCGGCGGAGATGACTTAGTGACGTCCACCAACTCATAAGCCAAATCTGGTCGGAAGAAAGTATTCCTGAAGAATGGAACCTTAGCATCGTTTGTCCGATCCACAAAAAAGGAGACCCTTTAAACTGTGCCAACTACAGAGGCATAAGTCTCCTCAACATTGCTTACAAGATATTATCTGCCGTCATATGTGAACGCCTGTAACCGTTTACCAACAATCTGATTGGCCCTTATCAGTCTGGTTTTTTCAAGACCCAAGAAGTCCAAATCGATATCCACCACCTATTCATCGATTTCAAAGCCACATACGACAGCATTTATGGAGACGAACTATACAGAGCCATGTCTAGTTTTGGTGTACCGCCCAAACTCTTCCGTTTGTGTAGGATGACGATGGAGAATTCTCGCTGCTTCATCAGAGTCGGAAACGACCTCACCGACACATTCGATACCAAAAAAGGATTTAGGCAAGGCGATGCGCTGTCATGTGACTTCTTCAATTTGATTCTTGAGAGGATTGTGAAAAACTCACGAGCCAACAACAGAGGCACAATTTTCCAAAAATCGGTACAACCACTAGCACACGCCGACGATATTGACATCATTGGTAGGACCCAACGAAGTATATGCTGTCAACACGAAATGACATACAACATCGACGAATTGAACAGAACGTCACCATAGACAGATATAACTTTGAGGTAGTACGGGAATTTATCTATCTCGGCTCCGCTTTTAACTCTGACAACAACATCTTGCCTGAAATGAATCGAAGAATTACTCTTGCCAACCGCTGTTTCTTCGGGCTAAAAGGCAATTCAGTAGTAAAGCCCTAAGGAGATCCTTTATAATACCCTGACCATCCCAGCCCAGTCCTGTACTACGGCGCTGAAGCATGGACCGTCTCAAAAGCGGACGAAGAAATTGGTCGATTTGAGGGGAAATTTCGTCGAAAAATCTTCGGTCCGGTTTGCGTTGACGGGCTATGGTTGACAGAGAAGTAGAACCGACCTCAACCAACTTGGAGTGCCCAGAGATCGGGCTTGTTGGAGAGGCATGTTGGTTGAGGCCCAGGTTCATTCCGGACTGTAGCGCCACTTAAGTAAGTAAGTAAATAAGTAACCATATAGGTAAAATTGATTTGATATACGCAATTTTTCCTTAGACGACCCCTAAAAGAGTCGATTAAAACTAACCAACGTTCAAAAACTTAAAAAAAAACGTGAAAAAACGAACATCATGTTTGCACATCGGCTCTGCAATAAATGATATTACACTATACAACGTTGACTTTCACAGCACTAACTACGTCTTTAATGAGGCAATGATCAGAAAACTCTGCATGACTAACTGGCATAGCTTTTTCGATTTTAAGTGCACCAAACTTACGTTTATTACGAAACAAACTTGAGTCCACTACCTTTCCCTAGCCTCCTTTGCCTTTTTCTTGTTTTGATTTACAAAAAATATATATATGTTAGATTTATTAAATCCGGCTTGTACTGAGCTTAAATAAATAAAAAAACGATTTTTTATATAAACGAAAACCTAAATTATCAATCTTTGACATCCATAATAATGCCATTAACGGCTCTCTTAAATGAAGTCGATGTCTATTCTAAACAGAATTTTGACAATATTTTTGATATAAAATTTCATTTTTTTTTTACTTTTAGTGGTTCTGACATTTGTTAATTGTTGGGATGTTAAATGGGCCACATGGGTACAGGATGTCTTTACATACGCCAAACTTTTAGCCTTGTTCATCGTTATCGCAACTGGACTCTATCAACTGAGTTTGGGTAAGTAATATAATAAAACGCTAAGAACAGCTATTTATAGTGCGGTAAAATTTAATTTAAATCACTAAAGCAAATTTCGTATTGAAAATATTATTTCTGAGACTTTATTAAAGTTATTCTCAGCACTAAAATGTTTATTGCAAAAATCAGTAAAAAAAACTTCGATGGTTTAACAAAATAAAGTAAATTTCAGGCAAAACGGAATATTTCACATTCGATAATACAAATACTCAAGTGACATCACTGGCGTTGTCATTCTATTCAGGATTATTCGCCTACAATGGATGGTAAGTCGACTGACAGCGGTTTTACGACAACGTTGCCCACATGCATTTCAACAAGTCCATTTAATCCTATTATTTCTTAATGTGAATATAATATGTTTATTCACCCCTTTCAACCCCCAGGAACTATCTCAACTTCATCATTGAAGAACTCAAGGATCCAGTTAAAAATTTACCAAGGGCAATTGCAATCTCGTGCACTCTGGTGACAGTGGTCTATGTGTTGGCCAACGTTGCATTCTACACAACTTTATCACCCGAAGAAGTCCTTGGATCCGAGGCTGTCGCCGTCTCATATGCGAATAGGATATTCGGACAGTTTGCATGGACAATTCCTGGTGAGTAAGCCGCACGACATAATATAATGACTCTCATGCTAATGGTTTATTCTCTACCCACACCAGTATTTGTGGCGCTGTCAACATTCGGTGCTGTCAATGGAATCCTCTTAACGTCATCGCGTCTATTTTATGCCGGAGCTTGTGAAGGGCAAATGCCAGAGATTCTCACGATGATTCAAATATCGCGATTCACTCCCACTCCAGCGGTCCTTGTAATGGCTCTGCTCTCTATGTTGTATCTTACAAGCTCCAATATTTTTGCCCTCATTAATTATGTCGGCTTTGCCACTTGGGTGAGTTACAAGATTATTCTCGAAGGAAATCATTTTATTAGACTAAATACACTTTTCAGTTGAGTATCGGTGTGTCAGTTCTTTGCCTCCCATGGTTGAGATGGGCTCAACCCAATCTACCACGTCCAATCCGTGTCCCCATGGTGTTCCCTGTGATTTATTTGCTTGCCACTCTTTTCGTAACCATCGTTCCAATGTACGCGAGTCCTGTAGAGACCGGCTATGGTATTTTGATGATCCTCTCCAGTGTGCCCGTGTATTTGGTATTCATTGCGTGGAAAAATAAGCCAATATGGTTCCAAAGGACAATGGGTAAGTAAATAATATTAAAATGTTTTTGTTCCGGCTTTAAATTTAATTTGTTCACAATAACGAATTTAATTAGTTACTACTGTGACCTTGTTTCTTTGAAATACAAACTTAAACATGATTATTGATAAGGCTTATAAACTTATACGATTTTTTGAAATTTTATTAGTCCTACACAGTTTTGTGACAGTTTTTCTTTGTATTTTTTAACCTGTTTGTTCATTTAACTCACAATGGTGCATTTCAAATGTGTTCTTCTAGGTGGATTCACGCAAGTTCTGCAAAAAATGATGATGGTTGTTCGACCTAAAACTGCTTCAAAGGTTTTTATTTTTTCTGTTTTATTTATTTTATAGTTGTATTTAGTTTTTTTTTAATTTTAAGTTACTGGAATATAGTTTTGCATGCTTCCAAATATTAATATACTTTTGTTACTTTACAAATTAAAAATTATTTGCACAATGATGTAGAAATTTAAAACATTTTTTAAAATTATTTTTATATTCTCCTTTTTTATTTTTATTTAATTTCGTATACATATTTATCAATAACGTACAAAATATTTATTCTATTCTGTCGTGTTAAAAGTTTTTAAGCAAACTGTAAATACTTTTTGATTGCTTTTATAGGGAAAATATTGGTTTCATGAAAAAAAAAAAACGACCTCGAGGTTTGGGTGGTTCTGTCGTTCTATGAACGCAGCTGGAGCTTAAACTCTGTGAAGATATTCTTCCAATTTGATACACGAAAATCTTCTGTTAATTCTCAAAGGGGATAACGGAATTTGAACTTTAGGTCAAAAAAATACCGTAACCATATTGCGGTTTTGGTAAAATCGATTTTTTAAAAACAGTTCTAACGATATTGATAAAATATAAAAGCAGCATTATTTTTAGATGTAACGGATTTTGGTAGTTTAGAATATAGAAATTCTTCAATTTCTAGCAACCTGTATTGTACTGGTAAAATTAATTAAAATAAACTTAATTTATATTTATGCTTGCAAAGGTACCTCATAATCTCTTATTGCCCTATTGACTTTTTTTTAGTTTTGGCCATTCTGACCTGTGCCTTAACTCCAGTTGCGTAAGTTATAAGAATAATGTAAATCGAAGACACTTCAGGCTGTAGAATTTGGATTTTATTGGCTCTGTTTGTCCCAGCCATATTAAACTTGCAATGCGTACAGTTTTTACCCGTACACGCATTTTTTTACCCGTGAACGCAATTAAGACCGACGTTTTTTTGCTGAATATGACCAACGATCTATTGATTTGTTTAGTGTTTCAATTAAGTGTCATTATGATGACAAAGAAACTCAAAAAAGACGTTCCTGCAGTCCTTAATGGCTGTTTGTTGGTCACAATAATTCTAGACCATTTTAAGCTATTTTATTACCGGGAAAAACTGTGTTAATTCATTCTTCATGGCCTATTTAGCTGAGCAGAAACTTTTACAGCAGAACTCGTCTCCGTCTGCAGCAATGTATTGGCCACTAACAGCTCAACTAACAGCTCAACGCTTGTTAATCGATAAGAGAAATAAGTCTTACACCCAATTTCAACAAAGCACCAGACAGTCATACAGGCTGAACTTCCGTATCTGTGCGAACACATGCAATTTGAATTGTACGACCATAACAGCTTTTCGCTTCGATTCGTTCAGTTTACGTTCACTTTTGCTCACTTGCCAAAAAGCGAATTCATTCGCTCTTTCTCTTTCTTTTTCTTTCATACAAAAATTTGACATTTAACTTCAACAGCTTGGTACATTTAACTTTTTTAGATCATAAGCAACGACATTTACTCCAGTTAAAGTTCACTCATGATACCGGACTTTGTGATGAATCCTAGTAAATGTTAGATATGTCCTCTGTCCCAATGTAGTATTACCTAGATGGTGTTGACGTAATCTGATATAGTAGTTACCGTGACACAGAGTGTGTTCTGCTGATTCTTCGTCCTCGTTGCATTGTCTGCAAATGCTATCTTAAGTTATTCCCATAGTCATGGGGTGTTTTTGACTTGAAAGTGTTTAGTAAGGAATCCTGTGAAAGTTCGAATCTGACTACTAGTTAGATGTAAGAGTTGTTTCGTTCTTGTGTGGGAAGTGTCTGGCATGAACATTTTGGCTTGTCTGTTACCTTCAGTATTCGTCCAGTAATTATTGGCCCTGTTTTTCAGCCATTTTTTAATATGGAATTGAACAATGCTGATGGGTAGTCCACAGAATGACCTTTTCGTCATGAAAGTTGATGCCGATCCTTTTCTGGCTAGTATATCTGCTATTTCGTTGCCTACGTCATCTCCACTGTTTCCAGGCACCCAGATGAGATGTACTCTGTTGGTGCTGCCTAGCGACGTATGTGGTTGTAGGCAATCCCATACTAGTTTTGATGTTATCTCTTAACTTTGTAAGGCTAGGAATGCTGGTTTGCTGTCATGAAACTATGATTCCACTACACTAAAATCTACTCTCATGATATCTTTCCTAAAAAATCGGCCTCTGCTACAGAACGCACTCTGATGCGAACGCACTGCGTTGTTTACCTTAAATTATTTAGATTTCAGCGATAAACGCCCTAAGACTTCAGCGATAAACGCCCTAAACTATAATAGTTGAAAGCGAATGTCAAAATCCTACGTAAAGTTTTCTTTAGTTCTGTCAATTGCTCAAATTGCACATAATAGGCATTGGTTAACGGAACCGATTGTCGAATGAATTCGCTTTTTCGTAGTTTAGCTAAAGTGAACGAAAAAAAATATG
This sequence comes from Rhingia rostrata, assembly GCA_949824845.1. Lineage (NCBI taxonomy): Eukaryota > Metazoa > Arthropoda > Insecta > Diptera > Syrphidae > Rhingia > Rhingia rostrata. The sequence continues at coordinate 46,769,128 of OX463756.1, forward strand.
AGAAGGCTATAGTGATAGTCCACTGTGTGGATCGTTTTATCCCCTTTTCCATTCCATCCTTTAAATAAATATCCCTTAAATGTGGATTTTATGGCAAAGATATATTAAAATTGAAATTGTCGCAACATATTGTTCAGACAGTTTATCAAAATCTTGTATGGTTCGACCAAAAACAACGTTTTTCTCCTTCATATGGTATGGCATAGGGTATACAAATGGTTTTGGTATGAAAACGCCTCCAAAAAGTGGGCGCGGGTAAAAATGATATATTGAAGAAATGTTTATAATACCAATAATACCAATAATATTTTTTTTTTTCGAAATTTTTAAAATTTTACCAAAAAACCTTTTTTTACTGAAAACGTCCCTAAAAAGTGGGCGTGGTAAAAAACGTTGTATGGACGAAATGTAGACATTAAGATTGTCTAGACATATTGTTCAGACATTTTTTTTTTAAATTTTTAACGGTTTGGCCTTAAATTTAGTTTTCATAAAAGGGGGCGTGTCAGTGGGCGGATTTCAAGAAAATTTTACACTTGTTCCTTGATTAGATATAACAAGTTTCATTATCCTAGCTCAAAATTTAAGGCCAAAAAACCGGTTACCTACAGACGGACGAATAGACAGACATGGCTTAATCGACTCAGCTAGCGATTCTGAGTCGATTCATATACTTTGAGGTGCACCTAGCTAAATTATTTCACTATGTTACAAACTTAACGAGCACAAGAAAAAGTGACTCCCCGAAGCTAGTTCGGACACCACCCATGGAGTTTAAGTCTCCACTACATCCAAAATCTTTCCTATCCTCTCTCTCTTTCTTCCCCTTCTCTAACGCTCGTACTATGGTAACATATAAAAGGGTATTCATAACCGCTTGAGTACGTGTAAATTATAAAAAAAAAACTATGTATCAAAACTAATATACCCCTATGGGATAGGGTATAAAAAGGCGGTTTACATCGCTATGTAACGCCCACTGTTGACCAAAACGTCATTTTCAAAGAAAAATAGTCCAATGATGCCACCACTCAACAATCCGCACCAAACTGTCACTCTCTGTGGATGCATCGGCTTCTGGACAATAACGTGCGCACGGTACGACGAAGGTGGCCATGCGTGTTGTTAACTAGCATACCAGTCTCACGAACTTTTTGCACAAAGCTGCGTTCAGCAGGCTCCAAGACTTTTTTCGAATGACGCACTGTTTGGGCTACACAGCACTCACTTTGTAAATCAGTTTTCAATATTATAAAGCCACAGATGACGCATTGCATTGAGAAGAAAAAACAGAAACTTTTGCTCACCAGCTTCAAGGTACGGGCATGAGAAAACATAAATGGCGGGCTGTGCCAGTACGACCCGCCATAGAACAATTTTTCTTGTATGGGTTTGGTTCCGCGGAGGTATGATACTGACCTTCTGTCAAGTTTTCTAGCGGGAAACATTTGTCAGTTTCCAAATAACCAATGATTTAAAATCCACTGAATGGCCCACCCTGTATTTCCATCATTCATAGAAACTCTTTGTTTCCATTGCAACAAAAATTATGAACTCTTTGTTGAACCAAGAAAAAAAGTGAACGATTTACTTACTGTTACACGCGGTTGCGACGTTTTCTGTCAAACCATCAGGAAGTTCATAGAATTATCTGAACAAAATATTAACAGAATATTTCCACTTTTCCACAGTTATTCATTAGAATTCGCTTAAACACATCTGAATGGTTGTATAATTATACAGAGCATTAGTATTTATGCAGCCTTTATTCAGGGTCGAACAAATTCTTATTCATAAAATATTGCCCGAATTAAAATTTTGTCGTTGGCGACATAAATTGTGTCATTGGTAACCCTGTAGCGCAGCCGATGAAGATCAACATATGACTGATGTCATTCAGTACCGCCTTGTTGAAACCACATGTCACATCGATATCTTGTAATTAAGACATAAAACTTGGGTGAATTATATTAAAACACCGCCCAATTTCCACTTTCAAGGCGTCGGTGGTCATTGGCTTGTTTCCATATACACTTGACTTCAAAAAATCCCAAAGAAAAAATCAAAAAGCATTTAATCGCAAGATCTGGATGGTCAAATGGCTGATGCCATCGTGTACCGTCTTGTTAAAACCACATGTCATATCCATATCTTGTAATTTAGGCAATAAAAACTGGGTTTTCATGTCACGACAACGCAGAAGATTGGTCTGATAATGCATCCAGCCCAAAATCCGCACCAAACAGTCACGCGTTGTGACTTTTGTTTTTCAGCAATTACTCGTAGATTTTCTGAGGCCCGAATGCGAAAATTTTGTCGATTAATGATAAAAATGAGCTTAATCGCTGATGATGATTTTGTACGAAAAATTAGCATCCATTTGTTGTTGTTCCGAAATCCTTTCAATGAACTCTCTTTGTAAGCACGAAGTTTCAAGTCCTTCGTGAGAATTCGCTGTATTGAGCTTCTCGAAATGCCCAATTCCGACTACGGTGACGAATCGATGTTCCTGGACTTTCAGCAATAATCTCTCGAACATTTGAGGGGAAATGACTGACGAAACGAGTTGACAATTTACACATGGGACTTCAGATATGAGTTAAACAGCTGATGATTTTTATTCGAAATGTTATGATTCATGAAGATATTTTTGATTTCAGTAAAATTACACGATACTATAGGTTCATTTAAGTTATTTTTTACTTTTCTGATAAGGAATAATTATTCTGAATAGATAAAAGTAAAATGAAATCTATATATACGAAAGAATTATATTACAAAATAAATTTCAACTTAGTAAGAATTTGCGTTCCACGTTACCTCACCTCATTTTCCTGTTTTTAACTGAAATGCAAAACACGGCCAATGAAAATGCTTTGTATAACGATTTTTACTTATCCCAAACTGTCAGCTGTCAAATTGTCTTTTTTCCGTTGGCAACACAGTACTAATCAATGGCGCAAAATTTAAATTTCACGTGAATTATGCACACCCTGAAGAATTTAAGATTCTATTTTTGAATTTTCGGTTGTTCTTTTTTTATATCAGTGAAGAACGTCTGCCAGTAATAACCTGTGATTTGAGAATGATTCTTTTTGGAAAACATTCCATTCTCGCGCAAACTTTGTTTGAGGTTGGCTTCCTAACCCATATTGTCAGCCAACAAACTGTTTTTTATAATAATTTCGAAAAGTTCTCTTCTCTGATGCGTATGTTGCCTCCGATTTATGCAGCATTTTCCTTATCTTTTCCATTTAACCGCTGTTTGATATTTATTTCTGTGGCTAGATAAAAGAAAGAGACCAACCTTCTAACATAAACATTCACAAAATGATCTTAAAGCAAGCTTACCGCGCTGGTAACTCTAGACATATTTATTATTTCCTTGCAGAGTTGTAAATTTTTGTACATTCGGTAAAAGCCAACAAACAAAATTTAATATCAGAAGCACGTGCACATATAGTATTTATGATGGTAGCTTTTAAAATCTTATATATTATTCTTAACCATTATTTTAATACCTACATATATTTTTATTTTCTCTAATTCTAGTAAGCTCAACCATTTTTCTGCAAAAGATGCTCATGGTTCTAGGCAAAACCAAACCAGCTCAGGTGTAAACAACAAAATTAACTCATATTAAATGTATAATTTAGTTTTTACTTTTTAAACCAAGTAAAAAAAATCACAATTTTGAATGCAAACAAAATAAGAAATAATGCTTCGTCAAACGTTCCATTTTTTATCTGTAAACAACTATACAATTTTATTGTTTTCGTTTTTATTTAACAACAAAAAAAAATTAGAAAGTTTAGTTAAGTAAGTGCTAAGCATTTTTAATGAAAACAAAACAAATATTAAAATATTTTATTTTATTTTATTTTCTTTGTGTGATTAAGACAAAACTGACGTATACCTATTTGTTTGAAAGCCTTTTTTTATTTAAGTTCATTTTCATTACACAAATATAAAACAAAACTGAATTTCCTATAACTTCGCAAATGAATTATTATGATATTATTTAATTTTTATTTCTTATCATAGTTTTTTTTTTAATAAATATTAATTTTAACATACAAAAGGTGTTTGTTTGTTTTATTTATCCATTTCTTTTTTTCGTTATTTTGCTGTACACAGGAATATGACAATATAAAGGGCGCGTCAACATAACTTCCTTTTTTCCATAGCGCAAGGAATCAGAATATTTTTTTCTTTATAATAAAAGAGTTAATCTTAAAGTACATTAAACAGTTGAAAAACCTATTGCTCATACACTGAATTAGCAGAGTTCTGGCACTGTTATGATGCCTTCCAACAAAGCTTCGGATATGCTGGCAATTTCTGCACGAATGTATCATTATCGAAGCTATTTCGCCATTAGCAATATTACCTGTATAAAGTCTTATGAAAAAACATTTGGCACACTTAAAGGAAACTATTTACTTTTATAAGACTTCTTTAAATACGTTTAATAAGAATTACAGTAGAAAAACATCGGCTTCGCAAAAAAGTCTCTCCAAAAATATTAGCATGCATTACCGAATAAATTTGCAAGCCTTACCAAAGTATTTTTATTTATTTTCTTTTTGTTTCTATATTTTCTTACATTATTTACTTTTACTAATTTAAATTTCAATCTCTTATAATTAAAACCAAATTTATGTTTATGAATGTATGAAATGGTATGCTATTAGGTGCGCGCAAATTATAAAAAAATATATATAGGTACCTAAAAACTCTAATCTTACTGGGACTCGGACTCGCGTTCTCTCGCACGGTAGTCCAACACGCTATCCACTGGAACATGAAAGACCAGTAAGTCCAAGGTGGGCCAAAAGAAAAAATCCGATGTTGTTTGGCTATTCAGAACATCGGTTGTGGCTCGCGCAGTGTGTGCCGTTGCTCCGTCCTGTTGGAACCACATATCCTCCAGTCCTAATTCGTCCAATTGCGGCAGAAAAACTCGGTAAAAATTGCCCTATAGCGACCACCGTCCACCGTTGTCCTTTGACCAGCGGCGTTCTCGAAAAAATATGGCCCGATGACTCCTCCAGCGTGAACAGCGCACCATGCAGTAACTTTGAGCGGGTGAAATGGCTTCTCGTGCATTACTCGTGGATTTTCGGTGCCCCAGAGCGATAGTTTTGCTTGCTCATGTACCCGCTGAGGTGGAAATGAGCCTCATCGCTCATTATGACTTTGGTCGAAAAATCGTCCACTTCGTCCTCGAGATTGAGGATGACTTGGGCGTAGTTAACCTACGCCCAAGTCATCCTCAATCTCGAGGATTTGGCGGTCGACAGGCAGCAGCTGATGCACGGACTAGACTTTGTACGGGAATATGCGCTATTATTTGACAAAAACTCGCCTTAGGGACGACCGGCTGATGGCTAGTTGCGAGGCACGGCGTCTGGTCAATGTTACCGGCGACAGCTCGACATCCTCGCCAACAGCGGCGATATTCTCAGCGCTCCGGGGCCGGCCACTCTTGGCAACGTCTCGAGTGGTCCCATACTGTTCATGGTTGATGGCCAAACGCGCAGTGTTTGCGCAGCCGGTATCGGACGGCCGGGGAATCGGCGACGGAATTCGCGCTGCGCACAAATACAACACATTTTAAGAAGCTTCTTAAGTTATATACCAGAAGCTCTTAGCTTACTGCCTACAGAGTCATTACAAGTTGAAAAGGTTCTTCTACTGTTGATGTTAAGATTTTGCGTTCCACGTTACCTCACCTCATTTTCCAGTTGTTAACTGAAATGCAAAACACGGCCAATGAAATAATAAGGGTAAGGTCTTTCACTACTGCTTAGAAACATTTTTACCGCTAGTGCAGCACCGGCTGTGTTCAGGCATTAATGCTTCTGGTGGTAGATCTAACGTCCATCATTGCTAGCCTGGTTATTTGAAACAAATATGAACATGTGGCATGGTGGGGAATAAATTCATTTTATATTTTGACTTCAAATTATTTAAAAATTAAAATTCCTGTTATAAGTTCTAATGGTTCTGCCGAAATTATGGTACCAACTGTTTGGGTTTTCAACCAGGTATAATCTTTGAGAAGACTTATAACTACGTTTTCCTTACATAAGAGATTGTCCCTATTGTCTTTTTAGGTTTTAGTCATCGGGGATGTCCTTTTCTCTAATTAATAAACATAAAATATTTATTGTGCAATTAGATTGATTATTACTTTTGTAAGGCACTAGCTATAGCAATCATGATATTTTTTGATGCTGTGGAACAACACTCTCCGCAGAAGAAAAAAAAATTGTTCGCATAAGGCGACGAGGAGAATCCAAAAAAAAAAAAGTTTTAGGATATTGTCACTACTTCCATTCGTTTTAATATTATTTTTGATTATTAGCTCATCCAAAAAATTATAATATAACTTTTTTACCTACTTTGTGTCTCTCTACTTCCACCCTTAGAAACAAAATTTTTTTTTTTTCATTTTTACTGAAAAGGTACGGGAACGGATCTAATTAAAGTCTAAGGCCGTGTGTCAATTGCGTTAAAATATGGGGTTAGACTTTATCCACTGGCTAATTTTTACAGTTCTGCAGGTGATTTACATCTCTGTCAACCCTCAATAGGTACATCAAATATCAAAAATTAGCCACTGGATACATTTTAGCGAGTTGTTAAAATTTTGAAGTCTCTAGTCACCATACTAATGTCAAAAATAACCACTGGCTAAAATTTTAACGCATTTGACACACGGCCTAAGTGACATTAAAATTTATTAGTTTTGTTTGCTTTTTATGGAACAAATGACATAATTGACATGTCAAAACACATGGTTTTACATTATGTAATAGACCAACTAACAGTTTACTGGTTTTTACCAATAAAAATGTCTGCAATAATTTGTTTTACTGATTATTGTGCAGGACTATTTTTTCGCTCTCATAACCTCTATTCTACTAAAAATCAGTATAAGGAATATTATATGGGAAAATATTTATTTTCTACCTTAACATACAGATAGGAGTTAAACGAGTAATTCTGCTTCGACCTACCATTTGGTCAACATTTGCTATTTTTTGTAACTGTTGCCGACTCTAACATCATTAGCAAAATGATATATCTGTATCTGTTCTTTTTATGAATATCATCTCATATATCATTTAGTGCCAGTCAGTGTTAATGAGATTTAGTGCATCTACTGCTCTGCTTTCTGTTTCATGAGCTTGAGTTGGAAAATCTAGAACACGATTTTCTGCACCTACTTTTGAGTAGGTGCACATATGTTTTGATTGTCAATATCTAACTAGTTGTCAGTTTTGTTGTTTTGATTGTAGGAACCTATTTTGTTATTATTGAAATTTTTGATTTAGGATTTTCAATTTTTACAAACAATAAATTCACATAAAGTTAAAAAGCTCTTTAATATGCCTACTGAAAGATAAGTTTTAAAATGACACGTCTTGTTAACTTTACCTTGTCTTGTGCTGCCCTTTTATGTTCTAAATTCATTTTCATTAATCTACTACTCGTTTAGAATTTATCTGTTCTTGCTATAATAGTCGTACGACTAAATGTCAAAGTAGGTTTTCCAATAGTTACGTAGCGTTTATTCTTGTGGAGGCTAATTTATTTCGTTTTGACTTACTCGTATCAATACTATTTTATATAGATACAAATGGAATCACATGCATACAACATACAATAATTGATGTTAACTACATTCATTGATATATTTACTTGCTATTTTTTTTCCATCTGACCTATTTGTTACACATCCTTCCAAAAATTAAAATAAATCATAAATATTATAGAATAATTAACTGCCACTTAGAATTTGTATACATCAAATATGATCAGAACACTGTATATTGAACATCATCCATTCTAACAGCGGGCCTTTCAAATTATAAAAAATGATTGTAATTATACAAAAAAAATAAATCACCATATCAACATTAAAGTTCAAACTATGTCATCAAACCCTTAACCTTACCCGAAGTTCCTTTTACTGTAATTTTTTTGTTTTCTACGTTTTCTACTTATATTTTTTGAAAGAAACAATTTTATAGCACGAGCTACTAGGACTGTATAGACTCATAGAAGGTATAAACTAAATTAATAATAATGTTTGTATTTAGATGTAAAATTAAATTAAAATAAAAAATGAATTTATAAAACATTTTATGGGAATTCGTTGACAATAATTATACATTTGTGAATTTAATGTAAACATAATGAAATATAAGAAATGTATAATAGATGTATTAAATATATATATATATAATAAATATATCTACTTATTTAAAATCAATTTATTTATTCAGGTTGTTATGAAATATGTATTATTGTTATTATTATTATGATTTATTGCAAAACAAAATAAACAAAAACTGAAAATATTGCTTAAATACTTTTTTTAATAAACCTTTTAGTGTTTGCGCACTTTGGAGGGGGAATGTTAAGGACGACTTAGACGCAATGTATACAAGAAAAAATGTTCTGTGGTGGGTCGTACTGGCACAGCCTGTCATATACAGGGTGTCCGCCGGGAAGGTATACTACTTTTTTTTGCTTATAATTTTTGATTAAACGAAAGAAAATGGATCTTACATTGATAAATGTAATAAATTTAATGTCGGCAATTATGTATGGAATACAATATCAGGTAAAAGTCCGCCTCTGTTAGTCTCACAAATGCGACCCCTTTTGAGCACATTTTTCATTACATTCTCACACATTTCACGCGGTACTTCATTGATTTCATTACGAACATTTTGTTTGAGTTGCTCAAGCGTTTCTGATTTGTTTGCATAAACCTTGCTTTTCAGATATCCCCACAAAAAGAAGTTCGGAGCAGTCAAATCAAGCGACCGTGGAGGGCAATCAACATCACCATTTCTTGAAATAACTTGTTGTGGAAATAGGTCTCGCAGTAATTCCATTGTAATCCTGGCTGTATGCAATGTGGCACCGTCTGCAAAGCATGCAGTTGTGGTGTTAAACAGTTTTCAATCTTATCACGATATCGCTCCCCATTTACAGTTACCGTTACGCCGTTTTCATTTTCAAAGAAGTAAGGTCCAATGATTCCAACTGATCAAATTGCACACCAGACTGTAACTTTAATTGGCTGCTTAGGTGACTGATGAATAATTTGAGGGTTTTCCATTGCCCAGAACCGATTATTCTGTTTATTCACATATCTGTTTATTCACATGTTTACCAAAATGGCGGCGATACAAAGAAGTAAACCTCCCCGGCAGACACCCGCTCAACCGTACTAGAAAGCTGGTGGGCAAAAGTTTCTGTTTTTTGTTCTCAATGTATCATCTGTATGGCTTTAAAATCTATGGTAAAACTAAAGCCATCGTAGTCCACCAAACTGCCTATATTCGATAAATCAATTTTCTCAATATTCAGCTATCAGAAAACTGTGCGACGCCCTTCTGTAACGATCTTGCCACGATTCGATATCGTCGTGCTGAAGCGGAGGAGCTCTTGAGCATTGTCGATTGTGACTCTACTTTTAAACTCATTTTTTATTCTCTTACTAGACAAAAATCCTTACATCTAACTTATCATTAACATTAACAAGTTTGCTTAATCTAACTTACTAACCCTTAGCGGACACTGTAAGCTTATCTCTAACATTTTTATGTTTGCCTTTCGGCTTATTTTTCCGAGCAACGACGTTCGCATCTGTACCTGGAATGTTAGAAAGCTTAACACACTGCTGCTCAGGGAGACGGTAGTACCTGTTTAGCTTTAGTGTTTTTAACAACACCCCCGCTCCAACGCCTACGTCCATTATTGAACCATCCGTATAGATGCATATGGTTTCGGTGTCTAGTTCGTTCTTCTCACACTTCCTCTTCTCATATGCAGGAGAATGGTCCTTGAAAGTCAGGGTGAGGTAGCATGTAGTTAGACGAAAAAGCTGAGCCAAGGTATCTGTTTGGACTTGAGCTTGTCCTCCTACGTTAATTTTCTAGCAGTTGAGCTGACTGATTCTTAGTGCACTTTTGGGTGCAGATTCTTCTATGTAAAGGTCTGGCGGTAGCAGGCTTAGGATGGTTTCCAGTGCATTGTGATGTGCCTCTTGATGTTATTAATTTGAGATGAGTATCCCAACTTCGCATTTATATTCTTGTGGCTGAGCATACTTGCAATAATGTGTATAGGAGATTGGTTCACGTTATTTTTCACAAGGTTTCGTTTGACTGCACTTGTTTTCACATTATTGAAGGCTCCTTCAGTGTCGAGAAAAGCAGCGTGTTTATATTCCTTCTCGTGAAGATATTTAACGATATGACGTATGGTGGTTTCGACTCCCTTTCCTCGTTTAAGCATGCTGATAAGGAATGCCGACAAATGCTCGCAGCAAAGAACGAGGCCTACAAAGCTAAGCTGCAAGTGAAGACGAGAGCTACCATTGAACTCTATAGGCAGAAAAGACGGAAAGAACACCGGTTTTTCAGGAAAAAGCAAAAAGATAAAGAAAAGCGAGCGATCGGGGATATAGAGAGGTGCCACCCCATAAGCGATGTTTGCAAGTTTTACCAAAGTGTAAAACCTCAAAACTATGGATACAAAGCTCGAACAGAATCCTATCGGGATGAATAAGAAAATGATACACAATTGACGCTGAGGATATGGAAGAACCACTTCTGCAGACTGTTAAACACTTAAACCTAAGACTAAAACTATGTAAGTCGGCCATAAAATAACAATTTTATGTCAACTATCTTTAACTAATTCAACCACCACAACAGGTTCTCCTGTTGTGACCTACTCCGACGGTCCCAATCGGACACACTCCTGCTGAACCGCAGGCACTCTCCTTCGCCCTGAGCGACGACGTCTCGGTCGTATAGCAGCCGCCTATCCACAGTTCGTCGGAAGACGTGGTAGATTAGCGGAACCGCCGATCTATCCTGTATCAGCCCTCGACTATCCAAATATAGGAAAGCTTCAGGCGGAATAAATCCGCTTAAACGCGCACTCTCAAAATATTCATCATTGGAGTAGAAGGCCCCAAAGATGAGACTATTTTTCGAAGCCATCGCTCTTGCAGCGTGAAACCGAATGAGTTTCACCAGAAAATTGTTTATTCTGTTTATGTTGGCCCCGTTGTATAGGACCTGGTTGGAATAGTATTTTGTGTAGTCAGATACTGGTGTTCTGTGAAGTCCAAGGCAGCTCCTCAGACACTGCCTCTCAAACACCAGTATCTTTTCCATTTGAGATGGGTCAACATTGAACCACACCGCACACCCATAGGCAAACATCGGCCTAATGAGGGCCGATGTGTCGTCTTGACACCCTGCTGTCAAGACGACTGCTATAAAACAATCGTCTTGTCAGGGCAAATGCTCCACTAGCTCTCGCCAAAGCAGCATCTACATGTCATCCGAAATATAGATACTGATCTAACCAGATGCCAAGGTACTTTACTACACTTTTACTCGCTAGTGACTGTCCGTTTGGTCCAACGATCACTAGCTTTCGCCAGTTCTTTCTCGCATCCCTAGAGGCCCTAGACAACGCAGTCCTAAACAGGATAGTTTCTGATTTCTGAAAGTTGATTTTCAACTTCCAGTCATCATAATATCTCTGGATCTTGTCGAAGTGCCGCTGCAAAAGAGTTCGAATGACTTCGACAGTAGAGGTATCTGTACGCGATAAGATCGTCTGCATACGCAATTGCCTGAGTAAGACTACCTATCATATCACTCGTGTAAATGCTGAAGAGAATCGGCGAGTTTACCGCTCCCTGTTGCAGACCATTCTTAATGAAAAATTCTGTGGTAGAAGTTACATTGCCACTTTTGACAACAAACGTTCTACCAGTCAGCATGTCATAAAGCATACATAGCAATGGTTTACTTATGCCAAATCTGGTCAGCTTTAGATAGAGGCCCGCTAACCATACGGTGTCAAAAGCCTTCTCTAAATCAACCAGACATGCACCCGAGCACTGTTTGTTTGGCTTTGTTTCATTATATATCAGAGACGAGTTTGGAGGCGGCATGAATACAGTCATGTCCAGCCTTGAAACCAAACTGGTTCTCCACTTGAACAGTGCTCGATTGAGAATCTTTTCGAAAACCTTGCTGATACTCGAAAGGAGACTTATCGACCGGAAATTTTCCGGATTGAAGTTGTCCTTTCCCTTTTTCAGAAGAGGATGAACCACCGCTATCTTCCAACGCACTGGATAATATGCATTATTCAGCGCTTTGTTGAACAGCGTGGCGTAAATGTCCACAGCTTCAGGGGGTAAATGTCGCAGTACAATGTTGGGTATACCATCGACTCCCTCTGACTTCTTTTTCTTTATGGAATCGAAGATGATCTGGAGTTCCACCCTCGAGATTAACAGGGAACTAGATCCACTTCGCTCGGCGACTATGGCGTTTGCCAAGTTTTCGTCATCAAACCGGGTGAAACCACGGTTCTCAGATCACCATTGCGTTATGTCGTTTCGGAGATAGAAACATTCCTCTATCAAGCCGGAAATGACGGCAGCCTTCCCGTTGAGCTTTATAAAGCCGGCGGAGATGACTTGGTAAGTAACATCCACCAACTCATAAGCCAAATTTGTTCGGATGCCTGAAGAATGTAGCCTAAGCGTCATTTGCCCGATCCACAAAAATGGAGACCCCTGAACTGTGCCTCTCAAAGTCTCAACATCTTAATATCGACTGCAAGATACTATATGCCGTAATATGTCAACAAACTCGTCGGTTTGTGGATGAAGATGGAGAATTCTCGTTGCTCTATCAGAGTCGGAAACGACCTCACTGATACATTCGATACCAAAAAAGGATTTAGACAAGGCGATGCGCTGTCATGTGACTTCTTCGATTTGATTCTTGAGAGGATAGTGCAAAACTCCCGAGGCAACACCAGAGACACAATCTTTCAAAAATCGATGCAACTACTAGCAAACGCCGACGCTATTGACATCATCAGTCGGACTCAACGTCATGTCATTGCTGGTATAGAGAAGAACGCCGCAAAAATTGGCTTTGAATTAAATGAGGGTAAGACCAAGTAAATGCTGTCAACACGAAAAGACACAGAACGTCGACGAATTAGACAGAACGTCACAATTGACAGATATACCTTTGATGTAGTACGGGACTTTGTCTACCTCGGCTCCGCTATTACCTCTGACAACATCCGGTCAGAAAACAATCGAAGAATTACTCTTTTCAATCGCTGTTTCTTCGGGCTAAGAAGGCAATTCAGTAGTTAAGCCCTCTATCGAACTACTAAGGCGATCCTATAACGATCCATTTGAGAGGAAAATTCTTCGGTCCCGTTTGCGTTGACGGGCTATGGAGACGAAGATTCAACCAAGAACTGTACGAGCTGTACAGTGCCATGCCCCTGGTCAAAAAACTCCGCATTGGACGTTTAAGATGGCTAGGACATGAAGAACGAATGGACACCAATACTCCGGCTCGCAGTCTTCGATTCCCAGCCAGACATCGGACGCAGTAGAGGCAGACCTCGCCTTAAGTGGCGCGCACAAGTAGAAACCGACCTCAAACATGTTGTAGTGCGCAACTGGAGGCAGTTAGCTAAGGAGTGGGCTAATTGGAGAGGCATGTTTGTTGAGGCACAGGTTCATTCTGGACTGTAGCGCCTCTTAAGTAAGTATGTAAGGACTAATAGAGAGCTATCTATTAAATAAAACACCAGAATATATTTACATTTTTTTTAATGATATCTTAACAAAAAAATAGAAAACAAAAACATACAACTTGTTGTTAAATACACGACTTTGCACATATCATTTGTAATGATTTTTATAAAGAAATTTCATATTAAAAAAAATAATTGCTGTCCATAACCGATTGAAGGATAAGAACTCCATTCTCATTTTGTTCATTTGTGAAGGTTTTGCCATGAACGGTGTTATTAGTAGGTCTGAACGGGAAGAATATAAAATAAGAATGCACTTGGAGACCTTATTCAAACAAAAAAAATATTAATTTCCATTGGGTAGGACAGGGACAATTGAAAAATTCTGCAATTCGATCGCCCAACACGATGCCGTGATAACCGATATACAGTAACAGGAACCTCAAACGTTCACACTCACGACAAAACTCAACACAAAACATTTAGATATAAAACACCCTTGTTGGCGGATCACCTTTCCATGTTTTTCTCTTATTTTACATTTTTATGGACGGGAAGGTTAATTCGCGTTTACATTTTGAAATAAAAGTAAAATATTCGTAAATTTGAAGAGGAAAACGAGATTACAACACAACTCTGTTGAAACGAAAACATGACAACATTTGGAAGTTTTAAAATTCGAACGAAAAGCTGCTTCTGATTGATTCAAATGATCACACGATAATATGAATCTGCAATGCTGTACAAGGCCACAATGGGAGTGTTATTCTTCTCAGACAATAGTTCAACGATCTCATCGAAAATTGTTGATATATAGCGTCTATGTTTAGGAAATCTAGAAAGTGAACACACTGGATTAGATCAAAGAATTTTATGGGTGCGATGAGCATATCAAACCTTTCTATCACAATATTCAGTTCTAGTTCAGTCTCTTTCTTGTTGACTTCTCGTGGGTTAATGGCACCGACGATGGCGTTAATTGTTGTTGTTGGAAGCTCCACCACGAGGACGGTGAAGTTTTCCTTTTTGCCAAACTGCAAAAGAGTCGTTGTCATTTGTTGCGTCACCTGAAATGAGATTAACTGATGATCAGAGGGAAAGCAAAGCAAATGCAGAACTTACATGATTCTCGTAGCGTCGTCGAAAGTTGGCGGTTAGCTTGTCATGGGTCATGAACACTACTTGCACTTTCGGCAAATGGCTGAGGAGTGCGCCGCTGTTCTTAATACTGCTACTTGAGGCGGACAAACTGATGCCGGAGGAACTCTGTGTTGCACAGTCTAACGCGTTGTTATCGTTGCGGAGGAGTTTTTGTATGTATTCGACCAATTCGCTGTGAGTTACGTGACGCTCTTGAAAGCGATCACGATCCCATGATCGAACACGCAATGAACCGTTCTCTGCCACTAGAATCACATGAACTGCACCCAGGTCTTTGGCAAGATCCTGAGCTTCATCTGGACCTGTTGCTTCAACAATACCGCTCCGAATACCAGCCGACCAAAGAACACGCATTATATGGGTGACATCTTTCAGTGGTGGTCGGGAACCGGTTACACAGACGCCAACGTCAATCGCTCTACACTCCTCGTCGCATTCGGAACCACATGCTGCTACCAACTTGTCCAGCGAAAATGATAGACCGGCGCCACTAATGCCACGATTGGGGATGTTCACGTTGAAGCTCTGCGCCTGCTTTTGGATCTCCATTAGCATTGTGTCGTAACGTTCGCCGACAGCCAGGACCGATGGTCGCGACGTTCTATTCGGCTTTAAGTCGGCAATCATCTGCCAGACTATGCCGCCAGTACTCGCACGCTCAAAACTGATCGGCAATCCGGCACAAACATGAATAGGACACTGAAAAACAAAAAAAAAACTCTTAGAGGGGAACCTACAGTTTGTAGTAAAACTTACAGAAACACCAAGACTCTTGGCAAGCATTACAATAGCTTCCAGTTCCCGAATGGCTCCTTTGGCTAGTGAGGATGCCTCACCTTTACCACGAACTAGAGATCTCAAAGCCGATTCGTCTGCGCTGTTCCTTGTACCGCCGACAATAAAGTCGGCAAGCAAAAGATCAATCAACGCACTAGCGCTGGTCTTGGACTTTTCCATGATGGCAGTGACGGCTGAATGAAAATGGAACTTTGACAATCGTCCCTCGATGAAGTCAAGAATATTGCCAAACAGGTCGCCGAACATCGTCTTTGGCACGTTGCAGTAGATGAGTATGGAACGCAGTAGACTTGTGTGGTTCATGCGAATACAGATGTTCTTCTCGCGTAGGCGCGGAATCTCTTTGGTTATCTCGAAGGCTACGGACAGAATTTCCGCGTCGATAAAGTGATTTCCAGGTGTCGGTGTTATGATATCAAATGCGCACTCATAATTCTGCTTCGGATGGAAGTTGAAGACCTTCTTTTCTCGATACACACGGTCCACGGAGTAGCGTCGGATCATGTTAACGCCGCTCATGGCAATGTGACGAGCGAAGGGACCCCGTAAATCGCTGGGCAACACCACAACCCCACCTGAGTGGGTCATGAGTTTGACGGGATTTAGCCAAGCATTGCTATTCTTCGAGAAAGGCGATAGTAATGGGGTGTCTACCTCGATGGCGCCATGCTTTCGAAACAAATTGACAACCCTTGACTTGACAAACTCAATGGCAGGATTTAAGGACACTAGTCCCAGATGGTAGGTGTGTTCCAAAACATCGTCGCTCTCCTGTTGCAGACATCGAGCGACTAAATGCTTGTATGATTTGCTCTGAGGATTAGCGAGGGCATGACGAAGCATTTCCTGGAGTTCGTTCGCCTCTAGTTGTGCAGGTGGGACCAAATCGGATGCTAGTAATTCTTCGGCAGTAGGTCGTTGGGACGGATCATGATTCAATAGCCATCGAATAATCTAAACAAAATTAAACGTCACAAAATCAATAGATATTCGCATTAACATGTTCCACTTACCTGTACTGTCTTTTCGTACTTGGTATCCTTGAGCATGCTCTCGGGAATGATTACACTCGGCGTACGTAGCGATATGATGGTCTTAGAGCGCTCCATACCCGTCTCAAACGGAGGTTGAGACATCTCAAACAGAATGATGCCAAGTGTGTACATGTCAACCTTCTGGCTGTAGGTGGATTTCGATGCATTCCCCGTTAACTCTGGGGCAACATATAACGTTGTTCCCACTTTCCCTGTGCCAGTTCCCTCCTCCGTAGTCGTCACATGTGAGTGGCTTACATGATCTACTAAAGACATTTGTTCAAAGTCATCGCGAATATTGTAACGACTGAAATACTCACCCTGTTGAGCTTGCAGTGCCAAGAAACTCGTTGTCGCTAGTCCAAAGTCACCAATTTTGATCTGATCATGCGAGTCCAAGAAAATGTTTACCGGTTTTAAATCGCGATGGATAATCCCCTGCTGATGGATGTGCGACAACCCTTCAGCAATCTCACGAAATAGACGCCATAGACGATCTGTATCGTCATACAGACTGTCATCGATGGCAGTCCTTTAGAGCGAGATGATAGAAATTTAGAAATGTCCCTTCAACTAAGTCGATGCAATATTACCGCAAAGTGCATTTTTCACAAAACTCCATTTGAATGTACATAACTTGTGCTATGGGTCGAGGTGAGGAGGTCTTCTCAATTGTATCATCAGCCACCGACTCGTCATCATCGTACTCTGCTATCTCACCATTCGAGTGTACAAACTCAATACCATCGTCACTATCCGAATCATCTATGGTCGGCCTGTGTGGGTATGGATTGAACGGATAATTCGAGAAACAAAACAATTTGGGCACTCACATGAAACCTTTCCAAATACTCGAGGAACTGTCTTCCGTCTCAGCGATGGACGGTGTCATAGGCTTAGCGCTTTCATGACTCACCGACCAGTCACTGGAGATGAGTTTGTCCTGCAATGAGAACAATCACGAAAGTAGTTTTCGAGTGAAGAGAACTAACAAAAAAAAATGCGTTTGAGAATTTTTCCAAGACCATAAGAGAATAACTTATGACGAGATCGTGTTGTCCGAACTAGTATTTCCTTTTTAATCTTCTTGCTGTAAATATCATCGGCGGAAACTCCAAGTTCAACCGATTTATATTGGTGGCAGGTAAGTTTTGCACAATCCATGTTACTGAACACAGTTAGAGCTTCAGAGTTGTTTTGCTTGGTTCAACTTTGCGGTAGCTTTATGAATTTACCCACCCATCCTTTAAAAGGGTCGCTAGACCCATTTTTGCCGCTCACTTCTCTATACTTGCAAATGTCGGCGTAGGCTAATAGTTGTACCGATTTTTGGAAAATTGTGCCTCTGGTGTTGGCTCGTCAGTTTTGCACAATCCTCTCAATAATCAAATTGATTGATTCGATGATAGCGCTTCGCCTTGCCTAAATCCTTTTTTGTTATCGAATGTGTCGGTAAGGTCGTTTCCGACCCTGATAAAGCAGCGAGAATTCTCCATCGTCATCCTATAATAACAGACGAGTTTGTGCAGTATACCAAAACTAAACATGGCTCTGTATAGTTCGTCTCTATAAATGCTGTCGTATGCGGCTTTGAAAACGATGAATTGGTGGTGGGTATCGATTTGGACTTCTTGGGGTTTTTCCAGGATCTGCCGAAGTGTGAAAATTTGTTCGGTCCATTACCAGACGTGTTGTCGTGTAGGCTATGTTTTCCGACAATACTGCTTAAAAATAGAACTCCTCGCCTCGGTCTTATTTCTTGCATTCGCGATCATATTCGTTCGATCATTACCCATTCATCGATTTGGTATACTGCCCAAACTCACCCGTCCATATAGGATACGATTGAGAATTCTCGGATTTAGGCAAGGCGGTGCGCTGTCATGTGACTTCTTTAATCTAATTCACGAATCATTGGTAGGACTCAATGTGTCGTCATAGCCACGTTTGCTAGTACAGAGAAGGAAGCGGCAAAAATGAGTTTTTCAGCAAATGAGGGAACGACTAAGTATATCCTGTTAACACGAAACAAAAACTACGACTTTATCTACGTCGGCTCCGCTATCAACTCTGACAACAACATCTCGTCAGAAACGAATAATTACTCTTGCCAACCGTCGTTTTCTTGCCAATCGCTGTTTCGTTACTCGAACAACTAAGGGGATCCTATATAAGACGTTGATGGGCTACGGATATGAAGATTCAGCCAAGACATACGAGCTTTACAGCGACCCCTAGTTAAAAAAAAACTCCGCATTGAACGTTTAAGGTGGGTAGGACATGTAGATCGAATCGACACCAATACTCCGTCTCCGGCAGGTGTCGGACACAGTAGTGGGCTAATTGATGAGCGATGTAGGTTGAGGCACAGGTTCATTCCGGACGGATAGCGCCACTTAATCTCAATTTATGGCAGAGCTTTTGTTGCCTATATACCCAATACCTTAGCCGATTCAGCATCTTCGAGTATGATTAGGATCTCTGCTTGGGTTACACTGAAGTTATTCGCTTTCAAAATTTGTTCTTATCTCCAGTTATTTCGGCTATGCTATGCTCCGATAGTATTCGATATAACCCTATACCTCGACATTATGTCTTCCTTGATGTATCCATTCCTGTATATTTTAAAAGAGATCTGAGCCCAATACCATATAAACATCCTAAAGCTTGACATCATCCGAAAAGTTAACTTAAAAGCAATCATACTCACCATTTCCTCCATGTCTGCGTCGGTGGCACTCTCAATCCAACTGTTGAAGTAGCGCACAACATTTTCATGATTCAATCGAGACAGCAACTCAACCTCGCGCGTCATCTTTTTATACAGCTGACGACTTCTGGCCGGAAGCGGAATACGTTTGATAGCGTACTCGCGGTTGTCCAAAATATTACGAACCTAAGCCAAAGCACATATGAATGACTTTACAGCAAACGGAAATTCAGACGAACCTTTAAAACATCACCGAAAGCACCCTTGCCCAGATACTTGAGTTCCTCGAATTCGGTTTTCAGTCTCGAATGGCTTGTACTTAGGGTGGGTATGGAGAAATCTGCATTAAATGCCGGCACAGCCAAGGTATCGCGTTTGTTATTTGTTTCAGGACAGCTTTCTGGTTTAAGTACTTTCTGTGTGTGATTTGTAAGACCCAGAGGAACGGCGTTCTCTTTGTCATCGTGATACAATGCCGATCTAAGAAAGGGATGTTCTAGAAGCTCAGAAGCTGATAACGTTCTACCGGAATTGCACCTGAAAAAGAGAAGAAAAGTCAAATTGTATCCAACTAACAGAAACCACCGTACTTGTCGATGAAATCTCTCATTTCAAACGTTAGTGTTGGCATTAAGGACTCTACCAGTGCTCCCAAAGCTGGCAAATCTCCTTTTGTAGATTTCTGTCCGCCGACCAAGTCCAGCAGATTTGGTACCAATGAAAAATCCGTACATTTGATAGTTCCTGTGTTGTCCATAAATACGGTTGAGTCAAACAAATGACTATGCGAGACGCCCTTGTTATGCAGATACACCAATGCATCGAGAACTCCCCTAGTGACCATTCGTGCGCCATCGATACACCATCCCAGCGATGACGAAATGCTAAACACACTCGTACCCAAGACGAAATCTTGCGCCAGAAACACCTGCACACCCTCCTTGCGCTTCATGCAGAGAACGCACTCATAAGGAATAAGATTCTTGTGACTTAACTGCGATAAATGTGCGACTTGCTTTTCAATTGCAAGGAAGATCTCATCGATTTTGTGACCACCACACTTTGTTTCCACACTCCAGAAACAGCTGCCTGCGCAACGCTGTTCTAGTTGGGCGTACTTTATGTTCCATTCGGTTATGTACAGTAATTGACCAGTGTCTACATCCAAGCCGGTGTACGCTATGCATCCGCGCTGAGAGTGTCCAAGACAGCAACCGCGCTTTATCTGACGTCCTACTCGCTGGAAATACAAAGTTTCACAGCTTCGATGGTCCATGCATTTGTGAGGATAAACTTGACCGCGAAAATATGGTGAAGAATTTTCCGAGCTCTCGGAAGACGACTGATTGCGATTCGATTCACTCATACTGCGACGTGGTTCTCCACGACGTCGCGCCTCATTCTTGTAGATCTCTTTGCGGCGCTCAACTTCGTCCAAGCGATTCTGCCGCTCGAGCGTTTCCTTTTGTAGTTTTTGATTCAGTTCCTCCTGTTCGCGCTTCATTTTTTCTTGCACCATTTCATCGTAGAAGCTGCCACGCGGTGGTTTGTTGTGTTTGAGAAGGAAAGCTTGCACTGTTTGTGCAAGCTCAAAGATCATAACTTCACCGCGCAACTCTGTCGACTGCTGTTGCAGCATTTTGAGCAGCTCATCAATGAGACTGTCCGAGATGCCTTTAGTTTCTTCCAGCGATAGTTTTGGTGACCTACACAAAAGAATAGCACGAAATATGAGTGATTTCAAATTGGTTTCCTTATGCCAGAAACATATTTTTCCACTTCAGTACCAACTTACACTTTGGGATACTTCGCTGGACAGATAATGTGCAATTTCGTTCTAACATATGCCTCTCCATTGCCAGAAGAGCCACGCAGGGGTGTCAGGAGAATACGTATATCCAGAGGTTTCCAGCCAGCATTCTTTTCACGTAGGTCCTCGACATCGTAACCAAATATACTCTGCGAAACCCAAAATAACCAATTACACAAGAAACGCAAACAAACCGCACTTCCGCGTGTTGATGAGGCAATACGCAGCGGTAATTTCGTACCGCTTTCACGCAATCACCCACACTTTTACCTTAATCACTTCCAATTCTTCGATTTGACGATCGCGAAATGTTTCCTTCGTTGTTGTTGCCATTGTGAAGGCGCGGTGGGCGCTACAGTGCGCTTGCTACCGTTTGCATAATTGGCACCGAAACAATTCCCAATTAGATACTAATTAGGAAGAAATCACTATCTAACACGGTGTGTGATTGTTTTCTTTTTTAGAAGATTTTGCCGAAAATAAGATTTTTGGTTTGTTGTTGACTTGAGGCAGGCCACAAGCACGACGATGTAGAAAAATGTCAGTTTCTTTTTGCCGAAGCGGTGACGGCAAGTGTCAAAATGATAAGAGCGAACGTAGTAGATTTGTTATGGAAACTACCTTTAGGGTGGTAATACAAAAACGCTGGAAGAATGACACTGAAAACTAGTAATCAGGTATAAAGATTAGGGAGGAAACTTTTGCAGGAATTTACGTTTTGAATTAACAGTATCATTAAAAACTCATATTTATCTTTTTATGCCGATGACATGAAAGGTACATTTCCTCCCCCACTGAGTCTTACCCACTTTAAACTGATTTAAGCAACTTTTCAACCTGGTGCCAAAAAAAATTAATAGAGCTCAATGTCATCAAATGTCAGACCATGAGATACTCCCGTAAGCGTTTTTCATCAGACTCGAGATCATATTTAATATTTGGTGAGCCTGTACCTAATGTGCTTTTCATGCGTGATCTAATTTTATCTGGGACAGAGAACTTAACTTTCGCTCTCATATTGACAATATCATCAGCAGACCCAACTCCGCACTTGGGTTTGTAAAACGCTGGTCTAAGGTATTCTCGAACCACTATGTCACAAAATCTCTCTTTTTCACATTTGTTAGACCTATTCTTGAATATGCTAGCCATGTATAGTCGCCTTATCACAATACCCATTCCCTCCGTATTGAGAGTGTCAAACGCAGATTTATCCGTTTTGCTCTACGCGGTCTCCCCTGGGTAGACAGTTTTAATCTACCCCCCTACGATGATCGTTTGAAATTAATAAACCTTCAATCACTACATTGATTGCCCTGCTCTGCTAGAAATGATTTCCCTCAACGCCAACTCCAGAAATCTAAGATCTGTTCCCCTCTTCCGACTCAAATTCCACCGAATCAACTACGGTAACAACGAGCCAATGACTAGAATACTCCTTTGATTTTCACTGTAGCAAATTTGCTCTACGAAACTCCCTTATGACCTCCTCATCTACCACTACTCCTTAACTCTTCTTCCAATAATTTAATTTAATTAGATTAATTTAGTCTTAAGTTCAGCATGTACTTAGCTAAAGTAAATAAACCAAGGCGCAAGACGTGCGGTTCACTAAGCACTTACGCATCTACAGAGATTTTGCTATGCAGTCACGTGAACATTTTTTTATTCAGTGGAACAACAGAGGAGAATTTTTCTGTCAAAAAAGTTTTCCTACGTTGCAGCTCATAATAATGATGAGTTTCCAACATGATATACACATTATCGGCTTAATAAGAAAACCTCGTAACTCCAAAGTTCCTGAACAAACTCCTAACTCCGACAAATTACTAAATTACTGAAACTCGTAACTCCCCTATCCAAAGGTATAAAAGTGTTATGAAAAAGCGGGGAAGTGCCTGGCAGCAAACATCCTAACTCCAATAATAGAATGACAAAAAACTCCAAAGTACTCATTCCGTAACTGTCAAAATGATTATCATTGACGACAGTGAAGGAGATTTTCTGGGTACCTATCTACCGTGTGTTAAAAAAAATATACGTAGTATTATTAAAAAACTGTTTTTCCAAAAACATGCGATTTTATTATTAACTTAGGATATAATATAACACCGTTAACAAAACAAACTGGGCTTTGAAAGAATCTCCTGTAAAATTTCAAAGTTTGGAGTTACGAGGTTTTCTTATTAAGCAGACGATATACAAAATAAGCAGCTGAACTTTTTTATAAGAATGGGTACGGACTTGAGAAGACGAGCCCAACAAAAATATTAGTCTACTGTCTACTGTCAGCATATTGCAGAAAATCTCCGCACTCTCTACTCTAGTGAGCAATCGTGTACGACTAACGGAGATCTCGTAGGAATCATTTTAGAGAACACGCCTGCTTCCGAAAAGTAAATCCGAAAGTGGAATTTCGGCACCTGGCAAAATGTTACTTGGTATGTTCCTTACATAACACTTACTTAAGTGCTGCTACAGTCCGGAGAGAACCTGGGCCTCAACCAACATGCCTCTCCAATTAGCCCGGATTGCTTCGTTGCCCTCATTTACTGCTAAACCAATTTTTGCCGCTTCCTTCTCTATACTAGCGAACGTGTCATAGCCACGCATCACGTTGGGTCCTACCAATGATGTCAATATCGTCGGCGTATGCTAGTAGTTGTACCGATTTTTCGAAAATTCTGCCTCTGGCGTTGGTTTGTGAATTTTGCACAATCCTCTCAAGAATCGAATTGAAGAAGTCATGTGACAGCGCATCGCCTTGCCTAAATCTTTTTTTGGTATCGAAAGTGTCGGTGAGGTCGTTTCCGACCCTGATGGAGCAGCGAGAATTCTCCATCGTCATCCTACACAAACGGACGAGTTTGGGTGGTATAGCAAAACTAGACATGGCTCTGTACAGTTCGTCTCTATAGATTCTGTCGTATGCGGCTTTGAAATAGATGGGGGGTATCGTTTTGGAGTTCTTGGGTTTTTCCAGAATCTGCCGAAGTGTGAAAATTTGATCGGTTGTGGACTTTCCTGTCCTAAAACCACGCTGATAAGGGCCTATAAGGTTGTTGGTAAACGGTTTCATGCGTTCACATATTACGGCAGAAAGGATCTTGTAGGCGATGTTGAGGAGACGTATGCCTCTGTAGTTGGCGCAGTTAAGAGGGTGGGCGCGAGAAACCTAGCACATCAATTGCGGCTGATCTAATGGCTCGTTGGCATTGTTCTTCGACATTCGATGCTGGCGGTATGGTGTTAATCGAGAGGTTAATGGAGAGGCGTGGTGGATATCAGCATTCTTACCTTGGCTGCAACGAGGTAATGGTCCCAGTCGATGTTAGCTCCTCGGAATGTTCGGACATCTAAAGTACTAGATACGTGTCTCTTGTCTATCGCAATGTGATCGATTTGGGTGACCGTTCGCTGATCTGTAGACCGCCATGTACCCTTATGGATATTGAGGTGAGGAAACCGTGTGCTGGCTATAGTAGCATTTCGTTCCGTAGTGAAGTCAATTAGCCTAAGTCCGTTACCAGACGTGTTGTCGTATAGGCTGTTTTCCGACAATACTGCTAAAGATGTCTTCTCTTCTTACTTTTCCGTTAAAATCACCCAGCGCGATTTTAACATCGTACTTCGGTAGTCGCTCATAGGTTTGGTCAAGGAGCTCATAGGAGCAATCCTTAGCTATATCATCATTTTCCTCCGTTGGGGCGTGAGCGCATATAAGGCTTATGTTGGCGAATTTGGCCTTGATTCGGACAGTTACAATGCGTTCGCTAATGCTTGGAAACATAAGACTTCTTGCCTATGTCTGGCACTTATAACAAATCCGCATCCGAATAGTTTCTGCTGTCTATAACACGGTCCGTAGTAGATGTCACATTTTGCGTCCTCTTTTTGCCCAGCCCATCATATTTCCTGAATTGTAGTAATATCTGCTTCTGAGCAGTTTAGGGCTTCCACTAGTTGTTCGCTTGCACCTCTCCTGTTTAATGATCTCACATTCCAGCCGGGTCGTCAACAATAAAATCAGTCCTTTCCGAGGCTATTGGTTGCTTCGTTACATTTTAGTTTTTCTATGGTTGGGTAGATAACCCAAGCACAACCCTCAACCTGGAGCGTCAGTTCCAATTTATTAGTTATCCCTAGGACATGGGGCCATCAGTATCCACTACGGGATTGAGCGCTGCCGTTGACCTTTCGGTTCATCCGCCACCATCTCTGTTCAAGGGGCCTGACTAACCCTTGAAATTCCTAGACAACCTGTTGTCCGAATATGTCGAAGCATCTTGTCTGGGTTCGCCTGGAACAGCAGGCCGGGTATTCATTCCGAGCCATTCTGACCTGCCTGTTTATAGTGTTGCTATTTTTCGTTGTGTTATCAACACTCGCGCTTATCGTTTAGCAAGCCAAATCAACACCCAACATAACAACAAAGACACGACTTCAGAGACAAACTTCCTCATTTGGCAATATTTATTTTTGTTTAGCTAAAAAGTATCTTAAAGTAACAGAATCTGCTAACGGAATATTAACATGTTTTGTATGCGCTCAAGGTTATTCTTCTGCGGACGCTTTGTTATAACTTTTAACCACTGACGTCGCAGGGCCTTGCAGAACCTTTCTTGATATTCGCATAAATCCTGATACAGGATCTCGTCCGAAATACTTTACTTGAATCTCTTGCCCGACTTCCAGATTCAAGGCGGAAGGATGTGCCACCTAAAGTAAGAAGAGTTGGATTATCAATATTGTAGCTTAACGTTCGTCACTCCCTACCTTCCTCTGATCGAGTTGAGAATTGTGCAACAGTGCTGGTGGCATACTTGGGTATAGCGTCACCATAACTCCTGTGTCACGTAATTCAGTGATAGTTGCTGTGTAGATGCCACCGAACTCAAGGTCTGGAACCCTTTCCTTGATCAACAAATCGTCTATCATTTCCTTGGCTTCGTCCAACGCCTCTTGGGAAGGTGAAAATAAAGCGAAGGTGGTTTCGTCTTCTGCTGTGATCTGTGTTCCAGTCTCGAGGTAGATGGATTTTAAATTCATGCCACTTGGTCCTATTAAGCGTGCTCTTTGGTGTGGCTCGACGGTCATTTTCTCCGTCACAGGCCAGCAATCTTTGCGAAACTTTCTGAAAGGAAACACGTGAATATAATAATTAAGGGACCATGTCTTGGCAGTCAAACCTATGCTCACGAATGGTTTCATTCATGATGTCTAAAATTTTCGCTTTAGCATCGGTGGCTTTCTGCAGAGATTCCATGACAATTTTTAATGGAATGCCAGGAACTTTCAAATCCGCTTGAATAGCTGTAAATCCGCGCCGTGTGCCGGCCACTTTCATATCCATGTCGCCCATGTAGTCCTCTATTCCGAGTATGTCTGTGAGAATTCTGTAGTCATCGAGGTGCTTGGTATCGTTATTCTCGTACTTGGTAACCAAGCCAATGGCTACTCCTGCTGCTGGTGAAAGCACAGGTACTCCCGCATCCATAAGGGCTAGGGAGCCACCACAAACAGTGGCCATTGAACTTGAACCATTCGATTCTAAAACTTCTGATGTCAGGCGAACGGTGAATGGAAAGTCATTCGGTAGTGTGGGAAGAAGACCGCGTTCGGCTAAGGCACCATGGCCCAGTTCACGACGACCTGCCGGTCCGATGCGTCCCACCTCACCGGTCGCATACGGAGGGAATTCGTAGTGAAGCATAAAATTCTTTGCTTTGAGGCCACTATTAAGAAAAAAAGAGCAAATGATTGCAGTTCAGAGTCGATCATACGTGCTTACGTTTCTAGAGCAGACACCGTGTCCAACTTCATTGCGCTTTCTTGAGAGTCAAGTGCAACAGTGCAGAAAACCTGCGTCTGGCCACGTTGAAACAGTGCTGAACCATGCAATGGCTTATATAAGTCAACCTGTGAATGGAAAAAGTGGAGATAAGTAGAGAACACCATCAATAACATGCGTCCCACTCACTTGGCAGTTGATTTTCCTTATATCGTCATATAGACGACCGTCACAGCGCTGATTTTCCTCGAAAATCAAATCCCGAAAGATTGATTTGCACGTCTTGTTGAACAACTCCGAAATGACTGACGGCTCGGTATCAGGATAGCTTGACCAGACTCTATCAACCACATTGCTGCGCACTTCATTGACCGCATTGTCACGGGACAACTTGTCATGTTTGGCATCGCAAAATATCTCCCGCAGACGCATCTCGGACAAGGTGCAAACAGCATCAACAATTTCTTGATCCACCGCATGTGTAGGTTCGAGCGAACGTTTTGGACGTCCAAAGGTTTTTTGCAGCTTTTCAATTTCGTTGATGACAAACTGCGCTTCTCGGGTTCCCTGCTTTATCGCTTTAAGCAGATCCTGCATTAAAACCACATTTCCCTTACCCTCCAACATGACCACCAAATTTTGCTTCGTCGCCGTCACCACCAAGTCCAACTGTGACTGTTGCAGCTCTCGTCTAGTTGGATTTACAATAATCTCACCGTCGTACAAGCCTAATCTGGAAATTAGTGGGTTAGCTTTAACACGTCCGTTTTATAAAATTCATATTTACCTTACAGCACCTACCGGACCATTCCAGGGAATGTCACTCAGACTCAGCGCCATCGAGGCGGCGTTTATCGCCAAAATTTCCGGCGAATACACTGCGTCCATGGCTAGCATATTACAAACCAATTGTGTTTCAGTCTTAAACTCGGCGGGAAAGAGTGTCCTAACTGACCTGTCGATGAGTCGCGCACTTAGAATTTCCTTTTCGGAAGGACCCAGCTCACGGCGCATGAAATTCGTTGGAATTCGACCCGAAGCAGCGCTCTTCAGACGATAGTCAACAACCAGGGGCATGAACGACGCTCCAGGCGTCTGTTTGGCCTTCGCAACGGCTGTTACCATAACTGAGGTATCACCCATGGTGCAAACACCAGTCCCGTTTGCAAATCGAGCATATTTGCCAGAAGATAGATTCAAATACCGCCTGTTAGAATCGAGGTAGAAGTGATCTGTGAACTTGGGTTAGATAGAAGAACTGCAACTTACCCATTGGAAAATTTAACTTCCGCGTCGGGACATTGTTCAGTTGGGTTGTGAAATTGTTTGGCAGATATCAGGGATGCACTTTTCAACCGATTATTAAGGATTTTTAAATATTTTCGTGGAAAACACACAGAAGAAGTGAGAAAATTTATCATATTTTAGTGATTTACAAGAGCGCGGAACTGAATATCTGACATAAGAATGACAGGTGGTAAATTGACAGATTAATGTGGGTGCTTACACTTGACACAAGGTTACTAGGCAGGACTGCTATTGAGAAAATGATTAGTTCAACGAAAAGCAAATTGTACTCCTATACGAATTGTGCTCAATGGGCTTTTGCACACGAGTATACCTTAACCGTACTATCATTACATTTACTTTATAAGTACACGGGAATATGTTCAACCGGTGGTATTTCATGTTATATTACAACCGTTCTTTTTAATTTTCGCGATAATATACAGCAAAAGTAATTAAAATTGAGTGGATTTTTTTTTACTTTTATTCGTATAACAAAGAATTAGTCTTCATTTTATGTCTTCAAACGTTCGAGTCAAATTCTATTATGAATTCTATTATGAAATAGAGTTTAAGTTAGTTAAATAAATTATATATATATATTATTATTTTTGCTATCTCCTTAACAGTTATAAACCTTAAGTTTGCTTTGTGGATGTGACAGACTTAGCATTACAATACTGCTTCAAATGCTTAAAACTCGGTTTACACACCCAATTCGTGTGCTAATTTCCTATAATGTTGGATGTTGGATGATAATGTTTCATACAAATTTGACAGTTTTTTGTTACCACGTCGTAAGTTACAACTCCTTTTACAATGTCTACAATGAATTTCCGGCCTTGCGTAAATATCTACTTCCATCATATTATTGGAAAATAAATACATGTGATGTTTTGACATACAAATTACAGTTGACAGCTATGATTTGAGCTCTTCTTTATAATTGGAGTGTTGGAGTGTAACTAACTTTAATTAATCATATTTTTTAGATAAATTTTACACTTTGTCATGTTTAATGATAGCTAGGAGTTTTTTTCATAGACATATATTTGAATCGTCTATTAAAAAAACTTTCCTTAGATTCAGTTAAGTACTTTTTGTTAGCAAAATATATTTTCATAATAAAAGAAGTCTGATGGTTACCACTGAGAAAACATTTAAAAATGTATATAAAAAGGCTTAAGTGCTTCTTCGCTTCTTGATAAAAATTTTACGGAAAGGAGGCAGCACACCGAATTTTCGTTGGAATAAGGTAGGTTAAGTTATCTTATTCAAAGTTTTAAGTTAAACTATGTAGATTTAGTTTGGCGAGAGGGTCTTTGGGAGTATCATTGGCAAAGATTTTAGAACAACCGCCAAAAGTGAGCCGATTCTTTCCAGCAAAATCGAGGCAGGTGATAGAGTTCTATGATTGTTGGGCGAAGGCCAAAAGATGCAATCGGGATTAGATGGACGAGTATAATTGCCAACCATATTATATTTATATCAAAATGCTTTAACGAGTATAAAAAAAAACGTTTTTACTTATTCCTTGCCAATAAAAATTAAAAAAAAATAGAGTGCTTCGAGGTTGAAGTGAAACTTCATGCATCGACGTTTATCAAATAACAGAAGTCCTTTCTTATCGAAACAGCAGTTGACTTTTTCGCTTAAATTTTATCAATTTATCATATTTTCAAGTTCAAGAAATGATACTATGGGCTTGTGCTATGCTTTCTTAACCACAATTTCTTATGGTCGGCAAACTGAAGCTTATGTGTGTGTTTTGAGACAGTTAAGTCTAAATTTATTAGTATATCCATTTATATACATTTAATTTACAATTTACAAATTAATTTAATTCAGTGTTCTCTTCCCCTTTTACAAATGTATACATTTTCTTTTAAACATTTTTAAATTTTCGTCATTGGTATCAGTTGGTAGCGTATTAAATAAACTAAAACCTTTATATTTTGTGGTGTTTAGTGTTGATGATGAGAATTGAATGCGCAATATGAAGTCGTTCGCGTTCCTTAAGCTGTTCGGCGGCTCATCTCCCAAACGTTTAACTTTATTTGTTAAATTGTTAAATGAGCACAACCAGTAATTTTGAATCCATTACGTAGGGAATTCATCATAAAAATACCGGCCTACTTATAGCTATCATTAAACAATTTCTTTGGAACACAACAATTGATGGAATTGAAATTTTACATCCATTGCTTCTTATAGGAATCACTTGATAACTCCGTTACTTCAAAAAATAAATATTGATCAATGAAATATAAGAAGTGCTTTTCTGTGGCAACTATAATTAAAAATTTAAATATTTTTGGATGATCGTGTTCTAAAAATTCATGACCTTTGTTTTTACACCAACTCGCCAAAGATTAAACTTATAAAAAAGCCGGAAGAAATAAAAAAAAAATTTAAAATGAGATTTTTCAATGATAGTTAAAACTGGGCCTTAAAGAGGAATCTTTAGGTGGAATTCACATATTGACCAAATAACTTGTTCAGAGACGTGCAGTGCTGAGGGATAGTAGAGTCTCTAAAAATTAAAATTACTTCAGATTGAATTAAATACTGCAAATTTTTAGTTTAATAAAAGGGTAGAAGTATCACATGATATGAAAAAAAAAATTATTATTATGATTTCAGATTGCAGTTTAGAAAAACTACATTAATCTGTTTTCATTGCCTGGCTACCCGTTCATTTTAACTAATTTAATTTTCATGAACACGCAAAATAGCGTCATTGGAATGTCGCAGTTTACACAAGAGAAACATTGTGTTTTCACACCTAATGAACATAACTCTGCGTATTTTCATTTCTCTCTGCTCTTCCCTTATTTAAAAATGGTGAAAACTGAATTCTCGCACGATATAGAGAGTCTAAAATAAAGAACTCTACGTGGGGAACTGGGATTTCCATCATGGCGGAAAGTAAATTTTCTCGTGCAGATGGAATCTTTGTAATGTAAAGTTACTTTTCTGGTTTTTCTTTCCCCGCCTCTTACACATATTTCCCTGCGCACCCTCACTAATCGATGAAAATCAGTGATTTTACTCTTGTGTGAACAGGCACAATGAAGTTAGTTTTGACGTGTGAAACAATGAATTCTAAAGGTCCAATTATAGCTGTAAAAGTAAATTGCGTTAACATTTTAGCCAGTGGTATACCTACTGAGGAGTGAGGGAGATGGAAAACACACTCGTGGATCTACCGCGGTATTCACACGTGGCGGGCAACTAACACATCATTCAGATTATAAAATAAAACGCAAAGAAAATTCATTTTATTTTTGAACAAAGTAAAATTTCGTTATATAAAAAGTATGGTTACGAATATATAATTACATTCGTTTCGCTATTTTTTATTTGCGAAATATGCTTAACTTGAACAAAGTAGAGTGGATATCTTTTATCATGAACACGAATAATACAACAATTTTGTTTAATAAAAAGCTTAATAATTTAGGGTTTTCTATGTGCACTCTGAAATTTATTCCGTATGTTTTTAATACAAAAAAATATGAAGAAATAAATTTTGATTTAATTCTATTGGGAAAGTTTCGAAAATAGTATTGTAAGAGAATGCCATTTAGTTCAATTGACACAGCAAAGATAATATTTTGGTTACTCCTATAGAAATGTCGAATATCAACCAGTGGATAAAATTAACCCACATTTTAACGCAATTGACACACTGCCTAATATACATTTTTGTATAAATCTGTAACAGTATTCGTATGAAAAAAAAACCTTAACTCAGTTTTCTTATCACAATCCTGAACAAAATTATTTTTTCCAGTGTTCTAGCACTCTACATATTTTTCGTATATAGAGTCGCTTATTAATTAATCAATGACCGTATCTAGCTTAGTAAAAAACGTCGCGTTATAAACCGTTTTACTCCTCTAAGCCATCCCTGTGGTTTGGCACCACCTGCCGCTGAACATTTTGACATTTCTCATCTCACACACACTACCGAACCCTCCCTAACGCAATTCAGCATTTTGCCGTCACCACGCATGTAGTGGTTACACCAAAGAAATTTAATTCAGCCATCTCACAGAACCCGTCGCTGAGAAGAAGAGCTCCTGAACACACAGTACCCCCCGAAAGAATTAAAGTTTCATCAATCGAGTCTGGGAAAAATTTTCATTTCGGTTTTCGCTAGCTGACGACGGCATTGCTGCGAGTACAAGTTCCATTTTTGCGATAATACACCTTGTCAAATAAACAGGAGTGAAGAATCAGCCACAACCCAACCAAAAACCACCAAATCAACAAAAATTTGGCATTTTCCAATCGCCAAATCGATTTAGTTATCCGCAATCGAGGATCTACACGGGCTTTCCGAAGTTTTTTTTCCAACGATTTTCGCGTCTCTGACTTGGTCTCATCGGATTTTCTTTCCTTTTCGTTCATCATTTTGTGTACTCGGGTGCAGCAGTTTTTCACTTTAATCATCGTTCCTAGAGCGCACCAAATTCAGTGAGCAAACAAACAATTCACCTTTGGGTCCCGAAAAAAAACGGATGAAAATCAAGTTCCAAAAGGTTCGCCTATACCACCACACCCTGTGCGTGTGTGTACAGTGCAAAATTGATTGCCAAGGCATTACAAGTGGCCCCGAAAAAAAAAATCGCAAAAATCTCAAAAAAATAAATTGAATACCGAGTGCGGTGTGTGTTTGTGTTTGTGCGCCAATATACGAGTGCTCTATTCTGTGCCCAACTGCTAGCCTCCTAAAACCCGGAGCTAAGTGTCATAATTACCCGGCCTCGTAATACTATTAACTGTAGCTTCATGGATAAATAAGTTCGTCCATTGGCTCTGTGCGTTGTCTACTTCATCACGAGAAAGTGTCGCGGCCATAACACTGCGCCTCTGTGTGTGTGTCCCTGTTTGAACCATCACCGTCGTCCAATTTTTGTAGCGTGTGTGTCTCTTCCAGGCGAGTAAAAGGATCCATTACAACCACCTCGCCTAGTGACAGCAGCAACCACCACCCACAGTTTTCTAGCAAACAACCACTACATCCAATAGCTGGTCGCCGCTCCCGCGCGTTACCTCAAGGTGAAATCTAACAATTCCCTATCGTGGTCTTCTTCGTCTTCGCCGTCGTCGTCGTCGTCGTAGTCTTCTCGGTTGTAGCTATCGTGTTTGACGGTTTCTCCTTCTCTCTCGTTCGTCTATATCGTCCTTTGATTGATAAACTGAGTGCGCGCTGCCCCATGCTGCGAGCCAAGTTCCCTTGAAAGTATCTCGTATCTTGCCCCCTTTTGCTCAAACAAACTGAAAGTTTTCCTGCCAGTGAGTGTGGAAAACTATGCCGGAAGTGTATATCGCATCGTTGGATAAGTGTTGACAGAGCCGCATAAAGAAAAACGTAAGTACTATTACGCCCTTCAATTGAAGCACATCCCTCTGAATGGGAAATTCATTGACCACATGTGTTTCGGTTTTATTGAGAAATTTTTGCCAGATACTGACATGCCTACATGCTGCCGCCTCCTCTCCGGTGTACTCATGTTGTTTATGTTTGAAGTTTTGAAGAAAGGCGCGAGCGCTGTTCCTAGGACCGGAGGAAGACATTTTTTTCATTTGCATAGTCACCAACACGACCTTAAGGTGCTTGGAGATCAACTGAATGGAAATAGATAAGTTGTCGGTGTTTTGTCAATACAGCGAAGCTTCAGTCGAGTGGAAAAGATTGCGAAGGGTGCTGGATTTCCATTTGATTTACGATCTCGTACGGCAGCGATGGTAATAAAGTAACAAAGCAATTAAGTCTTATCGCCAGATTTGGGGATTCCTTTATCCATTCTGCTCGAGTTCTCACCCCCTTACGAGACATTTGTATACAGAAACTACTCCGACCCGTAAGAGTTCTAAGATTACATGCTTGTCATCGCTTATGGAGTATAATAGGTGAGACCATCTGTACACAAATTACAAGCACTTGGAAACATCTGCTAATGGAATTCGATCGTGTTATCTCCGTGAGCTGAGCACAAGTACTCGAGTTCAGATATTTGAAAGATGGTGTACTCTTCTATGCCTGAAAGGGCATAAACAAGTACGTTTTGGGTTTCAAGTGTTAGTCTTTGATGACTTCTTTACCTCCATAGACGAGATGGGAACACAGCCAGGTCAAGGTAGATCAAGTGTGATGTTCATAATGATGTAAATGGGGGTAAGCTCTTTAAGTAACTCTTCATGTATCTGGATGTTGTTGAAAATTTGAATAAATTAGCCAAAGGATTTGGATACTTTTGTAAGGGCACGGACCTATGCTATATATCTACATCTGCCGAATTCAGTAATCAGTAAGGAAATTTTCTAACAGCAACCCATGTGTGCATGATGTCGGGACCAAGAAATGTATCTCGAGTTCGAAAGACTAAGTTCATATAAGCTTTTACCAATAGTTGATAATGCTTCAATGTTTTGGCATGCCATTCCAAGAAGGGGGCCAGTGGAAAACAATATTTGGGGCTAACCCAGACTATCAGCCCAAAATTTAAGCGCAATAGGTTAAGTTAGGTTAGCGGGTTGGAGAAGAAGAGCCTCTGAAACCACGTCACACTCAGCTTCCTTGTGAAAATAAGAACTAATCCTTTAGGGATTAGGTCAGTCAACTTAATCCACTAATTTTCATTTCAGAAACCTGTAAAGCTCTTCTTTAAAGGTTTCTGATTTAGGGATTTTTACAGCTCCCGAAATTTTGCATGTAAAAGCTTTCAACCGTTCTGTTTCTCAAATCACATCGCTAATATAATGTCAGAGAAATTGAGGGGCGTAAAATCGTGCCTCGTGCCTCTACAGATGTCGTCAACTTTTAGATTTGGTTTCGTTGAATTTTCGGAGGTTGTGGCCAGTAAGTGTTGCTATCAACATAGACAGTGATGTTCTTTTAAACTGTAGAAGTTTATTGGTTCTTATCTTGTCATATTCTGGCCAAAGCTTTTGAGATACATTACAGTTTTGGAGGAGGCTTTTAATATATGTTGGCAGATCGCAGAGATTTTAAAAGCGGTAGGTTCTAGATTTCAGAGAGATGCCTTCTTTTTTAGGGAGTGCCGCCCAGGGAGCAGTATTTTGAGGGTTCCTACCTACTCATTTGAAAACCATCTCATCAACAAATTTGATTTGGAGGAGGCTTTTCATATATGTTGGCAGATCGCAGAGATTTTAAAAGCAGTAGGTTCTAGATTTCAGAGAGATGCCTTCTTTTTTAGGGAGTGCCGCCCAGGTATAAGAAAGATAAAAAATTGTGTCCTTATCTCCCCTCGCATATGTAGATCCTGCAGAAGTCATTCATGAATGTCATGTCTTGTCGCATTTCTTTCTTTTAGAAAGCATTCACTGATGATATCAAAGGTCTCGCTGATTTACGCTCTATGAAACTAAATTCATTTCTTAGATCATTTCAAACCCAGCTTTGGGCAAATTGTTTGGTAATATGAAAAGGAGTACTGCTGCTCCGTCTAACCTAGGAATGCGATTTGTATGGCTTTTGGTTCCGACAGGTATTATTGTTCCATGATTTTTGACTTCATAAGCCTTACAATTCCTTGGGATTTCTTATAGCCAAGCTCACAACAAATGGTAATGTGAACTGTTCAGTTTTTTGAAGAGATAAGGAGCATTCCCGGGGTACTTTTCAGTTTGGTGCTACCGGTGATTTGATGGCTGCTTGTTGGATGCAAAGATGCTAATATCCTTGCAAGATATAACATTATCTTTCATTAAATGCAATTCCACTTCGATCGCCATGAATTCCGCTACACATACGCTACAATAATCAAATAGAAAGAGACCAAGACTATGTTATGGTCTTTCGGTGAAAACACCTGCAGCCACTCCTTGCTTTTCCTTGGAGCTGTTTTTCGTTACGAAATCCCAATAAAATTGACGGATTGTGACCCTGATCGATCTATAACGTTAAGTGACCTTAAAATTCTTATCAAGAAGGTTTTTCATGTCTGATTTAGTTCTGGGTTAATCTAGGTCGTTTAATCAATGTCTCTCGAGTTAACTCGAAGCTAATCGTGGGATGATAATAAGTATGATGAGCTTGCTGTGAAAATCTGTCGCTAAGTGTGAAATCGGCATTTTTAGCGGTAATTGGGTGCTTATCTCAAATTGATGATTGGCCAGTTTGATTTTTTGTCATATGGCTGAGCTAGCTGGAATTTGAGTACTAAACACTTCAAGCGGTAGTAGGTGAGAGCGTCTAGTGTAAGCGAGGCTGTTGTTTGGACTGCACCATCGATGCATAGACAAGCATTTTATTGGAGGATGGCATTTTATAGTGCTTTCAACCATACTACTACTTTTGAAATATCGGTCTTAAAACGAAGTTATAGCACCAGTATGTGATGAACCATTTTGAGCACATTTTTCATTACATTCTCACACATTTCACGCGGCATTTCTTTAATTTGATCACGAACATTTTGTTTGAGTTCCTCAAGCGTTTCTGCTTTGTTTGCATAAACCTTGCTTTTCAGACACAAAATAAGTCTGGAGCAGTCAAATCAGGCGACCGTGGAGGCCAATCAACATCACTATTTCTTGAAATAACTTGTATTTCCAGTGCCCTATAAGTGCTTCTTATTTTCTCAGAGATGCCTTTTCATGCTATTTTTTACATCTTTAAAAGTGTCTTAGGATTGGTAGCCTTCAGCTTTGCTTGTCACTAAACTAAGCTACCGTCCGTATAGGCCTACCACTGACGTGGAGAAGATGACTTATGTACAAACATTTAGTTTTTTTTCGCAATTTTACTTAAATTGAGACCCCCAGGTAAGCTTTCAGTGTAGCACGAATCCAAGTATTTTGCGTTTCCAGAAAAACTAATAAGACCCTGATCATGCCAGTCCTGCTCTACGGCGCTGAAGCATGGACCGTCTCAAAAGCGGATGAAGAAATTCGAGAGGAAAATTCTTGAAAAAATCGTCGGTCCCGTTGCGTTGACGGGCTTTGGAAACGAAGACTTAACCAAGAGCTATACGAATTGTACAGCAATATGCCCCTGATCAAAAAACTCCGCATTAGGCGGTTAAGATGGTTAGGACATGTAGAAAGAATGGACACCAATACTCCGGCACTTAGAGTCTACGATTCCCAGCCAGACGTCGGACTCAGTAGAGGAATACCTCGCCTTAAGTGGTGCACACAAGTAAAAACCGACCTTAACCAACTTGGAGTGCGCAACTGGAGGCAGTTACGCCAAGTGTGGGCGGGAACTTTCCTGTACCAAGAGGCACTTCGTCATCTGCATACACTATTATCTGGAGACTATGTTCATGTTCGATCAGCATTATATTTAACACCAGAACCCTCTTTTTAAGTAACAACAATTTTTAGATGAATGCCTCTTTCAAGAATCGACACAAAACTCTTTTGATATCCACGTACACGAGGTAGGGCGTGGACTGTAACCTTTTCTAGAAATTCTCACAGGATGTAAAATGACAGACACTCACTCCCTTAATACATCCTGACTGAAAACACAGTTCTTGTAACATTTAAAAAAAAATCCCTTTCAAGTGGCATTCAAAAACACTTTTAACCGCCAATTTGTGTCATCACAAGCACCCTCAATCCTCTTATCAGGGCATAAGACATAAGCAAACTCTTAGACATAAGTAGTTCGCCAATTATGTCAAAACTTGATCGAAAGCTTGAATCCGATAATGAAATTTTTATGCGACCATTACTTTCCGTTTATGGACCGTAAAAGCCAATCTTCACTTATGATCGTATTTCAATGACCTCAACCCTCCTGCTACATTAGCTTTATAGGAACACATGTATTCGAATACATAAGTTTAATTCGAAAATAAACTCAAACATACAATCGGTTTTAAAGTGTCCATCGCCTCCGCGCAATGCTTTCCCCGTGCAGCGAGTCCGCTGGACTCGCACAACAACCGCTCAAGCCCACATCTGCAGTTTAATTGTGACGAACGTGACATGGCTCAGCGAAATGTAACACAACGACTTGCAAATCAACTGACAAATGACAGTACAGTATCGACCAATAATAACAAAATCAACAAGGTAGCGATGTTTTATTGCCGTTCGATATATTTTTTGGCCAAAACGACCGCAGAATGCCATGTGGGTCAACAATACAAATGATTTGCTGGAGGGGCAAATTGTCTTATACCGTGTGATGTTGCTGTGTCTCTTTCTCGACAACGACTACTAGCCACAATTTTGGCAGAGATAAATCATTGAGCTACCTCATGTGGCGGTGGCAATTGTACCTTTAGCCTCGGGTTTGGCGTCCTTATTTGGGACCAAAACGAAGCCAACAACTGAAGAACACGTACGTGTACGAGTGGGTACGCCTCCACTAGAAAGGATTCCTTTTCCAATTCCAATTCCGTGTGCGGCCAAGTCACGATAACAGTGTTTCTCTTTTTTTTTGTTCCTTAAGCGTTGTATCTGTGTGGGCTATGTTCGCTTGTTTTTCATTAATTAAACGCCTCCAGACCGCAGCGCGCCACCAAAAGTGTACTGACACACTTAGTATCGACGATTTAATTGATTTGAAACAACTATATGGTTGTCGGTAGACTAATACTCGACAGTCGACGCACAGGAATTCCAAGGATGACAAAGTGTGTACCGTCTTTTCGGCGACCGCAGGAAAAGATACAAACGTCGAGATTGGAATGCACGTTGATTCATTTGATGGCCGACGTTGTAATTAATGACAGAATGTCAACTGATAACGACCAAACAGTTAATTTTTTTTTATAATTTTGTTGTTGTTATCAAAGTGATGGTGGAATGCACACGTCGCAAAATTCTGAGAACTGAGAGGTGTGTGTTTGCTGAGAGATCCGATATGAAATGCTGTTCCTAAGATTTGAGTTGCATTAACATATCACCGAGGAAGAAGAAACCCTCTCTCATGGGGATTTCCATCTTACAACAGGCATATTGCATTTATATAGCAGAGCTATAGGTATTAGTTATGAGGGGAATTTTGCTGCTAGGTTATGTGTTTTTTGTTGATTCCTTATCAACATAATTTATTTGAGCTGATTAAAAATATGGAATATGTGAGCTTAGCTGCACGTCTTAAACGATTTTTTAAGGCTTTATTTAAAGTAAAGGTTATCTACTTCCGCGATAACGCTTTCCAAATTTTTCCTAAAAATGAGGCTGTTAGTAAAATTTTCAGCTGTCCCACAGCTTTAAACCGATTCGAGAAAGGTCTAGATTGGGGTTTAATGAGTTGACAAAAATATGCTAAGCCTCTCAATCCGTAGTGATGCCCTAAAATCAATATCTTAAGATTACATAATTTTACTTAAGGTCTGAGAATGCAGTTTTCCATTCTCTTCATCAAACCCCTGTTTCTTCCAGTCATTCAGTCCAAGCGCTCTGTCAGCCACGATCGTTTGCTCC
This sequence comes from Rhingia rostrata, assembly GCA_949824845.1. Classification (NCBI taxonomy): domain Eukaryota; kingdom Metazoa; phylum Arthropoda; class Insecta; order Diptera; family Syrphidae; genus Rhingia; species Rhingia rostrata. The sequence continues at coordinate 46,808,769 of OX463756.1, forward strand.
TTAAACCTGAGTTTCGATTTACTTTGTCATCTCGAACTTGAAGGATTCTATTGACAGTAGGATTGCTCTTCGTTCGCTTAAAGTGAGCGAGTTAGAGGTTTGGAGGGTTCCATAACCGTCATTTCCTTTTAAACTGAAATCGGGTTGGTTTCATGGCCTTTTATCAGCTGGAAATTATGGCCATTTATCGGCTACTGAAAATGGTACCTGAATACAACTAAAATTCACAGTGGGTTGATATTATAATTTTGTATAGCTTGCCTTATACAAGGTGGGCTAAAAGAGATCACCCTATTGGAAGATGCTCTTATTTTTGCAAATAGCCGCCAACGTCAAATCTGTTTTGACATTTGTGGACTAGACAGATGTAGAATACAAGTGAACAAGCCATGAAGTGATACACTCCTCAAGAACGCGGAATAATCGAAGTGGACGATTTTTCGACCAAAATCATAATGAGCGATGAGGCTCACGTCCACCTCAGTGGGTACGTGAGCAAACAAGACTATCGCTTCTGGGGCACCGAAAATCCAAGAGTAATGCACGAGGAGTCATCGGGTGATTTTTTTTCGAACACGCCGCTGGTCAAACGACAACAGTGGACGGTGCGCACTATAGGGCCATGCCAATCGAGTTTTTTCTGCCGCAATTGGACGAATTAGGACTAGATGACATGTTGTTCCAACAGGACGTAGCAACGGCACACACTGTGCGAACCACAACCGATATTCTGAAGGCGGCATTCCAGGGCCGCCTCATCTCTCGTTTTGGCGATTTGCACTGGCCCGCAAGATCGCCCGATTTAACCGTTCCAGACTTTTTTTGTGTGGTTTTTTGAAGTCCCGTGTTTAGACTATAAAAGGTACATTTTGATACCACGCTATGGACAAGCAGGGCTACTCCTTTTGAGCTGCTCTTGAAACAAATTTCGGCGATCTAATTAGGTCATATGACATTCAAATAAAACGGACTGAGAAGATGATTACGTTCCGCAATGAACCTGGGCCTCAACCAACATGCTTCTCCAATTAGCCCTGTACTTAGCTAACTGCCTACAGTTGCTCATTCCAATTTGGTTGAGGGCGGTTTCTACTTGTGCGCGCTACTTTAGACGAGGTCTTCCTCTACTGCGTCCGACGTCTGGGGTTTTGGTGTCCATTCGTTCTACATGTTCTAGCCATCTTAAAAGTCCAATGTGGAGTTTTTTGATCAGGGGCATGTCGCTGTACAGCTCGTATAGTTCATGGTTGAATCTTCCTCTCCATAGCCCGTCAACGCAAACGGGACCGAAGATTTTTCGAAGAATTTTCCTCTCAAAGCGACCAAGGATTTCTTCATCCGCTTTTGAGACGGTCCATCCTTCAGCTCCGTAGTGCAGGACTGGGACGAACAGGGTCTTATATACTATCCCCTTAGTAGTTCGAGTGAGGGCTTTACTACTGAAATGCCTTCTAAGTCCCAAGAAACCGCGGTTGGCAAGAGTAATTCTTCGTTTAATTTCTGACGTGATGTTGTTGTCAGAGTTAATAGCGGAGCCGAGATAGACAAAGTCAATCGTGACGTTCTGTCCGATTCGTCGATGTTGTGTGTCCTTTCGTGTTGACAGCATATACTTCGTCTTGCCCTTATTTACAGCTAAACCCATTTATAAAGCCCGACCGAGAAGCCGTCATTTAAGCTGTATGTTCTATCAAAAAAACAGGCCATATCCATAGGTTATTTTACACAAGATGTCGAGTTTCAAATATCCATTCTAAGCCTATAACATTCAAAGTTAATCACGATAAATCAGTTTAAGAAATAAAGATGTGCGGGCCGAAAAAGGGCTTGACTTAGACTGGTGTAAATTTAGAGTGATCCTTAAATTAGACAATAAAAAGGTCCATTGTGATACCACTAAGGGTAAAAGATTTGTTTTAAGCAACAAATTGATGTTTTATCAAATTTGTTTAGATCAGCCATTCTGACGTTGCCCAAATCATTAAGATCATTAAGATTGCCTCATTAATATGCCTGTCTAGGGTGCAGTATGATATTGTTTTCGAGCTGTGTTGTGGACAAGATTGCGGACTTCTTCTAGAGACCGTTATTATCATTAAAAGAAAGGCGTACAAGGTTTCGCAAAAGTCATCACTCTATCAGAAGATGCTCTCAATTTATGCAGATGGCGATAAATCGCAATTCTAGTTGGACGTTTGTGATATACAACACAAGTCAACAAGCCATGAAGCTCTATACTCCTCAAGAACGCGGAATAATTGTTTCGATATTTTTGAGAAATAATTCGTCACCGTAAACTTCGGCGAGATTTCCCGGTGGTCGTATAGCCGCTCTCAACACGAGATGTTGCCAGTTCTGGCAGTCGTTCTGCTGATAATGTCGCTGCTGACGTAGAGGACTCCGCAGTATCGACCCAACGACGCGCCACGCAATTGGGCGTCAATCAGCAATCTTTACTTTCTGAGTCTCAATCACGAGTGAGACAACTTTTCAACAAAACTTATCATGACCGACGAGGCCTATTTTCATCCCTGTGGATATGTCAAAAAGTAAAATAAACGCTTTTGGATTAATGAAGTTTTGCGTATAACCCTCGAAAATGCAATATGTACACCTACTTAAAATTACTGCATGTTGTGCTGTTTAGGCTGGAGGCGTCATCGAGTTTTCAGTTTTCGAAAACGCCGTCGGCCAAACGACTACTGTGGACCTCGAGCTCTACAGAACCATGCTTAACGAATTTCCTTCCTAAACTGGGACCGCAAACATGTGGCTTAACAGGATGCAGCCAAAACCAAAATTCTAAATGCTGTTTGGTGGCGCTTATTATTCTTTGGTTTTGTCGATTTGCACTGGTCGGCAAGATTGTCTTATTTATCCGTTCCCGACTTCTTTTTGGATGTTTATTTTTTTAACATCAGGAGTGTTTCTGTTTTAGATGCTTTGATGTTAAACCTTGTAAGATGGTCACCCTTTTAAAAAGGTGAAACAATCTTGTACACCTAACCAATGCACCGTCAGGGGTTCTTATTTCCATTGGTATTCAGAAAGCTTCCGTTTAGAATTTTTCTAATCGATGATTGCGACATCGATCGATGACAAAGACAGCATGGGTCTTTTGGTGTGTTCGACGCCAACTGAAAAGTTTTTTTTTTGCTGCTGAAGCCTTCTGCAATCGGAAGCCATTAGCTGCCGCCATATTTCTTCCCGATTTTTGCGTTACAATCCCCATATAATAGTTTTTGTATTCCGGACGGACGGACATAGTGGTGCAATGGTTAGTGCAATTCAAAAGGTATTTCACTGGCCTTACTTTTGCGATGATCTGACAAATCATTCTTTGGATGTGGCAAACTCTATGTCCCGCTATCGTGCAAGATGTACATAAATGGTTGTGAGAAAAATCTAAATGCGTCCTATCAAGCCTGTTGCGCGAATATGTAAGAACCATTGGCTCTCACCCAACATTTCTAGTAGCTATCTACCAGACGTGCGGAATTACCCTAAAGGTGAGCGGTACTAACTGGTTAGAGAGTCATTCGATTAGACATACCCTTTGTGGTATAAACTTAAAAAAAACGTCGAGTTGCAATCAACAAACATTGATTAGTATACAATTTGGCTTTCGCTTGGCCCACACTGACTCTACATCCTCAAACCTGAAACTTTGAATTTATCAGATATTCCAAGAAAGCAAGGCCGCCAGTTTCCAAATATGTGTATTATATTAGTATCTCAATTTTTCTGCTCAAAAAAAAAAACTTAACAAAGAGGTCTCCACATGGATGCTGATAGTTGGACTTTTTAGGCATCAGTTATTGATAAACGTTTGCCCGTCCGTTAGTTAATAAAGCGCTGCACAGTGCGGATTTATGTGTACATATTTCATTATTTCTGTTTAAATATTATAATGTACATATTTTTTCGTAAATGTAAGGTATTAAATCAGAAAAGTAATCAAGTTAATCTTCGTTACAATAAACCACTATTTGTACAATAAACTACTGTCATCGCTATCATCAAGCTCTTTATCACTTAAATCGATTTCATGAAATGAGGAACCATATACATTTTCTGAATAATTTAACAAATTTTCAGTTTCCAAGTACATATTCATTTCTGAGATATTCCTACTTGATTTCCGTGTGAAGAAATGTTTCTGTGGGCCGAAATTAAAGGATCAGAAGTAAGTAATAAATTATTCATAAGATCTGTGTTTGTCTGCTCCGTACTTATTTTACGCGTGTGATTTAATCTAATTTTTCTTACTTCCTTATGTCGAGCCTCTTCTGATAGAACCCCTTTAGGCAAGTCCAAAGAATCGATGACATCACATACATGAACTATGATTTTATGGACGCTACTTGGCATATATTTCCAATTTTATAAACTTAAATATAAATTGCGTGTGTTTTGTTTATTTTTTATTTTATAATTTTAAACTGCTTAACGTTTATTTTTATACGTGCCGATAAAACTCTCAAATTGTGGGTTATTGTTTTATTAAATTTAAATCTATTCCTGTGATTTCCGAACTGATCTCACTGTTGCCTCGCAGTATTACCGTCGTTTGTGGACCCATATCCCGGTTTTGGCTTATCCACTAAGAGCCCCATACGTATTTTAAGAAGATCTTGATTTTTTTTTATTTTGCGCATATGTATATCTCTTTGTTTTGGGGTCCCCTTACATTTTAAATGGCAAACGATAAGAGATGTGAAGAAGGCATTCAAGACACCGTATCCAGGTATGCAAAGTAGATAAGCCAATACGATAATGATCGGTATTAGGAAGTTTTTCCAAAACCCTAGTTAAATTCATTTCTTTTGGGGTCGCTCCACATATCGGGTTTTTCAACACAAAGAAGTGCCCGTAGTGTCGAGAACATTGCTGCCGCTGAGGCTTCAGTTGAAGAAAGCCCAAATGTGTCTCTCACACGTCGCTCTCAAGCGTTGGGCATATCTGTGACGTCGTTGTGGCGAATTTTGCGAAAAAATCTTGGCCTACATCCTTAAAAGATTGAACTGACGCAAGAACTGAAGCCGCTTGACCACCAGAAGCGTCGTATGTTCGTGAATTGGGCTGAGCAACAACTTGAAAATGATTCGGATTTTCATCGAAAAATCATCTTCAGCGATGAGGCTCATTTCTGGCTGAATGGCTTCGTCAATAAACAAAATATGCGGTATTGGTCAGGCAGCAATCCACACGTACTCCATGAGTCATCATTGCATCCCGAAAAAATTACGGTTTGGTGTGGTTTATGGGCCGACGGCGTCATTGGGCCGTACTTCTTCCGTGATGATCAAGACCGGCACGTTACTGTGAATGGGAGTCGCTACCGTTCAATGATAACCGAATATTTTTGGCCCCAATTGAATGATATGGACTTGGAGGACATGTGGTTCCAACAGGACCACGCCACAAGACACCAGCGAATGCCACAATCAATTTATTGGAAACCAAGTTTGGAGAACGTGTTATCTCACGAATTGGTCCAGTCGCTTGGTCGCCTCGGTCGTGCGATTTGACGCCGTTAGACTATTTCCTGTGGGGCTACGTCAAGTCTATGGTGTATGCCAACAAGCCAGCGACGATTGATGAACTTTGTACGAATATCGAACGTGAAATTGCAGCAGTATCGGCCGATTTATGCTTGAAAACCGTCGAAAACTGGGTTCAGCGTCTGGACTTCTGCAAGCTTGCCCATTGTAGCCATGCAAAAGAAATCGAGTTCCATACATAATGGCATCGAACGTACTTTCACAGGAATAAAAAATTTCATTGATATCCAAAGCCGTTTTTATTTAAAAAAAAAAACGTTTGTAGCTCTTATTGAAAAACCCTTTATATAGCATTTCGCAGAACAATTAGTATCTGATAGAATATTACTTACACTTACACTTACACGTACTTAGCTACCATAGTCTTACCGTCAAAGTATATTTGATGTGCAGATAGTTCATTAAAGGCATTTTTTATTAAGGACTCTCGCTCCCTTACTAATAGCTGATTCTTCTTCATAAGAATGAACTTAATAGGTCTACAAAACAATGTGGAGGAAGAACGCGGATTGACCCATAACACAGTTTTATTGTCATCTACTAATTTTAGAGGAACAAAAGCTACCAGGAATATAAATTCATCAGTTTGAGATGTATTTTGCGTGAATTTCTGTTTATAAAGGCTGTGTCCTGCACTGCCGTCAAATCCCCATTTGCAAATTAGCTCTAAATCTGAGACGATTTCAATTTTATTGATTTTTTAAATGCTTTTTAGGGTAATGTCTCTAATAGCTCCTGTAGGTTAACCTCGGCAGATATTTCACTTACAGATACATTTGGCAAAAAGATTTTTTTAGCTTGCCCCAGAGTCTTAATGGATGGAAAATAGTTATTTGAATGATTATTATTAATAAAACTGCGTAGAATGTTATACTTTCTGTCAGAAATTTCTCTAAGAAATGTCAAGGTCAAAATATAAGGCAAGCACTTGATGTGGATTAACAGTGGGCTGATGTTGATTTGTTGATGTTGTTCAACTTGAAATACTGGAAGCAAAACTAAGTTCTTCAACGGAGCGTAAATTTACCAGATCTTGAACTCTACGTTTTTTCGTGTTCATTGATGCTTCTTCAAAATTTACTAAAGGTCTCATGTGACGAGTTTCTCCCTGCAGATTTCTAGTGTATCTTGGTAGTATTGGTTGCAGATTGTTAGCTGTTTCAATCGGCATTAATATTTCTTTTTGTAACCACTTTGAGTGTCAACAAAATAAATTTATGGCGCAACAGGCTCGTTAGTACCCAGGGCATAGCTTTTTTCTCACAACCATTCATGTGTGCGTGTGTACTGCTTAGCACGATGGCGGGACCTCCTGTTTTATGCCGAATCCGAACGGATAGGTCCGAAAGGATAGGTTTTCATGACAATTGATACTACTCGGATGTACAAATATTTTCGATTTCTAAAGCAATATTTGCTCTTTTTGCTCAACGCTAAACAATAAACTTCGCCTACGTGTCTAATTTTGATATTCAAACCATCAGAACACTCATTTAAATTAAAAAAAATTAAGTTTATGAATAACTTTTTAGTTTTTCTGAATACGGATTTAAAATCCAATCGTCGAGAAAATCACAATTTCGAATCATTGAATATTGCACTAGACAACAAAATTCACAATTATTAGGGTAGCAATTTTATACAAAAAAAAGAATACATAGACACAAAGCCTGATAGATGACTTGTGCTTAGCATTTAAATTTACTGGATATTTTGGGCCGAATTTTTTAAAAGCTTACTTTAAGTAAACAATTAAATTTTTTTTTTTAGTAATTCTTCCAAAACCCCTGTTTATTTTTATTTATTTATATTAATTAGTACCAATAGTAGCATTACACACCTTGTTCAAAATCCGACATGATTTTAGTTTCAAATTTTACACGCCCTCGATCAAAAACCACCTGTTCACAGCAAACCAAATTGAAACTAAACAGGTTGCAATATTAACGTTCCACTTAATGCAGTGTTATCGCAAGTACCATTATGTCTTAGGAGAAAAATTTTCTGGTTTTGTTTGGCTGAATCATTTTCCTACAATAAAATACCGTTAAAGAGTTAAAAGCAAACATACATTTTCTTGACTTTTGTCCAAGGGCTGCCGCACTGTGCGCTGTGTTCAAAGTATTCTAATAAAGAGGAGGGAGTTAATATGAAACGATTACGATTTAGTTTTTCAAGTGACCAAATCCTCCCTTCACCTCCGGAAAATGTTCGCGGTTTGTTAGTTTTTTAGTTCTTTCGTTAAAATCACTACTCATCAGGTCTCTTTCCGAGTAGATGGAAAACTGCAATTTTCCAGCCTGTACCAAAAAAAAGCGGATCTTTTTCTCTCTCCAACTACCAACCAATTGCACTTACGTCCCTTCTTTCCAAAATCATGGAAACGCTGATAATACGTCAGCTCACGAGAACTTCTTAATGACCGGCAGTATGGTTTTCGCAGCAACTGGTCCACTGGTGATTTGATGACATATCTCACCGAAAAGTGGAACCAATCAATCCATCTCGGTGGAGAAAGTAAGATTGTTGCACTTGATATTTCAAAGGCATTGGACAGGGTTTGGCATCAAACCCTTTTGTCTAAAATACATGCATTGGGAATCGATGAAAAACTTCTTCTATGGATTGAAAATTATCTTTCGAAACGTTCAATTCAAGCTGTTTTGGACGGATTCAAGTCTGCAACTCACCAAATATGTGCTGGTGTCCCTCAAGGCTTCGTCTCCGACTCTCTTTTCATTTTCATCAATGATCTCTTGTCTGCAACTTCTAATCCAATTCATTCCTTCGCTGATGACAGTACTCTCAGCTTCTCATATTCGCTTTCAGGTCCACGTCTCTCATCTACGAACGTGGAATCTAAACGACAACATATGTTAAGCTCATTGAAATCCGACCTTGACAGCATCATCAAATGGGGTAAATCTAACAGAGTTGAGTTCAATGCTTCCAAAACACAATGCTGTCTTATATCGTTAAAGCGACACCAAAATCTAGAGCCACTATCCATGAATGGCACTTACGTCGAAAAACTTTCCATGCTAGGTATGTGCGTTAGTACCGACTTACGTTGGAACAACCACATATTCCAAGTCGCTAAAAATGCAGCGAAATGTCTAGGTTTCCTTAAACGATGTTAAAAAAAATGTTCAACCCTTCTGATCTGGCCACATTATATAAAGCGTTTATACGCCCTAAACTTGGGTTTAACGCCCACATCTGGGTGCCCACATCGGGTGCACCAAAAACAACATTGCACCTCCTAGATAGGATTCAAACGCGTGCGAAAAACTTATAGGAGACATTCGAATATCGAACTCTTTAGTTTCGCTTGAACACCGTCGAAATATCTCCTGCCTCGCATTGTTTTATCGTTATTTTAACAACCAATGCTCAAATGAAATAGCCAGCTGCATTCCTCCCATTCAACAATTCAGCCGCAATACTCGTTACGCTATGAATGCAAATCAGTTTACCCTCAAGCCTATCTTCGGACGAACGCTGAAATATAGAGATTCGTACATAAACCGAACAACCTGAATGTGAAATGCTCTACCAAACTCTGTTTTTCCTTTTCATTATAACTTACAGGCATTTTAAACCAATGTGCATCGGTATCTCATTTCTTCATATCCCGAATTTCCTTAACTCCCGCACTTTGCTAAAACATATAAAGGGTATTTATAACCCCTTGAGTTGGCGCAAATTATAAAAAAAAAGTGGAATTCTTTCCTGACTCTGTCAATATAATAATGAGGATCAGTTGTGTCATTCCGTCCTCCTTCTTGCCAATGGTCACCATGCATAAATTCGATTATGATATAATCCTTTACGAGTTTGACGTTTTTCCCATATCAAAGTACCGAGTTTAATCTGAGAAGTTCAATCAAGATTAGAAAAACCTGGCTTTGCAAGCACGTGCTTCCGATACGTGATTGTGTGGCACATGACTTTACGATTTCACAGTGTTTCCCATCATGTCACCGATGAGTCGTATATCCAAAAGGCAGAAGTTTGGACACTTTTTTTTTTTTTTTTTTGTCTAGATAAGACATTTTTGTACACCTTACGTATAGCTGTGTCTACATAACCCCCGTATCAAAAAACATTATTCGAATGCGTTGTAAGATAACGAATCACCTTGACGCCTTGCCTGCTTGTGGTAAAAACATGTTTGCCACAAATCATAGCTAAACCTTAATCTCAAACCATGGTAGTCAGGTACGGAGCAAAAAAAAAAAAAAAAAAACCATCACTGCTTAGTCATCATGATTGCTCGTTATGCAATCATCAGCAGAAGATAGAAAATAAAATCCTCACCAACTTCCACTTTCATTTCCACTTTCATTTCCACTTCCTTTCGCTATCATTCGTCAGTGCACACCTTTGTGTGTGTTATCCCGCAGTATTTTATTCCTATACCTCAGCCTACTAGAGGGCGGACGAAGCAAAGGTATAAGATGAATGTAATTTGCCCACCTAAAGAGTTCTTCTACTCCCACGTCTCTAGGTTTCATTTAACGTTGTGTTGCTGCCACCCTCGTTAGGGAAACGGCACATTCTAATGTCCTTTTTTTTATTACCCTAGTTGCTGTTGTTGTGCCATCTTAATTAGAGCGGACTTTTACAAAAATCCCGGTTGTATAATGGACCAAACCCAGCGTATATACAGCGGCTTACTGGAGAGAAAATTTTTACATGTAAGGTGACACTCGAGATGGGTGCCAATGAACCATTTTCCATGACTGAATTTATGTACTCCGTAAAGAATTTCTGTGCCGAGTACACAGTGTCCTTGTGAGGTGAGACGCGCTGTTCGCTTCCTCCAAGCTTCTCGAGAATCAAGGTGAAGTGTATCCTAAGGATGAAACTTATGAACTTGTATTTCATTTTTTTTTTGCCTCTTGTTGTTGCTGTTCATCCTCTGTTTGCTTTTGCACAACATTTTCCAAATTTTAATGATCATCTTCTACTTCGGTATTCTGTGAACAGTTGGGCAACACTTCGTGCCATTTGCCAAGAAGTGCGGTAAGGAGAGGGAAACTTGTGTCAGGTTTTGGTAACTTGTCTACCAGGTATTGTATGTATATCGGCACTTAATTAAATTCGTAGAGACTACAGCCGCACTACGTTATGTTGTGCGTTTTTCGCTTTCAGGCAAATAACTTTCGTTAGAGATGTGCGTCCTTAAAGAGGACGTCGTTAGGGGTGTGAGGGTTATATTACACTTTTTCTGGGAAATGAAAGTAAAGAAAGAAAAGTTTTATTGAACCTGCAAAAATACAGGAGTGCGTTTCAGAAGTTGTACAAGAGTTGAGTTTATTTTATCATTTGTAGGTACAAATGTGTCGATATAGAGGGAAACCGGTTTATAAAAGTGTATCGCCAACAGTAAAAAGATGTACTTTATGAAACCTATCTCTTCTTTGTTGGTTATGTTGAAAAAACTAAAACTATATAAGTCATATAGAAGTTGGGCCAAAAGAGATCACCCTATTGGAAGATGCTCTTATTTTTGCAAATGGCCGCAAATGTCAAATCTGTTTTGACATTTGTGGACTAGACGGTTTTAGAACGTCCAATGCGGAGTTTTTCGACCAGGGGCATGTCGCTGGACAGCTCGTTTAGTTCATGGTTGAACGGGACCAAAGACTTTTCGAAGAATTTTTCTCTCGAAACTACCAAGGATTTCTTTATCCGCTTTTGAGACGGTCCATGCTTCAGCGCCCTAGAGCAGGACTGGGATGAACAGGGTCCTAGATAGGATTTCCTTAGCAGTTCGAGTGAGGGCTTTACTACTAAATTGCCTTCTTAGCCCGAAGAAACAGCGGTTGGCAAGAGTAATTCTTCGTTTAATTTCTGACGAGATGTTGTTGTCAGAGTTGATAGCGGAGCCGAGATAGACAAAGTCCCGTACTATCTGTCAATGATGACGTTATGTTCAATTCGTCGATGTTGTGTGTCCTTTCGTGTTGACAGCGTATAATTCGTCTTGCCCTCATTTACAGCTAAACCCATTTTTGCCGCTTCCTTCTCTATACTAGCGTGGCCATGACATCATGTTGGGTCCGACCAATGATGTCAATATCGTCAGCGTATGCTAGTAGTTGTACCGATTTTTGGAAATCTGTGCCTCTGGTGGTGGCTCGTGAGTTTTGCACAATCCTCTCAAGAATAAAATTGAAGAAGTCACACGATAGCGCATCGCCTTGCCTAACTCCATTTTTGGTATCGAATGTGTCGGTGAGGTCGTTTCCGAACCTGATGGAGCAGCGAGAATTCTTCATCGTTATCTTACACAAACGGACGAGTTTGGGCGGTATACCAAAACTAGACATGGCTCTGTATAGTTCGTCTCAATAAATGCTGTCGTATGCGACTTTGAAATCGATGAATAGGTTTTGGGTATTGATTTGGACATCTTGAGCTTTTTCCAGGATCTGCCGAAAAACCACACTGATAAGGGCCGATCAGGTTGTTGGTAAACGGTTCCAGGCGGTCACATATTATGGCAGATAGGATTTTGTAGGCAATGTTGAGGAGACTTATGCCTCTGTAGTTGGCGCAGTTTAGAGGGTCTTCCTTTTTTGTGGATAGGGCAAACGATGCTGAGGTTCCATTCTTCAGGCATACTTTCTTCCGAGCAGATTTGGCTTATGAGTTGGTGTATGTTTCTTACCAAGTCATATCCGCCGGCTTTATATAGCTCGGCGGGAAGGCCGGCAGCCTTATTAAGCTTGAGTTTAGATATTGCTATCCTCACTTAACTCAGGTCGGGTGGTGGGTAGTTTTCGCTATTGTTGCCAATATTGAACGGTTCGTTTTGCTTAACAGCGGAATGTTGTTCTTCATCGCCGTTTAACAGCCTGCAGAAGTGGTTCTTCCATATTCTCAGCATCGAACCTGCCTCAACTACGATATTTCTTTGTTCATCTCGACACTGTTCTGTTCGAGCCTTGTATCCTTGGCTTTGACGTTTTACACTTTGGTAAAACTTTCGAACATCGTTCCTGGAGTGGCACCTTTCTATATCCTCGATCACGCACTTTTCTTGCTCTTTTTTGTTCTTTCTGAAAAGCCGGTGTTTTTCCCTTCTTCTCTGCCTATAGAGATCAACGGCAGCTCTCGTCTTCACCTGCAGCTTAGCCTTGTAGGCCTCGTTCTTGGCTGCGAGCATCTGTCGGCATTCCTCATCAAACCAGGGGTTTCTTGCTGGTGGCCGCAAGAAACCTAGCACATCAGTTGCGGCTGATCTAATTAAGGGAGGTTAAGGGATACGCGTGGCGCGAATGTCTTGGCGGTCTTTTGCGATTGCAGTCTTTCGACATAAAATTTTTTTACAGTTTTTTTGGATTGTTGTGGCGTGGTGGATATCCGCATTCTTACCTTGCCTGAAACAAGGTTGTGGTCCGAGTCGATGTTAGCTCCTTGGAATGTTCGGACATCCAAGATACTAGATGCGTGTCTCTTGTCTATCGCAATGTGATCGATGTGTTTGACCGTTCGATGATCTGGAGACCGCCATGTTTCTTAGGGATATCGAGGTGAGGAAACCGTGTGCTGGCTATAGTGGCATTCCGAGTCCAGAATCATGCTATTAAAATTGGTGACAACCACGCAATTTGCGGCCTGAACAGGAATTCCGGACAGTTAACCCTGCGTGTGTGTACAAAGTGAATGTTGAATGGCTTGCCTTCATCAATATTTCGGGATGACTACAGAGATTCCATATTAACGCACACCGTCACGTCGCAACTTAACTTAAGTCCTAAGTGCTGAAGAATATTGAAACAAAAGAAATGCGGTAATTATACTAATTACCGGCGGAGTCAATTGCTCTCTGTGTGGAAACAAATACAAAGCATCCTTCCAAATACGCCGCATGGTGGTTCCATTGCCATCAAAATGCTGAGCGCGGTGACGACACATATGGGCTCTCTCACTCTAACCACGTCATCCAGTTCCTTGGAACTTTTTGGGCTTTAATTAACGAAATGTCGACGAACTGACCCGTGATCAAAAAAAAAAATTGACACTAAATGACGAACAGTGTTCTCAGACGATGCTTGTTGACCACGACATTTTCGACGACATTAACGGAACTCTGTTTCGTTCAGTTTTTCAATGATTTAAATTTTGCCGAATCACTTGATAAATTCAATGTTTACATGCCGACATAAAATATAGCGCGTACTGTATGTATTGGTAAAACTATGATATCGCCCTCGTGCATCCACCACTCGTTTTAATTGTAAACCTCAAAAAATAAACCCCTGGACTGACGTTAAGCCTGTAGCGTGTGCAGCACCTATCTCAAAAGAATATTCAGTTTGCACATTCATTTTATTTGTGTAGCTACCTACCACATTAAATCAATTAACAAACACGATAACCATCCGCCCACTTATGCAAATTTAGACATCGCTACAGCAACACCACCACCACTAAAAGTAAAACAACAACAAGTTGGCTGATTGTTTCATATTAACTATTAAATGTAAAGACCTCCGCCAGCACACATAAAACCTCATCTTTGCTATGGTGTGCTAATTCTCCCTCCTGGCAGAGCACATACATTCTGCCCATACGACCGGAAGATAGATACCACTTCGGCAAACCATAACAGATGAATGCACGAAAATCGCTAACAAGATTAGCCCGAAAACAACAACAAAAATGAACAAAACTCGACACTACCTTCCGGGTGGTCGGTCTATTGCCCGCACATACATACCTGTGACTACAGCACACACATATACTCCGCTCCGTCCGCGCTCTGACTCAGGCACGACTTAACTTTTTATGGTCCGCGTATTCCCCATAAAGTCACAGGTCTCAGTCTCATAAAATTCGCATATATTTTGCATTAAGCTGCGTCATAGGCGTACACACATCGGCGTTGTTTAGTACCCGACATATACAAATAAACAAAGGACTACAGAGAGGTTTATGCTGAAGGCTGAAGGATTTGATTAAAATCGAGCTAAATGTCACTGCGCTTTGGAGCATCATCAGGGTTTATAGGTGCATTGTGTGTTTGTTGCTCAATGACTGTATCACAGAGAGTCGAAGTACAAGCACATCAGGTAGGTATATAACGGCTCTAGAAGCTCGAATAGAGGATGAATGGTTCCCTATGGGAGAGTAGGTTATTTGCTGTAAAACAGAGCCGACTTTATTGAGTTACAAAACATTTGACGAGATGTTGATATATGGGGTTGTAACATTTTTGTTATCGACAACAGTCTCTGGGCGGAGGATATTACATTTTAATTATAAAACTCTCTGGTAGGAGACGGATTTCCATCAACAGCTAGATGTCAGAACAGCGCTATTAAGTCACATAAACTTTCATATCGATTCTTGGGGAAATCAACTTTATTTTTATCGAACAAGCAGTATATCGCGTACATATCTAATTTTATCGCTGTAAGGCAGTGATTTACAGTTCATTATTTCAGGGATGGCCCTTCCTTTCTAAAGAGAAGGAGGTTTATTCATCAGTTTGACACGTGGGGGGAATACAAGCAAATTGGTTTAAGCTCGCTGATAAGTTCATCCTTTGGAATATGAGAGTGTTCAGATTTTATATCTCCTGATTTGTTTACTTTGTTAAAACCATAAAAATCGATATACAAAAATTATATTTACCTACTACTTGTACAAAGGCGTTTTTTTTTAATTGCGCGATATTTAAAAAAATAACTTTACTGAAGGTGGAAGATATAACACACTTTCGAAATCAACCTGTTATGAGATTCGAAATTCAGTAAAATGGCGTGTGAGTATGAAAGAGATCGAGATATTTTTTCATTAAATACACCTTTCTGTGGGAAAATGAAATATTAAGCGCTTCCTATCTCTAAATTAAAATAAAACAAAGTGTGTAAGAGATATCATTGAAATTTTGCATCCGTTTGAAAGGGCTATCGATGGCGTTATCTATGCCTAAAAGGTAAAACATATTCTGTCAATTTTGTAACCCTTTCAGGAGATAAATTTTACATTTTAAATGGTGCTATGAAAAAAAAATTACGATCGGAAACGAAAAATTCTTTCGGAAAAAGATAGCAACTTTATTTTAAATACACGGTGGGTTTTGTAGAACGAGGGTAGACTCTGATTGGCTTAAACTTTGCAATGCTCAGAGGTTGTAACTCTAACTACACATCAAATGCTTATTTTAAACCTCCAAGTGGTAACCATCGGGTACTGGTCTCATCCAACCGGATTTTACTTGCTAAACGATAAGCGCAAGTGTTGATAACACGACGAAAAACAGCAACACTTTAAACAGCCAGGTCAGAAGGGCACGGAATGAATACCCGGCCTGCTGTCCAAGGCGAACATAGACAAGCTGCTTCGACATATTCGGACAACAAGTTGTCTAGGAATTTCAAGGGTTAGTCAGGCCCCTTGAACAGAGATGGTGGCGGATGAATCGAAAGGCCAACGGCAACTCTTAATCCGGTAGTGGATACTGATGGCCCTAGGGGTATCTAATAAATTGGAACTGGCCGTACAGGTTGGGGGTTTTGCTTTGGGTTAACTTCCCAACCTTGGAAAAAATTAACTGTTACAAAGCAACCAATAGCCTCGGAAATGACTGATCTTATTGTTGACGACACGGCTAAACGTAAAAAGGACAACGACATTCGTGTCTGCACCTGGAATGTGAGACCATGAAACAGGAGAGGTGCAAGCGAACAACTAGCGGAAGCCCTAAACCTGCCCTGCCATCCAGGAAATACAATGGGATGGGCCGGGCAAAAAGATGATGACATCTACTACGGACCGTGTTATAGTGAGCAGAAACAGCGACTATTCGGTTGCGGATTCGTTAAAAGTGCATCAATGCCAACGGAGGAAAAATATGTTATATGTCGAAAAACAATGGCAACGTTGCCAACAATCCATTAGATCAGCCGCAAGTGATGTGCTAGGTCTCTCGCGCCCACCAGCAAGAAACCCCTGGTTTGATGAGGAATGCCGACAGATGCTCGCAGTCAAGAACGAGGCCTACAAGGCTAAGCTGCAGGTGAAGAAGAGAACTGCCGTTGAGCTCTATAGGCAGAAAAGAAGGGAAGAACACAGGCTTTTCAGAAAGAAGAAAAAAAAGCAAGAAAAGCGCGCGATCGAGGATATAGAGAAGTGCCAAGGATACAAGGCTCGAACAGAATCCTGTCGATATGAACAAGGAAATATCTTAGTTGAGACAGAGTCGATGCTGAGGATATGAAACCACATCTGCAGACTGTTAAACGGCGACGACGAACAATATTCCGCTGTCAGGCAGAACGAACCATTCGATATTAGCAACGACAGCGAAAACGGGCCAACCACCCAACCTAAGTGAAGTGAGGATAGCAATATTTAAACTCAAGCTTAATAAGGCTGACGGAAATGACGGCCTTCCCGCGGAGCTTTATAAAGCCGGCGGATATGACTTGCTAAGAAACATCTTCCAACTCATAAGCCAAATCCGGTCGGAAGAAAGTATGCTTGAAGAATGGAACGTCAGCATCGTTCGTCCGATCCACAAAAAAGGAGACCCTCTGAACTTCGCCAACTACAGAGGCATAAGTCTCCCCAACACCACCTACAAGATCCTATCTGCCGTAATATGTGAACGCCTGAAACCGTTTACCAACAACCTGATCGGCCCTTACCAGTGTGGTTTTAGGCCAGGAAAGTCCACAACACACAGTCAATTCTAGTTTTGGTATACCGCCCAAACCCGTCCGTTTGTTTAGGATGACAATGGACAATTCTCGCTGCTCAATCAGGGTCGGAAACGACCTCACCGACACTTTCGATACCAAAAAAGGATTCAGGCAAGGCGATGAGCTATCATGTTACTTCTTCAATTTGATTCTTGAGAGGATTGAGAGGCAATTCAGTAGTAAAGTCCTAACTCGAACTTATAAGGAGATCCTATATAAGACCCTGATCATCCCAGTCCTGCTCTACGGCGCTGAAGCATAGATCATCTCAAAAGTGGATGAAGAAATCCTTGGTCGATTTGAGAGGAAAATTCTTCGAAAAATCTTCGAACTATACGGCTGTACAGCGAAATGCCCCTGGTCAAAAAATTTAAAGATGGCTAGGACATGTAAAACGAATGGACACCAATACTCCGGCTCGCAGAGTTTTCGATTCCCAGCCAGACGTCTGACGCAGTAAAAGAAGACCTTGCCTTAAGTGGCGCGCACAAGTAGAAACCGACCTCAACCAACTTGGAGTACGCAACTGGAGGCAGTTAGTTAAGGACCTGGCTAATTGGAGAGGCATGTTGGTTGAGGCCCAGGTTAATTCCGGAGTGCAGCGCCACCTAAGTAAGTAAGTAAGTAACAGGTCAAATTGTCTGGGAAAACAATTTCCTACGCTTGAAAAGAGATTAAACAAATTTGATGGAAATAATATTTAAAATTCTTTAACCATTAAATTATATTAAAATAGTTTTAACTAATTTTACTACTTTTTTTCAGGTAAGTGACGATAACTATATATATAGTTACTTAAATGAGTAAGTTGCAAGTGATCTCATATTTTTTTTATTTGTCCAACAAATGTTAAGTTAAAAAAATGTCCATAGTCAATAACGAATTGCTCATTAGTGGAACGATTTTTCAACGATTTTTCAGTCTTTTTGGCACTTGCTTAAGCATCTCCATCTTAATACAATGATATCTATGGATAACCATTGAATGAGAAATTTTGACGTATTTTTGTGTCAAGTTACAAAAATATCTGTTTCAATACCAAATATTTCCTTAATTTTAAAGACATGTAAAAATACTCTAATGACCAATGAAATGCCCGTCCCATGTCCAGACAATAACCGTGTTTGTCGCATTGAAGAACTAGAAATATTGAAGTTGACATTTTTGGGTCGCAGTATGTCACGTAAAATTGCCGTTATGCGATTTGACGTTCTTTGACATTTTATTAATTGGGGGTTATGTTATGATCTGTGGTTTTTGACATCTGCCTGGCGTCTTACAAAATCGAATCCTGGCACTATGGAGAAAATGCATGCAAAAACGTGACAAACGTCCATTTTTTAAATTACAAAATTATTAACTTAAGTTAAGAAGTAAAATTTTTACCAAACAGGAGCCCAATTCTCATAGGAATCATAAAAAAACAAAAACATCTTTCGCAAAATTTGATTAGATTCGCAACATGAATAATTCAGAGGCGGGTGCGTTATATATATTCATTGAATTTCATTAAAAAAAAAAAGGTTTTTTACTTAATAATAAGTCAGTTAAAATTACATTTTTGTTTATAGTGCTTTCTTTCCGAATATTTTTATAGAATGATTAAGTTAACCATTAAGCTTCATGTTAAAAAATGGCTGGAGGTTTTTGCAGGTTTAATTTTTATTGTGGTTAGATAATGTGCGTTTTACGCTTTTTCTGAAAGAGCAAATATTTGTATATTCAAATGATCACCCGATTTAATAGTTTTTTTTTTTTACTAATAAACGTTTGTAACGGGCGATTTTTGAAGAGTTAAATTTTTGAGGTTGGCATCACTGGTTAGTAATCGGGTCGAAACGTCATATGTCAAAGTGAAAAATTGTCAGTATAACCTGCCATTTAATCATTTAAAGACTTACAAACGAGCAAAGATTGCAAATTATTAAAATTTATTATCAAAATTCGTCCTCTATGAAAAATGTGCACCATTTGTTACGACTTGGTGAATCAACAATTCATGCTGTTATCACCAAATTTCGCACCAAATTTACTTTGTTGGACATTGAACCATCGACTCGCATGCTTCGCACTGTACGCATGTATAGAACAGAATGTTACATCCGTAGCGTCCAATGTTAATGAAAAATGTCAATTCTTCGCCCATCTCAGCAATTGGGCATATGTTACTCCACCATACGGAAAATTTTACGTGTCGATTTGGGTTTGAAAGCCTATAAAATTCAACTTGTATAAGAATTGAAGCCGAATGACCTCCCACAACGTGTAACTTTTGGTGAATTGGACTTAGAAGAGCTCCATGAAAATTCGCTGTTTTATCGAAGAATTGTGTTCAGCGATGAGGCTCATTTCTGGCTCGACGGATACGTAAATAAGAAAAACTGTCGCATCTGGAGTGATAAACAGCCACATGTCATACAAGAATACCCATGCATCCCCCAAAAAAAACGACAATTTGGTGTGGTTTATGGGCTGGTGGCATCATCGGTCCGTTTTTCTTCAAAGACGATCGTAGAAGAATCGCGCGACGGCTTAATGCGTTAAGTCAACAATTTT
This sequence comes from Rhingia rostrata, assembly GCA_949824845.1. Taxonomy (NCBI): domain Eukaryota; kingdom Metazoa; phylum Arthropoda; class Insecta; order Diptera; family Syrphidae; genus Rhingia; species Rhingia rostrata. Next base: position 46,828,612 of record OX463756.1, read on the forward strand.
TGACAGCTACTCGTTAAGTTTCTTCTTTAGTTCTCCGATGAGAAATTGTTTCGGAATTCTTCCGAAAATTGAATCCACCCCAAAATTGTGAGTAAAATAATAGAGGAAATTATTTTGTGAATTACTACAAGAACGCAACGAGAAAAATGTGTTAACATATTTGTTTCCACTCACTTTTCACATTCATAAAATTACACAGCTGACAAATTTCAAACGTACGCCAATGTATGCTTCATATATTTTGTGCCGCAACGGATACTTCGATGGTAAAATCAGTCCCGATCGGAACTGACTTTCGTTTCGGAAATTCTTTGAAGGGATACCTCTATATTCAGAATCTGTTCTGAATTCGGATTTTAAGCTAAATTTGATTTTTTTTAAATATTTGCTAAATAAGGTTGTTGTGAGGAAGTTAAACTCGACGAATATAAAACCAAAGTGTGAGTTAAAGATTTGAATTATGATTAAAACAATGAAATACATACTTTCATTTGATAATTGGATTATTTTATAGAATTATAATTATATGCTTTGTCTAAAAAAATGTCAACTTTGAAAACAGGAAGATATTGTGCTAAAAAGAGAAGATTGCAAGTAAAATTCAAAAACCAAAAAAAAAAAAAATTACCAAAGTCCGGTAACACGAATGATGGCAATACAAGCCGTAGGTTTTTTAATAATCCATAATATTCTGAAATATCAATTGTCGACTGTCAGCTAATGTAGAGCCTGTAAGTTTTTAAATCGATATTTCCAAGTTTAGTAAAAACGGCTTCGATACAGCAAAACTTTATGCAGATTTGTATTCTTGGCATCCGATCACACCAACAATGCACAAAATATAAATACATACTTGGATCGACCTTGATTCAAAATGCAGTTTTACTAATTCTACAGCTTTTAGAAGCTCGAAATAAGCATTTCAGATTTCTCTTACATACAAAAATCTTAAAATTATTATTATTTTAAAAAAATATTATCACTTAAAACAATGATGACATAAAGAGTGTTATTTTTAGAGGTAAAGAACTTCGAATTAAAAAAAAACACAAGAAAATCATTTTAATGTCCATCAATTTGGCTTTATCGGAAGAATAATTTTATTCCATTAATGTTTAAATATGATTTCAGGCATGTGGCCGCCGCTGCTGGTTCGAATAAAGCCAAGTCTAAAAGTCCAATTTTCAACCACTTTTTCGAGCATAATCGGCAATAATGCCACGAATGTTGGCTTCCAAGTCCCCTAACGTTTCTCTTTTGTTGTTGTTGACGAGCGACTTCACATATCCCCAAACAAAATAAACCAATGGTGTCAAATCGCCATATCTTGGTGGTCAATTGACAGGTCCATTCCTCGAAATTATGCGCTCATCGAATGTTTCCTTCAATAAATCGATTGTGACGTGCGCTGTCTAGCATGTGGCGCCTTCTTGTTGGAACCACAACTAATCCACATTCATGCCATCCAATTCGGGAACAAAATAATCGGTTATCATGGCTCTATACCGGTCTCCATTAACGGTAACTGACTCTCCAGCATCATATCGGAAGAAGTATGGCCATAGAGCACACCAAGCAGCCAGTTTTTGTGGATGTAATGGCTTCTCAAGGGTCTCATTTGGATTCTTTTCACTCCGAATGCGGTAATTTTGCTTGTTGATGTAGTCATTCAACCAAAAATTAGCCTCATCACTTAACAAAATTTTGCGATGAAAATCAGCATCGAGCTCAATCTCATTGTCTTCCCATACACCAAAATCACGACGCATTGCATGGTCTCGCGGCTTTAATTCTTGCACAAGCTGGATCTTGTAAGGTCGTAAGCCAAGATATTTGCCCAAAATCTTCCATAAAGTTTATGGGCAAAGCTCCAATTGCTGTGCATGGTTGCGAATCGATTCATTCGGTTCCTCTTCAACACTTTGCTCTACAGCGGCGGTTGTTTCTTTGGTGCGCACTGTTCGACGTCTCTGCGGATGCATATTATCACATAGAGTAAACGTGGTGCGAAAACGATCCTAAGTTAACCGCATTAATTGCTCTGATGGACTTTATTATTGACCATAAATGGACGGAGCTTGCGGTAAACTTCGCGAACTAAACCATTATTTCCGAAATAAATTTGCACGATTTGAAAGCTGTGTTCGTTTGTCAACCTGTTCATGATAAAATGAACCAAACTGAACATAAATTACATTAGAGTTTCCCGATTTCACCACAAAATGTCAGTTTTATTTATTCGAAAAACCAACATCTAAAAAACACCCTTTATATGTATAAGATGGATATATGTACACATTGAATCCCAAAAAAAGTTTTGTCTCGTTTTTGCATGCATTTACAATTTTATTTTTTTTCACAGATTTGGTTAATAAACAAAGGTTTACATTTTTGCACAATCCAAAAGGCATGCTAAGAAACGCCATATCCGAACGCCTAACTAAAGAAACGTTTCATGACAGTTTTTTTTTTTCATAGTTCGTGATAAATGTTTGTTAAACTTTCGTAAGAAGTTGGTTTGTAAAAAAAAGCAGGTATTGTTACTTTCGGGATTTGTAGCGGGCACCCTAAGTTGCGTTTACGTTGAACTGTTCAACAGTGGTTAGTGGCACTCCACAAAAGCAAAATAGAGCCGCACAAAACAAACTACTAAAGGTTTACATTTGTCCGCTTAAGTGCCTCGCATTTTGCGTTAAAACTTTCAAAACCACAAGCTACATTCTGTGCTGTGCATTCTTGCCTACGAAAACAAAACAGAAACTCATACTAATCACATCGACCATTATCTAACTGTATAAGAGCTGAACTCATTTCAAGTCTACCTTATGTTTTAACTTCTATAAAGGCTTGGTTCTTAATAATAAAATGTATTTCCATCTTTGCAAATTAAAATCGGAAGCTGTTAAAGATGATTGCTTCTGTAAGTGTATGGGCGAATACTTACAGAAGCAATCATCTTCAACAGCTTCCGATTTTAATTTACATAGAAGGATACACTCTGCCGACACATCTTAACATACACCTTCAAACTCAAAGCATTATCGAAGCTGTTGACATTTACGGAAGCTTAATCGAAACATTACAGAGATATACAATATAATCTTCTATAACGCTTGTAATTTATCTATACAAAAGTTTTTCAATAGACTATCACCACAACAATCGCCTGCAAAAGTGCTTCAATTTAGAAGTACAAAATTGCTAAACGAAACATCGTTCGGGTATCGTTATGGACCTTCTAGTGTAACTTTTGGGAACTACTTTATTGAACCAAAACTATGTCGGTTAATATGATTTTATTCTACATGATACCTTATTGGTTATGTGCAATTTATGGGTGGACACAGGGCACAAGACCCTGCATAGTGTCGATCTAACGTTCTCGTTACGATCTTTTTTTAAGTTCGGAACACTCTTCTTTAAGCTGGATGTAATACGGTTCCGTGACTGATTGAAGGTACCAAGTTGTCGGACCTAACATTTTGACAGTACATTTATACAATATCGCAGTTGCCTCTCTAAAAGATTTTTCGGAATTCCATCCCCAAGGAGGAACCGTGGCCACTCGAAGTCGTTTGTTTGTAAAAAAATCGTATACCACGTGAAAGCTTTCTATTAATAAAATTGAACAAGTGTTTGACTAACATCACTCGCGGGTAAAAAAAACCCAATCTATGCCCTATTCTACATATTCAACCCAAGTATCTAGAATTATTTTTCATACTTCAATTTAAAAAGCCTATTTGATGCTGAATACCATTCGAGTTCAAATCCTAAACCAAACTACTCTTAAATAGATAAGGAAGTTTTTTTTTGCATAAAGGGCTCTAATATCAGCATCATGATGTAATGGTTATTACTAGTGCCCTACTTTTATCAACCGTCTCCAGTTACTTCCTTTTATTTATTTTTATCAGGCGCCTTATGCCACTCAGTCTCGAGAGAATCTCATTATACGAATATTTTTCACAACATTCAGTTGTATGGTAATGTAACCTTTTTGGCAGCCTGACAACATTTGGTCCTTTTCGATAAGAATCAATATCCTGACATAGCATATGGGCAAACAAACTCCACAAATATAGCTATTTACCAAAACTAAGTAATTTACCATTTCGTCTGCAGATGGGTTTTTATATACCTGCGGCGCTAAGCCAACACCATGTCGATGACGCTTCCGTCGTTATATAATCCCCCTTCCGAAAGGACTTGAAAAATGTGTGTCCCTTATCAATTTGATCACAACCATTTGTTGTTTTTTTTTTGTTCATGAATGTCCAGTTCAAGCGTTGCGTTGACTCACGCGAATTTACATACCATCGGGGTTCAGTCTTTCAGACGTGACAGTCAAATGTTACGCCTATTGGAAATCATTTAATGGACCACGTGCTGTCACCTGGTAAACCATTTGAATCATAAAATGAAAATATGAAAAATGAAAATATCGATTTCATAGGCATTTTTGTCGATGATGTCGTCCTGTGCGTCACTGCCTGTCTGGAAATGAATTGAAATACGAATTCAAGGACGCGCTCTATTGGATTTTTATTTTCATTTCAAGTAATCACATAACTGAATGATATTTGCATTCCTATTTGCCTTTGTTTTATCTTTCACGTCGGACACCACGCAGAGATTGGAAAATGGAAATTCGACTTCTGAGGCAACTGCGCTACGTGCCTGGTTAAACTGGTAAACATCAAATGTATCTGGGATTTAGTGATACGTTTACGGAATTCATTGACATTCTTGTCGTTGATGTCGCTGTTGTCGGCCTGTGTGTCCTTGATTTATCTTCTACGTCGGAGACCACACTGAGATTACAAAATGGAAATCCGATTTCTGTTACTACCAAAAGGGTATCCCGTCAAAACAGAAAAGTCTGATAAAGGTTCTATATTTTGAAAAACGTCAGCAATTTTTTTATTGAGTTTTTTTTTTTTCAAAACGGCAGCCCCATATCGATGGTAATCTGAAAATAATTTCCAAACAATGATGACATATCTATTGCTATTGTATAACCTTGTAGCAAATGTAAGTTCGAGTGGGCTCCAAAGTTATGTAATAGATAATCTCTACACAAAGTCTGGTTCTAACCAGCTAAATTTTACAAAGGATTAAGTTATCCCTATAGCGAAACTTTGGCTATACACAATATGTTTGGTTACCACAATATGAAAATGAATCCAAACTTAAATGGCAGTTGCAGGAGCTGCGAGGACGAATAATCGCATAAATATACACCACACTCCCTATATCAGATTCCCAGTCTATAGATCTTAAGATTTAAGACCCTAGGAGAATACTAGTTTCCGTATTTGAATCAATTTTCGACCGAATCAGTGAATGAACTTTTATAGTTTTTGTTTTAAAGGCTCTGGATGCTTCATCAGAGCAGGGTATCAGAGCATTGAAACCTAACCTGACCCAACCTATTTTAGTTCGGTTGTGTGGTGATCTTGGTACTCAAATCTAACAATTCCTGTCTAATACAAATTTTCGCAAGAAGTAATAAAAAAAAACTGGAAAGACCTTAAAATAACATATTTCGTCCTTGATCACCTTTGATAATAACCAGAATTCAAAGTCGAAATTCAGATATCACCTTTAATACGATTGGTCGCCGTTTTTGGGAATAACTCTCCGGATAATTTGGCATATCATCACGAGAGGCGGGGCAGTGTGAATCTCATTTTGCTGTTGCTATGTGACAGTTCATCGCACGAACATGGCACTGAGCCTCAACCTTTACGATTAGCCATATCCTTTTCTAATTGGCTCTGAATACATACTTCAAACTTGTTAAGTTCGGTGTCTACTTTTGGTCGTTACTTTGAAAATCAAAGTCGCCATCTACGTCTAAGATCTTGCTAGAAGTACAGGGTGTCCGCCGGGAAGGTATACTTCTTTGTTTTTTTTATAATTTTGATTAAATGAATGAGACGGGATCTTATATTGATAATTTTTTTTTTAATGTCGGCAATTATGTATGGAATACAATATCAGGTAAATGTCCGCCTCTGTTAGTCTCACAAATGCGAGACCTTTTGAGCACATTTTTCATTACATTCTCACACATTTCACGCGGTATTTCATTAATTTCATCACGAATATTATGTTTATTGGATAAACCTTGCTTTTCAGATATCCCCACAAAAAGAAGTCCGGAGCAGTCAAATCAGGCGACCGCGGAGGCTAAGCAACATCACCATTTCTTGAAATAACTTGTTGTGGAAAGAGGTCTCGCAGTAATTCCATGTTAATCAAGCCCAAAGCATGTAGTTGTGGCTGTTGAAAAGTTTGCAATCATATCACGATATCGCTCCGCATTCACAGTTACCGTTACACCGTTTTCATTTTCAAAGAAGTAAGGTCCAATGATTCTTCCTGACCAAATTGCACACCAGAATGTAACTTTTAATGGATGCAACGTGACTGATGAATAATTTGAGGGTTTTCCATTGCCCAGAACCGACTATTCTGTTTATTCACATATCCATTCAAATGAAAATGTGTCTCGTCACTCATTATGATTTTTTTTATGAAAATCGGGGTTGTCATGGTTTTTGTGTCAACTTAATCTTAAATGGAAAAAAATGCAAATCCTTGTGCAAAATTGTGGCCAAAGTTGTTCTTTAAAGACAAAGCTCCTGAGCACGGCGTCGAATGGAGGTTGATGAATTATTTTGAACACTTCCATCAGCAGAAGTAATGTTTTCAGCCGATCTGGCAGTACGTTGTGGTCCATGCTTGGGCCTATCACCTACAGACTCTCTTTCTTCGAAATCATTCACTACACAATAAATAGTGCGTTTTGTTGGCACGCTGTTTCTCCCAAAAATTTCACGTAACTTTCTCATCGTCACAGTTTTCGATGATTGATTTTGATAAAATGTTTTAACGATTAAAACACGTTGGTTTATCGAATATTTTTCCATAATTAATTGTCCACCTGTCTACTTAACGTGTCTACTTCAAGACTACCTTCCCGGCGGACACCCTGTATTTCCAATTCCTTTTAAGCATCTTCTGTGCAGTATTTTTTGACCAGATAAAGTTCATTGTAAATTCATCCTCTCTTGTGTTAACGCAAAGGGGACTCAATATTTTTCTCGATGGATTTTTCGCTCCATACAATTAATAATTTCTGTTTCAACCTTAGTTAAGATTCATGGTGGTTCCTCCATATTCTCAGCATCGACTGTTATCTACGATTTTTTCTTGTTCATCTCGACTGCGTTCTGTTGGGGGCCTCTGTTCACAGGCTTTTATGTTTATAGTTTGGAAAAGCTTCCGAATGTCATTCTTAATTGTTAGCTCTCTACATTGTTGATCATGGACTTTTCTTAATATTTTTTCTTCTTCCTGAAAAGGTGGTGTTGGTCGCTTCAGCCTTGTCTATAAGGCTGAATGACATCCTCTCAGCTGTAGTATCGCCTTGTAGGCGTCATTTTTTGACATATGAGCATTCTTTTCTAAAACAAGGAATTTAAGCGAAAGAATCCCACCACATCAGTTACGGCTGTTCCCACTGCTTGTGAATTGTGACAATGTCGCTACTAGTCTTCGAATCCGAATGTTTTGATGCCAAAAATGCATTCTTTTCCAAACCAAGGAATTCTAAGCGGAAGAATACCATCACATCAGTTGCGATCTTTGTGAGTTGCGACAATGTCGCTACTGGTCATTACATGGCCTTATGTATTTAATTTATAGTTCTGCGAAGGTATGACCGGACGGGTTCAGTGTTGCGACTATCTCGCTCTAACCACTGACTGCCGCTCTGATTCAGAAATAAAGGAGCAAATAGTTCACACGAGAATCATTGTGTGAAAAGCCTAGGCCGTAGATTTCTATCTTCGGCGTAAAATCTTCACTCTCGAAATCTCTCCGAACGCGACTTCAATTTTCGGAGAAAGGCATGTGAAAACGTTCCAGAGGATGCATTTTTTTTTCAGTGATGAGGTGACGGAATAACATCGATTTATATCTGCTTCCATTTTCGAAAACCTAATTCTGACAAAAATTCCAATTTTTATTTTTGTAAAAAAAATCCTTTAGATAAGCGTGTTTGTGTGTTAAATTTTTTAAATCAGATGTAAAACCGTCCTCTTTCGTCAGACACAATTTCATTCATCCATTCACTGCGTTATTTTCAACACTTTTATACAGTTATACATTCTATTCACATTCACCCCCTTCGATGGTGTTGATGGGATTATTTTCGACGATAACACATTTGTCATTGCTTTTCGGGGTAAGTCCGTGTGTATAGGTTCGAATGATGATAACAGTTTTGACAGTAGTTTGGGTCCACCGTCTGAATATGACTTATGGAGGTTAAAAGGTTTATACAATTTCGTTAGGGTATTGTCCCGTTTTTTGTTGAAAAAATTTTGCTGAGTTTGGACCGTCCAATGAACGCAAAAAGGGATTTCGATTTTGTTGTGCTGTTGTCGTCTATGTGCAAGATAAATTGTGGATTTGACAGTTTTTTTTCTCTATTGACACAAACAGACCAGCAGATGATGTGTCTACAGTGAAATTTATAAAAAAAAAAGTCGCACGAAGGACATTTTTTTTTGGTCCATTGACTCTGAGATTAAATGTCGGTGATGTTGTGTAGATCGAAGATAAGTTTAATAATCAAAATGCTTTTTTATTATTGAAAAAAAAAAAAAAAAAATAAAAAAAAAATAACTGATGGTGATTTGTATTTAATTTTGCGATTTATGCAAACAGATTTACACTTCAACGATGGATATGTATGTAACTACTTTAAATGCCTTAAATTGTAATGTTTGCTTGTCACATTTTTAAAGAATTTTTTTTATTGTTATACAGGGTGTGCGCCAGGGGTATACTACTCTGTTTGTTTATAATTTTTGATTAAATGAAAGAGAATGGAACTTATATTGATAAATGGTTTATTTTATGTCGGAAATTACGTATGGAATACAATATCAGGTAAATGTGTGCCTCTTTTAGTCTCACAATTGCGAGCCCTTTTTCATTACATTCTCACACATTTATTTCATCACGAATATTTTGTCTTAGTTGCTCATGCGTTTCTGGTTCGTTTGCATAAACCTTGCGTTTCAGATATCCGCACAAAAATAAGTCCGGAGCAGTCAAATCAGGCGACCGTTAAGGCCAATCATCACCATTTCTTGAAATTTTGAGGTCTGCCAGTAATTCCATTTTAATCCTGGCTGTATGCGATGTGGCACCATCTTGTTGATACCACATGTTAATCAAGCCCAAAGCATGCAGTTTTGGCGTTAAAAAGTTTTCAATCGTATCACGATATCGCTCCCCATTCACAGCTACCGTTACGGCGTTTTCATTTTCAAAGAATTAAGGTCCAATGATTTCTCCTGACCAAATTGCACACCAGGCTGTAACTTTTAATAGAAGCAAAGGTGACTGATGAATAATTTGAGGATTTTCCATTGCCCAGAACCGACTATTCTGTTTATTCACATATCCATTCAAATAAATATGTGCCTCGTCACTCATTATGATTTTTTTCATGAAAATCTGGGTTGTCATGGGCTAGCTGTAACATCCTATTGGCATATGTACGGCGGAGTAAATGGTCTTGTGGAAGAAGCTCTTGTGTCAACTGAATCTTCCTTGTACAAAATTGTGGCCAAAGTCATTCTTTGAAGACCAAGCACCTGAGCACGGCGTCGAATTGAGGTTGATGGATTGTTTTGAACACTTCCTTGAGCAGCGCTCGTTTTGTTGGCACGTTATTTCTCCCAAAAATTTCACGTAACTTTCTCATGGTCAAAGTAATGGAAGATTGATTTTTGATAATTTTTTTTAACAATTAAGACACGTTGGTTTATCGAATATTTTTTCCATAATAAATTTGCCACGTGCCTACTTCAGTACTGCCAAATATTAACTGTCAAGACTAAGGTTTACCAAAATGGCAGCAAAACAAAGAAGTATACCTTCCCTTCACAGACCCTGTATAAGTGCATATCTTCCCTTGAAATCCGATGATTCGTGCTAATGTGTTGAACGTCGTCATGTCGATGTTTCAGGATCGGTTGAAATAATAAAATGAATGAAAAAAAATCTATAAAAAAAATAGTTTTTAATTTTTTGCAAAGGAAAGAGGCTTTTGGTCCACCCTGTACATTCGTTGTTAAGTGGTGTCGTAAACTACACGAATATTCCTCCCTATCGAGGTATCCATCCGGAATAATTTTCTAAACGAAACTCAGTTCAATTGGAACTCAAACTGCATTCGAAGTATCCGTTACGGAATATAATAAAAAACCATAAAATCTCTCTCGTTTGATTCCGCAGCAATGTGTTTGTCGCATAAATTCGGAAGAAATGCAACACATAGCTGTCAAAAATTCTTAGCATAACGAATATCACCAATGACGTTACAATTCGTTGCGAGATCTGTCTGAAATCCTTCTACCTCGGTAAAAAATTCTACGATTTGAACATCGAAGAAAAATTTCGATAGAACTGATACCTCGAAGGGGGGATTATGTGTGCATAAACTGACGTCAAGAATAAGTTCAAAACAAAAATCAGTACGTTGTTGCAAACTTGCACAATAGGACTTTTGTTTAATTATCAATGAACTCTGGCCAAACATGCGTTCATAAACGCTTGAGCGCAAAACCCCACACATAATCAATTTTTTTCCGCGGTGTAATTAATTAGCGCATTCGCACTTGGCCGGGTCTGCAAGTGGAGCTGTCTGGTTACAACGAATCGCCCAATAAATCAATTGGACTCATTTGTAAGCAACAGTTGAAGTAAGCATTTAGTTGGTACTTTTATCGTATACGATGTGGTACAGCGTTTCTAGTTTTTGTTGTTGTTTCCATGGAATTGAGCGAAAAACACTGGATTCGAGAGTTGGCGTATCATTTTTCAAAATCGATTTTTGATTATTTTTGTAATAAGTAGTAGACGGGCCAATTTGAAGTGAAGTACATTATTTAATTGTCTATGGAATAGCGTCTTGGGAACACATTGCGAATAGGGAAAGAGAAGTAGGTTCCATTTTTATAATATCGCACCGAATATTCAATGTCTGATATTTGCCGATTTGCAACTTATGTTGGTTTTTGCTTTGCGTAACCCAAATGACCATGAGAGGTGTTTTGGTTACCGACTGATTTTAATTAACTAACTGCAGTCGGTTCTAAGTTGGTTGAAGTCGGTTTTTGCTTGACATAAGGCGAGGTCTTAGTTTATCGGGTATATCGATGACCATTCGTTCTACAGGTCCCAGCAACCTTCAACTTCTTATGTGGAGCATACTGAGCAATTCTATGCCACTGTACAAATCTCATAAGATATTTACGGTTAAGTCTTTTTCTTCAATGCACGTCAACACAGGGAGAATGAGGAACTTTCCACCAAGGAATTCCTTATGCGCTTTTGTTACAGACTATGCTTTGTTGCCGAAAAGCAGAAATGGGATGATCAGGGTCTTTTAAAGGATCTCCTAAGTTGTTAAAGTGAAGGCATTATTACAAACTCACCTTGTGAGCGGTTGGCAAGAGTAATTTTTGGTTTGATATCTGAAGAGATACAAAGTCTATCTTTGTTTTTACATCACATTGAGCTCAACCAATGATGTCAATATGGTCGGTCTATGCATTTGCTTTCGGTTTGGGAATTTTCAACAATTCTGCAGATGACTGCTAAGCCAAACGCTGCAGGTTCAAGCCCAGCTTCGGCCGTATTCTTTTTCTACAAAAAATCGCCAGCTTATCTGAGGCCACCTGTGCGACAATGTGAGACAGTATAATTCTATGTCTCCTCCTCTGTGCCACGTAGGCTTATGTTATACAGCTTTCCTTCTATGTGTCTATCTGTCTCTCTCTGTTGTATTAATGTCTTGCTCGGTCCCAGCCGTTGGCCTCAGTCGCCAGTGCTGTTATGTTGCTGTAGTTCGTTGCATTCATGTGCGAAGTACTGTGATGTCAATGTCAATGTCAATGTCAACCATTTTCTCAACAATTATGTGGAGTAACACGACAATGCGTCGGGTGATCTAAGTCCTTTTTTTGGTTTCAATTCTTTCGGTGATGTCGTTGCATAGTCTTATGGACCTTACCGAAAATTCTCCATCTTGCACATACGAACGAGTTTGGGCGGTATACAATAACCATACACGGCGCTGTAGAGTTCTTCTCTATATATGCTGTCGAATCTAGCTTTGAAATCGATAAATATGAGGTGGACATGGTTTGGACTTCTTGCAATTTCTGCCGAAGTGTGAAGGAAGATTTAATTAGTTGTGGACTTTTCTGGCCTAAAACACAATGATTTGGCCCAATCATGCTGTTGATGATCGGTTCCATACATTCACATAATTCGGCAGATGGAATCTTGTAGGCGTGGTTAAGGAAACGTATGCCTTTGTATTTGGCGCAGTTCCTACGGTCTCATCGATCATTCGATTCTTTGGAAGCCCGACATTTCCGGTAGGCGTTTGACGGGCTCAGAGGCGCCGCGCAGAAGGTCTCTGGGTTCGTTTCCCAGCCGTAGCAACAACTAAATAATCTTTCACACAAATATCATCATACGTTGAGTATTCTTTGAGATGATAATTTTAAGGGTACATGAAGCTCACTATACATTTTATACCTCACTTGTCAACCTAAAAAAACATACCAAGACCTTCAAAGACTTTCCTCAACACTGTCGCCATTTTGTGGAGGATTATATCCAGAATCTTATTATTTTCGCAACTGAGGCATAAAATACCATGACTCTAAAGATCAAAACCAGGCGAACCGTTGTTAAGTCAGCTAATGTTGGCCTCAACCCTCTTTCAACAGCTGGTGACAAGTTCAATAGATCAATGAAATTTTCCGTTTGTACAACACATAACTTTACGTGTTTTGTGGACCGCGACCATACTCGCACAAGGGCAGATAATTGTATGAACGCCCTTGGCTTTAATATTCCAGCAATTAACATGTTTGAAAATGTCATTAGCTATATTCCAAATTCTGTTCATTTGAATGCCTCTGCTTATGTCAACAACTGTCTGGATGTACAACGAATCCGAAAAACAAATTATACCCGCCAACTATAAAAGAGCCAGAATGAGAGAAGTCAAATTGTCCAACTGTTCCACCCCCACAAATACATACCATCCGTCCCTCATTGTAATCAGTCGTAACTTTCAATACCAATGTGGACTTTTTGGCAAATATCGTGGTACCCTGCACATTTGAACAATCAATGTATACAAAACGAAAATTCATAAAATTACCACCGCTTCAGAACGTAGGTCGTCATTAAAAAAAAAAACACCACCCAAACACTAAACGATTATCGTTTCCCGCACATCAAATATAGTGTGAATGGCACACCCTTTTTCAACCCCAAATTCAGCGTAAGAATTCGACTGTGCTATGGAACGGTTTGCTGGTGGGTGGCTAAATTTGAATACACGCCGCACAGTGGTGTATAAGGGAACATTTTGTTGTCACTCTCAATTCTCTGGATATTTTTGATCCTACGTTAAGTGTTGACAGTACGTTTGGTTTGCATGTAGCTAAAATGTCCTTCAAGCTTTCAAATTCATGAAACAATCAAGATAAACCCGGATCCAATTATATTAAACTCCAAAAAATGGTGGATTTTGTATACCTTGGCCCCACTGTTAATTCTGATGATGATATCTCTTCAGAACTGTTTGGGCTAAGAAGGCGTAGTTATAAAGCACTTGCTCGTGCTGAAAAAGATGAACTATTGAAGACCATGATTGATCACCACATTAGGTAAGAATTTCGCAAAAGAAGGGGCATTGAAAAAAACTGAAATGTTTTTATTATCATGATGTGAACCAGCATCCATTAGCGACATATATCTTCGAAAAAAAAAAACACATTTAAGATGGTCATGAGAATGATTTGATAAGCGTTTAGTTTTTTTTAGTTAAAGTTACTCTAAAGCGACTAATCTACACCAGTACAGGGGTAAATCCTTAAAGAGATTTCATTTTTAATGTAACCAAAGTCGAATGGCTATCTTGGGAGCTGGGTCGGAAACGACCTCACCGACATATTTTATACCAAAAAAAGATTAAGGCAAGGCTATGCGCTGCCATGTGACTTATTTACTTTGATTCTTGAAAGGATTGAGCAAAACTTTCGAAACAACACCAGAGGCACAATCTTCCACAAATCGGTGCAACTATTAGAATGCGCCGATGATATTGACATCATTGGTAGGACCGCGATGCCACGTTTGCTAGTATAGAGAAGGATTGAGAGGATTGAGCTAAAATTTCGAAACAACACCAGAGCCACAATATTCCGAAAATCGGTGCAACTAATAGCATACGCTGACGATATTGACATCATTGGTCGGACTCAACGTGATGTCATAGCCACGATTGCTAGTATAGAGAAGAAAGCGGCAAAAAATGGGCTTAGAAGTAAATGAGGCTAAGATATACTGTCATCACGAAAGGACACACAACATCGACGAATTGGACAGAACCATTGACAGATATAACTTTGAGGTAGTATGGGACTTTGTCTACCTCGGCTACGCTATTAACTTTTGCAACAACATCTCGTCAGAAATTAAATGAAGAACTACTCTTGCCAATCGCTGTTTCTTTTCGCCAAGAAGGCAATCTATATAAGACCCTGGACATCCCAGTCCTGCTCTTCGGCGATAAAGCATGGACCGTACCAAAAATGGATGAAGAGCTCCTAGCCCGATTCGAAAGGAAAATTCTTCGAATCTTCGTTGACGGGCTCTGGGGCCGAAGATTCAGCCAAGAACTGTAACCAGCCAGACGTCGGACGCAGTACAGGAAGACCTCGCCTTAAGTGGCGCGCAGAAGTAGAAACCGACCTCAACCAACTTGGAGTGCGCAACTGGAGGCAGTTAGCTAAGGACCGGGCTAATTGGAGAGGCATGGATTTTTCGAAGAATTTTCCTCTCAAATCGACCAAGGATTTCTTCACCCGCTTTTGAGACTTTCCATGCTTCAGCGCCGTTGCGCAGGATTGGGATGATCAGGGTCTTGGATAGGATCTCCTTAGTAGTTCAAGTGAGGGCTTTACTACTAAATTGCCTTCTTAGCCCGAAGAAACAGCGGTTGCCAAGAGTAGTTCTTCGTTTAATTTCTGACGAGATGTTGTTTTCAGAGTTGTTGGCGGAGCCGAGATAGACAAAGTCCCGTACTACCTTAAAGTTATATCTGTCAATGTTGAAGTTCTGTCCAATTCGTCGATGTTGTATGTCCTTTCGTGTTGATAGTATATAAATCGCTTTGCCCTCATTTACTGCTAAACCCGTTTTTGCCGCTTCCTTCTCTATACCAGCAAACGTGGCTATGACATCACGTAGGGTCCGACCAATAATGTCAATATCGTCGGCGTATGCTAGTAGTTGTGCCTCTGGTGTTGGCACATGAGTTTTGCACAATCCTGTCAAGAATCAGATTGAAGAAGTCACATTATAGCGCATCGCCTTGTCTAAATCCTTTTTTGGTATCGAATGTGTCGGTGAGGTCGTTTCGACCATGATGGAGCAGCGAGAATTCTTCAACGTCATCCTATACAAACGGACGTGCGTCTGTAATTGGCGCAGTTTAGAGGGTCTCCTTTTTTGTGGATCGGGCAAACGATGCTGAGGTTCCATTATTCAGGCATACTTTCGTGCGACCAGATTTGGCTTATGAGCTGGTGGATGTTTCTTCGCAAGTCATCTTCGCCTGCTTTATAAAGCACGGCGGGAAGGCCCTCATTTCCGGCAGCCTTATTAAGCTTGAGTTTAGATGTTGCTATCCTCAGTTCCCTCAGATCGGGTGGTTGGCGGTTTTCGCTGTCGTTGCCAATATTGAATGTGTCGTTCTGCCTGACAGCGGAATGTTGTTCTTCATCGCCGTTTAATAGTCTGCAGAAGTGGTTCTTCCATATCCTCAGCATCGACTGTGTCTCAACTACGATATTTTCTTGTTCATCTCGACAGGATTCTGTTCGAGCCTTGTATCCTTGGCTTTGATGCTTTATACTTTGGTAAAACTTGCGAACATCGTTCCTGGAGTGGCAGCTCTCTATATCCTCGTTCGCTTTCTTTTCTTGCTCTTTTTTCTTCTTTCTGAAAACCCGGTGTTCTTCCCTACTTCTCTGCCTAGAGAGCTTAAATTCAGCCTCGTTCTTGGCAGCGAGCATCTGTCGGCATTCCTCATCAAACCAGGGGTTTCTTGCTGGTGGGAGCGAGAAACCTAGCACATCAGTTGCGACTGATCTAATGACTTGTTGGCATCGTTGCCATTGTTTTTCGACATATATCATATTTTTCCTCCGTTGGCCTTGAGGCACCAATGTCTTGGAAACATAAGACTTCTTGCCTAAGTCTGGCACTTGTAACGAATCCGCATCCAAATAGTCGCTGTTTCTGCTCACTATAACAAGGTCCGTAGTAGATGTCACAGGTTTTCATCATCTTTTTGCCCGGCCCATCCCATTGTATTTCCTGGATGGCAGTAATGTCTGCTTGGTAGCAGTTTTGGGCTTCCGCTAGTTGTTCGCTTGCACCTCTCCTTTTTCATGTTCTCACATTCCAGGTGCAGACACGAACGTCGTTGTCCTTTTTTCGTTTTGCCGTGTCGTCAACAATAAAATCAGTCATTTCAGAGGCTATTCGTTGCTTCGTAACAGTTAAATTTTTCCAAGGTTGGGAAGTTAACCCAAAGCAAAACCCCCAATCTGTACGGCCAGTTCCAATTTATAAGATACCCCTAGGACACTACCGGATTGAGAGCTGCCGTTGGCTTTTCGGTTCATCCGCCACCATCGCGGTTCAAGGGGCCTGACTAACCCGTGGAATTCCTAGACAACCTGTTGTCCGAATATGTCGAAGCAGCTTGTCTAGGGACAGCAGGCCGGGTATTTATTCCGTGCCATTCTGACCTGGCTGTTTATACCTATAGTGTTGCTGTTTTTCGTCGTGTTATCAACACTCGCGCTCATCGTTTAGCAAGTCAAATTAGGTTAGATGAGACCATTATCCGATGGTTACCACTTGGAGTTTAAAAAAAAGCACTTCATGTGTAGTCAGAGTAACAACCACTGGGTATTGCCAGATTAAAGCCAATCAGAGTCTACTCTCGTTCTACAACACCCATACCATCCTCCATCATGAGTATATCACTTAAATGGAAGGTTTGATGTTTGTGCATAAAGCTGGTTTTACATTTTTTTTTTGCTATTGAGGTTGTTAAAGTGCAAAACGACGATAATGCGAAAATGTCTACCTGTATACTTTGTACTCTGTAGTTTAACTTGGACCCACGATAAAATTACTTGAAATTTTGTACCCATGTAATTTTTGGGCTCCTATAAATGTTTTTCGAATTAATCTCGTAACAGTGGCTTGTCATCCATAAAAGACGATTCCTACCGAGCTTTAATTCCACCATTAAAACGCGGTAATTTTGTTTTCTTTTAACTGCTAATGGTCATTCTTTACTGATATATACCGCTGAAAAAAAAACAGCTTTGCAAATATGTCCCTATGTCCGTCCCTATAAAAATATGGTCTTATATGGTATGCCCTAATGTCACTAATAAAAAGCGGCTAGGAAAGAACTCGATTGTGTGTTTTAAGCATTGCTCACCATGAGGACATTGCTGAAGAATGGTTAATATCATATATTAAATAATTTACCAAGAGAATGTGGCATTTTTGAGTGAAGCCTTTGTAATCACTTTTTACCTTTTTACATTTTAGACTACGAAAATTTGAATCCAAAACTCTCGCGGTTTTATCTTTCAGTCACCTTCAGAACCCATCTCTTATGTAACAAATACGTATGTACATATAGGTAAAAAGAATTTTTTTTTTAGATAACAACAGTAGACTTAACTTAATCCTTTATTTTTAAAGGAATGTTTCCTCGCGCATAGCTATCGAAAAAGAAACTCAAAACTAGTTTCAAAATTTTCCCAACCCAATGAGTATTGTATACCACTGTATCGGTTGTCACAGACAACTGTATCTTTCTCATCTTCAGCACGGCATTATAATCAAAATCATTGACGATAGATATAAGATATTCTGCTGCTTGTGGATTATTCTGTGCACATTCTCATACTCAGCTCGCTGTCATCCTTGGAACCTTAATTTAGCTCGATGATTTGAGGCTTAAGTTGGCGATGAAAAATGCAAAGCACCGAGTCTTATTGCCACTCGAAGCGTACGTCTACTTTCCCATTCACAAAGTTGAATGAGCTTGATTCAGCTTCAAAAACCAGAATGCGAATTTAATTCAGTTCTCGAACCCATTTCTCCTCTCCTGGGAGACCAGAATTGCAGTCATATATTTTTCACTTTTTTCCACAAAGTTATGATTAAATATTTTATATCCAGAACATAGAGTTGCAGATACCGAGTTGACGTCTGGGCGGGTCTGTTCTGTATTTGGTTTGAAGTGCAACTATACTTAAAGTTTTTCTTATTTTAATAAGTAAAAGTAAATAAAATAATTATTCAAAAAAAAAAAAAACATTTTCATATACAGCGTGAATATTTGTTCATTCTGGGAGAGGGTGGATAACTGAAACTAAATAACGACGCAACGGAAGTGTGAGTTTAAAAACATCGTCTGCACTGGACTCATATCAATTACAAGTGGTGCAGTGACTTGTGATTGCTCCTGCGTCTTATTAACACAACGTAGGGATTGTAACGTTGAATGTGAAACACACCTAAACGTCAAGTTTTTTCTACATTTCATTTGACATTTCTCAGTTTCAGACTAACTCAATTTAAACTATGGAAAGATACACAGTCGAGCAACGCGTTAAAGCTATTCAAGCTTATTATGAAAATGGGCGTTCAAATCAAAATGCATACCGTGCACTTCGTGATTTTTTCGGTCAATTTAGTCGTCCAAATGTGCGTACGATCGGAAAAATCGTGCAAAAACTTGAGGAAACCGTGTCTGTACGAGATGTGAAAACACCAGTGCATGCTCGTACAGCTCGTACTGCAGAAAATGTCGTGCCCAACAAATGCACCTCCCACGCTCGTCGTTGATGAAAATTATGCAAAAAGACTTGCATTAACTAAAGCCTCTTGACCATTTCAAGCGTCGCCGATGGTCGGAATGGTGGCAAGAAATGGCAACAGTGGATGATCAATTTTCGAAGAAAATCATCTTCAGTAATGACGCACATTTTCACCTCAGTGGATTCCTCAATATGCAGAATTGCCGCATTTGGGCGAATGATAATCCAAGAGTGATTGTCGAAAAACCAATGCACCCACAAAGAGTGACTGTTTGCTGCGGTTTACGGGCTGGCGGCATCATCGGGGCCGTATTTTTTCCAAGGTTAGGCAGTTTCTGTGAATGACGTTCGCTATCGTGGGATGATAACGAACTTTTCATGGCCCGAATTGGAATATAGATGTAGACGATATGTGGTTTCAACAGGACGGTGTCACTTGCCACACAGCTAACGAAACAGTGGCTCTTTTGCGTGACAAGTTCAATGACTGTGTTGTCTCACGTGGTGGCGATGTCAATTGGCCGCTAAGATCATGTGATTTAACACCGTTGGACTTCTTTCTTTGGGGTTATTTGACAGAAAAGTTATACGTCGATAAGCCAGCAATAATTCAAGAACTAAAGGATGAGATAATTCAGCACATTTACGAAATAGAACCTCAATTATGCATCAGCGTCATCGAAAATTCGGACCATCGGATAGACGTGTGCATATGGCCGATATTTTGTTCCATACATTATTGAACCATACCAATATTATCACAATTAAATGAAATGACAATAATTTCCTTAATAATTTGTGTTTTATTCAAAATCAACATCGGCCCTCAAAATTTAACCACCTTTTATAGAGAACCAGTATTCCTTGCTTTAATTTCTAATACCATTTTAAAGTCTTCTAAACCTAGTGAATCTTCTAAATATATAATTACGAAAATGACGCCCACTAAAGTGTTGGTGCTACTATGAATTATTTCGCTTCACAGTCTTAGCACCGTCTCTTAACAAAAAAAAAATATGTCGAAAGAATGCAATCGCAAGACACCGCCAAGACCTACGCGCAACGCGTATCCCTTAACCTTTCGATTAAAACCATACCACCAGAATCGAATGTCGAAGAACAATGGCAACGATGCCAACAAGACATTAGATCTGCCGCAACTGATATACTAGGTTTCTCGCGCCCACCAGCAAGAAACCCCCGGTTTGATGAGGAATGCCGACAGATGGTCGCAGCCAAGAACGAGGCCTAAAAGGTCAAGCTGCAGGTGAAGACGAGAGCTGAAGTTGAGCTCTATAGGCAGAGAAGAAGGGGAGAACACCGGCTTTTCAGAAAGAATAAAAAAGAACTACCTGCCGTCAAACGTGAACGCCTGAAAACCAACAACCTGATCGGCCTTTATCATTTTGGTTTTAGGCCGATCAAATTTCACACATCGGCAGATCCTGGAAGAAACCCAAGATGTGCAAATCGATACCCACCCCTATTCATCGATTTCAAAGCCGAATACGACAGCATTTATAGAGACGAACTATATAGAGCCATGTCTAGTTTTGGTATACCGCCAAAACCAGTCCGTTTGTGTAGCATGACGATAGAGAATTCTCGCTGCTCCATCGGGGTCGGAAACGATCTCACCGACACATCGATACCAAAAAAGGATTTATTCAAGGCGATGCGCTATCATTCTTCAATTTGATTCTTGAGAGGTTTGTGCAAAACTCACGACCCAACATCAGAGGCACAATTTTCCAAAATTCGGTACAACTACTAGCATACGCCGACGATATTGACATCATTGGTCGGACCCAACGTGATGTCATAGCCACGTTTCCTAGAATAGAGAAGGAATCGGCAAAAGGGGTTTAGCAGTAAATGAGGGCAAGATGAGGTTTATGCTGTCAACACGAAAAAACACAACATCGACGAATTGGATATAACGTCACCGTTGACAGATATAACTTTGAGGTGGTACAGGACTTTATCTATCTCGGCTCCGCTATTAACTCTGACAACAACATCTCGCCAGAAATTAAACGAAGAATTACTCTTGCCAACCGCTGTTTCTTCGGGCTAAGAAGGAAATTTAGTAGTAAAGCCCTCACCCGAACTACTAAGGAGATCCTATATAAGACCCTGATCATCCCAATCCTGCTCTACGGCGCTGAAGCATGGACCGTCTCAAAAGTGGATGAAGAAATCCTTGGTCGATTTGAAAGGAAAATTCTTCGGTCACGCTTGCGTGGAGACGAAGATTCAACAAAGAACGATACGAGCTGTACAGCGACATGCTCTGGTCAAAAAACTCCGCATTGGACGTTTAAGATGGCTAGGACATTTTGAACGAATGGACACCAATACACCGGCTCCCAAAGTCTTCGATTCTCAGCCATACGTCGGACTAAATAGATGAAGATCTCGCCTTAAGTGGCGCGCACAAGTAGAAACCGACCTCAACCAACTTGGAGTGCACAACTGGAGGCAGTTATCGAAGGACCGGGCTAATTGGTGAGTCATGTTGGTTGAGGCCCAGGTTCATTCCAGACTGTAGCGACAAATCATTCGAGTAGTATCAGTTGCCGTGAAAAGCATATCTAAACGTAGCCGTTCGGATTCGGCATAAAACAGGGGGTCACGCCATCATGCGCGAATTGCACACGCACGCAATGGTTGTGAGAAAAAGCAAGGCCCTTTGCATTAACGAGCCCGTTGCGCCTAAAAATTGTGTTTGTATTTTGTTGATGACGGATTAGTGTCAAAAGTGTTTTACCGGGTAATGTCTTCTTTCGAGTTGGGAGCACTGAAAAAGTGGTTTATTAACAATTTTTGACAACTAAGAAACCCACTTGAAATTATATTATCATTTCAAGAAACTAATGGAAAGCCGAACTCACTCTTGGAATGCTAAACACAAAACCAATTCTTTAGTTTTTTTTTTTAAATGAATCGAAACCTTAAATTTTCATTATGGCCCTAAAGGCCTAAAGCTCTTATCAGTCCATCCGAAATTCCGTATCGCTTGTGTTGATTCCATTTACAAGCAATGCCAACAATGATCCCCTGATATGATTGTGTTATACGTCAGGAACCTTTCCAAAATTCAAAGAAAATAAACAAAATCACCTAAAGATGTGAATATATATAACACCCATCTAAACTACATATACCGACCTCCCATTATAACGAGAAGATGACCACCCCCCTAAATCAGAATAGGTTTAGGCTGTCCATACAAATGAAGATGTCCCTGAAGTAGCTTGTTTATATTTTGAGTTCGCCTCTGGGCTGGGTATGCTTCGACCCTATTAAAATCGGCTATACATCCCTTATCCATAGACACACATTAAAATGATCCTTTGAAATGTTGCAAGGATACAAAAAATCCCATATCATTGGGAGATTGTGGTCAAAACCATAACAAAAAAAATGGAAGAAGAGTCCTTCCCCCCCTTTTTTCAGGCCAAATATATACAAAAATACTCAAATATTCTCTGGAACAGCCGACGATCCTTTGAGCGTCAATAAGTGAATAAATTTATGGTCTGCTTGTCCTTTATTTAAGTCTTCATAAGTCCCATATACACCATGCAATATCGCTGGTGGGGTTGTGTGTCGGGATATCAAGGAGGATTAAAGTCTTTGACGCTTATAGAATTCACAAAGGATTTCTCTAGTTTTTTTTTCTTGTTCCTTCCTTCTCGTCATCAAGAAGGCATTCCTTTTTAAATATTAATTTCTAATTAAAAAAAAATCGCATTCGCTTTAACTCTTTAGCAACAGGGTCGAGCCTGATTCATCATTCGTTTGAGAGCAGAAAACTGCTGAATCGAAAGAAGGGTATTCAGAGAGGCTGCCTTTTCAAAGAGGGTGACTTTTTTCGTTCCAGCAGTTGTGTATGTGCATGGATTTGTGCAGTCATTTTTTTGTGAATTATTTATGCTCGTCACTAATTGGTCTTGTATTTCACTGGATGGGGGTATTGGTATATGTATAGTGAAAGGGTTACTCTAGGCTTAAGAGTCCACCACAAAAAGCAGAGAAGAGTTTTCACTTTTGTTTGCCCTCCACGGTTAAGACCCCCATTCGGATTTCTATCCTTTGGGGGATGATTAAGTCAGCCATTTTTTTTTCTGTTCGAGTATTTATCGGTGTGTGAGTTGTTTAGGGGAGCAAACGTAACAAAGTGGAAAAAGGGTTTCATCACAGTAATAAAGGATTCAAAAGTGAATGCATTTCGTAAAAAAAAACGTATAGAAACTTGAAAGGGGAATTGCATTTTTTTTACCTTCACGAGCTAGAGTGGTTTTTACAGGACTACAACAAAAAAAAAAATATTTTATTTTAAATTAATGAATTGTAACAGGAACGCGATTGGGCTGTATGTGCATACACACTCCATATTGGAATGAGTAAGAGCCGTACGGAATATTTATTTGATACCCTCGACTATGATGAAACATATGCTCGATGTACAAATGTACCTTCTGCAGGGGCTGAATTGTAAATTTGGGCCGCTTACTCACTCAACATTGAAGGGCTAGGCTTCACCCCAACTACCCACCATTTGACTGCTTTAATTTAGCAAAAGGGTTTTCCTTTTTTTCTTGTTATTTGAGAGTAACGTCACGTGTGAGACAAATAAAGCAACAATATCGCATGCATGTTGAAACACATGCAATGCGCATGTTGAAGGGTACATTTTTAAGCGTATAGAGCTGAATTAATGATTGAATGGTTGGCAGTAACATTGCAATTTTGCTATCAACTTATGGCGTGTCCAATCATACCGATTTCGTATTAAGTATCACTAAACACATAGGCAAGAGTTAATTGGCGCTCAACATAAGGACAATGGGTCATAACTCATTGAAGCGAACAATTTGTATTTCATATTGGTATATGAGTTTTGATACATAGTTTGTAACATAGCGAAATTATTTCGGTATATATACCTCAAAGCAATGGATCGGACTCAGAATCGTGTGTCGATTGAGCCATGGTTGTCTGTCCGTTCGTCCTTAACCGATTTTTAGGTCTAAAATTTGGACCTAGAATAATAAAATTTGGTATATATGATCCTTACCCGAGGCTACAGAACAAGTGTACACATTTTCAAAATCCGCCCACATTTTTTTAGAAAAATTCAAACGACATTTGACGGAAATACAGGGGGTCCGCCGGGAAGGTATACTACTTTGTTTGTTTATAATTTCGATTAAATGAAAGAGAATGGATCTTGTATTGATAAATGTTTTATTTAATTTATGTATGGGATACTATATCAGGTAATTATGTATGGAATACTATACCAGGTAAATGTCCGCCTCTGTTAGTCTCACAAATGCGAGCCTTTTAAGCATATTTTTCATTACATTCTCACACATTTCACGCGGTATTTCATTAATTTCATCACGAATATTTTGTTTGAGTTGCTCAAGCGCTTCTGGTTTGTTTGGATAAACCTTGTTTTTCAGATATCCCCACGAAAATTAGTCCGGAGCAGTCAAATCAGGCGACCGTGGAGGCCAATCAACATCACTATTTCTTGAAATAACTTGTTGTGGAAAGAGGTCTCGCAGTAATTCCATGGTAATCAAGCCCAAAGCATGCAGTTGGGGCGTTAAAAAGTTTTCAATCATATCACGTTGTCGCTCCCCATTTACAGTTACCGTTACGCCGTTTTTATTTTCAAAGAAGTAATGTCCAATGATCCCTTCTGACCAAATTGCACACCAGACTGTAACTTTTAATGGATGCAAATGCGACTGATGAATAATTTGAGGGTTTTCAATTGCCCGGAACCGACTATTCGGTTTATTCACATATTTATTCAAATAAAAATGTGCCTCGTCACTCATTATGATGTTTTCATGAAAATCGGGGTTGTCATGGGCTAGCTGTAACATTCTATTAGCATATGTACTGCGGCGTAAATGGTCTTGTGGAAGAATCTATTGTTTCAACTGAATCTTAAATGGAAACAAATGTAAATCCTTGTGCAAAATTGTGGCCAAAGTTGTTCTTTGATGACCATGCTCCTGAGCACGGCGTCGAATTGAGCTTGATGGATTGTTTTGAACACTTCCTTGAGCAGCAGTTATGTTTTCAGCCGATCTTGCAGTACGTTGTAATTCATGCTTGGGCCTATCACTTACAGACCCTTTTTCATCGAAATCATTCACTACACGATAAATAGTGCGTTTTGTTGGCACGCTGTTTCTCCCAAAAATTTTACGTAACTTTCTCATTGTCACAGTAATCGATGATTGATTTTGATGAAATGTTTTAACGATTAAAACACGTTGGTTTATCGAATATTTTTCCATAATAGATTTGCCACGTGTCTACTTCACGACTGCCAAATATGAACTGTCAAGACAAGTGTATACCAAAATGGCGGCAAAGCAAAGTAGAATACCTTCCCATCGGACACTCTGTATATGGATCGACTCAGAATCGCTAGCTGGGTCGGTCTAGCCATGTCTGTCTGTCCGTCCGTCCCTCTGTGTTTTGCCATAAATTTTGAGCTAGAGTTTTGAAATTTGGTATATAGACTCTCTATCCGACGAAGCAGAACATGCGTAATAATTTTTGAAATCCACCCACTGCCACACCTTTTTTTATGAAAACTTCCTTTTTGTCATAATGGTCAGGAATTTTGAAAAAGTTTATGAACAAAATATTGAGGCAATTCTAATATCTATATTTCGTCCATATACAGTTTTTTGCCACGCCCACTTTTTGGGGGCGTTTTCAGTATAAAAAAACCTTTTTCAGTCAAATTGTAAAATATTCGAAAAAACTTTTGTTATGATCATTGGTTATGATAATATTAACATTTCGCCTATACATCATTTTTCCTCACGCCCACTTTTTGGAGGTGTTTTCCTACAAAAACCATTCGTATACCCTACGCCATACCATATGCAAGAGAAAAACGTCGTTTTTTATCGAACCATAACATTATGTCTGAACAATATGTTGCGACAATTTTCTTTGCCATAAAGCATACATTTTTATTAATTTTAGGGATGGGATAGGATAGAGTATAAAACGATCCACACAGTGGATTGTATAGCCTTCTCATATTTTTTTTTTATTTTATCATTCACATTTTTGGGCTCATAGACCACCTTTGTAACTCGTGTATAAGACTATCTCGTCATTTTTGAACCACATGATAGTTGGGATTATAAATCTCTTTTCAAGCCTGATCTTGGTATCAACTTTATCGGGGATACATGCACTTATTCGGTCTAGAGATCACATAGAAAGCCTACCATCTTGGCAACCAGTATTACTGTATTAGTCTATGAATTTTTGGATAATAACGGGTGTTTTAGAGGTATGAAACTTTGGAATAAAAAAAAATCATTCTTTTAAATTGACATGAAATTTACTTTATTCGAAAGATAATCCTCTGTCATTATAATTTAAATATGATTTCTGGCAATTGACTTTTACGGCAGGCTCGGACGTATTCTAATTGGAGGTCCAATTTGCGATGACTTTGTCCAACATTTGTGGCCGTATATCGGTAATAACGCGACGGTCCTCCAAGTAGTCAATTGTTTCGGGCTTATTGGCGTTGACTACCGACTTCACATTTCCCCACAGTAAATAATCAAGAGGCATTAAATCGCACGATCTTGGAGGCCAATTCACAAAACCACAACGCGAAATTATGGTTATATCTTCAAACAATTCAATTTTGACACGAGCTGCGTGACATGTTGCGCCGTCTTGTTGAAACCACAGCTCCTGCACATCATGGTTGTGCAATTGATGATCGAAAAACTCAGTTATCATGGCTTTAAAGCGGTCTCTATTGACTTAACGTTCTGGCCGGCATCGTTTTTAAAGAAGTACGGACCAAATATTCCACCAACCCATAAATCATACCCAACAGTTAGTTTTTGTGGATGTAACCCGTTTTAACACCCCCTTTCAAGTTTTACCTTTATTCGTTTTTCGATCCACAACATCTACACATTTAAACGGCCTTTCTAGTTAGAACTTGGTAGCCCACTAACTTTATCAAGACTGCCTGGATATTTTCGAATCGTAGTTCACAATGCATAAAAAGGCTTCTTCACTGCAATGTATCTGATCTTTAGCAAGGTTGACAAACATTGACAAGATTATCGGGGGCTCCTCCTGCGTTATAATTTTAAATTACTAGAGTTATACCCAGTACCCACAGTATTCTTGTTAAAGCCAAGATCCCGATTTTATTGGAGATGACGATGGAGAAGAAAGTGGTAGACGAACTAAATTAGCAAATCGGAAAGGACCAATTTTTTTGTTATCTATCCTTGACAGGAATGGCGTAAACAAACACCGTAGTCCATAATCCGGAACAAAGCTGACAGTAAAAAAAATCGAAGACACTCGGCCTTAGCGTGGCATCCGTCGGAGCGGAAATTTCTCCGATTTTGTACGATTCAGAAGATTTTAGCTTCGAGATATGTCTCCGAAATGCTGTTCGAAATATTTCTCCGACATTTTGTAACGCACAGCGGCGAAATGCGTTGAAGTGCGTTCAGGTGCATTTTTCGTGCAATTTTTGACAGCTAAGTGCAATTCTTTTTCTGATTTCCTCCGAACGAATTCTTCGCGGAATTTATTAACGAATTGTAGCGAATTGATTTTTCTCCGATGACACATACCGACGAAGAATGCGTTGCGGAAAATTGTCGAGGAGGAGGAGTTATCCTAGCCTAAAACCACACTTGCGTTCAATCAATGATATTGGAGGCGTTGTTGAGAAAACGTATACCCTATACTCCCGAAGTTTAAAGAGTCTCCTCTTTTATGGATCAGCTAAAAGATGCTGAGGTATCATTCTTCAGACACGCTCGAATTGGAAAACTTCCTTTCCAAGTCGTATTTCGCTGCTTTGTATAACGTGAACTGCCCACACAAGACGCCCATACGCCCAAATTCAGAACACTGACCAACCAACCCACGCCCCGATCACTGATCCTCTTATTTGACTGATCTCATCAAGTGCGCGCAGTAAATAATATAAAAGGCTGTAAAGTATTGATGATTTTACATAACCTTAGACGTGTATAAACTAAAGAGTGTCAGAATACGGTGCAGGATCAAATTACTTTTGCATAAATTTTGCTAATGTCTGATCCTATGCTCCTGTGCATATCAAGTCACTTCGATGTGTTCGTACAGCATGAAAAGCGTACGAATGTTCGGCAAAATAATGTTCACTTGACAAATATAAATTTCATCGACTGATAAAATGTCGACTGAAGTTTGATCGAAAAAATAAAAGTTGAGCGTTCAATGTTAATGGAGATCGTGAAATGTCAATTCTTCGCCGCTATCAGGAATTGGGCATGTGTTACTCAACCACATGGAAAATTTTACGTTTCGATTTGGGTTTGAAAGCCTATAAAATTAAACTTCTGCGAAAATTGAAACCGAATGACCCTCCTTAACGTCAAATTTTTGGTGAATGGGCCCTAGAACAGCTCCATCAAAGTCCGCTGTTTCATCGAAAAATTGTGTTCAGCGATGAGGCTCATTTCTGGCTCAACAGATACGTAAATAAGAAAAACTGTAGCATCTGGAGTGATGAACAGCCACATGCCATACAAGAATTACCGATGCATCCCGAAAAAACGACAGTTTGTGAGGTTTATGACTGGTCGCATCATCGGTCCATTTTTCTTCAAAGACGACCGTGGAAGAAACGTTACCGTCAACGGCGAACGATGTATAGAAACTTTCCCTCAATTGGTTGAGTTGTACTTGGTTGACATGTGGTCTCATCAAGACGGTGCCACATGGCACACAGCTCGTGAAACAATGGAAATGCTGAAGGATGAATTTGGTGAGCAGCTTATCTCTCGAAATGGCCCTGTGAGGCCTAGATCATGTGATTTAACACCTCTTGATTATTTCTTGTGGAGTTTTGTAAAGTCGTTAGTCTATGTGTACAAGCCGAACAGGATTGAAGCTTTAGAGGATAACATATTCGTGAAATACGAGTCGACATTTTCAAAATCGAGCTTATAAGAGTCGTCATTTTGATCATTCGTTATTTTTACCAAACGACTTTTCGAAAATCCACATTATTTTTTTAAAACGACATTTTAAAAATCGGCAAATCGTACCAATCCCTTACAGCATTGGTGGAAGACCGTCAGACTTCTTAAGCTATAGCCTAGATATTGCCGGGCGCATTGTCCCTTACAGCGGGAGATAGCTCCCGAACAAACTTTTTTGTGGTAAAAGTAATCGCCAGCAGCATTATTGAGGCCTACACGCATTCATTGCTACCAGAATTAGTCGGCATTCCCTTTCAAAATCGGGGTTTCTTGCTGTTGGAAGAGAGAACACCAGCACATCAGTTGTGGTCTTAGTTGCGTCATTTCGCAATATCGCCACTGGTCATCGACGTTTTATGCTGGCACTATAGGATAAATGGATATGTGTTCACTGTCGATTACATTTTTTTAATGCAAGCCGAAGAATATTTCAGAATCATATAATGAGTGACATTCTCCTCGATGTTTGTAAACTTTCATTAGAGTTCAAAATTTAAGCCAAACGTAGCGGGTTCAAGCCCCAGCTTCGGCAGCATTTGTTTTCTACGAAAATTGCCAGCTTATCTGGGGCCACCTGTGTCTCTCTTTCTCTTTCTGTTGTATTAACGTCTTTATCTGTCCCAGCCGATGGCCTCAGTCGCCAGTGCTGTTACGTGTCTGTAGTTCGTTGCATTCATGTACGTCAATGTCAATGTCAAATTATGTGAACAGCTTTTATAGTACTTCTGCGTTTTATAGTCGACTGTATCGGGAATATTTTGTTTAATACCTTTTGTAGGCAAACATAGATTTGATGATATAACCTCTGTAATATTTCGATAAAGCTTCCAAATATGTGTATGTTAACGATAAGCAATAGTTTTAAAAATGATTTGAGTTTGATTCCAAATTTTAAGAAGTATCGGCAGAGGCTTCGCTAAAGCATTACAGGAAAAAAATAATCTGACTTGAAGTCAATAGCTCCCGATTGATGGTTATATAGAATCAATATCCGCATCAAATAAAGGTGTCCTAAGGACGAAGGTTTTTTTTTGATGGTTATATAGAATCAATATCCGCATCAAATAAAGGTGTCCTACGGACGAAGGTTTTTTTTTGACATGTAGTTTCCGTAAGACCTGTTAGTTGGAAAACGTGTTATTTCTACATGGTCTATGTGTTAATAAAAGTCTTAGCGAGGTAAAATTGGTGCGCCAAATGCTTTTCCTTGTGACAGTATAGGTGAATTTGCTTTGAAGACAAATTTTTAGTGCTAATATGGGGGTTTGAATCGAAAAATTTTAGCCTAGTGCTCCAACACACAACCAACCGCCATCTGCGAGCTATGGCTCCAGGATGGCTTTCGAATTGAATTATTTCTAATCACGATTATTTCCATATTGTTCCTGGACATTTCCCAGTTTTGTATGCCACTCCTAAATTATATAGTTCAATAAAAAAGCTTTAAAAATAAATAACTTCAGATAGGACGGTTATACCGCAATAAAAAATCTCATAATACGAATATACGACTGAAACTCTGGTTTTAATATTGAAATGCTCTCCTGGTTATGTCTTCATATATATTTATCCAGTTTTTACATACACATACATGCCCCTGCATGGGATTGGGTAAGACTTATTTCATCATCATGAATTGCCTAAAAGCTTATTTTTTATGTTACCTCAAATATTTCCTGAAAAATGATACACATTCGATTGATAGCATCAAGCATGAGTATTGTTCATCCTTCCTAGGGGAAACCAGTAACATAAACCGTCCTTAACAGTTTATGGACCTATCATAAACTTGACTACATATGATGACCCCGCACATACTGTTCTAAAGGAAGAACATGCAACTGAATAAAATAAATGTCTCTGCCGGCAAAAATGGTTTAAAAAATATAATAGCAACCCTATTCATAGCCAGGCATTACTACCCAACAATGTGAATAGTAAAAGCCTGCAATTGAACCGAATTGTACTGCTGCTGGTATTGTCCTTTGGTGAAGATGCACGATGTTGGTCACAATGGCCAACGAACAGAAATAATCACGGGAGCTTTAAAAACTACAATACAGTTAATACAGTTGCCATTGTACCTTAAAAAAGGAAACACGTTATATGTTTATATACATATGTTACCTTGAGGATATGTGTATGTATGTATATGTTGTTTCTTTGCTTCTGTGTTGTTGAATTTATTTACACACAAATGTCACGCCCTAAAGCGGATTCAGAAAACAATTACTTTGGAAAAGGATCGAGATATGGAAGCCCAACAGTAACACCAGGAAAAAAAATTGTGGCGGAAAACAGTATAATGGCGCAATTCTGGTCCTTAGGGCTGACAAAGTATACGAATTTCTTTATAGAAAGACGACGAATGTATGCTTTTGTTGTTGGTGTTACGTGTAATCATAAGGAAGGCCTTCCTTTAAATGAAGTCTCAACAGATATAGAACAACACTTACTCGGGAGTATCAAAGCGTTTTCCTCACCCACTCTACCCTAAGTCTGTTAAATGCTTTTATGGTATTTTCTACCCTCTATTGATGTCAATTTTTATCTAAAGTCTTTTTTACAAATGTATTTTATATTTAGATTTTTTTTAAATTACATTTTTATTTTTGCTTTGTTTTTAGGTGAGTACCAAACAGAGAAAAAGTCAGTCTACACCTGAGGAGCCAGGGTTCTATCGATTTTTGTATACACAATTCATCATCCCTTGGTAGACGAATTGAATGAAGTTAAAGAGCCATCACACTAGTTAAAACGTCAGCGCTAAGGATACTCTGATGGTGGATGGATTTAATCATTCAGAGATATGCTCGAGGTATTTAAAGAAAACAGTTTTTCCCTTCAATATTTCTAGGGAACTTTCTCCCTTAAGAGAACTACGTTTCAATTCATTGATGACATCAAATCGATTGTTAAGGCAATAGGACATTCTGCAATTATGGAGACCCAGCCTATTCAGCACCAAGGCGTGACTTAAAGTAATTAGAAAAATTCACAGGAAAACATACAAATAGGATATTTCGATGTTGGGTGTTGTTAGGCGGATATTGGCTTACGTTCCTATTTAACGGGTGTTTTTTTTTTAAATGTTCGATTTTCGAAAAGATATAAAACTGACATTTTGTGGTCAAATCGGGCAACTCTAATGTCATTTATGTTCAGTTTGGTTTGGCATTTTATCATAAAGAGGTTGACAAATGAAGAACGTTGGCAAATCGTGCAAATTTATTTCGAAAATATTGGTCCATTTCGCGAAGTTTACCTACCGTCCATTTAATGGTCGACATGATCGTCCATCAGAGCAATTAATTCGGTTAACCTTAGATCGTTTTCGCACTACGTTTACTTTATGTGATAATACGCATCCGCAGAGACGTCGAACAGTGCGCACCGAAGAAACAATTGCCGCTGTAGAGCAAAGTGTTGAAGAGGACCCGAATGAATCGATACGCAACCGTGCACAGCAATTGGAGCTTTGTCCATCGACATTATGGAAGATTTTGGGCAAAGATCTTGGCTTACGACCTTACAAGATCCAGCTTGTGCAAGAATTAAAGCCGCGAGACCATGCAATGCATCGTGATTTTGGTGTATGGGAAGACAATGAGATTGAGCTCGATGCTGATTTTCATCGCAAAATTTTGTTCAGTGATGAGGTTGAATGGCTACGTCAACAAGAAAAATTGCCGCATTTGGAGTGAAGAGAATCCACATGAGACCCTTGAGAAGCCATTACATCCACAAAAACTGACTGTTTAGTGTGCTCTATGGTGAATTCATTGGGCCATACTTCTTCCGATATGATGCTGGAGAGTCAGTTACCGTTAATGGAGACCGGTATAGAGCCATGATAACCGACTATTTTGTTCCCGAATTGGATGGCATGAATGTGGATTAGATGTAGTTCCAACAAGACGGCGGTACA
Source organism: Rhingia rostrata (assembly GCA_949824845.1). Taxonomy (NCBI): domain Eukaryota; kingdom Metazoa; phylum Arthropoda; class Insecta; order Diptera; family Syrphidae; genus Rhingia; species Rhingia rostrata. Next base: position 46,861,644 of record OX463756.1, read on the forward strand.
TGCTACACACCGCACGTCACAATCGATTTATTGAAGGCAACATTCGATGAGCGCATAATTTCGCGGAATGGACCTGTCAATTGGCCACCGAGATCGTGTGATTTGACACCATTGGATTATTTTCTTTGGGGATATGTGAAGTCGCTCGTCTACGCAAACAAACCACAAACTTTATGGGGCCTTGGAAGCCAACATTCGTGGCGTTATTGCCGTCATACGGCCCAAAATGCTTGAAAAAATGGTTAAAAATTGGACCTCAGGACTTGGCTTTGTTCGAACCAGCCGCGGCGGCCTCATGCCCGAAATCATATTTAAACATTAGTGGCATAAAATTAGCTTTCTATTTAAGCGAAATTGATGGACATTAAAATTACTTTTTTTAGTTTTATTTTAATTTGAAGTTTTATACCTCTAAAAAAACACTCTTTATGCCGTGAGCTTATACTGTGCTTATACGTGTGATTTTTTAAGCGTAGTTTTTTGTTTTTAAATCGAATAAAACACTCAAATTTCCATCAAATATTTAAAATTTTATTGTAATCGACAAATACGCCTTTGCCATTTACATTTAAAAGACAACTTCATGTAAATATTGTCCGCTGCTCCGTTTCAAGTGGTCCATTCGGAAGGTCCAATTTTGCGTCACTTTTTCGAGCATTTCGATATTTCACGAATTACGCGTGTTATGCTATCCAGTAAGGCTTCCATAGTGTTCATCTTTTCCACATAGACTAACGACTTTACTAACCCCACAAGAAAAAATCAAGAGGTGTTAAATCGCATGATCTAGGCGGCCAACTCACAGGGCCATTTCGAGAGATAAGCTGCTCAGCAAATTCATCCTTCAACATTTCCATTGTTTCACGAGCTGTGTGCCACCGTCTTGATGAGACCACATGTCAACCAAGTTCAACTCAACCAACTGAAGGAAAGTTGCTATATATCGTTTGCCGTTGAAGGTAACGTTTCTTCCACGGTCGTCTTTGAAGAAAAATGGACCGATGATGCGACCAGTCATAAACCACACCAAACTGTCGTTTTTTTCGGGATGCATCGGATATTCCTGTATGACATGCACACATGAATGGTTGTGAGAATGCTCGGCCCTGGGCACTAACGAGCCTGTTGCGCCAACAAAATTGTATTTGTTTGTTTTTGTTGAATCAGAAATGAGCATCGTCGATGAACACAATTTTTCGATAAAACATTTTCACAGATCACTAATTTTGATAATAAAATTCAATAATTTGCAATCGTTGCTCGTTTGTAAGTCTTTCCTTGATTAAATGGCAGAGTAAACTAAAAACTTTTCACTCTGATAGATGACGTTTGGACGCCATTACTAACCAGTGCTGTCAACCTGCAAAAATTAACTCATAAAAAAAAACCAGTTTTAAAATTTATCAAACTCACTGGAACCTGACATCAGCCGCAGTATATAAAAGGGTAAATCCGATTCAGTCGAATTCGATGCTTCCAAAATCAAAGCGAAATAGAAGATTATCCAGATATGGGTGGTATAGGCAAGGTGAATTTTCTGGTTTCGCTCGAACTTTGTTGATCTATGAAATGTTTTACTCCTTGATCTGGCCTCAGCATATAAGACGTTGCTTATGCGCTTCAAACTTGTCACACCACAAAAAACCTTGCACTTTCCAGACAGGGTTCAGTAGCATGCGATCAAAATTGAAAATGGAATAGCGAAGTTCTTAGTTTTGCTCGATTGTTGCATAAGAAAGTAATATTTCGTTCCTTAATATCTTTCATCAATTTACGGACTAAATTTACTTTAAATGGCCTCAATAAATCAGTTATATGCCCCAAGCTTGAGTTTAATGCTCGGGTCGGGAAGGATGCAGCTCCTTGCATATACAAAAAATGATATCAACTCGTGCATACTAATAATGTAAAGAATGCTTTAAGCGTTTTAGAGAAAACCATGCCTTTACGGCTCTTACTTCACGCTGGACCTTACACATTATCAGGACCATATAAAAGTGTAGGTTAACACCCCAATGCAGGACAAATTACATTGGTACAAGTTTAAAAATTATATGTAAGGCACGAAGTTTATCCATGCTAAGGACCGAGGCCCATTTAACACTTCTTGTATTTTAAATTCTATCACCGCATAGACCTCAGAATACCATACGTTCCGCAAACCACAACCACCGTGATACTCCCACAAGGGGCCAACCACTAAATCAGGCTAAGCCATGCAGCCCGAGGATTTGGTCAAGCTCCGCCTGATAATTTTAATAGGGTTGTAAGGGACTCCCTTATGGTTGGGATTCTTTTAGCTGGAGCATTGTAACACATTCGCTCGATGTTGATGACCCAATGTAGTCTACGTGTTTTTACTTTTGACAACACCCACATCATGGTATACCTCATAAAGTTCGCGGTTGTGCCTTTTCCTCCATTCACCTTTCTCGCATACAGAACCAAAAATTCGAGGAATCATTTTTCTTTCGAAGGTGCTTAATATTTACTCAGCTTTAATGTAGGACTGGTAGGATTATGATCCGGTCGAGAAAATATTTAGACCTACGCGTCAGTGACTAGGTTGCCATTGTTATTTCGTAGAGCTTGCGTTTCTACTTTAAGGTCGGTTGCCAGTGGTTTGGCTTTCTTGAGGCGTCCAACGTGAATTCTCTTTGTTTTTTAAACAATTTTTTAACAATTCTCGTTGGCCAGTCTGCCACGACAAAATGGTCAGAGTCGACGTTTGCACCTGTGAATATGTGCACATCGATGAGTACATGATCAAATTGGTTGGCTGTTCGATCACCTGGAGATCCCCAGGTTGATTGGTGGATTCGTTGTCGTGGGAAGCTAGTACTGCTGGTAATCGTAGAACACGCTGTCTGTTAGTCAGAAGCCATTATATGTTGTCGTTTCGTGGTGGCTGTGCTTTCCAGCTAACTCGCCAAAGATGTTTTTACCGATTTTTGCATTAAAGTCCCCTAGTATGATTTTAACATCGTAGTTCCGTAGGCTCCGTTCAGCAGTTCGTAAGATTTCTCCTTGAAAGGTTCTTCAGTATCATCGGTAGGGGCGTGTGCACATAATATGGCTGATTTTTCAAAATATTGCTCTGATGCGGATCACAGCCAGGCGATCACTAACAGGCTTAAAGTCGATTATTCTTGACCTAAGTCGGCTCCCCATAATGAGTCAGCATCCTAATATGTGCATCCTTGGATGGCAGCTGTATTAAATTTCTCATGTTTATCGTTTGTGTATTCCTGATCACGTCCTACGTATTTCCTGGATCGCTGTAATGTCTGCCCTTAGGGCAGATTCAAGTTTTTGATTAGAACCAGGGGGGTACAGTGTGCATTCCAGGTGCATGCTCGGAAGTCGTTGTCAGTGATATTTGAGGGGAAGCTGTTGTCTCTCTCATAACTTTTCATTTTGTACCTGGAGGGCCAAACTGCGTCAATAGTTCAAATTCAAATTATCATCTTTGGCCGCCTGTGCATATGGCTGGTATTTTAAAGTCTTGGAGAAATGATTCTAGATCTTAGCATTATAATCCATTGAGTAAAATGGTCTACCACACCGATTTCATTGTGGGCATTCTAGTTTACTGTATATAAGAACATTATTGGCTCCTATGCCTAGCAAGGTGGTGAGTACTCATTTTAAAACTGTATAACAGCTATTAAAAAATTGTTTCAAAGGTCTGCATGCATGGACTTGTTTATTGTCCATTCATGCCCACGTACGCCTTATCTCCTCGAAGGTGTACTTGCAGCTTCTATAAGTCATCAACAGTGACTTGCTTCATATTAAATACAGGAATCAAAAGAATCCTAGCACCCAACTTGATTAAAAAACAAAACAAAAGGCAAGGCAATATGAAATTGGAAGCTGACATTGACCAGAAGAAGAAGCAACCGCAGATCGAAATTTACAATGTCGTTAGTAAACACAACCTTAGTTTTGTAAACAAGATTAACAAAAAAATCATCTCTCCGTTCCCTTATCTCCCAGGTTATAATCTCGATAAAAGGGTAGATGACCCCTTAAATTTTCTCAACGAAAGACCAACTTCATTTCAATTCTATCGAAAAAAAAACAGGCGTGGTTATCCTACCCTAGAGAATTTTATTTCATAATGAAGGACCATCTCTGAATAGGGTCTTTGCTAATGTAGCACAATTGAAAGGAAATGCCCCCATCAGTGCTGTTTGTTCATTAAATTAGCGCAGAATAATATTCCTATATAGACTCCATTTAATATTCAGCACATCATGTGCCCCAGGTGTATTAAGAAAACGAAACACGATTCCCGGTTTGGCTTAAATTGGTCATTTGATTTGGTGCTAAATTCAAAGGACCAACCCCACCTCATATCCTATCAACTTGGCTATTTGACCATTTGAACGACACAAAAGCAAAAAAAAAAAATATTTTCTCCTTCGTGACTTAAATCGTAATACTATGTACATTCGTACCCGATCTCATCCTCGACTGGTAAACCTCATTTATTATCGATTCTTACCCACACAATTGTATCCACTTCCAATGACCAGTTAGAATGCAATAAATACATAATGCACATACGGACATAAATTCCACACAAAGGATAAAATCTCTCATCTATCGATTAAGCCAACTAATGCAAAATCAAGACCCAGCTCCCACACGCACACACCACATACCAAACACACTGACAGAATCAAAAAGGAAATCGCTTGTATCTTGGTTGGTAGAACCCAATTTGTATTCCATACAAGTTCTTGTTTTTCAACTCGATTTTCGAGAAACGGCGACATGGGAGGACATCCTTATGTAACTGCGACGAAATTTCTATGCGGGGGAAAAATCATTCCAACGTGTAATCCTTGTGTTGCCCCGTTCTACACGCGGGACGGCAAATAGCCGAACATAAGAATACATTTGGTTTTATCCTTTCCTGGGTTGTTCCGTTTTTCGGTCACAAACCTTGCAGAAATCTTTTTGAAAGGATACGCTATAGAATTAAATCGCATGGATGTGCGAGTGCAATAAAAGTTGTGGGGGAGACCCTAGCACCTACGTACAAGATTGCGGTACAACGTTTGGATAAGTATGGTTATTGGATTCAGTTTCTGGTTCATTTTATCTCTTTCCCCCGTTTGGCTTAGTGTTGCTGACGTTTATATATCCTTGAAAGGCTTTCAATGGAATTTTCTCAAGTAATGCGCTGTTGAAAATTTGAAAATAGTTGGCATAGTAGGTACCCGTATAGTGTGTGGGTGTACGATGTGACTGCTGCGGGTGTATAGAAATGCGAAAGCAATGGTGGTTCTACAGATAACCTCTTACGATGTGAGTTGGAACTGACAAATTTTTGGTTGAATTATTTTTGTATTACCCAATGAAGCAAAGTATATTGAGGTTAGCATGATAATGCACGCCATGTCGCCTTGACTGGGTTGAACAAAATTTTTCAAGCATACATTAAGTTATGGAGGTGACTTTAGTTGAAGCTTAAATTTGAACCAATTTTATGGTGTCACTGACCTATAGGAATCCTGATCCATGTCTTGAAACATTGAGGGAAAGAATCGCAAATACTCTAATGGCTTAGGAAAACTCAAGATTGCGAAATGAGCTCGATGGTGTCTACACTGAGAAGAACTCAAATACCTTGGGAATCTAGACAGAATTTATGGCATAAAAATGTCTCAATAACCTCCTGGCTCAAGTCCATCACAGTAACCGCGTTTACATAACTAGCTTTTCAAGTTTTCTATCACGGAATTGGCAACAAATCCCGTACAATGTGCTAACTTATCTTCCCTGCAGATGAGAGCGGAAAGTAAGATGTGTCCCCACACGAAAGCCCATAATACTTTGCCAATACGGCAGCAGAAGTTAGGGTAGACAAAGTAAAAAAACGTAAACAGGGTGCTTTGAAATATTCTGACAACCAGTCATATAGAAATCTCAAGACTAGTCAGGTCCCTTGATGAGATATTCTGTCGGAAGAGCCAAGAGGCCAACCACAGTACTCAATCCCGTAGTGGATACTGATGGCTCCATGTCCTAGAGGTATCTAACAAATTGGATCTGTACCCCAGGCTAGGGGTTGTGCTTTGGGTTAACTACCCATTGACGTAAATAAATATTTTTACGAGCAACCAAGAGCCTTTGAATGGACTGACTTTATTGTCGACGACGAAAAAGGGGCAACTGCACATGGAATGTGAGAAGATTAAAAAGGAGAGGTGCAGTCGCACAACTAGCGGAAAACCTAAGCTGGTTTGTACCATTACTGTCGACTAGGAAATATGAAGAGATGGGTTTGTACCAAACAGGAAATACGAAGGGATGGTCTATGCAAAAAGAGGATGAAAATCTGTGAGATTCACTGCGGACCGTTTTATAGTAGATGTGCCAATAGAGGTTTCATGTTACAGAGCACAAATTTGGATAATAAATTTCAATAATTTGCAATCGTTGCTCGTTTGTAAGTCTTTTCACGATTAAATGGCTGAGTATACTAAAAACTTTTCACTTTGACAGATGACGTTTGAACGCCATTACTAACCAGTCTTGCCAACCTGAAAATATTAACTGCACAAATCGTTTTTCCCTTATTTTGACATTTTAAAAAGGCAGTATATACGATGGCAGTTTCAGTTGAATGGTCTAAAAAAGACTCATCAAATGACCTTGAATTTCTAAAAATTAAACTCTTTTTAATGCAAACCGCACTGCACGTTCTTTCATGGGTACAAAAGTAATCTAGAAAATATCAAAGAAGAGAGTATTGTTCTGGAAAGAAAATTACTGACGTGCATCCTATGCATACAAAAAAAACACTTAGATTCATATTACAAATTTAAATCCATCTATATCCCTAAAAATATAGTACATGACTGCAAAATAGAGTGATGAAGGGGCTTTTTTAAACTTCCTATGCAAAAAAAAAAACAAACAAAAGATTAAAATCCAAGTAAAATACAAACTCATTGTGAAGCAAAAACGTACAAGAACCGTTAAATATACAATTCGAAAACTTTTCGAAAACAATTCCTCTGTGATAACAACAAGAGACGCAAAAGGCAGAAGACCAAATAGATAGATCCCTTCCTCTATAGGTACCTGCAAGCATCGCAATTCCCATGAATAAATAAACTGGAAAAGTTTTCCCTTAGCTACGTTATTTTTACTTTTCATCCTGTTGTATTTTTTTTGAATAAATATCTTCAAGTAAGCACTTTTCCAACATCAACAATAGGACGAAACCGAACAGAAATCATCTTAATCCTGATAAAGTTAGCCCTTATCGTAGTTTGTAGTTTTGTCGAGTGTATTGTGAGTTCTATACCCTACGGATGGCTTGCATAACAATAAGATCAAAGGAGGACTTTTGTACCCGTAGATATTCAATTAGATTGACTTTTTGAATCTTCAAAAGAGAGAGAGCGAAAAGGGGAAGGAGAAAATGTCAGAAACATGAACAATATTAATGACATGTCTGAAACACCAAAGTAGGTGAATGCATCCAATTGAAACGCCAAGGATGCAATGAAAGATTAGGCAAACGACCTTTTCCACATTGTTATCACGTATGTATACTCAGTAAGATGGAAAGATTTTTGGCCCAAGAAGAAAGGATTTTGCAAGAATTATGCACAATTGAGAGCAGTCCATTGCACTGAAATTTTCCACAGCATAAAGCATGGAATAAATGTCCCCAAGGATGTGTTTCAATCGCTCTGGGTAATATGTGTGTGCTCTCGAAATTCATTCGAATTTAAATAACCGATTAGGGGGATGTTGTTGGATGGTTATGCCATGGATTTCAATGAACCTATAGTACATTAAGTCACATCCAGTAGGTAGTCCAAGATGCAATCTGAGAAATAATTGGCTTACGTCATGAGGCCGAAAAAGGACAAATAGAAACACGTATTATATATTACATACCACTTCGCATGCTGGGTGTTTTCTGGTTTATCAGTTATCGCTTGAGGTTATGTAGAAAATGAGATTTTAGAACTTTTTTTCAGAAATATTTCATAAGAATCTTAGTGTTTACAGACAGACTTTAGAAACTTCAAAATTTAATTTGTAAGTTGCAATGTTTTGCAACAAATTATCCGAGTAGTATCAATTGTCAAGAAAATCTTATATGAATTTAGCCGTTCCGAGTCGGCATAAAACCGGAAGTTCCGCCATCGTGGAAGAATTACACACGCACACATGAATAATTGTGAGAAAGCTCGGCCCTGGGAAAAAAGGAGCCTGTTGCGCAAAAAATTTGTGAAAATGAAAATTGTAATTGCAATTTTTTGAGTAGATTTCTTTATCCGTAGAAGAATACATCAATCGATTCAAAATGCACTCATTTTGGACAGAAGCGTTTGATGATGTCTTTAACAGTGATGATGAGCTACAAAAATTCAACTACGAGCTTTAAAAGCATTGGATGTTTAAGGTCACAGCGTTTCAGATTCCAAGCTAGATGCTATATGAGGACGGGGAAAAGCATGCCTGGAATGGGACACTCAAGTGTGAACAGACTGCAACTTACTACAAGTACCCAACTGGACGAAATTGCTGAAAACCGGGGTAAGACCAAGTTCACCAAGCCCCGACGCGGGGGTTAATTTAGTTTGGAGTGACTTCCATGATTCGAGTCACACTTTTCCTCTATGCCATCAACCATCCTTACTTACTTACTTAGTTAACTGCCTCTCCAATTAGCCCGGTCCTTACCTAACTGCCTCCAGTTGCGCACTTGGTTGATTGATGGGTGGTTGCGTCCGACTGTTTGGCCGGGAATCGAAGACTCTGCGAGCCGGAGTATTGGTGTCCATTCGTTCTACATGTCCTAGCCATCTTAAATGTCCAAAGCGGAGATTGTTGATCAGAAGCCAGTCGCTGTACAGCTCGTATAGTTCTTGGTTGAATCTTCGTCTCCATAGCCCGTCAACGCAAACGGGACCGAAGATTTTTGGAAGAATTTTCCTCATCAAACGACCAAGGATTTCTTCATCCGCTTTTGAGACGGTCCATGCTTCAGCGCCATAGAGCAGGGACTGGGATGATCAGTGTCTTATATAGCGTTCTTATATTCGAGTGAGGGCTTTACTACTAAATTGCCTTCTTAGCCCGATGAAACAGCGGTTGGCAAGAGTAATTCTTCGTTTAATTTCTGACGAGATGTTGTTGTCAGAGTTAACAGCGGAGCCGAGATAGACAAAGTCCCGTACTACCTCAAAGTCATATCTGTCAATGGTGACGTTCTGTTCAATTCGTCGATGTTGTGTGTCCTTTCGTGTTGACAGCATAAACTTCGTCTTGCCCTCATGCTGAACCCATTTTTTCCCGCTTCCTTCTCTATACTAGCAAACGTTGCTATGACATCACTTTGGGTCCTACCAATGATGTCAATATCGTCGGCGTATGGTACTAGTTGTACAGATTTTTGGAAAATTGTGCCTCTGGTGGCTCGTGATTTTTGCACAATCCTCTCAAGAATCAGATTGGCAGCGCATCGCATTGCCTAAATCCCTTTTTTTTAGTATCGAATGTGTCGGTGTTCAGCAAGAATTCTCCATCGCCATCCTACACACATGGACGAGTTATGGGGGAATACCAAAACTAGACATGACTCTGTTTAGTTCGTCTCTATAAATGGTTTCGTACGCGGCTTAGAAATCGATGACTAGGTGATGGGTATCGATTTGCACATCTTGGGGTTTTTTCAGGATCTGCCGAAGTGTGAAAATTTGATCGGTTGTGTATTTCCGGGCCTAAACCCACACTGATATGGGCCATCAGGTTGTTGGTAAACGGTTTCAGCTAGGATTTTTTTAGGCGATGTAGACTTATAACTCTGTAGTTGGCGCAGTTTAGAGTCATATTTCTTCCGACCAGAGATTTAGCTTATGACTTGGTCACATCCGCTATATAAAGCTCGGCAGGAAGGCCGACATCAGTTGCGGCTGATCTAATGGCTTGTTGCCATCGTTGCCATTGTTCGTCGACATTCGAAGAATTCGGTGTTAATCGAATCGTTAAGGGAAACTCGTTGCGCGAAGTTCTTTGCGGTCTCTTGCGATTACAGTCTTTTGACATTAAAAGTTTTCACTGTATTTCTGGATTGTTGTGGCGAGGATATCCGCATTCTTACCTTGGCAGCAACAAGGTAGTGGTCCGAGTCGATGTTAGATCCTCGGAATGTTCGGACATCTAAAATACTGGATGGGTTCCTCTTGTCTATCACAATGTGATCAATTTGGTTGACCTTTCGTTGCTCTGGAGACCGCCATGTCCCCTTATGGATATTGAGGTGAGGAAACCGTGTGCTGGCTATAGTGGCATTCTGTTCCGTAGCGATGTCAATAAGCCTAAGTCAGTTACCAGACGTGTTGTCGTGTAGGCTATGTTTTCCGACAATACTGCTAAAGATGTCTTCTTTTCCTACCTTTGCGTTAAAATCACCCAGCACGATCTTAACATCGTACTTCGGTAGTCGCTCATAGGTTTTGTCAAGGAGCTAGTAGAAGCAATCCTAAGCTATATCATCTTTTTCCTCCGTTGGGGCGTGAACGCATATAAGGCTTTTGTTGGCGAATTTGGCCTTAGTGCGGATAGTTACAATGCGTTCACTAATGTCTTGGAAACATAAGACTTCTTGCCTAAGGGTGGCACTTATAACAAATCCGCATCCAAGTAGTTGCTGTTTCTGCTAACATGTCGTAGATGTCACAGTTTTTCATCTTCATCCTCTTTTTGCCCGACCCATCCCATCGTGTTTCCTGGATGGCAGTTATATCTGCTTTGTAGCAGTTAACGGCTTAGTGATCTAACATTCCAGGTGAAGATACGAACGTTGTTGTCATTTTTTCGTTTATCAGGCTCGTCAGCAATAAAATCAGTCCTCTCCGAGGATATTAGTTGCTTCGTTACCGTTAGTTTTTTCCATGGTTGGGTAGTTAACCCAAAGCATAACCCCCAAGTTTTAGGGCCAGTTCCAATTAATTAGATACCCCTAGGACACGGAGCCATCAGTATCCACTACGGGATTGAGCGCTGCGGTTGGCCTTTCGGTTCATCTCTGTTCAAGGGACCTGTCTAACCCTTGAAATTCCTAGACAGCTTGTTGTCCAAATATGTCGAAGCAGCCTGTCTAGGTTCGCCTGGGACAGCAGGCCGGGTATTCATTCCGTGCCATTCTGACCTGGCTGTTTATAGTGTTGCTGTTTATCGTCGTGCTATCAACAGTCGCGCTTATCGTTTAGCAAGTCAAATCCGGTTGGATGAGACCAGCACTCGATGGTTACCACTTGTAGTTTAAAAATAAGCACTTGATGTGTAGTCTGAGTTAAAACCACTGGGCATTGCCAAGTTAAAGTCAATCAGAGTCTACCCTCGTTCTACAACACCCAACCATCAACTATCCAAATCTTCTAACAAGACTGAGAAGGCTTCCTTTTAAAGAGTTGTCTCATTCTTCTCTTTGTTCATGCACCTCCTAAAGAAAGCATATCAAGGGTATTCCCATAAAGACTTCCGAACTTTAACAGTTGATAGCTGCCATTTTGTGGAAGCTATATCTATCAAATCAGGCACAGTAGTGGGGTAACCCTAAACTGCAACAATTGGGGTATTCTTGGTTAAAAATTTTACAAAAAAATAAATCCGCGTTATTTGATTTATTTTTTAAAAACTAGAAAACGAAAAGTGCAACACAATTAGTGACAATTTTGCATCGCCGTTAAAAATATTTTTATTAGTCATGATGGTGAAATGAACTCAAAAATCGAGAAAATGAGGGCTGCTCTCAAAACGTGGACCTTTTAAGCATATAATCCTTCATCTATACATAGATTTAAGCCATTTTCGGCATAACTTTAGCTTATAACTCAAACGTATTGATTCTCTATGTTTCTGCCATTTTGATTAAAGACAAAAACAACTAATGACCACCCGTTAAAACCACCTTCGTAGTTTGAAGCAGTACCCCTTATGCTTTCAGAATAATTGTTCGAAATTAAACTTCATGTTTTCAGCAAAAGAAAACTTTGGAAACTTAAACTTTCATCATGCTGTCAGATTTTTAGGACTTGTATTACTTGAACCTTTTGAGAGAATAATCCAAAGTCTTTACATAGTTTTGGGCAAAAGAAAAGTTTTCACAACTATAACTTTTACCATGTTGTCAGATTTGAGAAATTTGCATTAAATTCAGGTATCTTATAAATCACATTATCCATCAATAAAGTGCACTTGATTGTATCTATATATGTGCTGAAATACGTTTTAAATATTAATGAGAAGATTTGTGCTCAGATGCCATAAAGATTACGAACAATGCCTAGTGGTGGATTTTGCTTTGACAATTTCGTCTAATAACCGCCATTCGCCGTCCATAATAGGGATTGTAAAACTTTACGATACCATTAACCAGAGTCAAGATAAGCACATTTAATGTAGTGAAATCCTTCGCCCGAACCACCTGTATGTGTGTGTTTATGTGTTTGTGCCTGTGAACATCAATGGGATTTGCGACCGAGTTCCAATAAAGTGCAAATAAATTTTGTTCTTTGTCGCACTAAAAATCACCGAACAATGTAATGTATGGAAGTAAAATCCATGGTCCGTAAAGCCTCAAATCGGTGTATATCCACAAACTAAGCCATTAATGGTTTTACGTTGAACCACTTTCCCCAAAAGCACTCAATCCGTACAGAATTCATTTTCATCGAGCCTGCAATTATAAGGAACACCTAAAGGTGTCAGGCTGTGGTGGCGGATACGTAACTTTTTTTTTTCCTCTTAATTTTTTTCCCAGTGTTATGCATCATACGTTCGATACCAGCTACGCACGATTGGAAAATAATATATAATCAAATTATTCATATATTCAAAGGACGAGTAGGTGGATACATTATTTACGCTACCCAGTGTACGATTGTGGGTCTGTGTAGTCGTCGCCCATACCAGCAACCTAAATGCTTTTAACATCTCATGGATGAAGTTTTTATTTATTCACACGTTACGAATTTCATACATACAAAGAATGTGGAGCAAAAAGGATGCATAAAGTAAAGATGAAAAAATAAACCGATGCCTCAGAGAGTGCAGACCATAAAAGGTCCCGCTTATCGTTGGAGGATGGTGTTCAAAAACATCATAAACTACCTACAAATCGCATTAAACAAAAGTGAGGAAATGGTGTTGCAAAGTAAGAAACGAGAGTACGCGGATAGTATACAAAAGAAGGAAAATGGAAGAAACTGTAAAATATTGATTGGAAACGTGTTTACAGTTAGTACTCATACTCCTTTTGTCCGTCTCTTTCTTTTTTCTTTTCATCGCATTTGTCCTTGTAGTAACCGCAGATGCTTTGGTAGGCGATTTAATTTTTTTTTATGCAAACAAACAGTTCCCTTGTAAGCTGTTATCCGGATCGGAAAATGTTTTTTAACGAAATTGTTTGTTGCAAATAGTTTCTTTGAACCCTTATTAGATTATTTTTTACTAGATTACCTTCCGAAGTAAGGCCATTATTTTCGTCTGCTTTGTCCAAGGTGACATTGGCCCTTAATCAACTTGAGGTCACAAAAAAAAAGCTTTCCTCACACATATTACGAAAGAAGATTTGTTTTAGGACCTAACTGAACAGTTGAAGTCCAGTACAGACATATGTTAAGGTTCAGGCTGTGATAGTACCCCCAGAACCTTAAGCTTGGAGTATTACATTGCTAACCTGCTGTCTATATTTGCCTTTCATGTCCCCTGTATAATTTGAAACCAAAGTTGAGGTCACTGCAAAATAAAACTTTCCACATACAAATGTTAAGAGTAGCTGGGTTCAAGGCTACATAAGGACCCCATACGCCGCATATGTACATCTTTTAGGTTCCAACGCCAAAACTTAAGTTTGACGTTTAATTTTGTTTAGCTATTGGTTATAACGATATTCTGCTATAACGATAAAATTGTATCTTGTTTATCACTTTCTTCATAGGAGGGGCTTTAGTCTGTGGTGATCCAGCACCTTTACCAACATGTATTTTGTTAGGCAAGTCCGTAGCTTACAGCTGGATGATCATTCTGTGGCATAGGTTGAATTCATTTATTATTTGTACACGTAACTTAAAGCGTTGTCTTCCTCTATTGTCTGCGGATGACTCAGCAGGAATGTACCCATCGGCTCGTCATATCCCAGACAAACGCACAATGCGTAGCTTAATTTCCAGATCTGTGTCACTGTATACAGTTTTAATCACCTTTTTGCCCGGCCCATCCAATTGTATTTCCTGGATGGCAGTAATATCTGATTTGTAGCAGTTTAAGGCTTCCGCTAGTTGTTCCAGGCCAGTTCCAATTTATTAGATACCCCTAGGACACGGGGCCATCAGTATCGACTACGGGATTGAGCGCTGCCGTTGGCCTTTCGGTTCATCCGTCACCATCTCTGTTCAAGTTGCCTGGCTACCCTTGAAATTCCAATACAACCTGTTGTCCGAATATGTCGAAGCAGCTTGTTTAGGGACAGCAGGCCGGGTATTCATTTCGTGCCATTCTGACCTGGCTGTTTATAGTGTTGCTGTTTTTCGTCGTGTTATCGTTTAGCAAGTTAAATTCGGTTGGATGAGACCAGTACCCGATGGTTACCACTTGGAGGTTAGAAAATAGCACTTGATATGCTCAAAGTACTTGATGCCTAAAAAGTACGTGCTTTGAGTCGATCAAGAGTCTTGCATCATCCTCAGTTCTAAAGTCATGACGGTTCAGTCCCGTACGGTGGTAAAACAGGGTCTTAAACATGCTCTTCGATATATAGCTTTATGATTTTTAATTTTTTCTCTGAAAGGACTCCCGATTTAATATGGGTCTGCGTTCGTTTGCTCCATAGGCCGGTACGGTCTTCCTTGTTCTATCGAACCTGTGTTCAAGGATTAGAAATTTCTGCTTCGCACTCAGTACTTTACGAAATCCAGTACATGTCTTAAAAAATTCAAGTGAGTTGCTTACAAAGTAATCACTGAATTACCGGATGCAGGTAGAGGGATCACGAATGGTATTTTCCATGATTTGGTTTTGTGTCTTTGTTTGGTCTGTTTAAAGCATCTGAAAGGCGACCTGGGTAATCCTCCGGACTTGCTGCAAGACATCAAATCGCAGTCAGCGGTTATGCTTTGTTTCGTCCGGACTTGGTTGATACACGATATTGCTGCATGCACACTTCTTATGGTCTGTATTAGATGAGTTTTGCTGGTAATACATGAGAATCCTGGACCTTGTGATTTCAAGCTTTTAGAAAGCTTCATTAACCTTTTCTACAATATGAGGCATCGGTATTTCTTTTTTGATTAGGCGTTTGGAAATGCTAATGTTGCCATCGTTATGTTACAGAGCCTGTTTTTCTACTTTGTAGCCAGTGGCTGCTGAGGCGAAACTATTTGATATAGTAATGCTAAAGGGCTGCGAGGTATATTTTCGTAGCATTTTGTTGTATTCCTGTAGAAGCTGTAAAAACAAAGCAAAGATTAATTCGATATGAAACTTCCCTGAATGTGTGCCGCTTTCTCACACAAATAAGAAAGGCTTATCTTCAACAGCGATCTGGCCCTGATGTTTGATTTTATGTGGAAATGATTGTTCATCCGGCTAAACTTTATATTTAAGGTGTGCATATTATCCTGCGACCCGTATACGTACTTTGATTTACGACAACCCTGCTTTAGATGTTCCTTTAGTGGGGTACTAAGTAGGTGTTTAATCACCTATACATACACTTTAATTTTACACAGGTAGGTAAACATACGATTTCTCTTAAAAAAGTAGGCCAAGTACCTATACATGTTGCTCACCAGTTATTTGTTTTGTTCGACTTCTTTTTATGCATTAGTTGACGTGTACTCCCGTCTACAAGTCCAGAGGCTTTGGTAAATGAATTAACCGACAAAATTTTCCTTATCGTCTCGGTATCGGAAGGCTCTGCTTGTATATGCTCATTAACTTCTGCCTATCAACTGTTCTCATATATAAGACGGGAGGATGTCTGCCGTTCATAGTCTAAAGGCAAAATAATCACCACTATCGTGATATATAAGACGGGAGGATGTCTGCCGTTCATAGTCTAAAGGCAAAATAATCACCACTATCGTGATATCCGTTAAAAAAAACTCAATTTTTTTTCGATGTATCCGTTGCCGACAAAGTAAAAAAGCATACAATCGCGTTCATTTGATTCCGCAGTAGTTTGTCGTCCGACAGCTTCGGAAGAAATTCAACTCATAGCTCTCAACAACTGTGTACTTAATGCATTTCACCTATGCACGATTTCATGCATCACTTTCGTCGGTAGATGTGTTTAACCTCTCGATTAGCACCACACCACCAACATTGAATGTCGAGGAACAATGGCATCAATGCCAACAAGAAGTTAAATCATCCGCAACTGATGTGATAGACTTCCCGCGGCTACCAGCAAGAAACCCTTGGTTTGACGAGGATGCCGACAGATGCTCGCAGCCAAGAACGAGGCCTAACGAAGCTCCAGGTGAATACGAGAGCAATTGAGGTCTATAGGCAAAAAAGGAGGCAAGAACGCTGGCTGAAGAAAATAGAACACGAAAAGCGCACGATCGAGGATATAGAGAGGTGCCACTCCAGGAACGATGTTCGCAAGTTTTACCAAAGTATAAAACGTCAAAGCCAAGGATACAAGGCTCGAACAGAATCCTGTCGAGATGAACAAGGAAATATCTTAGTTGAGACACGGTTGATGCTGAGGATATGGAAGAACCACTTCTGTAGACTGTTAAACGGCGATGACGAACAACATTCCGCTGTCAGGCTGAACGAACAATTCAATATTGGCAACGACAACGAAAACTGCCATCCACCCGACCTGAGTGAAGTGAGGATAGCAATATCTAAACTCAATCTTAATAAGGCTGCCGGAAATTACGGTCTTCCCGCTGAGCTTTGTAAAGCCAGCGGAGATGAGTTGGTAAATAACATCCATAAACTCATAAGCCAAATCTGGTCGGAACAAAGTATACCTGAAGAATGGAACCTCAGTTACGTTTGCCCGATCCACAGAAAAGTAGACCCTCTAAACTGCGCCAACTACAGAGGCATAAGTCTCCTCAACATCGCCTACAAAATTCTATCTGCCGTAACATTTGAACGTCAAAAACCGTTTACCAACAACGTGATCGGACCTTATTAGTGTGGTTTTAGGGCAGGAAAGTCCACAACTGATCAAATTTTCACACTTCGGCAGATCCTGTAAAAAACCAAAGAAGTCCAAATCGATATCGACCACCTATTCATCGATTTTAAAGCCGCATACGACAGCATTAATAGATACGAACTATACCGCCCAAACTCGTTCATTTGTTTTGGATGACGATGAAGATGATGTCGTTTTCGCCCTTATGGAGCAGCGAGATAAGGGCCGAAAACGACATCATCGACACATTTTTGTTTGTTACCGACGATATTGACTTCATTGGTAAAACTCAACGTGATGTCATAGCCAGCAAGCGGCAAATATGAGTTTAGCAGTAAATGAGGGCTAAGTGTATGCTGTCAAGACGAAAGGATACACAAAATCGACAATTGGACGGAACGTCACCGTTGACTTATATAACTTTGAGGTAATACGTCACTTTGCCTACCTCGGTTTCGCTATTAACTCTGACAACATCTCGTCAGAAATTAAACGAAGAATTACTCTAGGCAAACGCTCTTTCTTCGGGCTAAGAAGGCAATTCAGTAGTATACCCCTCACTCGAACTACTACTACTACTCGAACTACTATTTCTACTTGAACGACTACGACTACTCGAACTACTAATGCTAGGACATTAGAACGAATGGAGACCAATACCTGGCTATCAGAGTTTAAGATTCCCAGCCAGACGTAGTAGAGGAAGACCTCGCTTTAAGTGGTAAGCACAAGTAGAAACCGACCTAAACCAACTTGGAGCGCGCAACAGGAGGCAGTTAGCTAAGGACCAATCTTTATGAAGAGGCTTAAAAGCTGTAATCAAAACTCAGAACCTAATCAATAGGTATAATTTGATTAGATAAGCCTTCAGGAATTGGTTCCTATGAACGCCACGCCACTGGTGTGGTACCACTTATAAGGGGATGTACCGTTTTTGTATCACTCGTACATGCCTTTATACAACCCCAGGCAATGGCTCGTTTGTTTGTGCACTCGAGTCTGCCTATTCACTTGATACACATCATGGCAATAAAATCTTCATGTGCTCACATAAGGCTTACCAGAAACCATATTTCTTCAATTCTATACCGTGATTGAGCGTTTCAGAATTGTAGACGTGATTTCATTCGAATTGAACTCACATGTACACACACAGTATTCCTCTTCACTTAAAAGATCCTTTGACTTTACTCATACAAAACCAAAGTGAATGGTTAAATCTTTCGTAGGAATGAAAATGAAAGAGATGGGTTGAAGCAGTTCCAAGGATATATCCCAGTCCATTCGGATATGTTTACTTTAGAATGCATCATCACCGACGAATGTCAAATCCCTCTCCAGACGATTTCCCCATTATAAATTCCATCAATATACTTGTAACGTCCATTGCCTGAGCGTTTATGTATTTATAACTTTTAGATGATAATTTGTTAAGTAGTGGGATCTATAGGTATACTACAAACTGGTCGGTTGAAGGCCGAAGAGGTTCAACCCGAAGACCAACCCCAAATATCCCCTTGGCAGTGTTCATCATCATAGTGATACTCCCACTCCTGGTGAACATACTTTTGCAATTAAAAGTACAATTATTTAAGGACTGTAATCGTCCTTCGTTTTAGTTATGTGTGGAGTGAGAGGTCGGTGTGAAGTTGTGTGTTTTTGTGTATTTTTGTGCTTATAAGAAAAAAAAAACTCTGCCTAATGAATCCCATCACTCATGCATCCAAAGATGGATGACCAATGATTAACCCTAAAACACTCCAAGGCAAAGTGGAATTTTATTGATTTTCCTATTGATATAAGTTCAGAATATATATATACAATCCTGGGTAGCCCTAATAATTAAAACTCATCAATTATCTCTCCACTTACAACCGACTGCTAGGGTAATAAATAAGTAAGCGCGATACGAGCTGCATCTTCAATTAGTGTTTCTTGGACGACTGGCCTTTTGCTTATTTGAGGGCCTTCTAAAGGAAGAGCCTTTTTTATTAAATATGAGCAGGGTAATTAATTTAATGATTCAGTAGTGAAGCTTTGAACGTTGTCTAATGCATTGGTAGCTGCGTTTTAATAAACAAATCAATTTGCTTTCTTGTAACGGATGTTATTTTGATTAACAGATTTATTTCCTTAGACAGAAGGGGTGAATTTTTGGTGAGTACAGTTACACAGTGGTTCCACTGCCGAACAAAAACGCACATAATTACTTACTCTTTTCATAACATAACATAAAAGCAATAATATCGGCTCTCTGATTCCGAAGCTGTAATCTTGCCAAGATTTTGAGATACATTCGGTAAAAGGGTTCCAGGCAATAAAGCCAAATTGTTATTATTTGGTTTTGAAAATCAAAATAAAGTCAAATTTGGAATTTGGTCTTATTTCGTTTGACCTTATTTTACGTTAAAGACATTCATTACTTTTGTCCAACTGAACTAAGACTGTATGAATCTAGAGAATTCATGCGCTGTCGTCAAGAAAAAAAAACAAGAGTTGCCATATGTCCGCCGCTCGTAACTTCAATCTTTGGTTGGTTATCCAATCTATGGTCAAGGTTGAAATTACATTGCACACATATAAATTGCGAAGCGGACCTGATCAATATACCTCCAATCGATAAATTCGCATTTATAGACAGACGCAGACGCATGACCAAGCACAAATCGAAAACCATTATACCGATAATTATCATTTAATGGTCTTTCGTCTCAATGCAGCCTACTTAATAGAGAGGCATTATCTATGTCTGCACTGTCATCGCCCGCAATTGAAATTACTTCCCAACAGTAACCAGCCACCTCTATAACCAACATCGGAAACTAACTCCATGGGGACACCCTAATTTCCAACAACACGACCACCGCAGAAGTACGAAGTAACGGGTGATCCAAGTAGAGATACTTTTTTCAATAGCCTTTTTTTGACAGATCACGTGTGAGTCCGTGTCATGCTGTCATGTTATTTTTGTTTAGTATTGTTTGGCATTTCATAATGGAAAGACTTACGCGTGAACAACGTTTACAAATTGTTCAACTTTATTATGAAAATCACAGAACGTGAATTTTCATAATAAAGTTGAACAATTTGTAAACGTTGTTCACGCGTAATGTAAAGGAATGTTTTTCGTGCACTTCGCTCAACTTATGGTCAACATAATCGGCCTACTGAGCGTACTATTCGCAACACCATCACCCATTTTGAGACCCAGCATTCATTATTGGATAATATTCGACCGAATAGACCACGTCCAGCACGCTGTGAAGAAAATATAGCGGCCGTAGCTGAGAGTGTACACGAAGACCGTAGAGAGTCGATTCGGCGCCGTTCGCAGCAACTCGGACTGACGTATGGAACGACTTGGCTCATTTTACGTCAAGATCTTAAATTGAAAGCGTACAAAATACAGCTTGTGCAACAACTGAAGCCGCTCGACCTTCCCAAGCGACATCGCTTCGCTCTATGGGCTCTTGAAAAGTTCCAAGAAGATCCGACGTTTTCGAGGCAAATTTTGTTTAGCGATGAGGCCCATTTCTGGCTCAATGGGTATGTAAACAAACAAAATTGCAGCATTTGGGACGAAGAGCAACCTGAAGAGATTGAAGAACTGCCACTTCATCCAGAAAAAACAACGGTTTGGTGTGGTTTGTGGGCCGGTGGAATCATCGGTCCATATTTCTTTAAAAATTATGCCGTTGCGAACGTAACCGTCAATGGCGACCGTTATCGTGCCATGCTAACCGACTATTTGATGCCTGCAATTGAAGCTCGTGATCTCGGCGCACACATCGCATCAATCAATGGACTTATTGAGAGAACATTTCGGTGAGCACATAATTTCACGTTTTGGGCCGGTCGATTGGCCACCAAGCTCGTGTGATATCACACCGTTATACTTTTTCCTGTGGGGATATGTAAAGTCAAAAGCTTATGCCGACAAACCCGCTTCGATTCAGGCCTTGGAGGAAAACATCACGCGTGTCATTCGCCAGTTACCAGTTGAAATGCTCGAACGAGTGATCGAAAATTGGACTCAACGGATGGACCATCTGCGACGTAGCAACGGCCAACATTTGATAGACATAATCTTCAAAAAATAAATGCCAAAGAATGTTCTTTCAAATGATAATAAACATTCTCCATTAAATTTGAATTTTCAGTGTTTTTTTCTTTAAAAAAGTAGGGAACCTCGAAATGGATCACCCTTTAGTTTATGTAAATGAAAAGGTAATCGGGTTTGTCCTGTACTGTTACTTATTATATCAGACCTGTATCATGATAGCGTCCTATTAATAATTTATGCGAGGGATGTGTATAGTCGAAACGAGGTAGGATATCGCCGGAATGCTGCGTGTGTAATTGTGAGACATCCGGTTATCAGGTGGTCAACGAACCTAATCCAAACAAGAAACCGTTGTGCATGAACAACGCAAAAACACGCAAGTTTTCAGTTTTTGCATGCTTGCGATTATGTATTTGTTTTTGGATCCACCAGTAGACAAGTGTTTCGATTAGACTGGGTGGGAGTTTAGTTTAGGTTCGGCGTTTGGGGTTAGAATGTGCGCTTGACCGGTTTAGTGACAGACGTGGTAATTACTGTTCAATGAGCTTGGGGACGGAAGAAACTTGTAGAGCCGTACCTTTTAACTTCTCAAAATGTTTTCGAATCATTTTGACGGATGGTGGGTACATCGGTATGAATTATTTTTGAAAGCAACTAACAACATTTGCTGAATAAACTTCCCACCAAGACGTTGCCCAATCCTCTTCAGACCCAGACGAACACCATTCTCCTGGGTATGAAATCCTTTATTCCTCACCGGGTAAAGAGTATCAAACCTAAGGCAAACGGATGGTATGACTCGAGCTGCAAAGAGGCTGTTAGGTTGAAAGAGTTATGTTTTCGCTATATAAAACACATCCTACTGAGGAAACCCGATTTAAGTTCAAACGAGCCAGCCCGCATCAAGCGTGTCAAATTCTCCCACGACCAAAAGCTCATTCAAAAATTTCTACTATGTCGCAAAGGTAGTAAACACTTTTGGTCGTTTGTCAAAAACATCAAGAATTCGACCTCATCTTCCATCCCAACGCTCATTTACAATGACATTCCAGCTGTCACCTCTTTAGACAAAGCCAATCTCCTTGCTGCCCATTTTGCAGCCAGTTCCACGTTACCAGATTGTGCCCAGTCTCCTCCTGTATTTGAGAACGTAGAACATTCTATGGCACCAATCCACTTCCGTACTCGTACAGTCGCAAGAATATTATTAGATCTTAACATTCACAAATCGTCTGGTCCAGATGGTATCTCCCCCATAATTCTGAAGAGGTGTTCTTCCACGCTGGCAAAACCACTGCGTAAGCTTTTCTATCTATCCTACTCAGCAGGTCTCTTTCAGAGTAGATGGACAACTGCATTTGTCCAGCCTGTAACAGAAAAGGCGAATCTTCTTCTCTCTCCAACTACCAACCAATTGCACTTATGTCCCTTCTTTCCAAGGTCATGGAAACGCTGCCGCGCAATTTTGATCCAAACTCAAAGCTATACAAAAAGTTTAGCTAGACGGGTTTGAAATCGAGGGTTAACATGAAATATTAGAGAAAAGCTTCAGGGCTGTATATTCTTCGAGCTCGTGAGCTAACGACTGTGCACACTTTTAGTCTCTGAGGGTCAACTCGAAACGAGCTCGAGGTACATTTAATTGATCTGGATCTTCCATGTTGATGGTCTAAGTGTGAATAAATTGGCTCACTCTGACATCAGCTAGAAGCCTTGTTAACGTTGACTCAGAATTAACGAGGATGGATGGAAGAGTTTTCTTTACCTCTCCTAGTGAAAGCTACGGATAGGTTCCAGTCATTTATCCATTTCGTGGGAAAGCCTTTTAAAATTTGTCTCGGAAAGAACAAAGAAGGGTGGAATAGTTTCTGATTACGGCAGCAACCATGTTCCAGGCAATCAGGTATTACCGTATACCGTCGGCGAGAAGCATTTTAAAAGATGTCGAAGATGTATAAAATTGTTTCTAACGCGTATGAAACTAGCTTCCAAGATTTGTAGGATATCATGCCTAAATAAAACTGCTCGCTTTGTACTAAGCAATACGTGAGCTCAAAGCCTATAAATGTTTAATCGGCATAAATACTCTGGCTTTATAGTTGTAGTACGGAGTGCACGTATGCAACTTTCTAGTACCCGGTCTTCCGTCAACTTTAAGTCTAATAATAGTTGATGCAAGTATATTTCCCGGTACCGTAAAATAAAGCCGAGCCGATCGCTTACATAAAATTAAAATACATGTGGAGGGCATGCTGCCCCCTTCAACCCCCCTGCTTGGGTTCACTCCTACCAAGAATATATAGATATTTTCCTGTGCCACAGTTTCCACCTCTTTAGAGGTTATGAGATTTATCCTGGATGATATTTATCTTGTTTGACCAACTTAACAGAGGTAACACCAGCTGAACATGAAAAGATTTTTCAACATATCCAAGTGGTTCTGTCCCACATTTCGAATTTTTTGTACTACCACATGGGTCTTCATGGATTCTGTGTGAAAATGTGTAGATACAACTTATTAATATCAAACCAAACCCTTACCTAACGCATTTCTCATTATTTATTATTTAATAATCGTTAGTTAGGTACTATTAAATTGGGTTATAATAACGGTAAATAAAAAATGTTTTTTTTTTATCAAAAGATTAACCTAAGCTTTGATAATTTTGAATAAAACCTTTCTGCAGGTCTTTGACACACATGTACACATTAAAATGCTCTGTATGCTTCAAATCCCCTGATGACATATTTTCAAAATTCAATTCCGCTACAACGATTCTTAATTTCTGAAAAGAAAACTCAACAATACGCTCCTTAACGACCATTGACAACCAATGCAAGCTTAAAAAATCCATACTATCCCTAATTGGAGGGATTTAAATAAAATCTCGTCTATCTTCAGACAGAAAAGGGAAATAAAATTCCAGCTAAGAAGATTCCCAAGATGCAAATCTCTATAGAATCCACTTTAGCTTCTTGCTCAGCTTTATATCCCACTATCGATTTCACTTCTGTCCCTTAGAGTCTCTTGAAAAATCTCAACAAATATTGAGAAGAATATCCAAATATGTATAAACAATTCAATTGTATCTACAATATCCATCTGCCCAAGCAACTCCCACACAAGCCAAAAGAATTATGCAACAAACAATGAAAATGGCAGACATTCCCTATTTGTGATCTATGACAACGTTGATTGACTCCAATGACATAAATCAAGCTAGAGGAAAACGAGTGGATTTCCCATGGGAGCAACCAGCAACCTCATAAAATTAGATACAAAAACCTCCATCATAGATAGTAGAAAATATCCACCATCGGTGGATTTCCTTCCAAAATTTCAATTTATCCATTTTCATCTGGTATGGCGCAATCACCTTCATCGTCGTCTTGTTGTCGTCGTCTTCATGTCCATTGAAACTGATTGCGAAATCGTTATTCCATTTCACCTTTTGAGTTGTGTGTACCTATAGACTAGACACAGTTTCCAAACAGAATCCAATCCCAACACACCGTCTGATGCAACAACCGAATCACCAATGTTCACTTGTGTACGAGGCACAAGAGCAACACTGTATCTCGGTGTATCTGTGGATGAAAGCGACCCGTCAATCAGTCAAACTTTGTATTCCACAGATATATTGAGTGCTAGCTGAGGGCGTATGGAGACCATTGTTTTAACTGGATGAAGGAAGCTATGTACTTGTGTGTGTGTACTTCGTGCCATCGTCGGATTTGAATGGAAATTGATTTTTTTTTCTGTTCCCTCTTGTGCTTTATTTTGATTGAATTTCTCTTTTTTCTCACCCCCTATCTATTACCCGTTCATCTATTTTGTTTTTGGTCGTTTGTATGTGTGTGATCGATGTTGGGATTTAATTAATCGTTGGCAAAGCTCAAAATGTCTACATGCACACACTAGTTAGCCAGCCCCATTGGCATTTTGTTGTGCTTGCTATCGTTGTTTGCATGGCAAATGAGGTTAATATGAAACAGATGTGCAGAGCGGAGCTGCCTCAAGCGAAGATATCCATTAATCGATATAATTTCATAGTTTGATGGAAAAATAATTACCAACGATATTAGGAGTACTCAGTGGCATGGGTAATCCAATTTTATTACCTTTTAAAGCCAATGATTGTTTTCAAGAGAATTTCGTATTTCAATGCGGGATAATCTTGAAGGAAAGTATCTAGGATATGCAGACACATCTATGCTTTACGGGGATAAATGCATCTTCAATGTTTAGCTAGTTCGGACACCACCCATGGAGTTTAAGTCTCCACTACATCCAAAATCTTTCCTATCCTCTCTTTCTTCCCCTTCTCTAACGCTCGTACTATGGTAACATATAAAAGGGTATTCATAACCCCTTGAGTACGTGTAAATTATAAAAAAAAGGAAAATAAACAGCGTTAACTTTTACATAAAAGAACCTGCAGTTAAAAGTGATCTAAGAAGCGTCAGCTTAGCTGCTAGAAATTAGATTCAAGAGTACGCGCTCTAAATAGATAATTGGACTCTGAATAGATGCTGCCTCACCCTAACTTTCGACGGCATTTCCACAGCATCAGAGAATTTGACGGTAAATTCTTATCAACTATGCGAATCGCTTCCAAGGACATCACAATGCTGAATAAGAAAAATAATAAAACATATAAAAAGGCTACAATCCGTTGCGCGGATCGTTTAATACCCTACCCATTCCATCATAAAAATTATATCCCGAAAATTTGGTCTTTATGGGGATGAAGTATAGAAAATTTTAATTTTACCAAATCTTATTCACATAAAGTTTTATTCATAAACTCATTATAAGGAGTGTATAAAGTTATGTACTCCTTAAAATGCCTTTGAACGCAAAGACCTTATTCATAAAACTAATATTCACAACGTTGAATAGAGGCTGTATATCCAAAAGGCGTCTGATGTTTGGAAATACAACGTGGGCCAAAAGATACCTTATTGGAAGATGCTCTTATTTTTGCAAATGGCCGCCAATTTCAAGTCTGTTTTGACATTTGTGGACTAGACAGATGTAGAATACAAATGAACAAGCCATGGAGCAATACTATCCCTAAGAACGTGGAGTAATCGTGTCTATTTTTTTGCGCAACAATTCGTCTATAGTGTTGGTGCAGAGCGAATTCCGTCGCCAATTCCCCGGCCATCCGACACCGACTGCCATCCGACACAGCAGAAGATGGAGGCAAAATAATTGCCTATAAAGAGTGTTATCTTACTTATAGGGCTGTTTTTTTGGAAAAATCAAGTAAAAATAAATCAAAATATGGAAACAACATGACAGAGCGGGCCAAAGAAGCGACTACATCTTCTGAAGACAGACGGATTGTCGGAGAAGCCTCTAATCCTCACTGCACTGCATCACAAATCATATCAAATTTGGGAATCACTGCGAGTGTTGACATGGTTGGACGAGTATTACTGAGATCTGAACACATAAAAAGATTTAAATTGAAGCAAAAGCCCCACTTACCCCGGCTCGTAAGGAGACTGGCCAGTTTCTCGGAATTGTATGACATGAAATAGCGAGTAGCATTGCATCGTTTTTTTGGACGAAAAGCGATTTGATTTAGATGGCGTTGTTACAGTTACTATTTTCATGACATACGCAAAAACGCTATTTGTCTCGCCACCATAGTCGTGAAGGGGGTGTATTGGTTTGGGGTGCGATCTCTTACTTAGGCCAATGTGAATTGCAGTGCCTATAATTAAGAATGAATGCGAATGTTTATAAGGGCGTACTGGATAAGGCTTTTGCTTACTACAGCAACCTGTTTGGACCCTTGTCATGGACTTTCCATCATGCTAACGCCCCAATCCCTACTGCAAACGTGGTAAAAGAGTGGATTTATAACTAAAATGTGCCTGTACTATAGCGGCCACCATATTCGCATGGTCTTAAAATAATTGAGAACATGTGCGGATGGTTGTCACGGAACGTTTACGAATCTGGTAGACAATTTTCAGACATTAAATCATTTCCAACTAAGGGGGTCATACACATTATTAATTACGCTTTAAAACGTAAAAAATGAAGTTAACCTAAGCTCTTGCAATATTTTGTTAATTATCCTTATTTGCAGTTGTTGTCCCTATTTAAGTGCAGCAAGAAAATGAGCATATTTTTTTGACATATAGAAAACTATTGTGTTTGAGTGTATGTACCTAATGCAGCATGGAAATAACTGATTATAGGATAGGCGGGCCGTTGAAAAATTATACACTTGGTTTGTTCAAGAGAATTCAAATAAATCGGCTCTAGGCCAAAGGATGTTTTTTTTTTTCAATTTGAAAGACAACATTGATGTTGATATCTATGATGTAAGATTTATTTTACAGATCATTTAATGCCTTTGTATGTAAATATGAGATTTTTTGACAACTTTATGGAGCAACTGATGCCCTATGTCAGCAATAACACGCGAATATTGACCTCCAAATCGTCCACCATCCCAAGTTTATCGGAAGTGACTATAGTGACTTCACATAACCCCAACGAAAGTAATCTAAAGGTGTGATATCACAGGGTCAGTTCACAGGTTTATTACACAAAATATCTGCGCAGCAATTTTTTTTCCGCAAATAAATTGATGGTGTCGCCCACCGTGTGGCATGTTACGCCATCTTGTTGATAGCAAAGCTCAGTCACGTCTTCTTCAATGAACTTAGGAACGAAGAAGTAAGATATCATGTTTCTATAGCGGTGTTCATTGACGGTACCATTCTGACGCATCTGGACAAAGGCTTCTGGATTTTCGCCACTCTCTACTCGTCAAATTAGCTTGTTTACGTATCTATTTGACAAAAATGGGCACCACCGGAAAACAAAATTTTGGGTAGCAAATGAGGATCAAGCTGAATAATGTTTTCGGCTTATGCACCGAACCTGCGACGCATATAATGGTGACGCGGTTTCAACAATGGAAACGATTCCAACAAGCCATTAGGTCAGCCGCAACTGATGTGCTAGGTGCTATGTGCAGCAAGAAACCCTTGGTTTGATGAAGAATGCCGACATATGCTCGCAACCAAGAACAAGCCTACAAGGCTAAGCTGTAGGTGAAGACGAGAGCTGCCATTGAGCTCTATAGGCAGAGAAGATGGGAAGAACACCGGCTTTTCAGAAAGAAAAAAAACAAGAGCAAGAAAAGCGCGCCATCGAGGATATAGAGAGGTGCCACTCCAGGAACGATGTTTTCAAGTTTTACCAAAGTGTAAAACATCAAAGCCAAGGATACAAGACTCGAACAGAATCCTATCGAGATGAACAAATATCGTAGTTGAGACACAGTCGATGCTGAGGATATTTGAACGCCTGAAACCGTTTACCTTATCAGTGTGGTTTTAGGCCAGGAAAGTCCACAACCGATCAAATCCTCACACTTCGGCCGATCCTGGAAAAACCCCAAGAAGTCCAAATCGATACTATTCATCGATTCCTATTCATCGATTTCAAAGCCGCATACGACAGCATTTATAGAGACAAACTATACAGAGCCATGTCCACTTTTGGTATACCGCCCAAACTCGTCCGTTTGTGTAGGATGGCGATGGAGAATTCTCGCTGGTCCATCAGGGTCGAAAACGACCTCACTGACAAATTCGATACCAAAAAGGATTTAGGCAAGGCGATGCGCTTTCATGTGACTTCTTCAATTTAATTCTCGAGAGGATTGTGCAAACCTCACGAGCCAACACCAAAGGCACAATTTTCCAAAAATCGGTACAACTACTAGCATACGCCGACGATATCGACATCATTGGTAGGACCCAACGTGATGTCATAGCCACGTTTGCTAGTATAGAGAAGGAATCGGCAAAAATGGGTTTAGCAGTAAATGAGGGCAAGACGAAGTATATGCTGTCAGCACGAAGAGACACACAACATCGACGAATTGGACAGATCGTCACCATTGACAGATATAACTTTGAGGTAGTACGGGACTTTATCTATCTCGGCTCCGCTATTAACTCTGACAACAACATCTCGTCAGAAATTAAACGAAGAATTACTCTTGCCAGCTGCTGTTTCTTCGGGCTAAGAAGGCAATTTAGTAGTAAAGCCTCACCCGAACTACTAAGGAGAACCTATATAAGACCATGATCATCCCAGTTCCTGCTCTATGGCGCTGAAGCATGGACCGTCTCAAAAGCGGATGAAGAAATCCTTGGTCGTTTGATGAGGAAAATTCTTCGAATAATCTTCGGTCCCGTTTGCGTTGACGGGCTATGGAGACAAAGATTCAACCAAGAGCTATACGAGCTGAACAGCGACATGCCCCTGGTCAAAAAACTCCTGGTAAAACGAATGGACACCAATACTCCGGCTCGCAGAGTCTTCGATTCCCAGCCACACGTCAGACGCAGAAGGGGGAGGACTTCGCCTTTAGTGGAGCGCACAAGTAGAAACCGACCTCAACCAACTTGGAGTGCGCAACTGGAAGCAATTAGCTAAGGACCGGGCTAATTAGGGAGGCCTATTGGTTGAGGCCCATGTTCATTCCGGACTGTAGCGCTACTTAACTGAGGTTTCACCTCTTGCACAAGCTGGATTTTATAATTTTTCAGTACTTGATCTTTGCAAAATTTTTAACAAAGTGGACGGGCATTACTCTAATTACTGTTTACGATGGCGGATCGACTCATTCGGATTCTCCTTAACACTGCTCTCCACAAGGGCAATAATTTATTCGTGCACACTGTTTGTAGTCTTTGGGGATGCGTACTATCCACATGAGTGTACATGGTACGAAAACCATTCATCGTGATCCGAATAACTTGCTTAGATGGACGACTATGTCGCAAAATGGACGAAGTTCATGATATCAAAGTTTGACGAACCGAATTATGGTTTTCAAATTAAGTTTCCACAGTTTGAACGCATTGTATGGTAGTTAATCGTTTTATCGTAAAATGCCAAGACGTATAACCAAAAATCAACTTTCCACTGACTGTGGAAATCTGTGGAACCAGTGTTGCCGGCTGCAAAACCAAACCTCTAACAACAACACCTTTTAAATATTTCGTATATTTATTTATTTTCTCTTGCCACTCATATTTGATTATTCATGTTTTTTTGCAAAAGTTCGTATGTTTGCCGCTTAAGAATGCACATCTGTCGATATTCTTAGAAAAATCAGCACACCTGCAGCTATTCGCGAACCAAAACAAAAGCATTTGCAATAAAATGGATTTTCTAACAAAACTAAAAACGATGAAACCAAATATAATCCAAAAAAAAAAGTGAAACGAATCCCCGTTGGACCACCACTACTAGACATAAGAAAAACATTAAAAAAAAAACGCTAAAAGCATTTTTCAACAGGAACACTTAAAACACACATTTGTTCGCAATTTTTGTTTAAACTTAAAACGAACCATATGCATGCAAATTTCCGATTGAAGTGATCTTCAAATAACGCGCTTGTTATACGAAACGACACGGTACGACGGAGACGTATCAAACAGCCCAAGTGAGAGTAATTAAAGTTTTGTGGCACTAAAAATAAATCTCCAGGCAAAAAAAAAAAGGAAAACTTACGCACGCTTAATTTAATTCCCTCAAGATGCGAATATCTAAGAAGACAAGTAGTTAGATATCTTTATCGCCTTTGAGGCGATTTTTCTCATTCAATGAACACACGAGCTATCGATTCGTATACATATAAATACACGTGCAGTTAAGTGTGAATATGTGTTCGGTCGTCTTCTTCTTGCTAAGGCAATAAAACGTGTGATATTAGGTTTATACAACTCTTTATATTTTCGGTATGGCAGTAGGATCAAATGGCATATACACTATGATGAGCAAGGGACGATGAAAGAATAACGACATATGGGAGTTCCTGGTGAATGCTTTGCTCGCATAGAAGATACACACAAGCACACACAGTTTTATTTAATTCACAAGGAGCTCTTTTATACTTGAACAACTTGAAAGATTTCTATTTCTGGTTTTTATGGAGGCTTGGAGTTTAAGTCGGATATAGATGATGAATCGTAGAAAACAGGAATAGATGTTAGGTGGGATGGAACAGACTCTATGTCTGCTGCTTAAGGTTGTTTTCAATTATCCATAACACAGATTTGTATTTAAAAAAAAACAAAATCCATTTTTTTATGAATTATCTTATTGGTACCAATACAAACGGCCGGATTATTTTCCGAAATGTTTCGATTAATTTAACTTACTACGCCTTAACCAACATGCCTCTCCAATCAGCCCGGTCCTTAGCTAACGGCCTCCAGTTGGGCACTCCAAGTTGTTTGAGGTCGGTTTCTACTTGTGCGAGCTACTTAAGGGGAGGTATTCCGAGGACTCTGCGAGTCGGAGTATTGGTGTCCATTCGTTCTACATGTCCTAGCCGTCTTAAACGTCCAATGCGAAGGGGAATAACGCTGTACAGCTCGTATAGTTCTTGGTGAAATATTCGTCTCTATAGCAAGTCAACGCCAACGGGAAAATATTCGAAGAATTGTCCTTTTGTGTTGACAGCATATACTTTGTCTTGCCTCCATTTACTGCTAAACCCATTTTTGCCGCCTCCTTCTCTATACTAGCAAACGTGGCTTTGACATCACGTTGTGCCTCTGGTGTTGGCTCGCGAGTTTTTCACAATCCTCTGAAGACTCAAACTAATGAAGGCACATGAAAGTACATCGCCTTGTCTAAATCCTTTTTTGGTATCGAATGTGACGGTGAGGTTTTCCGACCCTGATGGAGCAGCAAGAATTCTTCATCGTCATCCTACACAAACGGACGAGTTTGTGTAGGACTGATAAGAGCCGGTCAGGTTGTTGGTAAACGGTTTCAGGCGTTCAAATATTACGGCATATAGGATCTTGTAGGCGATGTTGAGGAGACTTATGCCTCTGTTGCCTCGATCGCGCGCTTTTCTTGCTCTTTTTCTTTCTTTCTGAAAAGCCGGTGTTCTTCCCTTCTTCTCTGTCCATAGGGCTCAACGGAAGCTCTCGTCTTCACCTGCAGCTGAGCCTTGTACGCCTCGTTCTTGGCTGCAAGCATCTGCCATCATTCCACATAAAACCAGTGGTTTCCTGTTTTTGGTCTCGAGAAACCTAGTAAATCAGTTGCGGCTGATCTTATGTCTTGTTGGCATCGTTGCCATTGTTCTTCGACATTCGATGCTGGTGGTATGGAGAGGTTATAGGATACGTGTTGCTCGAAGGTCTTGGCGGTCTCTTCTGATTTCAGTCTTTCGACCTTACATTTAAATGAATAAGACAAGGAAACAGTTGAACAGCATGATATCGCATGATCTTGCTGAGAAATTCCCTCTAGAACATCTTCCGGGTGTTCTTCGGCTCATATACAGCGATTTTGCATATTGACGGCCTCATCGCAGAACAAAATATTTGTCGAAAACAGTTAATCTTCAGCAAAGCATATTCACTGTATTCGCAAACTTTGTTCGGGTGTAAGTCTATACATGATGAAATATCAATGAATACTGAATGCACGTTAGGAAACACGTGCTCACCTAAAAATTGATCGTCTACCGATAATGATACTAATCTTCTACCGAATGATTTCTGACCTTCGATCTTCTGATCCTCAAGTGGAATATTTACTATTGCTCTACCGAACATGTAGTTATTGGCTCTCAATAGTATATTTATCGACTACCGTTACCGTTCGTTAGTACACACATCATATATTGATAATCCTCTCATCATATATTTATCGTCTTCTGATCATGTGTTTCCGTGCGATAATTCCACCTTGATCTTAATTTATGGTGGCAATTCAGTGTTTAATAAAAATAGCATGTAGTTTGAAGATACATTCGAGCTGTGACAATATTGGCTTGTCTGTTAAATTCAATATCCAGCCATTTAGCAGACTGATCCTTCAACTACTTTTCGATGCAGATTCTTGCATGTATCGGTCTAAGGAAATCAGGCTGAAAATGTACTTTAGTCCGACTGTATATTTAAAATAAACAGGTTTTGATATTGGTATCATAGACTGTGATGACCGCCGGCGAATGCTCACAGCAGTTTGCGATTTTCCTCACGAAAACCATCAGCCCTTTTTTTTGTTGTGTATTGCAACTAAGTCTGCGACTATTCTAGTAAAATTCAACTGCAAATCACTTTTTTGGAAACCCTAGCTTACAGGATTTTTTTTTTCATTCATATGGTAAAAGTGAAATAGTACCCCACTAAACGTAATACCAACTCTATTATTTAATACTTTTTTGTTTTTAATTTAATTTTTGTCCACTTTAATTGACGACAGAGTTCATTATATATAAACAGAAACAAATCTCGTAAGAAAACAAATTTTTGACCTTTCGGATTCAAAATATTTGATGTTTGTTTGTATTTTTCATATTTTCAAAATTAATTCTCCATTTTATACAGTGGTACACATTACAAATTGCACCGGACAAAATTGTTTAATTGATTTAAAATAAACATTTATCCCAGAAATTATTACGCTTTTAGAATTTCATTTTATTGCATCTCTTTTCACATTCCCAAACCACTATAAAATAATCGATAAGAAATCTTCATTCTCTCTCTCTTTTCAGATTTAATTCAATCATACACCTTCCTATTGCCAGCCAACGCCAATGTTACCGCACAAAGCATTGCTTCGCACAATAATCTCAAAACCGAAATGCACTATTTTCAACAACTTATCAAAGTGAAAATTCTCGCCAACTATTAGTATTACCCACGCGCTATTCTCTCCGTCGATCGTGTTCTGTATTACATTTTCATTTGCTTAATGAATTCGTGCAAAGATACAAATAAATAAATTTTGCACAAAAAAAAAAAAAAATCGCATACGAAATTCTTGCAATTTTCACCGCACCAAGTGGGAAAACCTGGGGAGACTGCTGCTTGCAAACGCTGCTACATATCTACGTATCTTCGAAAACCCATATCCCATATCGCGAACCAAGAGGGGGGCCAGGAATCTAATTAGCACCCCCATTGTGCTGTGTTTGTTGATGGAAAATTTCAGAGTTGCAAATCTCGTGGGTAATATCAAAAATGAAATATTTTTAATTAATTTGTTGATTTGTTGCTGCTGCCACTGTAAGTGTGCAACATCAAGCGGAAAACGGTCGACCATCATCGGCACGAATAGTTGTTGTTTTTGCAGCGTCGTCATTGAGCAGCGATCTGCTGAATCACACGAGCGTCCATCGTTGTTAGTGCAGCCGATAAATCGACTGTCATTGCATTTAAATTTGTTTTGCAAAACGTTCCACGAGACGGAATACTTATCCGCCAGCATATTGAAACAAAGGCTCCACATTCACGCAAGAGAAACTGCATTTGAATCGACCCAACCACCGCCACCGTTGGAGCTCTTCCATCACACAAATCTATTAAGGATTTAATCATATTTTCGACGCGTCAAAGGGATTTAATAAAAAACCGCCAACCTGGAACTAATGGAATTAGAGAACATTGTGGCCAATACGGTCTACTTAAAAGCAAGAGAAGGTAAGTGTACACATTTGAAATGTTCTTTTGAAGTTTTTTTTTGTATTATTATCAAACTGTAAATGTATAGGTGTATAGAGTTGAAGTTGACCAACTATGTTAACCCTGGTTACCGGATCAATTTCCGCAGGCAAATTGATTATTCGGGGAAATCAATGCAATTGTCCTGGGAGCTATACTTGGGTGATGATGTACATAATTCCAAATTGTGCAATTAATTCCCAAATTCAAAATTCTATAAGGAAATTAGATTTTGTGCTTTATTAAATTTTAACTGGATATAAGGTATTTGTAAGCAGGTTGATTGATTGCAATCATACAAATATTTTATTTTTGTTTTAAGCTCATGGGAGAATTTATAATAAATTTGTATTTATAATGGATGATATTTTACAACAGAGCGGCTTAATTTGACCACATTGTAGGAAAATATGAAAATTTATAAAAAAAAAACCAGAGAAACAAAAGCAATCTGCCATCCACGGAACTTCAATTCAAAATCATGATGTGTACTCATATACTTAACCGACACTTTTTTGGAATAGAAAACGTCAAACATACTTATTTAAGTGGTGCTACATTCTGGAATGAACCTGGACCTCAGTCAGCATAACTCTCCAAATAGCCCAGTCCCTATCTTACTACCTACAGTTGCGCACGTCAAATTGGTCAAAGTAAGTTTCTACTTATGCCTTCTACAGGATGGGCCAAAAGAAGTCATCCGATGTGGTTTGGCTCTCTTTTTTTTTTCTGAATGTAAAACTTCGATTCTTTTTTTTGGTTATGTTTATTTGAACCTTTAGAATTTTATTGGTCATGTCGAGAAGATGATGTCAGCCAAATGGGCGTCGTCCCAAATGATTGCCATACGGGCTCGTTTTATGAGGTTTTTCATCATTGCAGCGCGAACTTCGGGCAACAGATTCTCGCCGAATGTGTCGAATGTTGTCCTTGAGGGCTTCTAGGGTGTCGGGCTTGTTCATGTAAACACGGAACTTCAAAAAACCCCACAAAAAAAGTCTGGAACGTCTAAATCGGGCGATCTTGCGGGCCAGTGCATAACGCCAAAACGAGAGATGAGGAGACACAGGAACGCCGCCTTCAGAATATCGGTTGTGGCTCGCGCACTGTGTGCCGTTGCTCCGTCCTGTTGGTCCTAATCGTCCTTCAGTCATAATTCGTCCAATTGCTGCAGAAAAAAACTCGGTTAACATGGCCCTATAGCGCGCACCGTCCACTGTTGTCGTTTGACCAGCGGCGTTTTCGAAAAATAAATGGGCCGATGACACCTCCAGCGTGAACAGCGCACCATGCAGTAAGCGGGTGTAATGGCTCCTAGTGCATTACTCTTGGATTTTCGGTGCCCCAGAAGCCATAGTTCGTCCACTTCGTCCTCTAGATTGAGGATGGCTAGGGCGTAGGTTACATGCGTTTGGCGGTCGACAGGCAGCAGCTTATGCACGGACTGGACTTTATACGGCAGCATGCGCAAGTCTTTTACCAAATTTCGCGTCTGGTCGATGTTTCAGGCGCAGGCCGACATCCTCAGCAACAGCGGTGATATCGAATTTTTTCCAAGCACAATGTGGTTTCGCATGGGAAAACGGTAGATCCAAATTTCAGTACATTCAAAATTCTTTCCAAGAAGCTTTCCAATTTCAATCGGTTTGGTTTACAGTATTAGCCCTGTAATGGGCACATTATTGCACCTCTTGAATCTTAAACCATTCAATAATTCTTCAATTGCCGAATTTTTAGGAACATTTTCGTCAATGTGTTTTGATTGCGGTCGTTATATCTGAATTTCATGACGAAAAACCCCCGTCATAAGGGTCGTTATAACCGAAATCCTCGTTATAGCTGAAGTCCTTGTTATTATTCACTTTTTCATGCGGAACCAAACTTTAGCTGTAAGTTTCGTCGTTATAACCCAAATGTCGTTATCACCGATAACTGTAGGTACTTTATTTCGACCCACATTATCTTATAGCAGTCATCACTTGTAGACCAGCTGAAATGTAACCATCCCTATTTGATCGTTCAAGATCGGATCGCACAAGGTTGATAAGCTTGTTTTTTTAAGTTCCATTGGGTTAATTCTCGATTTGTACATTTTTGTTCACGAAGCTGTTTGTCTGTTTTTTTTTTTTAACTTTCTCTTATAAAGAGAAAGATATTGGGTCTTGTGAATAAAAAAATAGTCAAAACTATTTTCTAAGAAGCTTAAGCTTTCTAGTCATAGCTTTAGCTAATAGTTAGGGCTAGAAGTTCTAGATTTAGCTTGGTTTTATGTGAATAAAAAAAAGAGAACGCTAAATAGCTTAAGCTGGAAAACTCTAGCTTAAACTTCATGTTTTTAGCTTTTGTTTGTTTATTCACATGTTTCGACTTAGGTAGCTTAAGCTGAAACTGTTAATTTATGGATTTATAGAGAAAATTATGAATGAAAGACCGGTTTCATATACTATTTTGAAGTGAGAGCAGTTTTAATTTTATAATCGATGTAGACTCCATTGCCAGAGACCGAGGCAGCTGATCTCTATACAAAGACTTTTGGAAAAGTTATGACTGCAAAATAGTTGAAAAAAAAATTAAATATTAAAAATGAGGTAAAAAAAAATGGGATAAAAAAATTACTAGAAACAAAAAAAATAATTTAAAAGACTGGGAAAGAGACGTTTTGGGGTTGATGGACTTTACAGAAAACCCAGTACACTCAAAAGTCTCAGGTGAGTCTGAGTACTTTAGCTAGTATTTCTCACATAATTATTATTTTGTGGTCAAATAAAATTGGCTTTTACTTTTTAATTTTGTTTGCAACTTGCTTTTGCTACTGTAGTTCGTTCAACTCCGAAATCTTGTCCTCCACCAAACTGAAATCCAGGTTTACTCAGATATCTAAAAAAAAAACTGCATTCTTTGCTCAGAGGAAAGGGCACCTTCTCTACGCTCCGGTGAGTCCCCTAAGAAGTAATCAGAAAGCAACTGCACATTTTCTTTTGAAAACCAAAAAAACGTAAGAAAGTCATCTTCCCGAACATCTGACCGTTTTCTAAAAACGTTTTGTTGCCTTCCGCGTATAAACTCGGCCATCTTCGCACTATAACTGAAGAGAATTCGTAAAATAAGAACCGGTTATAGTCTTATGGACAGGAGTGAATCTTGATTTGTAAAGCTTTTACTTTAATATACCTCATCATCGCCTACAAGATCCTATAAAAATAAAATGAATTTGTGACGCAACAGGCTCGTTAGTACCCAGGGCCTACCTTTTTTTTTCACAACCATTCATGTGTGCGTGTGTACTTCTTAGCACGATGGCGGGACCTGCTGTTTTATGCCGAATCCGAACGGCTAAGTTCAGATAAGCTTTTCATGACAATTGATACTACTCGGTTGATTTGTCAGATCATCACAAGAGGAGTACCAGTGAAAAATCATTTAGGTGTTGCTACGGCTGGGAATCGAACGCTGACCTTCTGCACGGCAGTTCATCGCGCTAACCATCGCGCCACTGACCCCGTCAAGATCCTATCTGCCGTAATAAGTGAACGCCTGAAACCGTTTACCAACAACCTGATCAGTGTGGTTATAGGCCTGGAAAGTCCACAACCGATCAAATATTAACATATCGGCAGATCCTTAAAAAAACCCCAAAATGTCCAAATCGATACCCACCACGATACCCACCTATTCATCAATTTCAAAGCCGCATACGTCAGCATTTATAGAGATGAACTACAGTTTTGGTATAACGCCCAAACTCGTCCGTTTGTGTAGGATGACGATGGAGAATTCTCGCTGCTCTATCAGGGTCGGAAACGAATTTTGTGACTTTTTCAATTTGGTTGTTGAGAAGATTGTGCATAACTCACGAGCCAACACCAGAGGCACAATTTTCCAAAAATCGGTGCAACTACTAGCATACGCCGACGATATTGACAGCATTGGTCGGACCCAACGTGATGTCATAGCCACGTTTGCTAGTATAGAGAAGGAAGCGCCAAAAATGGGTTTAGCAGCAAATGAGGGCAAGACGAAGTACATACATACAAACATGTATATGCTGTCAACACGAAAGGACACACAACATCGACAAATTAGACAGAACGTCACCATTGACGCGCTGAAGCATGGACCGTCTCAAAAGCGGATGAAGAAATCCTTGGTCGATTTGAGAGGAAAATTCTTCGAAAAATCTTTGGTCCCGTTTGCCTTGACGCGCTATGGAGGCAAAGATTCAACCAAGAACTACGCCAGTTGTACAGCGACATGCACCTGGTCAATAACCTCCGCATTGGACATTGAAGATAGCTAGGATATGTAGAACGAATGGACAGCAATACTCCGGCTATTAGAGTCTTCGATTCCTAGCCAGACGTCTGACGAAGTAGAAGAAGACCTCGCCTTAAGTGGCGCGCAAAAGCAGAAATCGACCTCAACCAACTTGAAGTGCGCAACTTGAGGCAGTTAGCTATGGACCGGGCTAATTGTTGAGGCATGTTGGTTGAGGACAGGTTCATTCCGGACTTTAGTGCCACTTAAGTAAGTAAGTATACTTAAGTTAGATCGTTTGTTTGAGCCAACAAGCCAACAATTTACGAGAAGTTCAATCCCTAAATTGCCAACGTTCTCATCTCAGTTATAATGTTAAGTCTGGTAGAACTTAAGATCAGATCATAGTGATCATATTTTTACGGACTTGAACAGATGGCTTTAGAAAAGCTTCTAAAATTCAAGTCTTTGCTTAATAGTGTTCCACCTTAAGTGTGAACTTTTCAACATTTCGCAATAAGAGAAACTTAATAACTAGGCTTATTGAAGTTCAGCCATATTCAAAGCCTCATATTATATTTGTTTTGCTTTTTTCAAACCTAAATTTTGTGGGAATTATCTATCACCAATTTTTTGTGTATTTACAAAAACCTATTAATGCAAGTAACTCAATGATTGCAAGGAAAATAGAATTAAGTATCTTCTGTGTCACTTGCTTACACAGTCTACATCCGTTCTATTTAAGAATGGAGCCCTCCTCAGTTCAACTAAATTCCAACTCCCTTGTCATTATCGTAATTATTTTGCAAGACAATAACATCTCATATTCCCAATCGAGACCATTTAATTTCAATCACAATGGAAATAGGTCAACGCTCAAGACAGTGGAGCTATCGCCCTTTTGCATGCACCGTCTGCACAAACACCATAGCGCACAATCGCATCCTTCATAATTACAAAAGTCACCACTAATCTCATCACCTACCCCGCCCGGTATACCCCATTCTCCGCTCAATCCACTTAAGAGGTTATAATTAAACTTTTTGATCTCCTTATCGCTGACAATTTACTTCCATCCAATTAGACTTTAGAACGTGCTTCTTGTCTCATCCTCTCGCACACAATAAGGTGCCAGCTTTGGTGTTATCTGCACCAAAGCTTTTGTGGTCTCGCCCTTGCACGGATGAATCTTCTTTATCCTCCTCCCAGCTAAGGATGGGAAACATTTATTACAATTGAACATGATCTCATTTTCGCAGAGCGTAAGTCTTCATAAATCATGCGTTATCATGTATCTGTAGATATGAGATGCAGTGCAAGCACCTTCATTTTGCGGTTATTCGCCCAGATGTATGAGAACCACTTTGCAGTGGTTTGCCCTGAATTCCTTGGATTTTCTCACATATCCGTAAACGGAGAAAATTTTGCGCTGAGATTTGCAACGCACACACACACACATTCATACACACAATAAAAGTATCTTTGAGTAGTTCTATTGCTTTAAGCGTTGAATGTTTTTTTTCTGATCGTTCTGATGACTGCTTCCTTGCATCCTCGATGTGCATTTTTTGCTGAAGCTTAAGTAATCTGGAGGAGCAGCAGTGCCATCAAATGCATTCCAATTCTAGATTTAATTTTGAATGTATTTGCACAATTTTTACACACTCATGCATACAGTTAGGGAACAAGGAGATGCTGATTTGCGATAAGAAACTAAGAAACTCTGTGGGCGTTTGCCAAGTGGTTGGCATCTTCTCTTCGAAAAGGCAACTTCGTTTTAGAGGAATGGGGAGGTGTTCAAATTTAAACCCAGATACATATATGGATTCGTGAATAGTGCGTGGGTGTATGCTTCAATTATTGTTCTCTAATTTTTAAGTCTCTCTGTCGAAATGAGATTTGGATGTGATTGCTGAGGTAAACTGCAGTAGCGGGTGATTTTACCTTTAAGTCTTTTTGTTTGCCATAAAGCTTAGTAAATGAAATGCTCATAACTGAGATGGTAGCTGTAATAGTTAATGTACATCCATGTTTGTCAAGTCATTATATGAGCAGATATATGGAGAACGGGGTCTTGGACTGAAGGTATATAAAATCTCCCATCTACACCTTTAAAACCAATATGAGGTGCGTAGAACGTGAAGGAGTAAGCTCCAGGATTAAGTTTATTTTTTTTGGAGCAAGTACAAATAAGATGAATAATTTATGTTCGTTCATTTAAAGGTCATAATGCAAATCTTGTTGCGTCCTTGCATAAAAGTCCAGTGTCCCATGACGACACCAATGAACTTTATGTTATGCAGTACTTTATTATCAGTATTTCATCTAACGTTTAACCATCTAATAGCATGTTTCTCTATATAAATAAAAAGCGATAGTTATATCTGGAGTAGGCTGCTACTTTAGTAACATTTTATTGATTCGTTAGATCTCTCTTCAGTTAGCCAGGTTGAAAGCTAACAGTTGCTCAATCCATGTTGGTTAAGGTCGACTGCCTCAAAGATTAAATGACGAGAACCGTAACGATCTTATTACTAAATTGACTTCTTAGGCAGAAGAAACAGCGATCATTTAACTTTTCGTTGGCCTTCTGATGAGATATCATTATCAGAATAATGACCGGGTTCCCTTACTTCCTTGAAGCCATTTAGGCTCTTCTTTCCATACGTTGTTTCAAACATATTGTCGATACTTATGGTTGCTCTCACGGATTTTTTTCAGCCGTCTAAGTTCCACCAGGAT
This sequence comes from Rhingia rostrata, assembly GCA_949824845.1. Taxonomy (NCBI): domain Eukaryota; kingdom Metazoa; phylum Arthropoda; class Insecta; order Diptera; family Syrphidae; genus Rhingia; species Rhingia rostrata. Next base: position 46,903,433 of record OX463756.1, read on the forward strand.
TATCACTGCAACTTGGCCCATATTAAGCTCCGTAATAACGTGTGATGCACAATGCTTTCGGGGGTTGTATATCTTCTCGGACTTCTCCTCATTTTAAACAGCAAGGAGATGTCTTCAGCCCTTATTTATGTAAATATCTTCGAAAGCAGCAAAGGTGGAAATCTTCTTCTCCGAGCTTCCGGTTCATCCATTTTTAATAACCCGTATGAAAATTCTCTTGATCGAATTGTTGGTCCTTTATGCGAGGAAAGCGAATGAAGGAAAAGATACATCTGTGAACTTTATGAGTTGTACCAAGATGTGGATGTAGTACAAAATGTAAAAAAAAATCATCTCCAACCAAAAGAATCTTGGAATCCCTGCCTTCAGTATCGAGGCGACAAGGAAGACCGAACCTCCGGTTTTAGGAATGTTGCCTTGTTTTAGGCACAGACCCTCAACGGGTCGGAAGTACGTAAAGTAAAAAATTAATTATAAGTCTATGACTTCATCTTCCCTTTAAGGACTGGTTCCATCTCTCCTGCTTTTTTGTCGACCTTTTTATTGCAGGAAGGATATGTTTGGTCTTGGTATCGTTGGTGATGCTAAAGAAATGTATGCCTCTGTAATAAGTGCTGTTCATTGGGTCTCCTAATGTTTTGATGCTTGGGTGCAACAAACATTTTCAATTGTGTTTATGTATGGCGATTGCAACTTTATACACCAAGAACTTGTTGAAACAAGCAAATTAAAGCAAATTAGGGTTAGATTGACGAAATTTTGAAAATGACTTACTATGTCATTACTCGCTACTTTATGTTGTTAGATCGTAGACCATAACATCCAGCTATTTTTCTATGGATTAGTTTATATCATGCTATTCTAACTTTATTTAGGTCGTATAAGCTTTTAACTTTTAAGACACTGCAGAAATGCAATGCATAGCAAAGACTGAAATTATGATTTGTTCTTGTTGTTCTTGATAAAATACTGTCCGGATCTTGTATGTGAATGAAAATCATGAAGTGACATCATTATATATTCTCCATTTATACTCAAAAGCCTATAAGGCTCAAGAGCAATTTTGCCAGCGGCTTCCATCGTAGCTTGTAACCCTCATGTCGGCATTCTTCCAGTGATTTCACGCAGATGGTCAAAAGAAACTCTGCCTCATTAAGAAAAAATACGTTATATATTAACTCTAGCTTAGTCGACCTACCCATGTCTGCCTTTCCGTCTATCCGTCTGTGGGTCACCAATTGGTCGTTAAATTTTGAGCACTGCCCGACGAGGCAGAACAAGTGTAAAAATAAAAAAAAAAACCGGCCAATTTTCAGTAAAATGTTTTTTTTTTTTTGCCAAACGGTAAAGTATTTTGAAAAGCGTCTGTTTAACAAAGTTAAAAACTCCCAATAGTTATATATCTTCAATATAAGGTTTTTTTTTGCCACGCCAACTTTTTAGGGACTCCTTTCTTAAAAAAACGGTTTTAGATACAATTTTAAGAAAATCAGAAGAAAGATTCGACGAAATATTTTAGTAATAGTGCAATGAACATTTCGTCTATATATCATTTAACCCACGCCATTTTTTTTAGGTCTTCGTCGAATCATAAAAGATTTAGATAACCTGTTTGAACCAAATGTGGTGACAATGTTAATGTTAAGCAAAATTACAAAATTACAAGCAAAATTCATCAAATAATACTTCTACAGAATATATCAGTGAATTTAACCGGGAAACGTATTTGAGCGGGATGCAGTTAATTGCAAAATTTCCATGTGTATATGAACGAAATACATTTAACGGTTGTTTTTTTTATACGTTTGGTTTTTCGAATAGAGATAAAACTGACATTTCATGGCCAAATCAGGCAACTCTAATGCCATTTATGCTCAGTTTGGAGCTATGTCCATTAACTTTATGGAAGATTTTGCGTAAATAACGACTAACGACCTTACAAGATCCAGCTTAAAGCCGATGTCACAATCGATTTTTTAAAGGAAACATTCAATGAGCGCATAATTTCGCGGAATGGACTTGTCACTTGGCCACCAAGATCGTGTGATTTGACACCATTGGATTATTTTCTTTTGGAATATGTGAAGTCGCTCGTCTACGCCATCAAACCAGAAACGTTAGGGGACTTGAAAACCAACATTCGTGGTGGTATTGCCAACGAAAAAGTGCTTGAAAATTGGACCTCTAGACTTGGTTTTGCTCGAACCAGCCGCGGCTACATGGACGAAATCGATTTTACACATTATTGGCATAAAATTATTCTTCCAATAATGCCAAATTGATGGACATTAAAACGTTTTTCTTGTGTTTTATTTGAATTCTCAGTTCTATAGGTACCTAGAAAAAAACACCATTTGACCGAAAAGAGCGTGTTTCTAAAAAGTTGGCGCGGCAGTTGCCGAATTTTGAAAGTTTTTACAATTAATCTGTAGGCACGAACAAGGATCCTGTATACCAAATTTCATTATCCTAGCTCAAAATTGAAAGCCTTGAAATCGGTGACGTAAATACAGACGGAAAACCATGGCTATAACATGCTTTACATAATTTTTTCTCTATGTTGCAAACTAATATTCCTTAAGGAGTGGGGTATAAAAATAATAGGTAGTTATATGACCCAGAAAAGGGACATCATGACAGTCAAGGAAGGATTGGAACGAGTCTTTCCAAAAGGAGCATAGGGGTAGTAGATGCCATGGTAATGTTTTGTAATTTTAAATTATTTTAAACCTAACACCCCCATAGATACTTTAATAGGGTAGTACACTTGAGAAAGGTTTATGTCAGATGTCCAAACAATTCTTAATAATTCAAATCGATAGATACTACGTTTCAATTTTCGTATATTTTCCCGTAACAGTTATTCATTAACTTTACGAATGATTACTTTTTTTATGTACCGTTAGTTTTGCACTCCTCCTCGTTCTGTAAGTGGATATTTTCCAAAGGTCTCGATTGCTACCATACAAGTGATAAGAAGACGACCTTGAAAATACGAGCAAAATAAAGTCGAATGATAGAGGAAAATCAAATTCAATTCCACTAATTGAACCTCATAAAAAAACAACACAGAATCTACATAATCAGCCGTTTCAAAGGATTTAACGTTATGAGTGTTTCCATAATCGGAAACTGCAGAGCACTCTAATGTGCCCTAATCAAACACACAGATACACTATGGTACGTCAAAGTGGTAATGTGGGCTGTTATGTAAATTTAATCAGGGTACGATTGGATATTACAACGATGACCTTTTTTCACCATACACTTAGTAGCTGACTGAGAGTGGTTATTTGAAAATTTTAACGAAGGACTTTTTGCGGTCCAATTTGTTTACATTTAAGGCATAAATTCAAAATAGATGTGAAAGCATTTTGTATCTGATTGGCTAGATTGCTTGGTACAGACTCTACTTAGGCATTTTTTGAAGTTGTGTTGCAATAATTTAATACAAGGTGGTGCAAAAATAACCTTCCGATGTTTTTGGCTGTAATTTAAAAAAAAAAGAAAAACTTTGATTCTTCTTGTGGATTTTTTTTATTTGGTCTTTTAATTTTTTTTTAAATCAAGTCGAGAATATGATGTCAGGTCCTCACATTCTTGACGGATATTGTCTTTAAGAGATGCAAGAGTCTGAGGCTTTTTGACATAAACCCGCGACTTCAAAAAGCCCCACAAAAAGAAGTCTGGAGCGGTCAAATCAGGCGATCTTGCTGGCCAGTGCAAATCGCCAAAACGGGAGATTAGGCGCCCGGGAAATGCATCCTTCAGCATATCGGTTGTGGCACGTGCAGTGTGTGCCGTTGCACCGTCCTGTTGGAACCACATGTTTTCCAATCCCAATTCATCAAGTTGCGGCAAAAAGAACTCGTTGATCATTGCTCTGTAGCGCTCACCATTCACAATAACCATTTGGCCCGCGACGTCTTCGAAGTAAAAAGGTCCGATGACTCCTCCAGCGAAAACAGCACATCATACAGTGACTTTGAGCGGGTGTAATGGCTCTTCGTGGGTTACACGCGGATTTTCAGTGCCCCAGAAGCGTAAATTTTGCTTATTTACGTACCCGCTAAGATGGAAATGGGCCTCATCACTCATGATTATTTTGTTAGACGCGATTGGAGGTCAGCAGCTAACAACTGATGCACCGTCTGGACTTTGTACGGAAACATCTTCAAAGCTTGTACCAAAATTCGCTGTAAAGACCGTCGACTGATACCCATTTGCGTGGCACGTCGTCTGGTCGATGTCGACGGCGCTTCCATGACATCTTCGGCTACAGCAGCAATATTCTCTGCAGAACGGCTACTTCTGGGTCTGCACGCCTGGCAGCATCTCGTGTTGTGCCAGTCTCTTCGAGGCGAGCGGCTAAACGTAGCAGTGTTTCACCAGTAGGCGTTGGACGGCTAGGAAATCTGCGACGAAATTCACGTTGTGCCAAAGTCACCGACCGATTATTGCTCAAATAAATAGTCACCAATATTCCGCGTTCTGGAGCAGTGTAGCGTAACCTTGTTTATTAACGTGTATTTCGCATGTGTTTACTACACAAATGTCAAAACAGAACTGACATTAGGGGCCAATCGCAAAATTTATAGCATTTTCTGATAGGAGGATTACTTTTGCGCCACCTTGTAGAATCATTGAAAGCTGAAATTGATTCGAAACCGCTCAATAAAATATTTTAATATCCGAAGTAAAATTATACCAATTGGCATTACTCCATTATTTAGATCAAATCAAAGAAATTTATTGACTACATTTTGTGTAGTCAAAAATATTAAAGTTGGTTTATGTAATGATTATGACTTAATCTGGAACAATATCTAGTTTTGAGTGGTTTTTAAAACACTAAATGGAACGTACAGGCTTTTTCAGTAAGATCATACGAATTTCGTATTTAAATAATACTCGTATTAATTTGAAAAGAATGCATACGGATTTTTACCATACCATTTGTATTTTCAAAATTCATTTTATATTCCTAGAGGAGACAAATCTTATGTTTGGAAACCCTTTCTTCAGGAATATAGATAAACGAAAATGGACTTGGATTTCTACGGATGGCAAAATGAAGAATGAGGATCAAGACTTGATACTGACAAATAAACAAAAAACTTTAACCGTACGTATCTGTATTGAATAATTTAGATCACCAGACATTAAGAAGAAATAAACAATCACTGAGTTTCCCTAGAATTATACCTGCTGAAAATATTGAAAAATGCAATGACTTACTAAAAAAGGAAATAAGACAAAATATAACTACGACTGATAAAAACCAAAATCTACAAAATGCATACTAAAAATGAATGGAAAATATAAGAAAAGAGTCAGTGTAAATTTTAATCATGATAATTAAAAAATATTATACTCAATCATATAATGAAACAATAATAAAAGATATACTCAGTAACACAAAATCGATTAAAAAGATAAAAGCATTTCTTGACGACGGAAAAGGGTGGATGACTTTAATAAAAAAACAAAGATAAGGAAATTATTAATAGGAGAGATATAAATGAAGCTGCAACAACCTTTTTCGAAGAACTCTTCAAATCGACTAGAGAAGTAAGTGACGATATATCGACGGCAACAGCTACTCAAAACAACAAAACAAATAAACACTGCTACATTTTTTATGAAAAAAGACAATCAACAAGCTATAGACAATTTAAAAAAATATAAAAATGTACAGGAAATGATGGCATTTCAGCAGACATACTCAAATATGTAGAACAATCTCTTTCCACAGTCCTAACCACGATATTTTATAATGTTCTCACTATACAACAAACTATAAAACAATGGAAACAGTCCATAATAACACTCATTCACAAAAAGGAAACATATATGACATGAACAACTGCAGATCGATAAGCGACATTTCTATGATATACAATCTATTTACCAAAGTAATGTCCAAAAATATTAAGGACGCTTTGAACAGAAGTCAGCCAAGGCAACAAGCTGGGTTTCGAGAAGGTTTCTCAACAACAGACCACCTACAGACAAGGAATCAACTGATCGAAAATCATACGAATTCGAAAAACCATTGTATCTTTTGTATATAGACTTCCGTAAAGCATTTGACTCAGTACAACATGACAAAATATGGGCAAAATATTATAACAACACTGAAGAATATATATACAGACAGCACTGCAAAAATAAAAACTGAAAGAAAAGGACGAGAAATAAAAATAAAAACAGGAGTAAGACAAGGAGATCCAATGTCATCACCATTATTCTCTGCAGTATTGGAAAACATATTTAAAGCGCTTAACTGGGACGATCGATACAGAATAAATATTTGGGGAAAACATTCAAACAACTTATTCGAATCAAATTTAAGAGATGATGACACGAAAGTACTTATTTGACTCCGCTATTTTTCGTGTAATGACGTATGGGTTACAAACTATGACTCTGACTTCAAATTTATTCGGAAAATTACGAATATGCCAAACAAAGATGGAAAGAAAATTGCTCAACCTGAGAATTGTTCAACGAGTGAGGAACACAGAAATAAGGCGACGATGCATATAATAGAAGTCGCTGAACAAGTAAAAACACTTAAATGAAATTGGGCGGGACATATTTCTAGAATAGAGGATCAAAGATGGACAAAAATTATAACTAAATGTACACCACCAGAAAGAAGAAGAACAATCGGTCGACTAAAGAAAAGATGAATGGATGAAGATGATGGTTTTAGATCGATTCTTAGCCGTAACGAAACCTACATTTTTTGTACTAGCACTCCTCTCGCGATGATCTGTCAAATCACCCGAGTAGTATTAATTATCAACAAAAGCTAATTTGAACTCAGCCAATCGGATTCAGCATTAAACAGGAGGTCCCGCCATCATACAAACACACTCATGAATGGTCTTATGAAAAGCTAGGTCCACCTAGAGAAAATATCATCGTGGTAAATGGGTTGCATAAGTGCTGCAAGAGTGCTGACCATTTTTTTTTTTAAGATTTGTTAACATTTTTCTGAATATCATGAATGTCACCCGCGCATAGCCCGTACGAGTGTAGTATTGAAAGTAACGCACGAATAAATTCGAAGAAATTTCCGTCTAAAGCAGAAAATCACGGAGTTGATTATATCAAACAAATCAATGTCAAGGCTGATTCGGGTTTATTTTTACATGAAAGCCTATCGTCGATCAACGGGTCATCTCTTAACTCCTTTTGCGGTGTCACGTGGACAGTTGTAATAAAAATATTTTGCTTACGGGTGAGAAAGTTTTTATTGTAAAATATGTTTTCAACAAACTTACGAAAGGCTTTATTCCTTGTCATCCAAGGAAATACAAAAATTGTTTCCAGGGTTCAGCGCGGCCATCCCTCTTTTATAAAGACTATCAGATCTGTGTCGTATCGTGCTTAATACATGCATCATCGACGAGCAGAGATTTACCACAGCATTTAATATGCATCTACAGGCTCTACATCATTGGTTTGGGGCGGCTCTCACCAGGGTGTAATATACCTCCATTTCGCATAAAAATGTGTCTTACCAGGTGGACAAGTTTACGGAGAAGATGTGCTAGAGTGTGTAGTGAAGCCGCTAACAAAGACCTTCTTGGCTTTATACGCAGGTGCAAAATCGAGTTGGATTACCCAACTTCCTCGATTGGATAGGGTATTTGTTAGCGTCTTCACAATGCTCAAGATTTTACAGCCGTCACATAGTTGCCGTCGGAAAGTCTACATCTGAATCCATTGAATTACAGTTTCTGGTCATAATTGGAGAATATGGCCTGCAAGACTCATCACAAAAATTGGGAAAACCCAAAAATATCGTTCACTGTGGCAGCGTCAACTATGTCCATGGAAACCTTAAGTACCGCTATAGCTCACTGGTCAACACGTTTGAAAAGTTGTTACATGAGTGAACCATCTAAGATCGCTACGGATCATTGGTGCCCCGAAACCCAGGCTTGAGCGTAAGACAGAAAGGTCCTGACAACACGAGAGCCAACATTTGAAATAGTTTTCCATTTTGTGGTGGCTAACTTACAGATTTTCTGTAATTCTCCCAACTTAACTGTTTAAGATTTTTGATCAGCGACTTCAGTGTCCTAATCTCCGGGTATTAGGAACCGTAATTTAGTGCAGGGTGGTGAAAATCGACTGATTTTGTTGGGAGATATATTAATACGACGTTTCGGATACCATCCAGTTCCACAAAAATTTTATTTGTCAATGATACAACGAAGCCGAAGACTATGCAATTCCAGTAATAAAAGATAAGTCACCATGGATATCGCCTGGATATCTTGAGAAGGATTCTGATTTCCATTTTGAACTTGTAAAGCTGACGGAATAAGAAAAGAAAATGATAGTAAAGAACATAAGTAAAAAAAACCAAATTTAAATTTTTTAAAAGATAGTTCGGAGTCGAAAGTAGAGTTTAAAACCTTTAAAGTGAATAGATCACAACAATGTTTAAACAGATACATGAACAGAGTCAACATATAAATCATATATTCATATCTGATTATCAGAAATTTCAATATAAGCGAAATATTCACTTTCCTTATCCTAAAACGAGCATATTTCAGTTGTATCATAATGTAATGCTTAAAAGATCGACGCAACATCTGGAATGGTTTAGTTTTATTGATCAGTATTATCTCTACATAACCATAACAACTTTGACCATAAGATCACTAAAAATACAAAACCTAACGATCACCACAAACACTAAGAAATCCATGATCTCTAGTATCAGTTTTGATTACTCCGATGGTTGCCATGATCACCATGCATAACCATAGTTCTGCGTTATAATCATGACTCGTTTGCATGAGCAAATTCAATCAAAAAAGTAATAACCGTTGTAAATTGTCGATACCAAGTTGAATAATATCTGTTTCGCCCGCTCTACTGCGTTGTCATTGACAGCCATTGATTCGGTAGCTTACGTCTCTAACTAATTAAGTAATTTGATAACTTCCATTATCGGCTTAGTTCATAAATGATCATCGATCGTCAATCAAACAATGTTTCAAGTCGTTCGTTGGTTTTGTCATTAACGATTAATAAAACGATCAATCACGTAGTCAAACACTTAATTCTCTTGGGTGGTGATTTGTTTAGTAAAAAATCTTGCAACTGAATCACAGAATAATTGTGAACGTGAGTGTAATTCATATTATAGTGAGTATCCTTGTTATGTTTTTATAAAATTTGGTAAATTTTTTTTTGCTTATTTATTGCTGAAATATGATAATGCACGTTTAACTAACATTGCAAGGTAGCTGCAGTAACCATGGATTTTAGTAAAATTAGGGAATAATTTAACCACGAATGTAGTTTTTCACACCCTATCCCATAGACACGATGAGCTGTGCCCAAAGTAGTGTGTGACTTGAACCCCAACTAAAACCACCACCCTTTTTGTATTTGTATTGCAAATAAGTATGCGACTTATCTGTTTTAGCACTGCTTTTATACCACGGCGCATTGACGAATGATCTTAACATTTTGTTTTCAAAAGTTTGTAAAATATAAAGACCGGCTTTAGCTCTTGCTTGTATAATAAAGGGTGATCCATTTCGAAGTTCCCTACTTTTTTAAAGAAAACAACACAGAAAATTCAAATTTAATGGAGAATGTTTATTATCATTTGAAAGAACATTCTTTGGCATTTATTTTTTGAAGATTATGTCTATCAAATGTTGGCCGTTGGTACGTCGCAGATGGTCCATCCGTTGAGTCCAATTTTCGATCACTCGTTCGAGCATTTCGACTGGTAACTGGCGAATGACACGCGTGATGTTTTCCTCCAAGGCCTGAATCGAAGCGGGTTTGTCGGCATAAGCTTTTGACTTTACATATCCCCACAGGAAAAAGTCTAACGGTGTGATATCACACGATCTTGGTGGTCAATCGACCGGCAAAAACGTGAAAACGAATAGTACGCTCAGTAGGCCGATTAGGTTGACCATAAGTTGAGCGAAGTGCACGAAACACATTCCTCACAGAACGTGAATTTTCATATAAAGTTGAACAATTTTTAAACGTTGTTCACGCGTAAGTCTTTTCATTATGAAATGCCAAACAATACTAAACAAAAATAACATGACAAAAATAACATGTCAAAAAAGGCTATTGAAAAAAGTATCTCTACTTGGATCACCCGTTAGCAGCTTGTTATCAAGGTTAAGCTTTTTCTTTTTTTTTCGAGTAACCAGTACAGTTCTCAGTATTTATTTTTAAGTTCTTCGCATTTGTTTTTTACATGCGACTTCCATTTTAATTTTGCATCGAGTGTCATTCCGAGATATTTCGCTTCATTTGCAAAAGATACTCGAACCGTATTGAGAAATACTGGCAAATTGTTTGTCCGTTTATACGGAAAATCTACATAAATCGATTCGCTCTCGTTAAATGCAATCCGCTAGGATTTTGTCCATTCAATAACCTCGTTAAGAGCGTTTTGTAATTTCATATTTGTTTCCTCTATTGTTGTGCCAATTGCTAGTATAGCTGTATAGACAGCAAACGTGGCAACTATTGTATCATTCATTTGTGGGATATCACGAGTACAAGAATGGTCCAAGGACGCTTACTTGGGTTACTCCTGCCAATATTTCTTTGAAATCTGAATATTCGTTTCCAAGATTCACACGAGTCTATGCACAAAACACGACACGAGGATTTTACATAATTTTGCAGGCAGAACTTGCTTTAGCTTGCATTGAAGGCCTCTATGCCAAACTTTGTCAAAAGCTTGCGACTCGTCAAGAAATACGCTTGAGCAAATTTTCTTTTCTTCGAAAGCTTTCTCAATTACATCAGTAATTCGATGAACTTGGTCCACATTCGAATGCTTACTTTTAAACCCAAATTGGCGGTCAGGCAAAAAGGCGTTTCTGATCAACAATGGGGTGTAAGCGACTGAGTTATATCCTTTCAAAAACTTTTGAAATTACTGGTGGTTTTCCTGGTCACTTCTGCGACTTTCCACTGTCTTGGTATGTATTCTAATTCAATTGCTACATTTGCAATGGAGTTTGGTTAATGCTTTTACGGGCAACATTTTAAGAAGTTCTCCTGTAATTAGGTCATATCCCGGATCTTTTTTAGGCTTTAATTTCTGTATTTAATGTTTTCTGGACCATCAAATGGTTTACATGTTCCTTCAAGATGTGCGGCAAAAACGTCTGCTTTTTCCTTATCGCTTTTTGCCCAAACGTCTCGAGTTCCCCTAATTGGTGACACAGCGATTTTTGGTCGCTAGCTGAGCCGATTTAGACATTTCGTTCTATCCGTCCGTACCGAATTTTTGGGCCTTAAATGCTGAGCTAGAATAATGAAATTTGGTATATAGATTCTCTGCTCGACGAAGCTCAAGTGTAAATAAATTCAAAATCCGTCCACTGTCACGCCCACTGCCACAGAAATGAGTTATTTTTTACCCTAATAAATTTTAAAAAGTGTCTGAGTGAGTAATTTTAAGATCCTCAATATCTTTATACATTTCATAGCTATAAAGTTTTTCCGCGCTCACTTTTTTACGGCGATTTTCACAAAAACACTGTTTCAGTACAACTTAAAATTTTTTTTTCGATGAAACTTTTTTTATTTTGCTGTGAAAATTAAGTCTGCAGGTTATTTGAACCCACTCCTATATTTTGGGGCGTTTTCTTAAAAAAAAAAACCGAAAAAAAATTGTGAATCCTATCCCATAGCTTATGCTATAGAAATACATAGTTTTATGTGGTAAGTATTTGTTAGTATAGTCTAAACCCTTACTTTTCAGAAGCAATTTCCAGTGTTAAGTGAGTAGACTCCCTAGATGTATACAAAAGCTATCAAACAAGCTTAATTTATTATCCACTTTCATATACGTGCTCTTTCTTTCGTTGTCAGCATTACCCAATAAATTCACCGAGGTACAACTAACGAAAATACCAACGGAAATAGAAATCTCCTCAAGCATTCCTTGTGGTAGACCAGCCGGGCGAAAGAATATAAAGAAAATTAAAAACGTTTCCATTCTGTATTCTTCATGCTGTACAAGGACATTTGTAAAAGCCCCACTTCAAGCAGGTATGTTGTAGCCTATTACACAGATGACCATTCTACACGTCTACGTGCAGGATCCGAGTTGTTGACAATAAAAATTGCAATTGAAGTTCATTCATCAATGAATGTTTTAATCGAAAACTCCACAAAAATAAAACCGCTTTCGTGATAACCCATCTGGGCGACCTCAACGGCATTCCAACAGATAGCTCCATGTACAGAGGATGCAAATTCAAAAAAATAAAAATAAAAAATGCACCCCAGACGAAGCAAGCATAATCCTCGACAACCAAAAGTGCAATTTCCATCATTCCGTTTCAAGGCTTATCGTCGGTTATAAAGAGCGCTGCCGCCATTGCTGTCATAACGGCAAAATTATGTATTTCCAAAGTCCATTTTGAGGGCGAACAAAAAATGAAAATTGCCAACACAAAGTTCGGGAGATAGCCCGATAATGATGGCACAGCAAATATTCATGTGATGGTTATGGCTGAGGAGGGCGACTTTTTCTTTCTCATGGAGCGTTGAAAGGTTAAGAGATGCGACTGTTTGTGGTGTTTTCGATGCGATTATGGGAACATTATGATGGTGAAATTGTTAGCTGTTTGATGGGGATTGGATGTGGAGAGGAAAACTGATTCCACATAGTAATTGCTTATGAAATGGGCAGGAGAACCGATTCTTACAAGCTGTGGCCGAAAAACGAAGTTAAAGCAACAACACTAGGGTAATTCCTGCGGATTATTTGTAAAAAAGACTTTCAGATTTTTTAATTTATGAAAAAATCTATAGATACCAAAGAAACTTCACCCCTTTGGTACTTATTAAAGTCGCTCTACAGTCCGGAATGAACCTGGGATTTAACCAACATCATTGCGCCAGCTACAGCGGCATAAGTCTCCTCCACATCGCCTACAAGGTCCTATCTGCCGAAATATGAGAACGCCTGAAATTGTTTACCAATAACCTGATCAGCCCTTATCAGAGTGGTTTTAGGTCAGGAAATTCCACAACCGATCAAATTTTCACACACCGGCAGATCCTGGAAAAAACCCAAGATGTCCAAATCGATACCCACCACCTATTCATCGATTTCAAAGCCGCATACGACAGCATTTATATAGACGAACTAAACAGAGCCATGTCTAGTTTTGGTATACCGCCCAAACTCGTCCGTTTGTGTAGGATGACGATGGAGAGTTATCGATGCTTCATCAGGGTCGGAAACGATCTCACCGACACATTCGACACCAAAAAAGCATTTAGGCAAGGCGATACGCTACCATGTGATTTCTTCAATCTGATTCTTGAGAGGATTGTGCAAAACTCACGAGCCAACACCAGAGGCAAAATTTTCCAAAAATCGGTACAACTACTGGCATACGCCGACGATATTGACATCATTGATCGGACCCTACGTGATGTCATAGCCACGTTTGCTTGTAGAGAAGGAAGCGGCATAAATGGGTTTAGAAGTAAATGAGACAAGACGAAGTATATGCTGTCAACACGAATGGATACACAACATCGACGAGTTAAACAGAACGTGACCATTGACAGATATAACTTTGAGGTAGTATGGGATTTTATCTATCTCGGATCCGCTATTGACTCGGGCAGCAACATCTCGTCAGAAATCAAACGAAGAATTCCTCTTGGCAACCGCTGTTTCTTCGGGCTATGAAGGCAATTCGTTAGTAAAGCCCTCATTCGAACTACTAAGGAGATCCTATATAAGACCCTGATCATCCCAGTCCTGCTCTACGGCGCTGAAGCATGGACCGCCTAAAAGCGGATGAAGAAATCCTTGGTCGATTTGAGAGGAAAATTCTTCGAAAAATCTTCAGTTCCATTTGCATTGACGGGCTATGGAGACGAAGATCCAACCAAGAACTATACGAGCTGTCAGCGACATGCCCCTGGTCAAAAAACTCCGCATTGGACGTTTAAGATGGCTAGGACATATAGAACGAATGGACACCAATACTCCGGCTCGCAGAGTCTTCGATTCCCAGACGCAGTAGAGGCAGACCTCGCCTTAAGTGGCGCGCACAAGTAGAAACCGACCTCAACCAACTGCACAACTGGAGGCAGTTATCGAAGGACCAGGCTAATTGGAGAGGCATGTTGGTTGCGTCCCAGGTTCATTCCGGACTGTAGCGCCACTTAAGTAAATAAGTAGTTAACCAACCTGAATTTAAAATTCGCCAGTGGCGCACTTAATGTGTAGGCGGGTTTCTACTTGCGCGCAACTTAAAGCGAACTCTGCCACTGCTGCGTCCAACGTAGAACTACGAACCGTAATATTCCTGTCCATTTGCTTTACATGACATGAGCCCCAGGTAATGTATAAATTTACAAGTTACAAGTGAATTCACAAATAGTTATTGAAGCTGTAGATTTATAAAATAGGCCCAGGTCTAAGTTGCTCTACAGCTAGTCAAGTTATTGGTTGATTCTTCGTTTGCATATCCCATCAACGGGACCGAAGTTTTTCGAAAAAAAAGACCAAGGATTTGTTCATTCAAGGATTGATTCGATCCCAAATCCATTTTTGCCGCTTTTTTCTCTTTACAAGCAAACTTGGCTTGCACATGATTTCGCCTTGTTCATCTCGAAAGAATTCTGTTTGCATCATGTATCCTTGTCTTTGACGTTTAACGCTTTGTTTAAGCTTACAAATATAATTTCCTGAAGTGGCACCACTATTATCTTCGTCCGCTCGTATTTTCTTTTTTTTCTAAATATCGGTGTTGTTCTCTCCTTCTTTGGACTTCTCTTGCTGTCTTGTAGACCTTAGTTTTTGGCTGCAAGTATTTGTCGGAATTCTTCGTCAAACCAGGGGGTTTCTTGCGGCCGATCTGATCCCAGTTGTTCTTCGACATTAGATGTTGGTGGAATGGTTTTAATCGAGATATGAAGGGTTGTACGCTCTTCATAGGATTTGACCAAAAAGCAAAAACTTTTCCTGCTTTTTGACTAAAACGCGCATTTGCGCGGAGGTTTTTCTATTCTAAGATGTAACATCAACTATTGAGACAATTACTTCACATCTCCTGTCAACTGAATGCGTAAACTCTGTTATACTTATCAATTTTAAAGAAAAGTGGACAGGACAACACCCTGAGGTTTACTTACGTACTTGTTGTCTGGCCAGCAGTGATAATATTTTTACTTTGGACTGATAGGAGATATATTGCCAAATAAATAAAAACGTTTTCATATGGGCGCTCCAAGACTGTGTACCAGCAGAATACATTAATATTAGAAAGCATACTGTCATGATACAATTATACCAAAAGCTAGTACGTTGCAATCTTATAACACATATCGGATGATTTTTTAAGCGTAGTTATTGTAAAAATCGAATAAAACACTCAAATTTGCATCAAATATTCAAAACTTTTATTGTAATCGATAAATAGGCCTTTGCCGTTTACGTTTTAAAGACAACTTCATGTAAATGTTGTCCTCGGCTCCGTTTTAAATGGTCCATTCGGAAGGCCTAATTTTTCGTCACTGTTTTCGTGCACTTCGGCCTGTATTCCACGAAATACGCGTGTTTTTTTATCCTGTAAGGCTTTAATCGACCACTTAGACTTACGACTTTACATAAACCCACAAGAAATAATCGAGAGGCGTTAAATCGCATGATCTTGGCGGCCAACTCACAGGGCCATTTCGAGAGATAAGCTGCTCACCAAATTCATTCTTCAACATTTCCATTGCTTCACGAGCTGTGTGGCATGTGGCACTGTCTTGATGAAACCACATGTCAACCAAGTTCAACTCAGCCAACTGGAGCAAACAAAAGTCGCGTTTCAAGGCTCGATATCGGTCGCCGTTGACGGTAACGTTTCTTCATCGGTCGTCTTTGAATAAAAATGGACCGATGATGCCACCAGCCCACAAACTACACCAAACTGTCGTTTTTTCGGGATGAATTGGTAATTTTTGTATAGCATGTGTCTGTTCATCACTCCAGTTGCGACAGTTTTGCTTATTTACGTATCTGTTGAGCCAGAATAAAACAGCGGATTTTCACACTTTTCACAGAGCACGAATTTTGATTAAAAATTTCAACAGTTTGCAATCGTGGCTCATTTGTAAGTCTTTCCATGATTAAATGGCAGAGTGTACTGAAAACTTTTCACTTTGACAGATGACGTTTGGACGCCATTACTTTATATGACTTGAACTTTTCGTATCGTAAATGTGTCTATAATGATAAAGTTCCTAGACAAGATAAACGTTGTCCTCTGAAGCTCCCTGGTGGCATATACATATGCACTTCGTGAATCCATTCAATCAACAATGTTCCCAGTGTAATTGAAGAAATTTCCAAGCAAAATAAGATTATCATACTTATCAATTCACATCAATTTACCGCTATTACTCAGCGCATTAGGAAACGGCCATGCCGTGCTAATCCATGTGTTGCATTCCTCCATTATTACACGCAGCCAAATCAAATATAGATGACACGACACAGCTCTCTTGCAGCAGGTTCAATAAAATCCTCTATTTACGTTACAATCGGCAGACTTGAATAAATTTCACGTGTAAAAATAGACCCCAACAGCGGACCAGTGTACAGTAAAAAAAAAAACGCGCGAAACGATAATTTTATTACTTTTCCACAACAAAACGGCTTGATACTTCGCCTACCTTCCATCACCATCACGATGATCGTTGAGCAGTTTATTTGCTTTTTCCTCCCCCTACGTGTGTATTTTAATTGCTCTCGAGGAGATCAGGCCGCTTGTGAAGTATCACTCATGAACCACTTTGCGATGAGCGCCCCCTGCAGGCAGTGCCCGCAGTTATCTCTGCTTTTCACGCACAAAGACACATGGATTACAAAACCCACACGATAATTGGCTGAGTTTACTTAACCCACCTAGCCTGAGGTAAAAAGCGGAACGAAAAATGCGTCATCCTAGGTCGGTGCTTTTAAGTCAGCCAAAGTCTGCGAGTCCCGCAGTCGTAGTCGTAGTCGTACTCGTTCTCGTAGTCGAACCGCCGATGGCGCTGCGCTGGTCGTGATGATAACTTATGTCACCGGTAGTTCGCCATATACGTTGCGCTGCGCTGCAGTTCCAAAAGTATCTACGCTTAGGCATGTATCTATGTATCGCGGATTCTTTAGTGAATGGACTCTGGTTGGCGGTGTGTGCTTAGTTCGTTGCCTGTTGGCCATACCCGCTTGTTTAGATTGAGAATTGTGTTTATTTATGATGATTGCTTCGTGCCGACAAAAAGAGCTAGAAACGCCGATATAGGTGGGTAACGTGATGATGATGATGATGATGACGACGACGACACCCGTGAGTGTGTGTATGAGTGTTGGCGATCACCAATGCACCTATGTGGGTGGCTGTTTATTTTGCTGATAGACTCCACTCTGCGACGCATTGTTGCTGACAAGTGTTTTGTATGTTTGGACAGAAAATTTCACATTCGCATCCTTTCCCGGTCCTCATTATGCTAGACTCGCAAAGTCATGGTCACAGTAGTGTAATGACCCTACACGCACACCAGACTACTTATTTTGATTCGAAGAGTTTCGACCGCATAAAATGTATCTTTATGATTGCATTTAATCTCGGTCCATTAGTGCGAGCTTAACAAGATACGATAACAGCAAAGCCCTTCATTTTACGATACGACCCCAGCTGGTTATGGTACAAAATTTCAACCGTAAGTTGGACTTGTTGATGCGGTACACATACTCCGTCTGTGTGCATATGTATCTGCGTGGGTTCCTCGAGACGCGCGTATTATGTTTATTTGGGACGTAACATTTTATTTTAATGAAAATAAATTCACTTTAATAAAACGAAATTAAATTGAATTGTTTTTCTCAAACACGACTGTTTTTCTAGAGATGGGGTGATGTCAGTGCCCGCTGAAGGCACTGATTTGATTGAGACGTTTAAGCGTTCCGATTGAATAAAAGCACAAGTGCGATGCATGCGGTAATTGGACTTAATTTGTAGAGAACAATATTTAGGGAAAAGCAAGATACAAATTACGCTGGTGGCGATTTAGTTTTGATCAGCGCGTTCAACTTTGACGTAGTTAAATACAGTGATGACCTCTGTCGTTCTGGGTTGTATTGTTAAACTTTTTTGTTTATACCAGATGAATGATTGCTAATTTATTGCTCGTACTTGAGAGGATCAGTCACTAGTGCTTGGGTAACTGGGTCAATAGTTCCGTGCTTCGTAGCTCATACAGTATGAGTTTTATAGATAATGGTTACCGGCAGTTGAGACGACCACAACAGAAGTACGAGCATATAAAACATACGCTGACTTATAGGCAACATTTGATAAGATGAACGATAGCCTAAAGAATGGAACATTAACATCATTAGCGTGATCCACAAATAACATCCTGTTTCGCCGATCCTGTGCAACCATTCACTATCAACCTGATCGCCTCCGTGTTTTTTTGGCCAGACTTGTCAAAACCGATTTAGAGGGGAAAATTAAATGGAAAGTACGTTGATGGCGACAACATGGTCATTGCTACACAAAGTAATGGAACCTGTTCTCGGTCGACCTACGCGATTTCACTTAGGTGTCATCTAACTAAAGGGTGTCCCATAATTCATGCAAAATGTAATTTCGATGGAAAATACAGATTTTTAATTAAAAAGCTTAAATTTTTTATTAATTCATAGTGTTTACTGATTGGGGTTATGTATGGAATAGAACACGGCTTTGCTGCCAAGTACGTAACCTTAATGAAATTTTCTATGAATGTTTTGTATAAATGTGTCTGAATTTCAAGGGCGTCGGTGGTCGTGGGCTTGTTCGCATAGACCTTTGACTTGAAAGAAACCCAAAGTAAAAAGTCCAATGGCCTTAATTCGCAAGATCTAGATGGCAAATTTTAATCGCAAAAACGGCCAATTTCATGATGACGAATGCAATAATTGAATGTTGTCTGTGGCTGTTTTTTTTTTATTTCATTTTAATTTTAATTTCTCTTGAAACTAATTTATATGCTAGACGAAAATGCATGAAAAAAACTAGCCTACTTATCAACTACTTAACTAACTTACTTGCCCTATGCGCCTTAAATTAAACGATAACAACTTAATGCTAATGCCTTTCAGACTATTATCTAATAATAAATCTAAAAGTAATAGGTACAATGTTTACCAAGAAACGTTTGAAGAAAAAACTTGGTTCCTTGTCCTTTTGTTATTTTATTTAAACTTACACTCTAATTAAAACTAGTATCGACTTACTTTAACTACTTAAAGAACGAACAGGTTTTTTTTTGGTGCCACCACGACTGTTTAACTTAACATAAACCTAAACAACTATGTAAGTCGGCCACATATTTTCATATTACTCAACTAATTATAACTAAGTTAACCACCACAACAGGTTCTCCTGTTGCAAGCTACTCCGGCGTTCCCAATCGGACACATTCCTGCTGAACCGCAGGCGCTCTTCTCCGCCCTGAGTGACGACGCCCTCCTAAACTCGGTCGTCGGAAGACGTGGTAGATAAGCGGAACCGCCGATCTATCCTGTATCGACTATACAGATATAGGAAAGCTTCGGTTGGAATAAAGCCGCTTAAACGCGCACTCTCAAATTATTTAACATTGGGGTAGAAGGCCCCAAAGATGAGACTATTATTCGAAACCATCGCTCTTGCTGCGTGAAACCGAATGAGTTTCACCAGAAAATTGTCTGTTCTGTTTCTGTTGGCCCTGTTGTATAGGACCTGGTTGGAATAGTATTTTGTGTAGTCAGATACTGGTGTTCTGTGAAGTCCAAGGCAGCTCCTCCAACATTGCCTCTCAAACACCCGTAACTTTTCCATTTCAGATGGGACGAAGTTGAACTACACCGGGCACCCATAGGCAATCATCGACCAAATGAGGGCCATGAAGCAAATCACCCTGACCCTGCTGTCAAGACGACTGCTATAAAACAATCGTCTTGTCAGGGCAAATGCAAATGTCTTCCGAAATATAGATACTGATCTAACCAGATGCCAAGGTAACTACTTTACTTCACTTTTACTCGCCAGTGGCTGTCCGTTTGGTCCAACGATCACCAGCTTGCGCCAGTTCTTTCTCGTATCCCTAGACAACGGTGTCCTAAACAGGATAGTTTCCGATTTCTGAAAGTTGGTTTTCAAGTTCCAGTCATCACAATATCTCTGGATCTTGTTGAAGTCCCGCTGCAAAAAAGTTCGAATGACCTCGAACTTAGGGGCTGTTCTGTACGCGATAAGATCGTCCGCATACACAATTGCCTGAGTAAGACTACCTATCATATCACTCGTGTAAATGCTGAAGAGAATCGGCGAGTTTAGCGCTCCCTGTTACAGACCATTTTTAATGAAAAATTCTGTGGTAGAAGTTAAATTCCCACTTTTGACAACAAACGTTCTACCAGTCAGCATGTCACGAAGCATATATAGCAGTGGTTTACTTATGCCAAGTCTGGTCAGTTTTAGATAGAGGCCCTCTAACCATAAGGTGTCGAAAAGCTTTCTCTAAATCAACCAGCCATGCGCCCGTTCACTGTTTTTTTTTGCTTTGTTCCATTGTATACTAGTTTGGAGGCGGCATGAATACAGTCATGTCCCGCCTTGAAATCAAACTGGTTCTCTGGTATAATATTATTGTCCTCAGACCACTTGATCAGAGCTCGATTGAGAATCTTTTCGAAAACCTTGCTGATACTCGGAAGGAGACTTATCGATTGGAAATTTGCCGGATTGGAGTGGAGTGGAGTGTCTGTGGCTGTATTGATGTATGAAATCACTTGATGGTCACACCCATATCTTGTAAATTAGGCACTAAAAGCTGGGTTAACATATCGCGAAAACGAACACCGATAACTGTTACCAGCCGAATTTCCGAAGAATTATCCGATAATGTCTCTAGCTCAAAATCTGAACCAGTTACGCTTTGTACATCCATTTGTGTCCCAACAATTACTCGTGGGTTTTCTGAACTCCAAATACGACAATTCTGACGATTAACGAAGCCATCAAGACAAAAATGAGTTTCAGCACTGAAGATGATTTTGTTTCAAAAATCCTCATCCACTTGTTATTGTTCCAAAATCCATTTAACGAACTATCTTCGCTCTGCGTGGTCAGCAGTCTTCAGTTCTGGAGTCAATTGAACTTTGTAAGCAAGAAGTCTTAAGTCTTTCTTGAGAATTCGATGTAGAGAGCTTCACGAAATGCTCAATTCTTGGTTATGGTTCGGAATTGATGTTCCTTGACTTTTAACAATACTGCTTCGATGTTTTTTTCTTTGAACGACTAGTGACAGGACACAAAGAGTGTCTAAGATCACTAATTGAACCAGTCTCCATATACCCTATCCGATAGAGGTATATTCGTTTCGATACATAGTTTGTAACACAGAGAAATAATTTTGGTGGATATACCTCAGAGTATATGGATCTACTCAGAATGTCTGTCTGTCCGTGCGTCTGTATGTCGACGGATTTTGGGTCTTAAATTTGAGCTAGGATAACCAAATTTGATATAAAGGATCCTTGTCCGAGGCTACAGAACAAGTGTAAACATTTTTTTAAATCCGCCCACTGCCACGCGCCCTTTTGAAAAAAGTATTTCGTCTATATAAATATTTTTTCCACGCCCACTTTTTGGGGGAGTTATTCTAAAAAAAAAATTATTTCTAAAGCCTATCCCATAGCATATACGTGGAAAAACGTCGATTTTAGTCGAACCATTAACAATTTTGGATAAACTCTCTGAGTAATGTGTATATTGTGGCAATGTCACGCCCACTTTTCGTGGATCTTTAATTTGAGGATGGAATGGGATAGGGTATTCAACAATTTGCACAGCGGATTGTAGCTTTCTCATACGGTTATTCTTTACTAATTCTGAACTTTCAGTTGTCACATTGCTATAATTTTTTTCGTTGGTAGCATTATTATGGGATGTTACTGCCGTCCAGCAAATACAATGGGATGGACCTGGCAATATAATAATTAAATGCTGTTAGGTAGGTAGGTAGAAATGGCGATTCGGCATGAACCCAAGTAGCACTAATGTGTCTTTTTGTTACCACGACTCGTGTGACCTATATTATGATTGTTGTTATGGATGTGATACAGGCGGTCTATAGATCCAGCCTGTAAGGTTTAGAAAGCGGATTAGATCTTGTATCCCTTTTCCCGACACGTCGCTAAGGTGCCATACACTTGCAGATGAAATGGAAGAGGATTTCTCTCATATTTGTGTTTGGGTTGTATGGGATCCCTAGTTTGGCCGCATGATCTCCAATCGACCAGTGCACCGTGACTATCTCCGTAATTCTTGCGATATCTGGGAGGGTTAAATTTAGTAAATCGTTTGTTCTGTTTTTGTCGTAGGAGGGCCATATCGTCCTCGATTGTTAACCTTCTCCATTTGGAGTTGGCCTTTTTCAGGAAGTATGAGTGTATATCTTCCTTAACCGCACCTAGAGGGATACGGACCCTTGCCGCAAGTAAGCCGTGAAGAGCTGAGCGTTGCCAGGCCAGCTCGTCAGCATGCTCGTTTCCTTCAATATTACTGTGCCCTGGAACCCAGAGAAGTATGACCCTGAAACGTTCGCCAATGTGGGCAAGTTCGTTCCGATATTCATGTACCAGTTTGGAGGACAAGGTAGCCGAGCTGATGGACCCTATGTCTTGGCTCTCTATGAAATGCTGTTACTCCTGTCCGTTTTCAACTGCGTCTTTGTTAAAAGCGATGGATTTAGACTTTTTTTTTCTAATTCTCTTAACTAAGCCGAATCTATAAAGCTGAAAAAGTGGCTCTGGTGCTTAAGCTATCAAACAATGATTCAATGATTCAATGACAAAGTTTTTCAAAGTTTGAAGCTTACTCTACTTTACTTTACTTACTAGCTAACTAACCTTAGTTGCTTTGTCTTAATTGCCATCATGGGCCTGTATAGTTCGTCCCAATAAATGCACTTATGATGCTTTTAAATCGATGGATAGATAATGGATATCGATTTGGCCATCTTGTGTGTTCCACGGTCTGCCGATCAGACTTAATGGTAGGGACCGATCACGTTGATGGTTTATGACTTCAGGCATTTCCGTATATTACTATAGACAGTATTTTGTAAACGATGTTAATCGGATTTATGCCTTCGAAGCTTGCGTAGTTCAAAAGATATCCTTTCTCCAGGACTTTTATCCGACTAAATGTTGTGTTATTTTAAAATTTTCGTAACAGAACATAATGGCGAAAACGGAAATCCATACCGGTTATATTACATCACCAATGAAATACTTACCCTCTGACCCGATTGTTATGGACTGGCCCTCGTACGTGCACTTCATGAAGAATAGAAAAGCTTACAAAGTAGTGATAACAGATGTTACGTATTATTCCACTTGCGCAAAAAAAAAAAAACGTTTCATGGTCAGATAACTGTTTTAAAACTTTTCTAATGAGTTGGCTACCATTAAAGCTCCAAGCTTTACATTGTGTGAAATGTTATTTCGGGATCTTTTATTATTATGCTCAGATAGATGGTGGTTTTCGCTGACGTCGCCAACATTAAATCGATATAATATCTGAAGGTGGTATTCTCTTCTCCAATCCTTCTAAAGCTCAATTATTAAACTTTGCAAAGTTTCGAAAACTTGTATAAACACTGAACTATTTTTGTTATTGGAATGTTAAGGTCCGTCGCAGGCCTATGCGAGTTTTACGCCTCATCAGTCCATCAACAACCGATTAAACCTAACCTCTGATTAGAACTATGAACATAGAAATGTGTCTGAACATCAATAATGTTTCAGTTATCTTTATAATTTTTATAGGTTGACTACTCCATTCCCTAGGTATTGTTGGGATATGTCACCCTACGACTGTGTGGCCAGTGCCATCAACATGCTCCATCATGACTTTGAAGAGAGTCGAACTGTTCCATTGGCTGAGCGGTTGTGCTGCTTTTTGGAAGTCAATTACTCCTCAATTTAGTTCTTCGTCAGTTTTTGCCAAATTTTATAGAAACGACGAGCATATAAGTCATACAAACATTTTTAAGAGTTTACTTCCTTACATGCGGCTTTGCTTTGTATACTGCATTCTGGACTGTGGATATCCTGTATTACTAGTCAGACCACGATTCTCTGTTTGATGTAACCTTTTATCAGATGAAGAAACTATTCGGGGTTTTGTAGGGTATCAAGTATCAATTCTGCATATCCTAGCCCTGAAATCACCCTTTTTAATTTCAACGTCGTAGTTTGACAGTTAGTCAACATGTTTCCCGGGAGATCGTAGAAACAGTTATGTTTTTACATTTTCTCCGTTTAAGTTTGGGAATTCAGTCTTGAGTTGAATTTTCCCAATAAGTGGATACATACGAACTCTAGCCTAAACCGGCTCCTTGTTACTAATCCACATCGATAAAGCCGCATCATCGCACGGACCCTCTCATAGTTTGGTTGAATTTTAAGGGCCGATATTGAATGTGAACCACACCTAAACATATCCACTTTGTTTTCCAGTTGTTTTCTTCATTTCATTTGACATTCAGACTAATTCAATTTGAACAATGGAAAGATACACAATCGAGCAACGCGTTAAATTTATTCTTCAACTAATCTTCAGCAATGAGGCACATTTTCACCTCAGTGGATTCGTCAATAAGCAGAATTGCCGCATTAGTGCGAATAAAAATCCAAGAGTGATTGTCGAAAAACCAATGCACCCACAAAGAGTTAAAATTTATTCTTCAACTAAAATTTATTCTTCAACTAATCTTCAGCAATGAGGCACATTTTCACCTCAGTGGATTCGTCAATAAGCAGAATTGCCGCATTAGTGCGAATAAAAATCCAAGAGTGATTGTCGAAAAACCAATGCACCCACAAAGAGTTAAAATTTATTCTTCAACTAAAATTTATTCTTCAACTAATCTTCAGCAATGAGGCACATTTTCACCTCAGTGGATTCGTCAATAAGCAGAATTGCCGCATTAGTGCGAATAAAAATCCAAGAGTGATTGTCGAAAAACCAATGCACCCACAAAGAGTTAAAATTTATTCTTCAACTAAAATTTATTCTTCAACTAATCTTCAGCAATGAGGCACATTTTCACCTCAGTGGATTCGTCAATAAGCAGAATTGCCGCATTAGTGCGAATAAAAATCCAAGAGTGATTGTCGAAAAACCAATGCACCCACAAAGAGTGACTATTTGGTGCGGTTTATGGGCTGGCGGCATCATCGGGCCGTATTTTTTCCAAAATGAGGCCGGTCAGGCAGTCACTGTGAATTGTGTTCGCTATCATGAGATGATAACGAACTTTTTATGGCCCGAATTGGAAGATATGGATGTGGACGATATGTGGTTTCAACAGGACGGTGCTACTTGCCACACAGCTAACGAAACAATGGCTCTTTTGCGCGACAAATTCAATTGCCGTGTTATCTCACGTGGTGGCGATGTCAATTGGCCGCTAAGATCATGTGATTGGACACCGTTGGACTTCTTTCTTTGGGGTTATTTAAAAGAAAAGGTGAACGGCGATAAGCCAACAATAATTCAAGAGTTAAAGGATGAGATAATTCGGCACATTGACGGCATAGAACCTCAATTATGCCACAGCGTCATCGAAAATTTGGACCATCGGATGGAGGTGTGCCGCCGATGTCGCGACGGCCATTTGGCCGATATTTTGTTCCATACATAATTGAACCATACCAATGTTATCATAATAAAAAGAAATGACAATAATTTCTCAAATAATTTGTGTTTTATATAAAATCAACGTCGGCCCTTAAAATTTAACCACCCTTTATTTCCTGAATGTCAGTAAACTCCACAACGTACACACTTCTATAAGGTTTCAAGTTGGTATTTAGTAAGTATAAACGGTTTTATCTTCGTTTTCTTTGACATTATGTTCTTTTATATTTTTTACTCTGAAATCCTCTCTTGTAATAATACTTGTTGACTATTTCTTTAAGTGGATTTCTGCAGATTTATCTATTTAAATCCCACTATTGTCGCTCATCCTTTTCTACTGGTCGATAAATGTTCTGCAACAAATAAAATTGTTTTAACTCTATGTATCCTCTTTTATTGACAAGCTTCCTTTTCGCCATGCGCTCACATTGTATGACTTCCACTTCTCACTCATTTGCCGAAGTAACAAAAAAAATAAGACCCCCCTGAAGGCATTCATCCATAAGACTGTACAATAACAACAGGTTCACATTCCATTGTTAGGACTTTCTTCCGAGCACAATGCGTAAAGATACAAAAAAAAAAAAAAGATACAATTTTTTTATTACATCAATCCTTAGGGTGAATGTCTGCACAGGAACTGTATGTTTACATTGTCTGTCGTTTATTGTGTATCTATTTATTCATACTTCCGAAATGCACTGCAGGCTTAAAGGAAAATAAAAACCAAAAACAAATGCATATACAGACACACATACATGGATGCTACATGTTACTGTATGGATGTCAATGTGCTAAGATATAATAGCAGCATGTGTAGTACGTTTGGGTTTATATGGACTTACGCACGCCGCACAAGATAATGACAACGTCGGAGTATGCTAATAAATCCAGTTAAATGCAAATGCAAACAGTAATTACTCTTAATAAAGCTTATATTGTCGTAGTTGCGGATCTGTTTGTTTGTTGTTGTTTGGCTTACATTGTCGTTCGAACGACCTCCAATTCAACGTCAACACTCCGATAAATAGGTTTTGTTGGGTTCTTTGTAATTGCGCGTACGAATGCTAAAGCACCCACAGCTACGTCATATGCTATACAGTGACCTATTAAAAAAAAAAGAAGAATATAGATATGCAAGGAATGTCTGTGACACTATGCCGATCCAAACAGACTCATACAGACAAACCTTCACAAGACAAAACGATACGCGGCCTATTCTAATTAATTGCGTCGAATAGCCCATTATGCCTATTGTTGGTGTTTGGGGTTTGTTTTTGATTAAATGATATGCGGTCGGCTTCGCACAATTAACCGAACCTATACTCTAACCGCAGAAATCATGAGGTAAACCTAGAGTTTTGCATTTCATTGCTGCTGTTGTTGCGGATGAAAGTTCAGGTGCAATATTAATTGGGCGTGGTAATGGTTGATTCGATTAAACCTAAATTCTAAATGCGTCTATCTATAGTTCTATCCTTAAAGGCTCGTGTAACCCAATTCATAATTGTGTATGCAGATACTGCGTCTATCTTTATGTCTGAATTAACAAAACATAAAAAAATCGAAAATATGGACCATCAATTGAGCCTGTGAAATTCCTGAAAAGCAGTGGAACAAGAATAATTCATTCTTGCTCTTCTACAAATATCAAAGAGGCCGGCGTTGTAGCAATTCTTCTGCTTCATGGTAACTCGAATGACCAATTACAACAAACAAATACCCAAACGGAAGGAATAAATCTGTAAATACTTTAAATGTTTTACTTGACTTAACCTCATAAGACAGCATGACCATTTACTAAAATGGAATAATATATCATATTCGTACCAGCCTTCCTTGCAAAAAAATCAGATCCCCTTCATTTTTCGAAAACTACGCTTTTGGTCTGGGATATGCAAAAAATGAAAATAAACATCTGGCATTAACGGCCCATACATACAGGGTCTCAAACCTAGCTTCACACTTCAATTGAGAAGTGTGCGAAGTTTTTTTTTTCCAAAAAGAAGAGAACCCGTGTCCGTATAGCAAATTTCAAAATGACAGTGACAGTTGTAACTTCGGCAAGGACCAGGGAACCCGCGCCTACCCTGGGGTAGGTGCATTGCACCAAAACCAAATTCTCTTAATCAAAAGCCTACATGATCTGTTGTCCGGATATGTCTGAGCAGCTCAAGTTTGTTGTCCACTTGATCCAGGATTACTTGAAATGTTTATTAAATCTTCCGTATCGGTCTGAGAAAAGAAAAATACGCCTTAGTGAAAGGTCATGTATAGCTCACGCTGGTCCAACCTAACTGGGGATATAGAGTAGACTCTACCAATGATTCCATCTTTGAAATTCTCCGCTCCCGCCTGGGAAAACGGTGTGGCCTTAGTGAAGGGACAAATTATCTATCTATCTATACTTTTTTTTGCATTTTTGTTTAAAAAAATAATTTTGTAATTTTCTGCAGGTTTTTATAAAAGGTTACCAGCCTAGTTCAATATGAGGCCTAAAACCCAGTTTCTCCAGTCATTTTTTTTTTTGCGGATAAAGGGTCAATTTGATCCTGTTTCCTGGGATTTGAGAAGTTTCTCATCTCAGCTTCACACTCGCATAGGTTAGGTTGTAGTGGTTGCACGCGATGCGCTACACACTAAGACAGGTCCGTTGAGTTACCACGTGGGTCCTTTGACTTTCCTATATTCGTTCGCCTTCAGATCTAACTGTGTAGGGTGAAGTTTCTGACATAGATACTAGCCATCTCAACAAGATTATCGAGGAAAATAGGTCGGACTCAACATTTAGAAAAGGAAGCGGCGAAAATGGGATTAGCTGTAAATGACGTCAAGACCAGGTATATGCCGACAATACGAAAGGACCCACAAAATCGACAGAACATCATTGAGGAACAGAACGTGATTGAGGTACAGAACGTCATTGAGGTACAGAACGTCATTGAAGTAGTAACGCGACTTCGTCACCTCGGCTGCACTATTAACTTTGACAAACACATCTCGTCAGAAATGAAACGAAGAAGGCTAAGAAGGCAACTTAATAGTAAAGCCCTCACTAAAACTATTAAGTAAATCCTTAGTCGTTTGGAAAGAACGAATTTTTTTTTCGTAAAATCACCGGTCCTGTTTGTAAAGACGTTCTATGGAGAATGTCTAGAACGCTAAGAGCGAATAGATACTAATGCTCCGGCTCGCAGAGTCTTCGGTTCCCAGCTTGACGTCGGACGCAGTAGACGAAACCGACCTGAACCAACTTGAAGCGTTTAACTCGAGGAGATGCATGGTTCCAGGCCCAGGTTCATTCTGGACTGAAGTGTAACTTATTATAGGAAGAAATGTATCCATTTAGATGGAAATGGACCTCACCACTCATGAAGAATTTCGACCAAAAATAGTTGACTCCGTAGGTGAGGTTCAGAAGATAGTGTAGATAAATACAGATTGGCAATCTGTGTCTAATGGACTTGGTAAGTTGCCTACTAAGATGGCCCACAGAGACTTATGGCCAATTGTGTAGCACGTCGTCTGGTTAATGCTTTAACGAAAGAAATCTTTTTTTTTTTTAAAGAAATCTTCAGCTCAGTTTTTAGTACAATACCCAGAAATGGCAAATAGATAATTAGTTTGTAAAAATCTAAATTTATTAAAAGCGATTATAACGATTTTTACTAAAGCCTTAAAATATTATAAATATTAATGCTTAAAATATAACTGCATACTCAGGTTTTCTTAACAAATACAAACAACGGATTTTCGCAATTAAGTCAATTTAAAAAATGTACAATTTCACGCAAACTTTATCGTCTTTTTATTTTATGTAAAATTGCTTCATAGTTTTAATCTTAAAATAAAATATTTAAAACTATTAAATAATTAACATTTCTTAAATGTGCTGAATTTATTTTTTTTACCCAGAGTTAATATTTCGGACCTAAAAATAAAAATAGTCTTTTAAATTAAATAATGAAAAATGTTTGCCCAGATCGGCTTTAACGATTTTCATTAAAATTGATAGTTTGGATAATGTATGCCAACTTGTCTAACATTTTTTACATATTGCATAAACTCCGCTATTGTGGTCATTTGCTGATATAAAAAATGTTGATTATCGGTCATTTCTTCAAAATTGCTTTTTTACTCAATTGACTTTGAAATGTTGGCTTAAAAAGCGGTTTGTCCTAAAAAAATACCAACACATTATATTAAAACGGTTTCAAAACATTCAGAAATATAGAAACTTTATTAGGGAAAATAAAGATAATCTTTTTTGAAAATTAGTGCAAACATGTGGCAGGTTTGTAATATCTCTGCAGCGTATCTAACAAAATGCGTTTGCTTTAGAGCAAATAAAAGAAGAAAATATATTTATGCGTTAAAAACGAATTCTTTTAACAATTTTATTATTTTTTTAAATTTTAACAATTTTTAGGAAAAAATCTAATAATTGTCGTTTTTTTTGTTTCTTTGCAGGTATGTTAACCAAACTATAGATGTTGGGAATGATGGAGTTGAGTACAAATATGACTATAAGATCTGGTTGTTCAGTGTTGAGTTGACTCTGATTTAGCTAACCCAGAGCTAACTAACCCCGGGGTAAATTTCATCCAGAGTTAATGCATGGAGCAATTTTTCAGTGAGGGATTAAAATTGATTCCGAGTGTGGTGATTTGATTTGGTAGCACTCATGATTTATCGATTTTGCTGTCGAAAAAGATATCGAAATGTATTGAATCTCCAAACAAATGAAAATGCTTTTGTCGCGATTTTACCAGTCTTTTTCTTCTTAAAAGAGTCAAACTCAATGTTTAAAACAGTTTCGAATCGGTGGCATATGAATTTAAATATATTTTACACGTATTGAGCATCTAAAAAATTGATTAAATATCTACATAAATTGAATTGAAATTAATTGTTTGTTTGGTTATTATCTGTCCAAAACATCTGATCATTTAGTCCCACGGTTAACTCACCAAACTTGCTTGGTTAACTCGAAGTTAACACTGGATTTCATTTGACTACTTTCTCGAGTGAACTCGAGTTTAATCCCGAAACTGAAGGGATTTTCATTAAGAGCGCTACAAAAGTTTTCTTTAAATAAAACAAAAACAGTTTTGGATATCAATGAAATTCTTTATTCCTGTGAAAGTACGTTTGATGCCATTATGTATGGAACTCGATTTCTTTTGCATGGCCACCACGGGCACGCTTGCAGAAGTCCATACGCTGAACCCAATTTTCGACGGTTTTCAAGCATAAATCGGCCGATACTGCTGCAATTTCAGGTTCGATATTCGTACGAAGTTCATCAATTGTCGCTGGATTGTTGGAATAGACCATAGACTTGACGTAGCCCCACAGGAAATAGTCTAACGGCGTCAAATCGCACGACCGAGGCATCCAAGCGACTGGACCAATTCGTGAGATAACACGTTCTCCAAACTTGGTTTCCAATAAATTGGTTGTGGCATTCGCTGTGTGGCTTGTGGCGCCGTCCTATTGGAACCACATGTCCTCCAAGTCCATATCATACAATTGGGGCAAAAAATATTCAGTAACGTGCCGGTCTTGACCATCACGAAAGAAGTACGGCCCAATGACGCCGTCGGCCCATAAACCACACCAAACCGTAATTTTTTCGGGATGCAATGATGACTCATGGAGTACGTGTGGATTTCTGCCTGACCAATACCGCATATTTTGTTTATTGACGAAGCCATTCAGCCAGAAATTAGCCTCATCGCTGAAGATGATTTTTCGATGAAAATCCGAATCATTTTCAAGTTGTTGTTCAGCCCAGTTCACGAACATACGACGCTTCTGGTGGTCAAGCGGCTTCAGTTCTTGCGTCAATTTAATCTTGTGAGGATGAAGGCCAAGATCTTTTCGCGAAATTCGCCACAACGACGTCACAGAGATGCCCAACGCTTGAGAACGACGTGTGAGAGACACATTTGGGCTTTCTTCAACTGAAGCCTCAGCGACAGCAATATTCTCGACACTACGGGCACTTCTTTGTCTCACTGGCACGCGAACCTTTTGTTCTGTGCCTTGGATTCAAATTTTTCCACTAGCCGCTCCATTGTTGATCTGCTTTGACGATTATGACGACCATAAATTGGACGTAGCGCTCTTAACGTTGAGGCCACCGACTCCGAATTTCGGTTGTAAATTTTAATAATTTCGACTCGTTGTTGGATCGTATATCTTTCCATCATGAAATGGCAAACCTTACTGAAGAGAAATGTCGAAAGAGCGGCAAGAAATATGGCGTCGTTTGCTGTGCCTGTCGCTTAACTTTTGTAACGTCCCTGTTGAAAAACCCGATATCTTACACGTATTGAGTTTCTAAAAAATTGGTTAAATGTCTACACAAATTGAATTGAAATTAATTGTTTGTTTGGTTATCATCCGACCAAAACATCTGATAATTTAGTGCCACGGTTAACTCACTAAACTTGTTTGGTTAACTCGAAGCTAACACTGGATTTCATTTGACTACTTTCTCGAGTTAACTCGAGTTTAATCCCGAAACTAGAATGATCTCGCAATGAAAAGGCGGGCCTTACAGAACAAGTATTTGAATATTTTTTTGACGAATGTTTTTCTTTGATGTAAAAAAGTAAGTCCTGAATGAGCAGGGTTGTTTATTTTTTTGACTATGTGCGTAAAAACAGAAGGTCCCGCCATCGTGCTAAGAAGTACACACGCACACATTAATGGTTGTGAGAAAAAAAAGCTAGGCCCTGGGTACTAACAAGCCTGTTGCGCCATAAATTTTTTTTTATACGCGTATATTCTTAACCAGCGAAGGTACCCAGTCGACGTTCAAAATATTTTAAATTTTGCATTTAGCGAACTTATAACTAGTTGTAAAAAATTAAAGACTATATCAAACATTTAAGGCTGTGGTCATCGTACAGTGCCGCTCAACTGAATATTTTGACTTGTTTTAGGTTTTAAACGTTTTATCTCTGTAACAAGCACTCCGATTTAATCGAAATTTTGTTGTGTAAAGAAATCAGTCCTTTGTGAAATAGCAAAGTTTCTGTTCTGTTCGTTTTGATTTTATACCTTTTTAATTATTTAAAAAAAAAAAAAACATAACAAAAAATCTCCACTTTTTTTTTGGCTCAACTGTGAAAACGTTTGACCACTAAAACTATTAAACAAAAGTATATAAAGCAAAATTTCAAGGCACTGGGTAACTTCAATAATAAAGGACACTGTTTGAGCATTATTTATTATTTGGTATACCCACCCTTGTTCTTAATTGTTTCAAACATACGGTTTGGTAAGGAATCATAATAGTTTTTTTAATTTCCTTTAGTGAAATTCTTGAACAGACTTTTTTAATTGCTTCAACTAGGGTCCCAGAGTCACTGAATTGTCTTCCCATTTCGTATACTCTCGTGGACAAAAGTCCCCAAATGTTCTCGATAATGTTAATGTCAGGGGAGTAAGGCGGCCACTCAAGCAATTTGACGTTTTGGTCTTTAATCCACTGTTTTACAACCCGAGCGGTATGGATGGGAGCGTTGTCATGTTGGTACGTCCATGGAATATGACCATAAATCTCCGAAAACTGGGGTAAAGCCTTTTGGAGCACGTTCTTGTACACATTTGCGTTCAACTTCTAAGCGACAAACTAAAGCTCGCATGTTCCATAAATCGATATGGCTCCCCACACCATTACTGCACCTGTACAAGTGCGATGACGACCTAAAACACATTCTTCCTTTCGCATATCGTGGAAATAGTAATTATAGCCATCCGGTCCATCGAGGTTGAACTTCTTTTCGTCGGAGAAGACCACCGTCTTCCACTCCTTGTTCCATCTCTTCAAGTGTTTGGCGCTTCGAATAATTCGTTTTACCGTGGCCACACTAGCATTTATGAATGAATGGTTGTGAGAATGCTATGTCCTGGGTACTAACGAGTCTGTTGCAGGAAAAATGTGAATTTTTATTTTGTAAAAACTAGCCTACTTATCAACTACTTAACTAACTTACTGGCCGCAAGCGGGCGGTCTAAGGATCTTTCGTTTATTGCCATAAGAGCTAAATCCATATCTTTTTTTTGTTATGCCGACAGCAGTTAGCTTAGCCTATCCTTTTAACGGAATGTAAAGCCTCCTTTGAGCTCTTCGACCTTTCCCAATAAAAATAAAAACGGAAAAGCAGCAGACTTGATAATCTATGCTGACAAATGTGCTCTGAAAATCATAAAATTTCTTCTCCTACGTAGCTATATGCAACGTTTAAAAATCTACCGAGCTTGGGTGTTATATACTGCTAATTCTAGACCGAAAATTCCTGTACATTAAATACCCCAAACTAGCTCGATACCATCAAAAAAGGAAAACCGGCGAGATGAAGTCTTAAGAAATGTTAATCCAGAAGATTCAGGAGGATGGTTGCGGGAGTTCATTTGTTATCTCGCATGTAGAAACTAATGCCTTCTCCAATAGCTTACAAGTTCACATGAAATATCGTGCCCTGCCTATGTTGCTACCTATAGATTTGTCCAATGTAATCGCTTGAGGTACGCCTTTTCCAATAGCTTACGACTTAACTGATTCTACATGAAGTATCCTACCCTACCTACGATTTAGGTACAGCGAAAGAAAAATCCGATCGAATAATGTCTTTCCTTTTGTATAGCTTCGCTCTCAACAACCTCAGGGGTAGTAACTGCTGCTTATACCTTTTTGGCTCAGAGCAGGGATCTCGTAAGTCATTTCTTCCTTAGCTTCAAGGTGCTTTTAGCATGTCTCGTTTCATTTCATTTCAATCCAAAGCTCACCTTGTACTAATACTCTTTTTTAGGTTTGTTATTGTTACGGATGCGTTGGACTTCTAAGCGTCCCTGATTCAAATCCCTTAGGTAATAACACAAACGAGTAATAACTTTTTTTTCTGTCCCAACTCTTGAGAAGCTTCTCACCTTTGCCGTACGTCCCATTTTTTTGTGGCAAAAATCTAACTTTGTACACACAAATGAATGGAGAAGCCAAGTTAAAGGTCCTGTATGGACTAACTACCATGTATTTACTGGTGTTATAGCACATTATTATTAGTGCGGATTAATAGAGGCTTAATTACCTCACAACTTCTGAAATCATCTATGAATGGTATGGTGGTACCCAACCATCTATAAGCTCGTAAAGTTCTAGTACCGCGACAAGTTTGATAGGCGAGAAGAAGAGTTAAGCGCATAAAATTTGTAAAAACTACAAAAAAAAAACATGAGAAGGCCACAATCCGCTTAAAATAAATTTTCCCAAAAAGTGGTCGTGCCTAAAATTGAACATTGTCACAAAATCTCGTTCAGAAAGTTTACCTTAATCTCTTATTGTTCGACAGAAAGTTACGTTCTTCTTTGGGATACATGCTTTTCAAATGGTTTAACGTCTTAACTTATAAATGTTAGCTGAGTACTAAAGATTTAGAACTGCCTTGGGCTTAGTATATTCTTGAAACATAATCCCCTCAATCTGATCGTGCCTGAATAGGCATTTATCTTATCTTTCTAGTTTCGAGCTTCATTCTTGAGATGCTGTCAACTTGATTATGTACAAGCAAGATTGTAGATAACCTCCATACATACACCGTTAATATTTATACGGAATTTGTTTGTTTATCCGTCGCATTGCTATCTGCGTCAGAAGCAACCGCATTTTCGGTTCTCAAAGTCTGTTTACATTGGTGCCCTCCATGTGAATTCTCAGAAATTAAATAAAAACCCACAAAGAACCAAACGACGGCTTAATTTATTTTTTTTTTATTGCAAAAAAAAGAAAGAAAAAAATTAACAAAAAAAAAAGTTTTATTAATCTTCGTCTAGCTCCCTATCCTTATCTAGTCTTTTGAAAATGCACGTGGTGATGCACATGATAAGCAGTTCCACGACTATGCCAATCGCAGGCCACACCGATGCCATGCTATCCTTTATACGAACCATGGTCACGTCACTTGCAATTGCGGTCACATTCAGGTCGGTCAATAAATTTCCACCAAAGCAAGTGTACTCACCCCTGTCATCAAGGGTGGCGTTTACCACACGCAAAACACCATTAGGCACACCATCACTGTTAGCCTTTAAGGTGTATCGCCCAGTTGAATTGTGAATCGTAAGGTTTCCGAATTTCCAATAAATTTTAGGCTGGGACCCGACTACATCACAAGGAATCGTAAAGATCTCTCCTTGCGAAACCCCAATGTTGGAGGTCGAACGAACTAGAACTTCAGACATCACATGGAATTCCTTTCTTGTGGTATTCAGGTGACAACTATAGTGTCCGGTATCGGTTTCATGGGTCCTCTCAATGATGAACTTGTTTTCGGCATCGATGATTCTGTAACGACCGTTTAGAGCAGGTACATCGGCGACATCCTTGCCATTTTTTTGCCAGACTAACTGATGTTCGCCCTCCTTGGTCACATTGCAGTGCAGTATCAGCGGATGCCTAATAGCAAAACCCTTAAGCCTGTGAGGGATGTTATCGTAGTTTGCCACTAGAAGATCTGGTTCGATGATGCTTGGCACCAGTACTTCTGGTACGTTGATGGTTGGCACCACAGCTGCTAGTACGGTGACGTTTGGGACCACAGCTGTTAGTTTGGTGATGGTTGGCAGCACGGTTGCTGGTTCAGTTACAATTGTTATTGGCATTCCTGTTGTAGTGGTGACAGCTGGCACTAACAGTATTGGTTCAGTGATATTTTGCCCATTGACCAGGAGCATCATCGAGACAAGAGAGAGGAATCCGATAAGTTTGATCTCCATTTTGATTCTATGACGAATAGGGAAGAAATATCTTAGTTACCAATAGCAAATCTTAGTGAAAAATCTTACCGTAGTCATCTGCCAAAAGCCGGGAATCAACTGCGAACTCGATACGAATAAAATTTACAGTGAGATACTTGGGGAATGAGCAATCGTTTTAAATACCAGTACACGAAAAATTCACTAAACAGAGATAAATTGCGAGATAAACAGATGAAAAAAAAGGTCACGAGATTGCGATAGTGGTATGACAAGTATTCTGCAGTAGCTTCGTAAAGACACTGCAGGTATGCGGTTAAATAAAATTTTAATTTTTATCTTCCGGAGCACAACACCGATTGGATCTTGGGCGTGTTGACTCACGTTAGAGATACGAGAACTACGCGTATCCATCTATGCCTGATGTAGAATCCTTGAACTTAACTAACACCCAAGCCAACGAAAATACAAACTCGCATGCTTATCGGTTTGCTGTACATTAAGCTTTAAGTTTTGTTCGCGGCTTTCGCGGGCTTCAATTACGCTGGCTGTCTGAAGGTAGGACTGGTTCTAGTACTTGAACGTGATTGGTGTGATGTTTTAATTTTTGGTTTCGGGTTTTGTTGACGTTTTTATTCAATTATTTTCGGAGCACGTTATTGGTCGGGGAAATATTATCTAACTAAGGTTCTGTAAATTTTTAATGTTTTTAGACATGCAATTATTTTTACACTCCAAGCAATCAAAGTAAGTCTTTGATTTTTTTTTTACAAAATACGGTTGCAGTTGTTGAACAACTACCAAAATTTGTATATGCCTTTTTATCAAATCTATCAGTATCTTGAAATCTAAGAGCCGAAAAAAATAGTATACGGCAAGACAATCCTGTGATCATCGATATGACGACTTGTAGTTCAAAGTTTTTTCCTCCTCTTTTCCAGGTGATGCTAACCTCTAAAGCCAATGCAGCACCCGTTGCGAATGCTCGTTCGAGCTCCTTTCGCAATTCATCGTAAAGTCCTGATAAAGTTGAGCCACCTGTCCCAACATTAGGGGCATTGTTCATAGATTTTTGCTATTACAAGTATTTCTGTGATTCAGGGTTAAGGATTTCTCATTCACCTAATGCCTAATACCGTTTTCATTTGCTCACCTCAAGTTGGTTGAGGTCGGTTTCTACTTCATACGTGGAGCTTTTTGACCAGATCCATGTCTCCTCAAAGATCGTCACTAGACATAGTTGTTTGTGAAGGATTTCACAGACTTATGTTTTCGCAATTGTTGCAATTCTGATTGCTCGGTTTCAAAGATTCCCTTGCCAGGAGCATTGTTGCTCGTTCGCTCGATGTGACCGAGCCAAAGTAGTCGACGTTTTTTTTTACCTTTTATACTCTATACACATCTTGATGCAGTTCATTATATTCGCAGGTCTATCTTGTTCTCTATTCGTCTCTCTCGCATACAGGACCAACAATAAGACGAAGAAATTTTCGTTCGAATGTGCCTAACATTTGCTTCTTGCTTAATGTCCAGCACACGGCGCCGTAAAGTAAAACTGGTAGGATTAGGGTCAAAAAACTAAAACTAACACTGAAACCAACACCAATCGCCTGATTGAATTCTGCAACATTTGCGAACACCAACATATCCAAATAGAACGACCATACATTCTGGTCCTTAGGGGAACACAATTCAACTCGAATTCAAACTAAACTTATCGTCGTATCCACGTCTTTGTTTTAAAAGTGATTTGATATGCATATGCAAGAATTGACCTAGCATGCATGAAAGGAACCTGACCTTAACTTGTCTTGCAGGAAATCTAAAAGTTCATATGCTGTATTTATAGTTCCCCAGATTTCTTAGAAAGGCTGACTGGACAACAACTCATCATCCAACAGTCGAAGGTTGACAACTAGACACACCTTGTAGTGGAACCAACTTTTAGTTAACTAGATCTACAAGATCTCAATCTCTGATGTATTAGGAAACTCAGAAAAAGAAAACATATACCTCTCATGCACAATTGTATGTTCAAATTATAGTATTATTTTTGCCATAAAGAAGAGGACGTTCTGTTCAACCAAGAATCCAAACAAAACTTTGCTAAATTACCAACGTGTCTAGGTGTTATCATCACGACGTTTCTTCTAATTTATTTGTCTCTTGTTATGCTAATCCGATGTGTGAGCAAAGTCATAGCAAAAATTATTACATCCCCGTTTCTTACATCTTTAAGATGTCAAAGAGCGGGGTAGAAATACAAATTTAATCTTAGAAGTCAGTCAACCCCCCATACCTGCTATTAAACTGTGACGAGCTCACATTAAGCACAGTGACGTGGCACTCTGCATATCTATTTGTAGATGGTGACTGAATTCGACAAGCATGCGTCTATTTGTCTTCATAAACGGTGAACTTTACCTTCCACAAAATACGTGCCCAAAATAATGACGTGACAACATAAGTATTCCAACCCAACAACGCCCCCATTTTTTTTTCTGTTTGTTAATATGTCATTGTTGTGGTGTATAGTGTGTTTTTTTGGTCAATAAAAATAATTTAGACAATCAAAGCTATACCATAATTTATATCATAATGTTGAAAATGATGATGCCTACCCTGTCTACTCTGTCGCGTGACTGGGTAGGCGGTAGCAAGTCAGCAAGACTATCAATCTATTTACCAGCCACATGTGCTTACCTCTCTGTTGGTGACACATGCGAATGCATGGACACTGCCCGACCGAAAGGTGCGTTGGCACGTAACCGGTGCTCTTCGTTGAATGTTTACTTAATCAAATAAATCAGTAAATATTAAACAAATACCGAAACAAACAGTTATATTTTGGAGTACTGTTTTCAATGGTGTCCCATGTTGTTGTCGTCATACAAGAGCCACAAATATTGTGGCTCACGTATGTGACTTTTCAGTGTAAGGTGCGTTATTTTTTTTTTTTTAGTTCTGATTATGTACACAATGTGTAAATAATGGCGCAGAGCATTTGCAAATATTTACCAAATAATGTCACAAAGTCGAAATGTGTCAAAAGTGACAATTTATTTTAATAAAAAAGACCCAAAAATTCTATGGTATAAATAAACGGAGTACAATGGAGGTTGGACTTTAAATAAAAGAAAGTGGGACACGTGGAATGTGACAAACTTTCGTCATCATTGAAGATAAGGGTAGACGTTACATATCTGCAAAACAACAAAACCTTGATTTGGAAGATTGTTGGGAAAGAGGTTGAAGAGTAGTGCTCCATATTTTATAATTCATACTCTTACCATAAAGACTTTGGAAATGTAATGAAATAGTTTTGCGACAGCTCCAAATTTTTTGCAAATAACGAACTGTCTAATCCAGTGGTTCCCAATCTCCTTTCATTACATTACACTTTTCGAAACAACATTAATGCATGCAATACTTTAAAATTCCAATGATGTAGAGGTAAGATTAAAAATCTTAAGATATTGAGGAAAAAACAAGAAATTGCATGCATAGGATCTACGAAAGCAGACCAAATTCACATAACGACAAGTATCAATACTTAATATCCTTTCTCCTGATCTTGCTGTAATAAAACTACTGGCATGCCTGGGCACTCTTACATAGTCAATCAAGTAGCTGGGTATCCCGTAAAACTATCTGTAGAAAATTTAAGCAAAATGCGAAGCCACACCTTATTCGGACTTAAACAATCAACTTACATATTCCTTTATTCTTATGAGAGCAAAATGGGATGCAAAACAGGTACAATATGTAAAATCCATCATACTTTTCCAAAGCATTTGAAAAAAAAACTGGCCTCAAACCTTGCTTCTTTATTAATGTGTGTCTGCACAAATTTTCCACAAAGAATGGGCAAACACCGACTCCGAACTGCAAATTTTAAAAGTTTCTCATAAGAGTTTTTAACACTTGCATGTTTGTCGACTTTCACAAGATGTAAGATAGTTAGTGTTGTTACTTTCAGAATTCAAACCAGCGATTAAAAGTACAAAGAACTATGCCACTGCATACAAAGCATTAAGATTGTAAAAATTAATCAAACTCTCAGACTACATCAGCTTTTTACAGGCCGTGAAAAATATGATATCTCAATGGAACATATTATCAGTGGCGTGTCGTGAAAAATTTTAAATGGTAAATCGAAAAAAAAATGCACGAGCAAACGCGTATACTGTCTATTACAAATTTGCAAATCGCATTTACGTAACGCAATTCAAGAATTTTGTTTATACTGCAAGTCATTAAAACTTAAATTTGCAATGAACCTAAAGTATAATAAAAGTGGCTTCGAAAAGAAACCTTTTTGCAGATGCAAATGCTATACCTTAGAAAAAATTGATAGTAAGGAATTAAAAAAATAAGAAACTCCACAAATGACGTTTTGTTAAATAAATAAATGCATCAATAACAAAAAAAATTAAGTTAAAAAACTCTACATACATTATTACAAAATAAAAAATACAAAAAAAGAAGAACAGAACAAGCTGATTTTAATTTTGTGCTGCGAAATTAAAAATTCTTTACGAATGTTAACCTGCCTCCAGTTGCGCACTCCAAGTTGGTTAAGGTCGGTTTCCACTTGTGCGCGCCACTTAAGGCGAGGTCTTCCTTTACTGCATCCGACGTCTGGCTGGGAATCGAAGACTCTGCGAGCCGGCCCAATACGCCATTCGTTCTACATGCCCTAGCCATTTTTTTTTTTTGGCCAGGGGCATGTCGCTGTACAGCTCGTATAGTTCTTGATTGAAACTTCGTCTCCATAACCCATCAACGCAAACGGGACCCAATTTTTGTTGGAGTATTTTCCTCTCAAATCGACCAAGGATTTCTTTATCCGCTTTTGAGACGGTCCATGCTTCAGCGCCGTAGAGCAGGACTGGGATAATCAGGGTCTTATATAGGTTCTCCTTAGTAGTTCGGGTGAGGGCTTTACTACTAAATTGCCTTCTTAGCCCGAAGAAACTGCAGTTGGCAATAGTAATTCTACGTTTAATTTCTGACGGGATGTTGTTGTCAGAGTTAATAGCGCAGCCGAGATAGACAAAGTCCCGTACAACCTCAAAGTTATATCTGTCAATGGTGACGTTCTGTCCAATTTGTCGATGTTGTATGTTCTCTCGTGTTGACAGCATATACTTCGTCTTGCCCTCATTTACTGCTAAACCCATTTTTTTCGCTTCCTTCTCTATACTGGCAAACGTGGCTATTAAATCACGTTGAGTCCTACCAATGATGTCGATATCGTCGGAGTATGCTAGTAGTCGCATCGATTTTTGGAAAATTGTTGCTCTGGTGTTGGCTTGTGAATTTTGCACAATCCTCTCAAGAAAGAAATTGAAGAGCAGACCAGATTTGGCTTATGAGTTGGTGGATGTTTCTTACCAAGTCATCTCCGCCGGCTTTATAAAGCTCGGCGGTAAGGCCGTCATTTCCGGCAGCCATGTTAAGCTTGAGTTTAGATATTACTATCCTCACTTCACTCAGGTCGGGTGGTTGGCAGTTTTCGCTGTCGTTTCCAATATTGTTCGTCAACACCGTTTAACAGTCTGCAGAAGTGGTTCTTCCATATCCTCAGCATCGACTGTGTCTCAACTACGATATTTCAGGATTCTGTTCGAGCCTTGTATCCTTGGCTTTGACGTTTTACACTTTGGTAAATCTTTGCGAACATCGTTCCTGGAGTTGCACCTCTCTATAACATTTTGACGCTCATGTTTATTTTTAGCTGGACTTTTTTTCAACATCGGTGAACGTAAAATTTCGGAAGTGTTTGTCTGAAATCACCTGAGTGCCGCTGAATAGTTTGTCGCTGTTTCTGTTTATATTTTTGGGTGTTCTTTTCAATGCCTCATGAGAATGTTTGTGTGAAATAGTGCATTAGTACTTTGGCCCTCCACAATTGTTGTTTTGTTTATGTTGCACACTTCATCTGGGTTACTTCGAATATTCAGATACAGCTCAAATGCTGAATGAGGTGTTTTGGCTGCATGCAATAAAGTCGCTGCAGTGGCAGATGACGCAACGGCTAATGCGATGCTATTGTTTGATTGATTTCGGTAAGAATAAGCGAAATAAGAATGTTTGCCAGTTTCACTTAGTGCATCCAAAAGGAATCCACCTTGTCTAGCCGAAACTGCCAGCATAATGCAATCGCTTTTTTTAGGTAAAACTGATCCCAAAATATTGTCGTGGGTTAAAATGATCTGTAAACGAAATGTTCATAGTATTATTCTCAAAATATATTCATCGAATGTTGATTTACTTAAAAGTATACCGACAGTTTTTGTTTACGAAAAACGCTCTCAAAAAGTTGGCGTTTCAAAAAAATTTTCTGTTGATGAAATATAGACATTCAGAATGTCTTTATATCTTGTTCAGACAATTTTTCAAATTTTCTTACGGTTAAACCAAAAACAACGTTTTTTTTAAGTGGGCGGATTTAAAAAAAACACAGGTTATAAGAAAAGTTAATTGGTTGACAATTACGTGATTTATGCGTAACGTACAGAAACACACACGTACGTTTTTAGATTTCAACGTATTCAAAGTATTCAAAACTTCACAAAAACTTTGTTAACTATACATTCAAGAACATATAGGGGAACAGGGATATTTCAAATCCCTTATACATCATTATACGAAAAATAAATATTTTTTGAGTGAAATATTTTCGTTCCGTTTTTCTCAAAAGTGATATTTTGTAAATGTACTGTTCACCGATTCAGTTATTTTACAAAGTTAAAAATGAAACATATGAGAAGGATACAATCCGCCATGCTGATCGTTTAAAATCTATCCCATCCTATCCTTAAAATGTATATGCCCTAAATATCACTACATACAGCTAAAGCTTATCAAAATCTGTTGTGGTTTGACAAAAATACAACGTATTTCTATTGTAAATCCCTTGGATTGGGTAATACAAATGTTTTTTGTAAAAAACGCCTCCAAAAATGGGCGTGGTTTAAAATGATATATGGACGAAATTTTCATATTGTCATAACCAATGCTTCAAAAGTTTTTTTAAAGTTAAAGTTAAAAATTTTACCGAACAACGTTTTTACTGAACACGTCCCCAAAAAGTCGGAGTGGTAAAAAACGTTATGTAGACGGTTGGGCGAAAAACCGGGATTTTCTAAAAAGGGGGGCGAGACAGAGTGCGGATGTCAAAAATATACACTTGTTCTGCTGGGATAATAAACGAGCACGTGTACTAAGTTTCATATATAAGGCTCAGAAATGGTGACCCATGGACGGCAGATATGGCTAAATCGACTCAGCTATGGATTCTGAGTCGATCCATAGACTTTAAAGTATATATAACTAAACTATTTTTCTATGTTACAAGCTATGTATCAAAACTATTATAAGTACCTCTATAAGATAGGGTTTACAAATATTAATGATAAGTTGGAATTTAAATTAAAAAAAAAAAGTTGGAAGAAATTGTGAAAAGATTTTTAAACTGTTTTTGTTTTTTTTTTTTTTAAATTGTGCTCTGAGTCTATTCTTCTTTCTTTTTTAACGTATTCTGATGAAACTTTTTCATAAAAGTTTTTATTATTGTAAGGAGTGTCTTTTCAATCTATAAAAGTGCGCTTAAATAAAAGGTGGCGCAAAAATAACCTTCCGATGTTTTTTGGCTGTAATTTAAAAAAAAAAGAAAAACTTTGATTCTTCTTGTGGATTATTTTTATTTGGTCTCTTGATTTTTTTTACATCAAGTCGAGAATATGATGTCATGTAAATGGTCGCCGCCACAGTTGATTGTCATTTGAGCCCTTTTTATGGCATTTTCCATCACTTTGGCCAAAACTTCCGACGATAGGTCCTCACATTCTTGACGGATATTGTCTTTAAG
The DNA here is from genome assembly GCA_949824845.1 of Rhingia rostrata. Lineage (NCBI taxonomy): Eukaryota > Metazoa > Arthropoda > Insecta > Diptera > Syrphidae > Rhingia > Rhingia rostrata. The sequence goes on from OX463756.1 coordinate 46,947,842, forward strand.
AGCTGCAAGAGTCTGAGGCTTTGTTGACATAAACCCGCGACTTCAAAAAGCCACACAAAAAGAAGTCTGGAGCGGTCAAATCAGGCGATCTTGCTGGCCAGTGCAAATCGCCAAAACGGGGGATAAGGCGCCCGGGAAATGCATCCTTCAGCATATCGGTTGTGGCACGTGCAGTGTGTGCCGTTGCACCGTCCTGTTGGAACCACGTGTTTTCCAATCCCAATTCATCAAGTTGCGGCAAAAAGAACTCGTTGATCATTGCTCTGTAGCGCTCACCATTCACAATAACCGTTTGGCCCGCGACGTCTTCGAAGAAAAAAGGTCCGATGACTCCTCCAGCGAAAACAGCACAT